>OY856186.1:334622238-334869096 GCA_963693315.1 Diogma glabrata | reverse complement strand
TATATATATATATATATATATATATATATATATATATATATATATATATATATTAATACAAAAAAAAAAATACCAAATAAATACAATTTTCAATATGTAATCATAGATGAAAAATTCAACTTAAGTAAATATGAAAAATGATGAAGTTTCAATTTAGAAATTATCTGAACATCAAAATTAAAATATGTTTCGTCATCGCCGCTTTGGCTAAGTTGTGTAAGACACACGGAATTTGAACAATGTGTCTCTGATGAATGTAGTTCAAATTCTGACACGAAACACAACAAAATTTTTTCTAAAGGAATTTTAGAGGAAATGAAAAGTTATTTCGAATTGCAAAATTCAAGTGATTTCCAATATGTACTTAAGCTTAATTGTTCTCAAAAACCAATCTGAAATTAAAAATTCCCTAATGTTGTCTATATTTCCTAACCAAAAATATAACAACATATTGACTTTACGTCAGATATTAAGTTTCGCATTGATTGGCAACAATCAATAATGACTTTACACTCGTGACTTAGGATGTTGATTAGAATGTTGACTTAGATGTTAACGAAATATTCTCTCATCCTATGAATTCACACTTCGTAATATCTAGATATTTAATACAAAAAAAAAAAAAAAATCGCAAATATATATAAATATATATATATATATATATATATATATATATATATATATATATATATATATATATATATATATATATATATATATATATATATATATATATATATATATTTATATATATATATATATATATATATATATATATATATATATATATATATATATATATATATATATATATATATATATATATATAGATATATATATATATATATATATATATATATATATATATATATATATATATATATATATATATATATATATATATAAATATATATATAAATATATATATATATATATATATATATATATATATATATATATATATATATATATATATATATATATATATATATATATATATATATATATATATATATATATATATATATATATATATATATATATATATATATATATATATATATATATATATATATATATATATATATATATATATATATATATATATATATATATATATATATATATATATATATATATATATATTGAAAATTGTATATCGTATAAATGTTTTTATATAAAAAAAATAAAAGAACTAATGTTTTTTCAAAATATATATTTATAACAAATTGTTTATATAGTAAAAATAATAAATGTTTTTTTTTTCAATTAAATGTCTATTTGAATTTAATAATTTTTTAATAAATCGCAATAATAATAATTTAAAAAGAATTTAAATTATATTCAAAGAAAAGAAAAATATTCACCTGTTCTTTAGTTTTGATATCTCAAATTATATTTTATCGCTCGCAGGAAAATTTAAATATGCTTCTGGTAATCGCAAAAATAGAAGTGACTTGCATTTTTGCATTTACATTCAATTTGCACGCAATTCGCTTCCTTTCGGAACATTTAATTTCCAATCACAGATGGACAGGCGAATATCTTTCTCAAGCGAAGAAATCAATGAATGCAGTCATTTATTGCTAACATTAATTAATATTGAATGCATTCATTCATTTCTCCGGTAAAGTTAAATCTAATTGTTGTGAATTGTCACAATTTGACATTTCATAACAAAACAAAATACCAACTAATTATAAACATCTCAGGTAAGTATAAGTATTCCATATATAAATTTTTTAGTATTTAAATTAATTGATTTTTCTTTTTTAGGCAATCATTAAAACATGTTCAAGTTTGAACATAGTCCGGCCCGTTGACAGACCGTCAACCACAATCATTCAATCGGATGTTTGCAGATCTTAGTTATAGATCTTTTCAAAATATTATTGGATGTTTTGATGGTCACCACTCGAACTGAACCTTTATCATCTGGATGAATTTGTATTATTCGGCCCATGGCCCATTTGCAAGTGGGTAAGTTTTCATCCTTTATTAAAACCAGATCATTTATTTTTAAATTATCTTCAGATGATTTCCATTTATTCCTTTGTTGCAGGTTGTTAATGTAATCTTTATGGAAACGTTTCCAGAATGTTTGAACAAGCTGCTGAACTTGTTGCCACCTTGATAATATAGCTTTCGATGTATAACTCATATCGCGTTCCGGTATGGAATTCAATGATGAACCCGTCAAAAAATGTGCAGGTGTCAACGCTTCAAATGAATCATCATCGGATATTGGGCATAGTGGTCTAGAATTCAGTACACCTTCTATCTTACATAAAAGAGTGGTCATTTCTTCAAATGTCAAATGTGAATTTCCAGTGACTCTATAGAGATGAGTCTTAACAGATTTTATTGCTGATTCCCATAATCCACCAAAATGAGGTGCAGAAGGAGGAATATGATGCCAACGTATTTGATTTTGGGAACAATACTCTGTAATTATAAAATCATTATTTTTTATGCTATGAAATTGATATACCTCTTTTAGTAGTTTATTGGCACCAACAAAATTGGTACCATTATCGGAATATATATTCGATGGTACCCCTCTTCTCGCAGCAAATCTTTTAAGAGTTGCTATAAAAGCATTAGTAGTCAGATCTGTGACAGTTTCTATGTGTACCGCTTTAGTGACCATACAAACAAAAACTGCAATATAACCTTTGACTAGTTTAGCTCCACGTCCTCTTTTACTAGCTAGTAATATTGGTCCAGCATAATCTACACCGCAGTTTGAAAATGGTCTCGCTGGTGTTATTCGCACGGCTGGTAAATTGCCCATGATTTGGCTGGAAACTGTAGCTCTATTTTTGAAACACTGTATGCATTTTTTAACTTCTTCTCTCACCTTTCCTCGTCCATGGACAATCCAATAGCTTTGACGTATAAGATGGAATGTGTGGGATGGGCCAGGATGTAGGTATTTTTTATGATAAAAGGAAATTATCATTCTACTTAGGATGTGGGATTTTGGTAGAATGATGGGGTGTTTTGCTTCATAAGGGTAATTAGAATGATGCAGCCTGCCTCTAACACGTAGTATGCCCTTTTCATCTATAAATGGAGTAAGAGTTGACAATTTATTATGTTTAGGTAATTCTTTGTTTCGCTTCAGAGCATTAATCTCATTTGAATAAATCATTTGCTGCACCCATTTAACCAACCTTTCAGTTGCTTCATTCATTTCGATTGCTGATATAGAGAGACCTTGTGTTTTGTTATTGCTCCGTTTTGTCACAATGTTAATAAATTTATTGACAAAACATAATATACGAATAATTTTACTAAATGAGGATACTTTATTTAATAAAATTTCATACACTTCACCTTTGCCAACGTTGCTATTTTCTAACTCCTTTACATGATACAGTGGGATGTTTGATGAACACGACTTTTCCTTTATCTCACATAGAGTTTCTTCATAGAATACTTCCTTCTCGATCGTGGGCCATTTAGTCTCTATTTCACAAAGCCATGCTGGACCGTGCCACCACTGATCAAGTTTTAGCAATCTGGATGGTAAAACACCTCTGGACGCATAGTCAGCCGGATTATCCCCTGATTTTACGTGCTGCCAATGATTTCGTGGTAGTAATTGTTGTACCTCAGACACCCGATTTGCTACGAAGGTTTTCCATTTTGTTGGATGATCGGATAACCATGACAATACTATAGTAGAGTCTGTCCAAGCATGCATCTCAATTTCTTGTTCAAATGTTTTCTGCACTTCCGTCATTAATTTGGCTAGAAGATGTGCTCCACATAATTCTAATCGCGGTAATGATATTTGTTTTATCGGTGCCACCTTAGTTTTTGATGCAATAAGTTCTACTTGAATCAGTCCTTCTTCATTTTTGAATCGGCCATAGACCACTGCTGCATAGGCTCTTTCGCTCGCATCGCTAAATCCATGTATTTGTAATTCTCTGTGACCTATAAACCGTCTTATTCTAAGATTTTCTAATTGATGAAGTTCCATTTTTACTTGATTCCATAATATAGCAATGTCATCAGGCAGCCTGTCATCCCAGTCTAAATTTCTTAACCACAATCTTTGGTATAAAATTTTTGCTAAAATAATTGATGGTGCTACTAAACCAAGTGGATCAAACACTTTAGAGGCATTGGATATCAATGTACGTTTAGTTTCAGTTTCTTCCAATGGCAAATTCACCTTAAAGGTAAAATAGTCTTTTAAAGCATTCCATTGCAACCCTAATATCTTTACAGTGGAATCCGTTTCATCAATCGATACCAACGATTTATCGTTTGCAGTGACAGGTTCGGAAAGTTCTATTGCGTTTGAGTGCCATTTTCTTAAACGAAAACCTTTTTGTGCAAGTAATAGTGTAATTTTCTCCTTTACATATCGGGCATCTTCAATCGTGCTTGCTCCTGACAGATAATCGTCTATGTAAAATTTACTCGAAATTTCCTTTGAGATATCTGGATATTCTTCTGCGCAATCATATGCTGCTTGTAACAAAGAACGAGTTGCTAAAAACGACGAACTACCCATTCCAAAGGTAACAGTGGTTAGTTTATAATATTTTATAGGCTCGTTTACATGTTCTCTCCACAGAACCCGTTGGAAGTCTTGATCTTGATCAGCTACCAAAATTTGTCGGTACATTTTTTCTATGTCCGCGGTAAATGCGAACTGGTTATGACGGAATTTATTTAAAGTATTCCACAATGGAGGTTGTATGTTGGGGCCATTCATAAGGACATCATTGATAGAGTTTCGATTGGTGGTTTTACTTGATCCATCAAACACGACTCGCACCTTGGTGGTTGAACTTTCCATTTTAATCACAGAATGATGTGGAAGATAATAACATTTATCATCTTGTAATTCCTTCTCTTGTTCTGGAATCTCTCGCATATGACCCAACGCTATGTACTCCCGCATTACCTTGATATATTCATTTTTTAGCTGAACATCACGATTTAACCTTTGCTGCAAATTACAAAGTCTCTTACGAGTAATGTTTAGAGAGTTACCTAAAGGCCTTTCAGAATTTTTAAATGGTAATTTTACAATAAACTTACCACTAATATGTCTGGTAAAATTAGTTCTATAGTGCTCTTCGCATTTATTTTCTTCATCGCTGAATGGTTTTACGCTTGGTAACTCCTCCATTTCCCAAAATTTCTGGAGAGTTTCATTAATATTTAAATCTATATGATAGTTACATCTGGTAAGTTGTTTCTTGTCGTTATCTTCATTCATTTCACCTGATATAATCCAGCCAAACATTGTGTTCTGTGCTATTAAGCTGTCACCTAAATTGTTGATTTGACCATCTCGTAAGATATTGAAGAATTTGTCAGCTCCAATTATGATGTCAATACCTTCTGGTTTATAAAACTCGGGGTCAGCTAACTCTAATCCCTTGATCCTCTCTAAATCAGATGTATTTAATTCTCGCGTTGGTAAACAATCAGTCAATTTCTTCAATATTAGAACGTCTACCTTAAGACTTTCTTTGGTAGAGTAAATGGATGTAGCATCTATCAATAATCTTCCCCTTGTCACTTCAGTTCCTGATGTTACACCCTTTATTAAGAAATTGGCCTGCATGCGTGCTAGTCCCAGGCGCTGAGCACAGGCTTCAGAGATGAAAGATGATTGTGCTCCAGAATCCAGTAATGCTCGACATCTCTGATAATGATGAGCGGAATCTAGGACTCGTATAACTGCAGTAGGTAGAATGGCAGTAAATCGTTTGATGGACATAGCATGTGCAACATTCCTTGTTTCTAAGTTTTGATTGCTGGTTTCAGAAATTTCAGGATTGAATGTAATGTTAGTAATTGCACTGCTGTTAGACACGGTGGGTTTTTCTTCGTGGAGAGTTGAGTGATGTCTTGCGCGGCATATACCACATCTAAAACGTGATCGGCAATTTTGTGATTGGTGGTTTTTAAACAAACATATGAAACAAAGTTTTTTGTCTGCTACAAAACCCCTTCGTTCATGCACGGAAAGCTGTAAAAATTCATCACAATTTCGCAAATAATGTTCACTACTGCATTTTGGACAGCATATAATATTAGTTCCCGTATGCATTACTTTTATATTGTTACCTTGAGATTGACGTTGTGTATTGCGTTTAAGAGGCTCGCAGCATTCTAGTGTATCACCTTGTTGTCTGAGAAACTCAAAGAATTGTTCAATTTTCGGTGATTCAATCCCATAACTGTGTTTAGCCCATGCTTGTTTTAGATTTTGCTCTAGTTTTGAGATGAGAATGTATATAAGCCATGGGTCTCTCGATTGGTAGTCTTCTCCTAAAACCTTTATTCCTCTTAGTACTTCGTCAGACACATCGTGCATATGGTGGAGCGATTTAGCGGAAACCTGATTTATGATTGGCTGTTCCATGAATTGTTTGAGAAGCGTTGTTATAACATGCTTCTTCTTGTCGTAACGATGGACGATCATTTGCCAAGCTTCTTCATAATTAGCGTCTGTTATGGCGACGTGTCGTATCAGAGCGTATGCTTCTCCTTTTAGCAATCCTTTGAGATATTGAAGTTTGTGGACCTTTGACATCTTTCCGTTATTATGAATTGATGCTTCAAAAAGATCCCGAAATGAGGCGAACTCAGAATATATTCCGGTGAAGAAAGGTATGTTCACTCGCGGTAATCGAACTTCATTTTCTGATTTACTATTGATATTACTTACTTCTTGTAAAAATGATCGTTGATTCGCCATCAATTCACTGAGACTTGAGTCAAGCTCTGGTGGATGTAGAGCGTTGCTCAGACTTAGCTCTGCTGTAATCAGTTTACCTTTTACACTAAAAAACCTTGCTTCGAGTTGATCTTGTAAATTGATGATCTCTGGAGCATCACTATACAGATGTGAACTGGCCTTGTAATCAGCCCATTCCTCCTTTAATAATAATAAATTCGCTTTGATGCTTTCTAGTGGCTCGTTTGAAAGATTTTTGGATGCGTAAACTTCAAGTTGCTTCACTCTATTGAGAATTCTTGTGATTGCACGTGTGTCCGCCATTTTACTGATTTCCTTTTGGTTATAATTTATGCACAAAATTTGAATTCACTTATATATTATTTAAATCACTTATATATATTTATTATTTATTATCAAATTTAATTCACTTATATTATTTTAAAAACTAGAATAGTTAAAATATTTTAAATTTAATTCACTTATATTATTTTAAAAAACTAGAATAGTTAGCACACTGTTAACTTTAATTCACTTATTTTAGAAATTGGCGCTAAATCCGACTCGAAGGACCATGAAAATTGTATATCGTATAAATGTTTTTATATAAAAAAAATAAAAGAACTAATGTTTTTTCAAAATATATATTTATAACAAATTGTTTATATAGTAAAAATAATAAATGTTTTTTTTTTCAATTAAATGTCTATTTGAATTTAATAATTTTTTAATAAATCGCAATAATAATAATTTAAAAAGAATTTAAATTATATTCAAAGAAAAGAAAAATATTCACCTGTTCTTTAGTTTTGATATCTCAAATTATATTTTATCGCTCGCAGGAAAATTTAAATATGCTTCTGGTAATCGCAAAAATAGAAGTGACTTGCATTTTTGCATTTACATTCAATTTGCACGCAATTCGCTTCCTTTCGGAACATTTAATTTCCAATCACAGATGGACAGGCGAATATCTTTCTCAAGCGAAGAAATCAATGAATGCAGTCATTTATTGCTAACATTAATTAATATTGAATGCATTCATTCATTTCTCCGGTAAAGTTAAATCTAATTGTTGTGAATTGTCACAATTTGACATTTCATAACAAAACAAAATACCAACTAATTATAAACATCTCAGGTAAGTATAAGTATTCCATATATAAATTTTTTAGTATTTAAATTAATTGATTTTTCTTTTTTAGGCAATCATTAAAACATGTTCAAGTTTGAACATATATATATATATGAGCAATTTCACGAAGATTCAACAACGTTTTGACTTGACCCCTTTTAATTTTGATTATTTTTTGTTTATAGATTGTCTTTCATAAATAAAAAATACAAGTTCTCTTAGAATTTTTTTTTTCGACCAGGGGTCTTCACAGGGTGCCCCTCAAGTTTTCGTTATTTTGTGATGTGAGTGCATTTTGACGAGCGATTGTAGAAAAACTACTGAATCGATTTTCATAAATGATATGTCGTTGAATAGGTATTATTCAATATTCATTCGATTGTACAATCGTTGAATATTCAATATTCATTCGATTGTACAATAGGTATTATTCTATATTCATTCGATTGTACAATCGTTGGGTGCGGATGTATAGTCTAAATTGCAAAATTTCTTAAATTAAAATTAAAATTAATCAAACAAGTTTATGTATACATTTACTATATCATAATGACTAAGTGCAATTGCTGTAATAATAAAGTTGTACGTGATGACCTCAAAATAACTTGTCAAACATGCTGTGCGCAATATCACGCAAATTGTGTTAACCTAAAAAAAGATGACATCGAATTTCTGGATAAGGTAAAAAATTGGGTTTGTGATATTTGTCGTTCCATTAAAAAAACTGCTCGAAATGACTCATCTTCAAGTTCTAATCAGCTCGATGGAATCCTAGCTCAAATCACCGAAATTAAACTTTCAATTGTTGAACAAAATAAAATATATGAGAACAACGCTGCTAATTTAGAAACTCGTTTTTTTAGAATAGAAGAAGCTTTACAGAGAATAGAAACGTTGTCATCGGAAAACAAGCTTCTCAAGGAAAGAATAATTGTCTTGGAAGGTACTTTGGATGATCTGGAACAATATAACAAGAACTCTTCTATTGAAATACACGGTGTCCCAAACTCAGAAGAACCAATTATTGAAACAGTCACAAAAATAATTAAAAATGGTCTGGACGTAAATCTAACAGAAAACTCTATTATCAGCTGCTTTCGTTTCAAATCAAAAGCCAAAATGAACAATACAATAAATCATGGCATTATAGTAAAATTTGCTAGTCAAAATATAAAAAATGAAATAATCGCTAGAAAATCGAAAAATAAGAAAAATCTCACAACAAAACTAATTGCTGCAAATTCATCAAAACCGACGCCAATATTCATAAACGAATGCCTAACAAACATAAGGAGAAAGTATTTTATTGCTGCTAAACAGTTTACAAAAGATAACGGATATAAGTATATTTGGACTCGAAATGGAACAATATTGATAAAAAAATCAGATGATGATAAAACAATTGTGATTCGCAAGCAAAAAGACCTTGATAATCTTTTTAAATCGGTTCCTCTTTAATTTACTTTTAAAATTATTAAAAAATAATGTTGAACACTATAAATAATCACAATCAAGGTCCCTTGCAATCTACAGATGTTTTATCAACCACAAATCCTAGTTCAATAAGTTATAGTAATAGTAAAAATAGTGATACTCTAAATAAGTGTAATTATCTAGTTCTGCACCAAAACATACGTAGTATAAGAAGAAATTTTGACTTGCTCGTCTCTCATTTTAACACAGAATTTTCGCCAGATATAGTATTTCTTTCAGAAATATGGATCGGTAGTAGTGAAGTGAACAATTACAAAATTAACGATTATGTTTTACATGCTAGTTGCAATGATGGATATAGAGCTGGAGGTGTTGCTGTCATAGTGAAAAATATGATTGAACATAAGTTTACGTCTGTATCGATGACTTCAGCTGATTGTTTATTATTGGAAACAAATGTCAATAATCAGGTATTTAGCTTTTTATGTATTTATCGGTTACATTCAGTGTCGGTAAGCATTTTTCTTAATGAAATAAACTACTTGCTGGAATCGTATACCAACAAAAAGAATTTGTTTGTTTTAGGTGATTTTAATATTGATATATTGGTAAACACAGCCACTAGTGAAGAGTATATGCTAATGATGTCTTCAAATGGTCTTATGTCGCTATTAAATACTCCAACTAGAATGTGTAAGGACTCCTCAACTTGTATAGATCATGTTTTTTATAGAAATATGAGTAAAAGCAAGAATTCTTTAATCGTATCAGCTTCATCCGATGATATGTCAATATCGGATCATCATATGATATCAATCGAGTTATATTTTAAAACACCTGGCCACTTAAAAGGTAAACGCCATGATATACATGATACTTCGAATACCCATGCGGAAATTGATATTGAAAAATTAAATCAATCAATTATATCTGAAGATTGGGTATCGGTTCTTAATGAAAATGACCCAAATATAGCATACGAAAACTTTCTGACAATCCTAACAAATTTAGTTGATCAGTGTTCAAAAATAACTTCCAAAAAGAAGCAAACTAAATTGCAACCGTGGATGACTGATTATCTCAGCATAAAAATCCAATACAAGAATAAGTTATACAAAAAAGTCAAATCTCATCCTGATAATATTCGGCTCAAAACATACTATCATACTGTCTGCAAAATGGTAAAAAAACTAGTAATACAAACAAAAGAGGAATATTACAAAAATAAATTTCGGGAAAAAATGGGAAATATCAGGGCTCAATGGAATATTGTAAATGGTATTTTGAACAACCACAAACCGCCAATTGCAATTGAAAAAGTATTTGATAAGAATCAAAGTATAATATCCGATAAAAAACAGATAGCCAACATCCTAAATACATCTTTTATCGATGCTTCTAAAGTTTTCGACTCCTCCAAAACGAGCCATGTTTCTAATGTTGATGGAAAAAAATTTATATTTGGAAATAATAGGGCAAAATATGGAAATAAAAACTTCTTTTTATTTCCCACATCCCCGAATGAAATTATAACAATAATTGATTCTCTGGATAATAAAAACTCTACTGGAATTGATGAACTAAGTAGCGCTATAATAAAAACTGTCAAAGGCAACATCGCTAAAATGTTGTCACATATATTTAACGCTTCATTTGAAACTGGTACTTTTCCAAAACTATTAAAAACAGCAATAGTCTTACCTTTATTCAAAAAAGGATGTAGAAAAGATGCAAATAATTACCGTCCCATTTCACTTTTAAACATCTTCTCTAAAATTCTGGAAAAAGCGGTCAAAAGCAGACTAATGAAATTCTTGGATAAAATTAGTTTTCTAGGATCTCGTCAATTTGGTTTTCGCCCAAAACATTCAACCGAAGATGCACTTAACCAATTTCTGGCCTCAATACATCTCGGTTTGAATAATGATTGTACAGTGTCAAATGTTTTCATAGATATTACCAAGGCGTTTGATACGGTAGATCACGATATTCTTTTACTGAAGCTGTCGGAAATTGGTATCAGAGGAGCGGCATTAAACTGGTTCAGATCATATTTACATAATAGGGCTCAATTTGTCAAATTGAATGATATTTTTAGTGATGTTGGTGAGGTAACTACAGGAGTCCCCCAAGGGTCAGTCTTGGGTCCCCTATTATTTTTAATTTATATAAATTCAATCTTTTTTCAGAATTTTAATGCCGAAGTTATTGCTTTTGCTGATGATATGGCATTTATATATATTGGCTCTTCGATGCACGAATTGGAACTTAATATCTGGCAAGACTTTAAAAAACTAAGAAGGTGGTTCGACGTGCATAAGATGGTGCTTAGTGTTAAAACCAAAATGATGTTTTTTAACTTAACACAGCATTTAGAACCCGTAAATCCTATTAAATATCATTCTGCTTATTGTTATAATACGAATACATGTGATTTAGACTGCTTTTTGATTGAAAATGTAAAAAATTTCCGCTATCTGGGAGTAAATTTGGACTCCAAACTTAATTGGAAACAGCATATCAATACTATAAGAAATGAAATTTATAATTCAATACGCCAGTTATACATTCTTCGGTCGTTTTGCTCGTCAGATTTACTTCGTATAATCTACTTCGCATTAGTTCATTCTAAGCTACAGTATGGACTAACTGGTTTCGGTGGAGCATATTTTACGAATATAAAACCACTTTTCATTGCACAAAAACATGCAATACGCTTAATATATAAAAAAAAGAAAACTACACCGTCAATGCCACTATTTAGACGTGCTGGTGTCTTACCCGTAAGAGCACTGTTTGTGTATAAAGCCACGAAATATTTCTATGAAAATAATATGAACTTAAATGTCAGGCAGAACTATATCTATAACCTGCGGAATTTGAACAGATGTGCTACCATACGGGCTAACACTGAGCACTTTAGGAGGTCTTGTCTGGCCATATCCCCTGTTTTGTTCAATAAACTCCCCATCCAAATCAAAATACTGTCTGAGCGTAACAAGTTCCTAAAAGAAGTAAAAGTTTGGCTCTCTAATATGGATACTGTGGAAATATTATTCCACCCAATAGGTTGAGCCTTTTGCAGTTTGTTTGCTTACTACTATGAAGTTATTTGCTTCTGTGTGAAATATTTATATCTGATAAGTGATAACTATCCTAATTTTTTTTGGAAGATGTTCTATTAATTTGCAAATTAAAGTCTACATACTGTGTTAATTTGAGTTAGTGTAAGTTCTTAGCATTATAATATAGTAACTAGTTTTCTATTTAAATTATTTTGGTAATTTGTTTCTGTATCTTTTTTTTTTCTTGTTTTTTGTTATCTCTTTTTATAATAGATAATAAGCAAAATAATAATATTCTCGCACCCACCTATTAAACTAATGTAAATCTAATATTGGGTGCTCCATATACAATTTTTAAAAAATTCTGGAGTACGCTACCTTTTTTTTCTCTATAAGTTAGCTTTGTCTTGAAGATTTTAATTTGGTAGAATGTGCCATGAAATGTAACTTATGGAAAATAAAAAATTGAAATTAAAAAAAAAAAAAAAAAAAAAAAAAAAACAAAGTTTTTAAAAATGTACACTGTTAATTTTTTGAAATAATTTTTAACGGTGTAACATAAGAAAAAAACGGTGTAATTGAAAAAAAGATGGCATAGCCTCTTTTTTTTTTTTTTTTTTTTAAACAAAATTGAAGCTTATTTTATATCTAACAACTTGTGAAAGTTTAGGACTAGCGATATTTTTTGTTTTAAAGATAAAATTCGTTGTGCATATGACTGTGGGGAATCAGTTTTTTTTTGTTCTGAAGGAAAATTATAAAAATGGCGTTATAAACTAAGAGATTTTTTTTTTATGTTAAATATCAAATATTTTATTATTAGATGAACTTTTTAAAATATTATAAAAATTATATATGTAGTACAATAAATAAAATAAATACAATTGTTAAAAATGATTTACTTATTTTACAAACAGAAGTTTCTTTTGAATAGGAAAGCACTTCTGCAATTATTTTCTTTGTATTAGATGGCATAAAAAATGAAATGTTTATTTATCACTTTTAGTAATCACTTGTCACTCTTATAAAAAATAATTTGACAGTCTTGACTGCAAACAAAAAAGCCGTATAAACAACTAAATCTATTTAGGAACTTTTGACTGGAGAAGGATTATGTTCGTATTATGTTATTATGGAATCATAAAGTAAAAGATTGTTTTTCAACATTAAATTACAAATATTTTATTATTGAATAAACTTTTTAAAATATCATACAAATTATATATGTGAAAATAAATATAGTTATTAAAAATTATTTACTTATTTTACATTCAAAAGTTTCTTTTGAGTTGGAAAACATTTTTGCATTTATTGTCTTAGTATCTACTGGTACAAAAGAATGAAATTTTTGAGTTCCGCTTATAGTAATCGCATTTTTATATCGATTTTGTAATTTTTCTTTTGTTAATTGATATTCATTTTCATCGGCGTATCCAAAGTTCATAGTAGATTCCCATTTTAAAGCCCATTCGAAAAGTTTTTTTGGTGTATCAATAATATTATCTTCGCTCGCCATACTATAACGGTGTGCAGCACGCTTCAGTGTACCACCAATTCTATCACAAGGTCCCTTTTCATGGCTGGTAGCATGAAAATGCCATTCAGCATCAACCTTAAAGTCTTTTTTATGGTAGCATAAGTTAATTAGGTTATGTTTATTTTTGTATTGAGAAGGTGCACCGTCAGTGTTATAAATTATTTTTGTAATATTAGAATTTATATGCGTTTTGATGAATTCAATAAGTTTTGTAATGAAAAGATGGACTGTAGTACTGTTGTGATCGTTTATATCCGAAATGAGTATAAAACTTCGGTGCTGTATATATTCACTTGTGGCACTTTTAAAATAAATGACAAATGTTTGTTAATATGTGTTAATATTATGTTAATATGACAAATGTATGTTAATATTTTCGGATGAGAATGTCTGAATATTGGCCTACTCAGATTAATCTGCGATGGACAATTTTTTTACTGAAAAATAATCAGTAATTTTCTGTTGTTTAAGGCAAAGTTGAATAATATTTTCCACTTTAATTACAATTTGGTCGTCAATTTGCATTGATTAAATCCGGGCTGCAAACCTGATCAGCAAGCGCGTAGCGTACGGATTTAACCCCGCAGTTGCGTAGTTTATTCAAAACTTTTTCGCCGACCAATACATTTCGGTATCCATTGATGGCTTTTCTTCTGCGTCTAAATTAACTAACGCTGATGTACCACAAGGTTTAGTTTTGTCACCACTTTATTTTTAATTTTTTACTTTTAAATTAAAATCACCAGCAACCCAATAAATAATTTTTCAGATGATAGATGATGTCATTTGTTTTCCTATCTTTAAAAGGGAAAAGGCATGAACGAATAAAGCCCGCCCGGAGAGACTCTGCCATAAATGTAAATGATAGCCTGAAAGTTTCCAATTGGGGTGACTGAAATATGTTCAATTTTAACTCAACCAAAACATGACTATTGATTGTTGCCAGATCAACGACCGAGTTTGCCAAAGATATTTCGATTAGTGTGTTTCGATTAAAATGTCGCAAAATTTTGCTGAACTTGACTGAAATTGCTTTTTAAAAAATTTATTTAATAATAAAATATTTGATATTTAACATAAAAAAAAATCTCTTAGTTTATAACGCCATTTTTATAATTTTCCTTCAGAACAAAAAAAACTGATTCCCGACAGTCATATGCACAACGAATTTTATCTTTAAAACAAAAAATATCGCTAGTCCTAAACTTTCACAAGTTGTTAGATATAAAATAAGCTTCAGTTTTGTTTAAAAAAAAAAAAAGAGGCTATGCCATCTTTTTTTCAATTACACCGTTTTTTTCTTATGTTACACCGTTAAAAATTATTTCAAAAAATTAACAGTGTACATTTTTAAAAACTTTGTTTTAATACCTATTCAACGACATATCATTTATGAAAATCGATTCAGTAGTTTTTCTACAATCGCTCGTCAAAATGCACTCACATCACAAAATAACAAAAAATTGAGGGGCACCCTGTGAAGACCCCTGGTCGAAAAAAAAAATTCTAAGAGAACTTGTAATTTTTATTTATGAAAGACTATCTATAAACAAAAAATAATCAAAATTAAAAGGGGTCAAGTCAAAATTTCCCAAAAATTTGCTGAACTTGCGTGAAATTGCTCATATATATATATATATATATATATATATATATATATATATATATATATATATATATATATATATATATATATATATATATATATATATATATATATATATATATATATATATATATATATATATATATATATATATATATATATATATATATATATACGTTTCTTTTGGAGCGTTCGGGATGTGCGATCCTTTAGAGGTGCATACATTGGAAGTGATCACTTCCTTGTATGTGCAACGATAAGGTTCCACTTCCCAAATCCAGGCATTCCAAAATTCAATCAACGGAATCGTTTTAACATCTCATCATCAAAGAATGCTGAAACAGAAGAGAGATATCAAATCCATATTGCCGAAACATTGGAGAAATCAGAAACCATTAATGGAGACGTCGATAAGTCATGGTATTTGCTCAAAGATGCTGTTTTAAGCGTTGCTGAGGGAATACTTGGACGTCCCACTCCCAGAAGCCATGGATGGATCAAACATGTCTTGACGCTATTCAATACAAAAGAGATTGCTATCTGAAGTGTCTACAAGGACGCAATACCAGGTCCACGAAGGAGAACTATAAACTGGCAAGACAAGCCGTTACTAAGTTATGTAGACGAACGAAGAGAGAATGGTGGAAGAGACAGTGTGAGGAGATTGAAAGCTTCAATAAGGAACATCAATCGCGTAACTTCTTTCAACAGGTTAAAACCTTAAGGAAGGGCCCTCAAACTAGATCGACTGCTATTCAAAACGAAGATGGGGAGCTACAAGTAGACCTTAAAAATATTTTAGATACTTGGGCCGCTTATTTTGAGAATCTTCTCAACTTAAGTGACCAGCAACAAGTCGGGCGACGAGCAAAGCTTATTCGTGCGTCAAAGGTACATGTAGACGAACCCACCAAAGAGGAATTCGATGCGGCGCTGTCAAAATTAAAATGCAATAAAGCACCTGATATCAACGATATAACATCCGAAATGATTGTACATGGTGGCAAAACTCTATCCTCAAGATTGTTTGAACTTGTTCAAATGATCTGGAGGACTGAAACCATGCCACAGGACTGGAACAAAGCTATGCTGATACCAATCCATAAAAAAAAAGGTAATCGCCTACAATGTGCAAACTACAGAGGAATCGCTCTCCTTTGCACAGCATATAAAATCTTTTCTTACATTTTGCTATCCAAAATCAATCCTTTTGCTGAACAACTGTTTGGAGAATATCAGTGTGGTTTCCGGCGGGGCCGAGGTACCACCGATGCACTTTTCTCGATAAGGATGATTTTGGAAAAGTGTCGAGAGTTCAACATACCTGTGCACCAACTTTTCATTGATTTCAGGCAGGCCTACGACTCTCTCGAACGAGAGACTCTATGGTATGCTCTGGTGTCAATGGGAATTCCTGGTAAACTGGTATCACTATACAAAATGACAGTACAGAACTCTCAATGCTGTGTGCGAGTAGAGAACGAAATATCAAAAATTTTTAAAGTCGACTCCGGATTAAGACAAGGTGATGCTATCTCTCCTATACTTTTTAATTTAGCCTTGGAATATGTGTGCCGTCAAAAGAAACTAGCGACTAATAACAATGTCTTGTCAATAAACTCAGTACAGATGATTGCTTACGCTGATGATGTTGTCATTCTCGGCCGAAGTGAAGCTGTTATGAGTGAGACTTTCAAGTCGCTTGAGAGTGGTGCTAGGAAAATTGGTCTGCATATTAACTACAATAAAACCAAACATATGAATGTTTCAAGAGAGGCTGAGAAGAAAGATTTGATGTGCGGCGATGAACGAATTGAGGGAGTTGAATCTTTTAAATATTTGGGATCAATGCTTGACTCAAACAACAGCATACTTACAGATATTAAAGCTCGAATCGCTGCAGGTAATCGAACTTTCTACTCAATTAAACCTCTCCTTGGATCACCGTATGTATCAACTAACACCAAGCTCAAGTTATACAAGACATTGATTAGACCGGTTGTGATGTATGGGTCACAAACGTGGACCCTTACACAAAATGACGAATCGCATTTATCTGTATTTGAGCGTAAGATTCTACGCTACATTTTTGGTCCACTTAAGACAGACGATGCACAGAGAGAAAAAAAGAGTTAAATTTGATAAAAAAATCATCAAATTGATGATTTTTGTATATCAATATATGGACGAGAATATGAGTTCTCAAATTGATATAAAATGCTGCATCAGATTGAACTTTGGTTTATTTTTTTGAGTTGATGTAAATCTACTGATTATGATAAACCAATTTCTTATTTTGATATTATATTCTCGATATTATTCTCAACGCTTATAAACTTGTTGTATCAAATCAATACCAAAAGTATCAATTTAAGATGGAGTTGTATTTCTTCAAGAATTTGAGCGGAAGAAATTGAGAAAGCAAAAGCTCATTTTAAGAAATTCTGATCATTTTAAGAATTTTTTTGATCGACATGATCGTATGTTACTTTTGGTATTGATCCGATATATTTCATTTTCAATCAATTCATTATCATTTTAAGAAAAAAGTTTTCTCAAATCGAAGATGACAATATTTAGTTTGAGAAAAGATTTTTCTCAATTTCAGTGGGAATGCGGTACGTTCAGCGACACCCACAAAAGCAAATAAAAAGCTTCCTGTCATGGTTTTTAAACCCACGGGAAGATTTTTACATGGTTCGGTATTGCTAAATGTATCGGACATGCACTCGATGTTGTACGGCTATTTAGATTGACTTATGGCTGTCAGAGTTGTTTCTTATCACATAGACCTTTAAGATACATCACTACTGAGACAGCTATAACCCGTAAAATAGCAACCTTGGAAAAATAAGGAACTGGAATAAAACTCTCAATCCACCGATGTTCCATTAACCTTAAACGGGATGAAAAAATCACTATTTTTAAAAAGTATTCTTTTATTTTAAATAGATAATTTAAAAATAAATTAATTATAATTTTTAATTTTTTTTTATAACGCATTTCGTACAAATGAGCTAATCGAATTGAGAATAGTCGGCTTCCACATTCCTTTCTTATTTGTTGCAGGAATTCTTGTATTTTGTCTCGTAGCGTAGTGAATTAATTTGAACAGTTTTAAATGTCGTAGCCCTGTAAAAATTTAAATAAAAAAATTAAATTAAATTACTATTGAAGTGAATCAGATAAATTAGTTAAAGTTTACTGAAATAAGTGACTTCTATTGAGGGAAAAAATCAATCCACTGCATGCGTGTCGTAAGAAGCGACTGAAATGGAGAGTTGTAGCGTGGCTAACCCAATTTCATCATAGGCTCACCTGTGGAGTTGAGGTCCCCTTCTTCAAAAAAATCAGCCCACCGCACTCATGCGTGTCGTAAGATGCGATTTTCCTCGTCCCGTAAAAAACAATTGTTAATAAAAGACAACATAAACCTTGGAATGGAACGTCTTTCTGGTTTAGACCTCCCTTGCTATTGTACCTGGACAATCTGTTTGAATCAAACGTGGATCGTGAGAACACTGTTCCAACCCAGAAGCCTCCAGAATCTAATAGGGCAGGCAACAGAATACCAGATAGATTTTTTTTTTATGGATGCGATGAATGTTTCGGTATTGAGACAGCTATTTGCCTAAACAAACAACACTCTCGGTTCCCCATGAACTCCTATGCAGGAGTCATGCAACCATGATAAAAATTGAATTATTTAAAAACAAACAAGGAACAAAATTAAAAAGGGGAAAAAAAACAATAACTAGAAAATAAAGAAGAATAATAATAATAATTTTAAAAAAAATTAAGTATAGGAAAAAAACAACAAAAAACAAATGGATATGGGATAAGAGAAATAAAATACTTAAAGGAATGATTACCCTGTACGATATCAAAAGGGTAGGAAGAAAAGAGAAGGAATATGATAACAGTGTAGACTTAAAAACAACTGCCGAAAGGAATGGTTACCTCGTGTGCCTGAGGGGTAGTAGGTAGGTTTATACCGTCCATGCCCTGTTTGCGTTAGTTCGACGACTAACGACGACGTCAGTTGTGTGAAATTGTGCTGAGTAATTTTTCACACTGCAGCGGGTGCCCAACTAGCAAACTTACTGCTTAATTTGGAATTATATAAGTTTTAGCTTCAATAAAGCTTCGCTTAAGCTTCTAAGTGGAAGCTAGTTATATTTTACTTCTATAAAGTTTCGATATACAACTTCCACAGAGAAGTTCTCCGCACCGCCGGAATGAAAGCTTCTAAAATATTTCTATATTTAATATAAGAAGCTCTACCGAAACTTATCCACAGATCACTAAATAGAGCTTCCGAAAAAAGGTTATAGAAGTTATAGTTGTCATTAGGATTGTAGTTGTTTCGGTTGTAACTGTTTACAGATCGTATAGAAGCACAGCTGTCATACTCTAAAAATTGCTTCAATATCTGAAACGAAATATGTCAAACTGACGGAAGCTATTGCTTCTATTATTTCAACTAAATTTAGATGTAGAAAATATAGAGTAATTCAGGGGATTACTTTTTATGGAAAAAGATATGTGACATGTAATTTCAATGGGTTTATACGAAATTAAAGCTTATACAAAATTGAAATCGTTTCGTTTTTGTCAAAAAAGTATTGTGCATAAGGTGGTTTTTGTTTTTAGACTTATTTTGCACAAGGCGGGGAAAGTTCTCCAAATGGCCTTTATCGAAACTGCTTAGAAATTTTAAAGAAACTATTAAGGTGGGGAAGTTAGCTTCGGTAAGACTGTTTAGTGTTTTAAAAGAAGTTAAAATGCTAGTTTGGTGGCCACCCTCATTCTCGTTATTTTGCTCTTCTGACCGTCAATTTAGAATTAATTGTATTATTTCGGGTTAGGTTTTTCCTTTAGTTGTATGGCCCCCCATTAATTTGGGGAGTTCAAAGAGAACGAAGAAGTTTTTACTTTTTGGACGGTAAAAACTTCTAGTATCTAAAAATTCAACGGGGTATAAAAAACGGCATCCCAGAAGTCTTTATATTTCTGGGACTTGTTTAAGGCTGGGAGGAGCTTGCCAAGGACCGACCGGGCTGGCGGCTTATTATTGTCTCTGCTAAGTTCCTTAATGGGACATAATGCCGAAGTGTGTTTTGAAAGTTGTGAAATTAGTGGCGAAAAATATCTTTTTTGAATTATTTCACCAGAAACCCGTATACTTATAAACATACCATAACTACACTCAATAACTACACACTTTTCATGATCTAAGACTGCCTTGCAAAAGATGAATGGACTGTACTGAATTATTTATTTTGGACTTTATCTAACTAGTATAAAAGGATCAAGTTAATGCATAATCAAACTAACGCATTCAACTATATATTATGTGCCGTTATAGTTTAATTGTGATCAAAATTTGTTTACCTGGGTCAGTTGGCATATCGTTCAAATCCTTTAGACTTTGCTTATCTTTAATTAGTTTGCGTAGCACTGGTACCACAACTTCGAAAAAATGTTTTGCCTTCTCCAAAAGTTTTTTATGTTTATTCGGAAATAGTCTTTTAAAATCTAAATCAATCTGTAGAAAAAAAAAGAATCTTTAATTCCAAAACAGTCTTAAAATGCCTTCAACTTCAAACTTACCAAAATGCTGGCATTATAGCATTTCTATAAAGTGGCCAGTCATAAAAACATGTTTTAAAGATTTGTCCTTTGTTTCTTTAAACTCCCTTAGACGACCCTCACAACTCCGTATCCAATAACTTTCTATAGTCAGCTACGGCTCTTGAATGACAGGTAAGGTTTGCTTCAGCGCTTGAAATTCTTTTTGATCATATTCAGTAAGATCAACCGTCGAAGAACCTAATATTAAAAATAATATAAAAACGAAGTTTAATGCGATGCATTTGTCTGAAACAATTGTAAGAAGTTTTACCAAACAATTGTAATCCTGAAGTTGTTGGAGTATCCAATCGAATTTTTTTCGGTGTAATCAAGCAACCTGCACCTCTTAATTTGGTCGAAGAATTTTTATACAAATTGTATAATTTCCTTTTGGAATTTTATTTATTTGAAATTTATTTTAGTTATAGTTTTAAAAACAAAAAAAAACTGTTAGATTTAAAACTTATTTTAAATGTTTTTAAAACTTTTCATGCAATTTTTAACATTTTTTCATGCAAGCATTTAGTACTTTATACTTTAGAGCTTTAGAGCTCAGAAATCGATAATATCGGCTGATTTCGGAATTTTAATAAATTTCGACAAGAAATCATAATGTATGTATTTACCCAGAAATTTTTGTCCCCGTTTTACTTCAAGCCAATTGTTTAAAATATCCGATTTTCACCTTCGATTTTTTTTTTTTTTCTTTATTTGATTTTGATACAAAAATTTAACTCAATGACTAAATGTAATTCAATATTCAATATAAGAATTTAAATAAAGTTAGGTTTGTATCGTGCTTAATATTTCTTGCAATGACAAAAGTTGCCGGCGCAAGATTCTTAAAATAATTTATTATTTTAAAATTAAATTTGTTAATTATTTTAAAATTAAATTTAAATTTCAGTGCATACACTTATTCATGTTCCAAACAATTAATTTACCAAACAATAAAGCAAGTAAACAACATGATCAATCATACAAAAACTATATTATGAGTTTCAATTTAACTAGTTAATTATTATTATCACTCGCATTAGTCTGTATCTCTCTTAAGAATTCCTTTAATTTTATTTTAAACTAGCTGGACCCGGCCACGCGTTGCAGTGGCTTAGTTTGGTTGAATATAAGAAATAAAAAAAACAAAACACTCACCTTTCTAATATGTTTTATTTCATAATACGTGAGGGTATACAATGTTTTTTGTTGATCCATTGACTGTGTGGATATAGAGATTGCCTGGTTTGCCAACTCTAGAACACGCAACATATAATTGTCCATGTGAGAAACAATCGTTGTCTAGATCTACACCACATACTTCCAATGTTTCGCCCTGAGCTTTGTTGATGATGATTGCAAATACCAATCGAATTGGGAATTGCAATCTTTTAAATTGAAATGGCATATCCGTTGGTATCATGGGTATGCGAGGAATGAGGACATCTTCGCTTTTGAAAGGTCCATTCAAGATTGTTGCTCCTACTACGATGCTCAATAATTTTTTTTCTGTGAGTCGCGTGCCATTGCAAAGTTTTGGCTGATTGATATTACGCAACATGATGATTGGAACGCTGATTTTTAATTGTAGTACATGTGGTGGCATCCCTGGTAAATCAAGTGAATTCAAAAATTCTGTTGGATAGCTAGCTGCTTCCATGATAGTTTCTACAGACTTGTATGTGACTTCCTCGCTTTGAATATTAGACAGAATTAAATTGTTAAGTTCATTGACGTCTTTGTTTTTGGCCGCAAGAATGATTCGTTCACTCAGCCAATCGTGATTCTTATGATTAATTTGAATATCAGGAAATACGTTTTCAATTAATTCCTCTTTTGACGACACTAAATTGCAGAAGTTATGAGGCAATAAAATTCGTCCTGTTGTTAAATCAACTGGCACCTTCCCGTCACCGATTCTCAGCAATTGATATGAGAATATCTCAGCTGATTTATCTTTTTGGAGGAGAACACGCATGTTTGTAGATAATTTTAACCTTTTCACGTATCGCCACAAAGTAGAATATTTCAAGCAAGCATTTATTTCATCTGCTGGTGTTGATCGGGTAACTACAGCTAATGTTTGTCTGAAATCTCCTGTAAGCAATATTAATGCATTCCCAAATGGTCTAATATTTTCCACGCAAATCTTGCAATTATCGATCAAGCGCTTCAAGTGATTTTTTGTGCGCCATTGTGCATTCATCCCAAATGATTAGTTTACATTTCTGCAATACTTTTCCCATTCCGGATCCTTTGGAAATGTTGCATGTGGGCGTTTCAATGAATTGCATGTTTAATGTCAATTTCAAAGCGGAATAAGCAGTTCTTCCATCTGGTAGCAATGTCGCAGCTATGCCGGACGACGCAAGAGCTAAAGCTATGCTATTTTACGATCGAATTACTGCTAGAATCGTTTAAGAATCGTTTTAGAACCCGTTTTTGGCCAGTTCCTTCTGGCGCATCCAAGAAAAAGATTCCCCCAACCCCGTATCAACATTTTGCATTAGTTGATCGTAAATTGTTTTTTGTTCAAACGTTAGCCTCGGAATATTTGATTGCACATGCGACAATTACTTCTGTAATCCTTTTTTATTTATGATGGATGATAGCCTGCAAATTCGTATTGATGTTATCAGCATTCAATGGTATTGCTACACTCGAATCACTTAAATTTAATGTTTTTAAGTACTCAGAAATACAGCTAAACTTACCATCTGATTCATTTTCACTTTCATAAAAATCAATAAGCACAAGTTGTTAGTTAGTTATTCATGCACAGTACTGTTTTATATATTTAAATTTCCTTCAAAATGGTAAATTTTCTGTAGTCAAATGCTTTAATTTATAACAATCACAAATAATATGCAGATCAGCTATTTCATTTATAATACTAAGAACAGATAATTAGTAACAGAAGTTATTTAAATAAACAGATGTTTAACGGTGGATTGAATCCAAAATTGATTAAACAATGGTTCACCACCTGATCGTGCGATATAGTAGAAGTAAAGATATTCACATATATTATAGAGCAATGTAAATTAATTGATATTGTTACCAACCTTGCGACACAAATTTTAATAATCAGTTACTTTGATATAAGTAAAGGTGCGATTCACGTGCGAAATCACGATTTTTTATTTTCCTGATCCGTTTATTGGGAGAAATATGTAGCAAAAAGATCTATTTTGTTCAGTGTAAAATATTGTATTACAAATTGCTTCAAGGAGAATGTTTTTATGGTAAATGAGAACTGAGGACATTTTACTCCTACCGAGGGCAGTCCTACCGAAAGGAGAACACGTTGCAACCTTATTGGTTTACAAATTAGATAAAATAATCTTTGGGCCTATCACTATACGAAACTAATCGGTTAAATTGAGCATGAAGTTAAAATCGACCATTAAGTGGAGTGATTTGAGAATAAAGCAGGTGAGACACTTGTAATTGTTGACAGCCTACGTTATAAAACATATACATATGCATAACGAAAAAAAAAAATTGAAAAAAAAAAAAAACTATGTAACAACCTTCCTGTATTCAAATGCAACGTTGTGTCCAAATTTCAAAAGATTCGATCAAGTACTTTCGGAGATTACCTATTTTGAACAAACGAACATTTACATTTTTATTTATATAGATAGAAGATAGATAGATAGATAGATAGATAGATATCGAAATTTTTTCAATATTTTTGATTATTTGAGGCAGTTGATTGAAGTTCTGTATCCCATAGAACAAAAAACTAGCCTGTCCACCAGATGTTCGGCAATAATCGATATATATTTCACCACACTGTCTTGTTTCATAGGAATGAATCAAGTTGACGTTTTGTATTATGAAGTTATTCTTAATCAATTTATTTTTAATTTTGAACACAAACAAACTTGATTCATATTTTATAAGCGAGTTCAGCGTTAAAAACTTGTCTTTATATAAAGCTGTTGCAGATGAAAAATACGGTAATCGTTTTATTATTCTTAACGCTTTACTTATCAATCGATGTATTTGAACAATTCTGTTTTGAGCGGCTGATCCCCATATAGGCAATAAATATCTAACTGTGCTCATAATGTGAGAATGAAAAATGAGATACATAATTTTAGCAGGAAATATATCTCTCATCTTTCTTAGTATAAAACATACCATTGATATTTTTTTCCTTACACTTAAAATATGCTCCTCCCAATTCAGTTTGGAATCAATCACAAGCCCTAAATATTTTGTTGTATAAACACGTTTTATGTTTTCATTCTCTAACATTAGATTGAAAGGTTCGAACTCAGCAAGACTCTTATTTTTTACTTCAAATACCATACAGCTTGTTTTCTTTAGATTTATTTTCAAATTACTTTGGATGGCCCAGTTATTAATTTTTATTAGATCTTGTTGCATTTTCAAGCATATATTATCAACAGTATCCTCAACGTATACTATTGCCATATCATCAGCATTTCTTCTTCTATAATTTCCAAAACATTTCTTAAATCTACAAACTTTTGTTTCCTTGTTGAACTCGATTGGAAATCGATCAATTGCATTTCAATTTCTTCTAAATTCAACCATTTAAAAATTTCCAAATTAAAACTATCTGGTGATATTGTATCTGGATTTAATATAAATTTGGAGGTTTCTGCAAATTGTCTGAACTGATTAAATCTCGAGGAAAATTCCTCCATAACTGATTGAACAATCGCAGAAGACTGCTGTGTTAACTTAACTTGATCCGGTTTTTCATGAACTTCTACGTCTGCAATGAATTTTTTTAGGTTTGGGAAATATTTAAATGTGTTGGATATAACGTCGCGATTAAAAACTTTTAATTTGGCTTCAAATGCTTGAATTAAATTAAACATAATCATAACAGTCTTGTTAACACCATGCAATTTAAAATTTAATTCATTTAGATGTACACAAAAGTCACTATAAAAAAACATTAATTTCATAAGCCATTCCACGTCCATTAATTGACTATATTTTGCAATGATTTTCTCTTGATCCCAAAAAAGTCTAACTTCGTCTAAACACTCTACAAATCTTTGTAAAACTTTACCACGGCAAAACCATCGGACATGTTGTACATTAGAAATCCACTGTACCCTGAGTTTACCTCAGTTAATAATTCTAAAAATGTTCGTTTGTTTAAAGCCCGTGCTGATATAAAGTTGATTATTTTTGTAACAATGTTCATAAAGTCTTCTAGGGATTTAAAACTTGCCTTCGTACATAAAACCTGCTGGTGTATAATGCAATGGAGCCCTAGAATTGGATATTCAACGTGTTGTGCAAATAGAGTAACAAACCCATTTTCTACGCCTCTCATACTACGAGCACCGTCACTAGTTACTGAAACAATCTTGGCAATATCTACTTCTCTTTCCGCAAGTGCTCTTTCCCATCGTGCTGATCCTGTTATGTCAGTACTTTTATCGAGACAGAGAGAAATTAAGCTTAAAGATTGTATGTCTACTTTTTGCTGATCAGTAACATTTTCAGCCATTGCCAAGATTCTATCCTTAACCATGCTTTTTTTATATATTCACCATCACTAAAAGGTTTCCCATATTTGGCAATAACGTTCGAGGTATAAAAACTTGCAGCAGTTATATTTGAAAGACCGCCAATAAATTTCACTGGAGTTGTGGATTGAACATTTCTATTTTTGAAATCGAGCAATAAATTTTCTTTGTTCTTGCTTACTTTTTTCAAAGCGCGAGTTATGGTTTGTCTGAAAATGTCGTTTTACTGAAGATGTTCTACATACAACTGTGCCAGAACACAAAACAAATACTGCCTTATTATCTTTACTGATCATACCATATTCTTCAGACTTCGAGCTTTGAAATTCTCTGCTGCTTGTTGAGTCATTTAATTTTTGCTTTTTTCTTTTCACTTGCCATTACAAATATGTAGATTTACAACAATTTGTTTGACTGACTTTTTTACGTATAATTTCACCGGAACGCCGTTACACTATGCGTATATCGATTGACTAAAGACTAAAAGCCGAGACATAGCGAACGCATAATTTCTGAATTTACAATAGTGATCGTGTTTTTTCTAGTAAATGGGAGAGATCGGAGAGATAATTTAAACGTAAAACAAATTATTCATGTTTTTTGAAAATCGGATGTTCCGTGTTTTTTTATTATCGGAAATATATCAGGTTATATATTTCTTTTCTGAAAACTTCTACATATTTTTTATGTAAACAACTTGAAGTTATCACACAAAAGATATACATACATATTGTAAAAATTGTTGGTTAGAATAGTTATTTACGTATCGAGGACTGAGAGTAGAAGATTACGCCTGCGGTTCATATTGAAGCTCAAAGCGAAGCGAGGGATTTTATAGAACCAAGGGCGTAATCTTCCTTTCAGCCTGAGTGTATGTACAACATTTTATGCACAATTGCACAACTAAATTGTAAAATAAATCATTTTTTGAATTTTTTAAGATATATTTCGACATTGACATTTTTTAAGAAAACATTCGAAAGAACCAAACATCCTATGATTTTCATTATAAACTTCATAAGTTCATACAATAATTTACGCACCATCGAATCGTAAAACACATTTTATTTGTTACTAAATTGTAAACGTCATTTATTCGAACTGTTAGTTGACGTTGAAAAGTCATTTTTACTGGCTAGTAGTGTTATGAATTTAACAAGTTAGTAGAGAACATTTTTATTTCTTTGTTTCATACATTTTCAATTTTTTTCTATGGTTTCTGAGTTTTGAGCAATAATTTGGAAAAAACAGAATTTGACCATTTTTAATTTTATTCGACTTTTATTTAGTTGATTACAATTTAGTAACAAATAAAATATTATACAAGACACGCGAGGTAACTGGTTTTACTGGCTCAAGCAAGTAACTGACTCGTCTTCGACTAGTCAGTTATATCCTCCATTCGCCAGTAAAAACCATTTTACCTGGCTTGTAATGTAAAATACTATATTAGCCACAAACTAATCGTAAAACACATTTTACAACCTATTTATCATGGTTGAAAGTTGAACTTAATGCTAATTAGAACCTACAAATTAATTATTGTATGAAGTTTATAGAGAAAATCATGGCATGTTTAGTATAATTCTCAAAATGTCTTGCGAGTTTAAAAAATTCAAAAACTGATTTATTCTACAATTTAGTTGTGCAATCGTGCGTAAAACGTTGTGCATACACTCAGTCTGAAAGAAAGATTACCCCCTTGGTTCAATAAAAGCCCTCGCTTTGCGTCGGGTTTCAATATGAACCGCAGGCGTAATCTTCAACTTTCAGCCCTCGATATGTAAATAACTATAGCATCATAGTTATCGTGGTTGAAAGTTGAACTTTAAGTCCTCCGCAAAATAAAATCCTGTTGCTATATAAAATGTTAGTCTTTTTCTACTTTGCCGCCCGTAAAATAACTGCCCGTAAAATAATCATAAAATTAGAACAAACAAATAAATCATGGCATGTTGATTTTTTTTTTTTTAATTTTCAAAATGTTTAACGAGTTTATAAAATTTAAAAACTGATTTATTTAACCATTCAGTTATTTAACCATTCAGTTATTTAACCATTTAACCATAAAACGTTGTACATACACTCAGGCTGAAAGGAAGATTGCTTATTTGGTTCAAAGAAAGCCCTCGCTTCGCATCGGGCTTCAATATGAACCGCAGGTGTAATCTTTTGCTTTCAGCCCTAGATATGTAAATATCTATATTTTGTTTGTTCTAATTTTATGATTATTTTAATAGCGATTCTTTTCCTGGCGGCAAAGTAGAAAAAACACTAAGGTTTTATATAGCAACGGGATTTTATTTTACGGCCGTAAAGTTCAACTTTCATTCACGATACCTAGGATGTAAAATGAGTTTAACGATTCGTTTGTGGGAAAAAAATGTTACTCCAGAGTTGTGAAAATTATTTTGAGAAAAAAATCTTTATTTTATTTTATAAATAATTATTTTTATTCAAATTTGTAAACAAACTGTTTTAAATATTGAAGAAATTATTCTGTAGGGTTGAAATGGTTGAACTTTAATTTTATAAATTAATTATTATATATTTATTTTAATTATGAAACAAACTTTGATTTTACTATTAAAGTTATATTTTACAAAAATAAAAAATTATGTAAAATAAAATAACTTTGTTTTAAAATATTTAATTTAAAAACCAAAAAGATTCACGTTCCGGCAAATTTTTCATACGTGCCACTTATGGCACGCGTGCCATAGGTTCGCCATGGCTGTCCTAGGACTTTATAAAATTTTATAAAGTCCTAGGACGTTAAAGTTTAACTTTTTGTACCATAAACGTTGAACTTGAACGTTCTAGGACATTATAAAATTTTATAAAGTCCTAAGACGTTAAAGTTCAACTTTTTGAGCAAAATTTAAAACTCATTTCTTTTTATTTTAATAAATTTCCAGTATGAAATAAAATTTTGTATTTACCTCAAACGAAAAGTGTTTTTAAAGGTACTCACTAGTAATTTCGGCCTCGGCTAGACGCCTCGGCCGTAAACAACTAGCTCGTACTTTAAAGTTTCACTTATCGTTCTAGATATATAAATAACTATTAATTGTTTTAAAGTTTAGCATACATTTCCATTTTTTTTATTAATTCTAGGCTGACTTCGAAACGAATTCATTTAGGCTGACTTCGAAACGAAGATTATATTGGGGATTCAAGTATAAAAGCACCGAATATTGTTGCTATAACAAAAACAGAAAAACAAAATCTGAAATACAGCAATACCTAATAGTTATTAACAATAAATATTTAAATATAAATACAAACATTTATAAAATATATAAATATAGAAATATAAATATTTTAAAATATAAAAATATAAAAATATAAAAATATCAAAATATCAAAATATAAAAATATAAAAATATAAAAATATTAAAATATAAAAATATAAAAATATAAAAATATAAAAATTTTAAAATATAAAAATATAAAAATATAAAAATATAAAAATATAAAAATATAAAAATATAAAAATATAAAAATATAAAAATATAAAAATATAAAAATATAAAAATATAAAAATATAAAAATATCAAAATATCAAAATATAAAAATATAAAAATATAAAAATATAAAAATATAAAAATATAAAAATATCAAAATATAAAAATATAAAAATATAAAAATATAAAAATATAAAAATATAAAAATATAAAAATATAAAAATATAAAAATATAAAAATATAAAAATATAAAAATATAAAAATATAAAAATATAAAAAAATAAAAATATTAAAATATAAAAATATAAAAATATAAAAATATAAAAATATAAAAATATAAAAATATAAAAATATAAAAATATAAAAATATAAAAATATAAAAATATAAAAATATAAAAATATAAAAATATAAAAATATAAAAATATAAAATATAAAAATATAAAAATATAAAAATATAAAAATATAAAAATATAAAAATATAAAAATATAAAAATATAAAAATATAAAAATATAAAAATATAAAAATATAAAAATATAAAAATATAAAAATATAAAAATATAAAAATATAAAAATATAAAAATATAAAAATATAAAAATTTAAAAATATAAAAATATAAAAATATAAAAATATAAAAATATAAAAATATAAAAATATAAAAATATAAAAATATAAAAATATAAAAATATAAAAATATAAAAATATAAAAATATAAAAATATAAAAATATAAAAATATAAAAATATAAAAATATAAAAATATAAAAATATAAAAATATAAAAATATAAAAATATAAAAATATAAAAATATAAAAATATAAAAATATAAAAATATAAAAATATAAAAATATAAAAATATAAAAATATAAAAATATAAAAATATAAAAATATAAAAATATAAAAATATAAAAATATAAAAATATAAAAATATAAAAATATAAAAATATGAAAATATAAAAATATAAAAATATAAAAATATCAAAATATCAAAATATAAAAATATAAAAATATAAAAATATAAAAATATAAAAATATAAAAATATAAAAATATAAAAATATAAAAATATAAAAATATAAAAATATAAAAATATAAAAATATAAAAATATAAAAATATAAAAATATAAAAATATAAAAATATAAAAATATAAAAATATAAAAATATAAAAATATAAAAATATAAAAATATAAAAATATAAAAATATAAAAATATAAAAATATAAAAATATAAAAATATAAAAATATAAAAATATAAAAATATAAAAATATAAAAATATAAAAATATAAAAATATAAAAATATAAAAATATAAAAATATAAAAATATAAAAATATGAAAATATAAAAATATAAAAATATAAAAATATAAAATATAAAAATATAAAATATAAAAATATAAAAATAAAGAGATATAAAAATATAAAAATATATAAAAAAAAATATATAAATATATAAATAAATAAATATATAAATAAAGCAATATAAATATAAAATAATACCAATTATAATAAGAATAATATCCATATGTAAATACCAAAGAATATAATAAATGTAAAAATTATTATAAGGAAGTTGATGACAAAAATGTGAAATTATGTGACAAAAATAGTTATGTTATACTAATGAACGAAAAAAATGTAACCTTAATCTTTCATTATTTTAAACCAATCCTTTATTTTGAATAGATATTAATGTAATATCTCCTTCTCTATTAAATCAATCGCTTTTGTTTATCGAGCTAATAAATTTTAAATATCAATTATTCATAAATATTTCGTATTAAATTGATTATAAATATATATTAAAAATTTAATACAAAAGCGTAGTTAATTTAATACACAAAACTTATAAATCCGTTTAATAAGTTTATTGTATTAAATTTATAACTCATTATTATGAAAGTATTCTATATCAATTGATATTAGTTTAATACTTAAATTTATCAAAGTTTTAATACGACATGATATATACAATCAATAAACTTGGGTTTGAAATTTTATAAATAGTAAATATATTAACTTTATATCATTTTGGGTGTGGACTTATATATCTAAAATTGATCAATTTTATACCTTTTTTTTCAACCGTGTAGGGCCCAGTGCGGGTATGTCTAACTCATCTCCTGGAACTTTCCATTAATTCAGCTCAAAAATGGTCAAAGCTCGTTACTGGGGGGTTTTTGGGACCGCTGAACATGAATATGATCTCTGCGAGGACCTTCGGAGTACCAAGGGGCCAGGGCATCCTGGAATTTTCCATAAATACAGCTCGAAATTAACCGAAGCTTGTTTCTCAGGGTTTTTGGGGTCGCTGAACACGAATATGATGTCGGCGGAGTACCTAGGGCTCAGGGCGGGTATGTCTAACTCATCTCCTGGAACTTTCCATCAATTCAGCTCGAAATTGATCAACGCGCGTTACTCGGGGGTTTTGGGGGTCGCTGAACACGAATATGATGTAGGCAATGACCTTCGGAGTACCTAGGGCCCAGGGCGGATATGTCTCACTCATCTCTTGGAACTTTCCATTAATTCACCTCGAAATTGATTGAAGCTCGTTACCGGGGGGGAGGGGAGTGTATGACGTCTGCGGAATATGATGTACGGAATATGAGGTCTGGGATGACCTCAGAGTACCTAGGGGCCAGGGCGGGTTATATACACCTCATCTCCTGGAACTTTCCATAAATACAGCTCGAAATTGATCGAAGCTCGTTACTCGAGGGTTTTTGGGGTCGCTGAACACGAATATGATGTCGGCGATGACCCTCGGAGTACCTAAGGCCCAGGGCAGGTATGTCTAACTGATATCCTGAAAATTTCCATAATTAAAACTCGATTATTTTATTTCTTTTATTTTCTTTAATCATTGAAAAGAGTTATACAAAACTGTTTACGTCATATCTTCTAAATTTAGCTAGCATTAAGCTCACAACTGGATCTGTAACAGGACCCTGGCTGATACTCGTATATTATTATGATGGATTTATAATAAAAGTAGTTTATCAGCGCAATAGAAATGTATAATCTCAGTGCGCTATTATTAGGTTCCACTCTTTTTCTATATCAGTGTACGCACTATAGAGTTATAGAATACAATCACAGATATTATATACGTTGAGTAAAATCATGCACGTGTTTCAGAAGTTTTTTATTGAATTTACTAATAATAACAGATTTTTTCTATGATAACAAATGAAAAGTCTATTCCCCTACTGTAAAAAGAATAACAAATTGTAGTTGCTATGGTTTTTCATATAAAATGGTTTTACAAAATATTTTTTCTATTTTGCGTCTAAAATAAAGTCATTTCGATACCCAAATGCGTATCGAAATGGCCTTCATTAAGATACGCAAAGTTTTGTTTTTCAAGGTTGGTCACATTGGTCATACAAACGTCAGTGAAAGTTAAAATGAATAATTATATAAATAAAATTATTCTTATTAATTAATCTTATTATTAAAAAATAATCTAAATTAGTGTTAAATATTTTAATTAATTAAAATAATTAATAATAATAACAAAATATCAAATTGACTATATTTTAATAAAATACACATTTTATGAAAGCTAGTTTTGCAACAAAAAAATATATAGAAATATGATGAAACGCAGAGCTTACTATTTTGAATTGAAATTTTTAGAAATTTTCTTTAAAACATTAAAACATAAAAAATATTTTTTTAAATTTCAAGACAAAAAATGCAAAATAGAAAAAATAGTATAAAAAACTCGTTTCATAAGACGTTTTATCGCACTTATCCTTTAGAAAACTCCCCGCTGCGCGGGTCGTTTTCTAAACAGATTGCGTGCGATAAAATCGTCGATTATGAAACTAGTTTCTTAATATACTATTAAACAACGCAACCATGAAAAAACAGAATATGAATTTTGAATGTTTTGTTGTCGATTTCTAACTGTATAATTTATAGTAAATAACATCATATTCGTGTTCAGTGACCCCAAAAACCCTCGAGTAACGAGCTTCGATCAATTTCGAGCTGTATTTATGGAAAGTTCCAGGAGATGAGGTGTATATAACCCGCCCTGGCCCCTAGGTACTCCGAAGGTCATCGCAGATATCATGTTCGTGTTCAGCGGTCCCAGAAACCCCTGAGTAACGAGCTTCGACCAATTTCGAGCCGAATTAATGGACAGTTCCAGGAGATGAGTGAGACATACCCGCCCTGGGCCCTAGGAACTCCGAAGTTCATCGCCGACATCATATTCGCGTTCAGCGACCCCAAAAACCACCGAGTAACGAGATTCAATCAATTTCGAGCTGAATTAATTGAAAGTTCCAGGAGATGAGTTAGACATACCCCACCTGGGCCCTAGGTACTCCGAGGGTCATTGCCGACATCATATTCGTGTTCAGCGACCCCCAAAACTCCCGAGTAACGAGCTTCGATCAATTTCGAGCTGTATTTATGGAAAGTTCCAGAAGATGAGGTGTTGTTCGAAATGCCCAATTGAACATTGCATTCGATCCTTTAACTTTTCATTCATATATCTGCTTTTGAATCCATGCGGTTTCAACAACCGAAACAACCATCAAACAAACGATTGTCTCTAACTGTGGTAATAGCTTTGATCACTGTTATCCTTGCTATTCATACTTTCGATAACATCATTGGGTACTTTATCTTCATGTACTGCCACTTTTATAAAGCAGATTTAACAATTAATGACAACAATTATCCTTAAAAACACAAATCACTGTAAACTACTTAGCGGGGTGGAATCTTCCATTGTAATTAAAGCCAATAAATAATGCTTTCTCAAAACAGTTATTAAAATTAGAAATCAATTTTAACAATTAAACAAAACGACATTGGAATTTTTCCTTTGTTTACAACTTTTTCTTTTATTTGCTTGATTGCAATTAAATACATCACTTTTGAATTAAAATATTATTGATTTATCACATCAAAGTTAAATAATACTATCAATTGACATTGATCTATATAAATTAAGTAGATTATTGGATGTTGTAATCCTTTTGAAAAGCAAAAATGGAATAAATAATTTTCAAATTAAAAATTGCAAAAATGTGATTTTGCCTTTGACATCTTATGACGTCAAAAACAAAATCGGGTCATACTTGAAATTCAGCAAATGATTAACAACGACGTCTGTTCATTAGCATTGGAAATAAAAATTTAGTACGTTCGTTGGCTTTTTATAGTATATTCAAAATTTAACTAGCAGTTAAGTTTCAGAAAATTTTAAAATTATTATTAAAGTAAAAATGAACGGAAACTAATGAAATGCATTTTTATTGAATTGAAAACGAAGATGAATTTGGTTTTATTATTGTTTCGCGATTATTGCGATCGTTACACCATGAATTCAAGGTAGAAACCAAGATTTTTACTCTTGAAATCACAAAAACGTCGCCATCCCCTCCATGACAGAAAACCACCGAACTACTTCCACCTATTAAACTGTATCTGGGATCGAGATACCCACCGTCACTGGCGTCAAGACCGATGACCGGTTCCAACACTCATGAAGTCCTTAAGAACTTCACTGAGTATTGAGACCGACCATCCATCCGAACGTCAGCACCATGGACACCCCGATACAACCAGTAAGTATGACCTGAAGATGTGAACCTCAGAGACGACAATCAGCCAGAGGAACAACCCTACCTAACGAAAAGACATCATTCCCTGATGTCTTTCGCGTGATGGACTCCAAGATTCTTACCGCTCATATCTATGCACTCGTAGAGTACATTTCCAATCTTAGTCTTAATCATTGCAGGTAAGAACTTTGGAGCCAATTTTGCCGAGAACTTTTTGGTAGCGTCACTCAAATGATGTTGCCGTACAAACACACGTTGTTGTGGTTGAAAAGTCCGTAGTTTAGATCGCAGGTTGTACTGATGTTGCGATTTTTTGAAGGCTGCTTTTAAATTTTGTTGAACCCGGTTCCTAAGCAGAGTCAAATGATCAGTGCGTTCTATTTCCTCACCAGCATCTTCACCAAGCTGGTGTAGTGATCTCAACAAATGGTAAGTATTTCCATCCGAGATTGGATGTTGACCAAACAATAAATAGTACGGTGAGTACTTGGTAGCAGAATGTACTGCAGCCCGCAGTGCATATGCGATTTCACCAATTTGTGAATCCCACTTGGTGTGTTGACCTTTAATGAACGCTCGAATTGCTGCTAGAACTGACCTATTGACCCGCTCTGACGCGTTACTTTGAGGACTATAGACACCGGTCCTAATGTGTTTAATGCCGAAATCTGACAAAAGATTTTGAAAGTTCCTACTAGTGAACTGTTTGCCATTGTCACTGTGCAGAAACTCTGGTACCCCATATGTAAGAAACACTTCATTCCTTAGAAAAGCATTCACCTTCGGTGAAGTTGCGTTTCTAAGTGGTTTCAGTAGTACAAACTTCGTAGCATGATCCAGAACTATCAATAACACCGTATTCCCAAGTGTAGAACGAGGGTACGGTCCCAAAAAATCTATATAGACTCTCTGCCATGGACGTGCTGTTTCGAATTGATATTGCATCGGAGGACGCAATATCTGATTCGTGGCTTTTGTTTGTTTACATGTGTCGCAGGACACAACATAGTTGTGTACCTGTGACGCCATGCCCGGCCAATAATAAAGACGTCGAAGTAATTCTAAAGTCTTTTTAACACCTCCATGAGCAGCAGTACTATCATCATGATGTTTCTGAATCATGTTTGAAGTCATCGGTTCTGGTACCCAGAGTTTCCACACAGGAACATCGTTGGGTATTGCATCAGATCTTGGCTCAATACGTATGTATAGCTTATCATCCACGACTTTAACAGATGGAAAGTCCTTAGGAGATGATTGAACTTTAGCTATCATATCCGTATATTCCTTGTGCCGATAACCTTCATTGTCGATTTTGATGTCGTTAATGTGATGTGTTAATGCTTCCGTCAATTCCTCGTGTGTATCGTCATAAAGACGAGATAGAGCATCAGGGACTATATTTTGGGTACCTTTTTGGTGGACAATGGTAAAATCCATATGTTGGAGTTTTAGGCTCCACCTAGCCAGACGACCACTCAAGTCTTTCTGTGACATAAGCCACTTCAGACTTGAGTGATCAGTCACAATTGTAAATCGGTGACCTTCAACATAGCCCCTGAATTTCTTCACACTCAGAATTGCCGCAAGACATTCAAGTTCAGAAACTGAGTAATTTCTCTGAGCTTTGTTAAGTTTCTTCGACATGAAGGCTATCGGACACTCTTGTCCGTCAGTATCAACCTGATACAACACACTACCTATCCCTGTCAGACTCGCATCGCATCTAATAAAGAACTCTTTATTATAATCAGGGTTAACTAATACTGGTGCTGTAGTCAGCAATCGTTTTAAATTTTCGAAAGCGGCTTGCGCTTCTAATGTCCATTTCAGTTTCCCCGAACTCTTCTTTAATAAATCTGTGATTGGTGATACCACGCTTGCATAATTTGGTATGAAACGTTGGTACCAACCAGCCATTCCCAATAAACGTCGTATCTGTTTAACTGTAGATGGAGCTGGGTACTCTGCTACAGCTCTAACCTTGTCAGGGTCTGTTCGAAGACCATCTTCACCAACCAAAAATCCCAAGTATTTCACCTCTCTCAGAACAAATTTACTTTTCTTGAGGTTTATGGTTAACCCAGCCGCTCTTAACAATGAAGAGACTTTGGACAGCAATTCCATATGTTCCTGGAACGTGGAAGAGACTACCAATAGATCATCTAAATAAACAAAGACATTTTCGTGATATTGATGTGGTATCACTTTGTGCATTAGCCGACACATTGTCTGGGGAGCATTGCACAATCCAAAGGGCATAACCCGGAATTGATACAATGGACGACCAGGCACTGTGAAGGCTGTCTTGTCTCTAGATGCTTCTGCCAGAGGAATCTGCCAGAAAGCATCTTTGAGATCAATACTTGAAATGTACTTTGTGCTATTTAGACGACCTAGTAAGCCATCAATCAAGGGAAGTGGGTAAGCGTCCTTTTTAGTTAGTGAATTGACACGACGGCTATCAATACATAATCTGTTTTTACCAGATTCTTTTTGTACCAAAACCACTGGCGAGCACCAAGAACTGTTAGACTCTTCGATCACGCCCATTTGAAGCATTCGGTCAAGTTCGGCATAGACCTTTAGTTGAACAGCCGGCGATGTGGGATAGTGCCTCTGTTTAACAGGTGCACTATCACCAACATCGATGACATGTTCAACTAAAGAAGTCTTTCCGAGTCCAGACACTTCAAATGACGGGAAAGAATCCTTGATCATATCCAGTTCTCGTTGCTGGTCAGTGGTGAGGTTATGTATATTAACAGTTTGTAGCTCTGTGCGAGTCAGTTCACTAACAAATGAAGGAACAATACCAAATTTCTCCCAGAAATCTATGCCCAGGTAGAGCTCTTCTCGTAATCCAGGGACTATATGGAACCGCATTGGTTTAGTGGAGCCATTCACAGTTATTGGAACTTCTATGTAACCTAAAATTTTATTTGCAGTACCATCCGCCGTACGAATACACGAAGTGTACTTACGGTAGGTTGTACCTGATGATTCCAATAATTCCAAGGAATTTCTTCCAAGTATAGTGATTGACGCTCCACTATCCAATAGACCTGAAATATGTTTGTCCAAAATCTTTATTGCTAGTCGCGGCCGAGGATCCTTTGTTTCTGAAAGGATAGATGAAATACAAGCTTTGCGAAATAATTTCCTCATCCTCCAATATCTAATGTTACGTTCAAGACGTCTAAAATATGTGTGATGTAATGATGGGAAATTAAATGTACTAGGTGATTTTATTTTGGTTTCCTGAGTGGTGATCGATCGTCCTGCGTTGCTACATCTCTCGTCGTTTTCTTCGGGCTCATTGGATGTTGAACCGAGGGTACCATCCCCGAAGCATGTACTCTCGGACGGTAGTTTACCGACGGGTGACAATATGAACAATTTGCATATATAACGTCCGGCTTATTACATTTCCAGCAGTGCAATTTTATTCTGTTTTTAGAACAATCAGGAGCTCGAAGTCCATTTACCCCGCATCTAAAACAGACAATTGGTTGTCTGGACATTGATGGACCAGGTTGATTAGTATTACCAGATGATATCGCAGGTCGTTGCAGAATTCTTCTAGGTTGTGTATCCACAGCTTCAATATATCCATCTTGTTCTGGATCTATTTCTGATTCATAGTCGTCCACTTGCTGTAGTTCGCTAATCCTTAAGTTTGACATTCTGGTTGGGACTGGTGTAGACCACAAACGTTCGAACTTCTGACACAATGTCCGAAGCTCGTCCATAGTTGTAATTGTTGCTGCAAGTGTAGCGTTCTTCAGTTCTACACTCAGTCCTTCCCTAGCGATTTCTAATAATTCAGCTGCAGCAAATGGTCGAACTAATCTCCGATTTAACGAACCCACTTCAACTAAATACTCATAAACGCTCTCTTTGACTTTCTGTTTACGGTTCAAAAGAACACGTAGTACCGCTTTATCATCGGTGAGCGTACCGAAGGTGCGTAGGAGTCCTTCCCTAAGCACTGAGTAGGTCACTTCCTCATATTCATGAGTCAAATTCAAATAATATCTATCGGCAGCTGCCTTGAGGTACCGTGGAACGATCGACCTCAGGTCGTCCCAGGACACACGGTCCCTCCTTGCAGCCGCCTCCACTCGATGGATAAACTCATGAACATCAGGAGAGTGACCATCCCCTGTGAAGTTCGGAACCCAATTTGAGTCATAACGACTCAAATTGTTCCTACGTACCTCTCGGTATGCTCCCGGTGACAATGCTGGAGCCGCGACACGAGATACCTGAGGAAGTGGGTTGTATGGTGGTGGTGCTGTTAATGGAGCTTGTGGATAATTTGTTTGAAATTGTTGTAACTGCTCCTGTGGTATCGGTTGATAATTCAGAGGCTGCTGTACCAATGCCGGATTGATGTATATTTGTCCAGCTTGGAACGATGAACCCAGTTGTGGTAATGCGAAGTCCTCCGCTCTTAAACCTGATTGTTGAAAATACGATGGTGGTAATTGTTCTGCCCGTCTTTGTTGTTGTTGATACCCACGATTTAAACTGTGTATCGTATTAGTTATTGGCTGTACTGGTATTGGAGTGGATCTCTCCTCTGGCTGAAACGCAGGCGATTCGGATGGTACAGATGATCCTCCTGGTTTACTCTGCATAACTGGACGTGTCGACAGTGATCTTATTATATCCCAAGCGCGTGACAATTGGGAGATAGCGTAGGTGCGGGCTTCTTGCAAATCATCGCGAGAACCCAACCTATTCATCCTCCCTGTATAGTGCAACACACGATTAGCCAGACCATCCAAGAATGGCTGACCAATCGGTGGCTGAAGTCTACGTATCTGATCCACAATTAGTTGTGCTGCCTGCACCACCATTTGAGACTCAGCTACCAAATCTCTCGCGTGAGATACAGTTAATGGAACTGAACCTTGTACCGCGTGGTTTCGAAGTTCCTCTGCCCAGTTGACCCCTCTGAAATCCACACCTCGAACCAGACATTCAATTTGCAGTTCGCTGGGTTCCAATCCATAAAATGGATGGTCAACGTCTATTTGACTTGACATTTTGATGGTAAAATTTATAGAATCCAGAATTCACAATAACAAATAACAACAATAAAACCAATCTCAACAAAAAAAATGTAGCTAGTATGCTGTAAAAGTGTAAACAATAAAAAGCGTAAAACGAAAAAAAAACCAACGAACGCCCCAAAAAAACAGAAAATTTTTGTAAAAAAAACAAACTTCGTAAAGGAACCAAAGGAAAGATCGTCGTAGCCAATCCTTGCTGAATCTGTACAAAAATTCCTAAGATATTGTATATGTAAAAATATAATTTATTTATTTAATTTCAGATATGCTGAAATTTCAGAATTAATTATATACCTAAAATTATTTATTGACGACACACCCCTATGGAAAAAACATTTATTTATTTTAAAATTTGAAAAAAATGTTTAAAGATGCTTATTTATTGGGTGGTCCTCTTAACTCAAAATATTTATTTAATTTTTTAAAAAAAATAATAGATATTTATTTATATCTTGATGTTTTGCTTAATTATCAAAATTTATTTTATTTAGCTACCTAAAATTAACTTAAATTAAAAAAATTATTTATTTAATAAAAAATATTTATTTAGTTTTTTGAAAAATTTGTTTGATTTATTTTATTTTTTTATTTAATAATATAAGAGATTCCCAAAATCAAGATTCGTCTGGAGACAATTTAAAAAGTAAGTATGGCTACAATATCCATATTGTTTAAATTTAAAATATCGCGCTCGCGAGCCCACTCCAACCATGCATGTGAGAACTGACTAGAAAAGCCCCTAACGACCAGATTCTACAGAACAGATTCTCCCCAACCTAATAAAACAATCACAACTGTCACGATTAGACACTAGGTCCATTTCTACTGACCCAGTTGTGCTTGCTTAACCTACAAATAAATTACAACTAAACCTAATGCGAAAGTTGTAGAACGCTCCCGAGCACCAGACTTCAAAACCTAAACTCCATGAAAAATTGATCTATTGAAAAGCTAAATGGAAAAGTGGAAAAGTTTTTGAATTTGTATGAGGTGAAGCCTCTGATCCTGAAAGCAAAAGTACAATTGGTTCTTCTCTTCATTACACCGAAGAAGCCTCTGAGCAAGGAATGGTACTACTGGTTTGCACCTAAGTACAAACACAGCAACACCACTCCTCGTCCCTGAGAACTTCCTCGCCGAATGAAGAGAAGAAACCAATGTTCTTCGATCGCATAACCCCGATGGTCATAGGCGATCTAAGAACGACATCAATGTTAAAGAGTGAAGCTCTATGGATGGCTTGTTAGGCCTACCGCTGGGAAAAGTGAATCAATAAACCTAAATAATATATAACTTATCCATAATCTAAATAATTTCTTATTTAAAAATGCTAAATCGAAATAATAAAGTTTTACATGAAATTAATTAAATTTAATCTTCAGACTAAATAATAAATTGGTAATTTAAAAAAAAAATTACGATTATTTTAAATTCAAAACTAAGCTTACTAATTTTTTTGGTTATTACCTCTAATATATTTGTTCAGGTCAAATTTTTCGCTTTACTTATTGTATCCAAAACAAAAAATAAATGTTAGCTAAAAATAATTATTTCTATATTTATACCACTTTTTAAAATTAATCGCAATGAAAAAAAATAATTCTAAAAAAAAATGGTGGTAGCTAAACACTTACTAAATCTAACCATAATCAAAAAAACATACAATTAATTTCATATATAAATTAATTGCATCATCCAAAAATATGTACAATATATAAACAATTATATGTACAATATGTACATGGTAGCATAAAAAAATTTCAAAAAAAAAACTGCTTCCCCAAAACGGTTTTCTTTTTTCCAAATAAAAAAACAATTAGTATTACTAAAAGCAGATGACAGCACAAAAAAACAATCTCCAAAAAAAATTGCTGTCCCAAAACGGTTTTTTCCAAAAAAAAAAAAAAAATTAGTCTTAACTTATCAAAATTCAAAATATATAATTTCCTAATCAAAACCAAAACGAAACCAATAACTGGTTTATTTCAAGATAAACAAAAAGCTGATTGACAACCACGGCCCAAACCGGTTGCCACCACCCTATTACCAAAAAAAAACCACAACTGGTTTATCCTAAAACTTACAAAGAGAAACGCGGAATTCTTTAAATTTTTGAAAATATAAATTTAGAGTACTTATGATAAATATACACATGAACACCTTAGAAACTAAACCTTTATTTTTCCCTCTAGCTTTTTAACAAAATTTAGCTAAATAAACCGACGCGAAAAATAAACTATATATAGATATTAATTAATCTGAATTGAAATAATCAATTAATATATAAATATATAAATATAATAATATAAAATGTTCCACAAAAAAAAGTTTTTTTCAAAAAAAAACCGGCTTGCCAACGCCCAACCTGGAAAATATTTTCCCACCAAATTATTTATATATATATCTAAAAAAAAGCTAACGGGTCCCTTTTTGTTCGGCGCTACGTTATAACCATTGCCCTGATACGGTGCCACGATATAATCTTTGGACCTTTACTACTACAAATAAAATTGATGCTACGGGACAGCATCTGTCCCCACACGAAGCTTGAAAATTGGGAATCTCTTAATGCTTTATAAAATTATTCTGACATTCCAATGAGAATAAAGTAATAAAAATTAATGTATCTATAGTCTAAAAAATACCTTGAATTATAACTGTTGATTGATGTCATCAATATTCTTCAATTCCCTTGACTAGCGTTTGATCAATTAATTAAATTGGATGAACTAATTTGTGAACATAAGTTGCTGCTGTTGAATTACACCTTCGTTGTTCGAAATGCCCAATTGAACATTGCATTCGATCCTTTAACTTTTCATTCATATATCTGCTTTTGAATCCATGCGGTTTCAACAACCGAAAAAACCATCAAACAAACGATTGTCTCTAACTGTGGTAATAGCTTCGATCACTGTTATCCTTGCTATTCATACTTTCGATAACATCATTGGGTACTTTATCTTCATGTACTGCCACTTTTATAAAGCAGATTTAACAATTAATGACAACAATTATCCTTAAAAACACAAATCACTGTAAACTACTTAGCGGGGTGGAATCTTCCATTGTAATTAAAGCCAATAAATAATGCTTTCTCAAAACAGTTATTAAAATTAGAAATCAATTTTAACAATTAAACAAAACGACATTGGAATTTTTCCTTTGTTTACAACTTTTTCTTTTATTTGCTTGATTGCAATTAAATACATCACTTTTGAATTAAAATATTATTGATTTATCACATCAAAGTTAAATAATACTATCAATTGACATTGATCTATATAAATTAAGTAGATTATTGGATGTTGTAATCCTTTTGAAAAGCAAAAATGGAATAAATAATTTTCAAATTAAAAATTGCAAAAATGTGATTTTGCCTTTGACATCTTATGACGTCAAAAACAAAATCGGGTCATACTTGAAATTCAGCAAATGATTAACAACGACGTCTGTTCATTAGCATTGGAAATAAAAATTTAGTACGTTCGTTGGCTTTTTATAGTATATTCAAAATTTAACTAGCAGTTAAGTTTCAGAAAATTTTAAAATTATTATTAAAGTAAAAATGAACGGAAACTAATGAAATGCATTTTTATTGAATTGAAAACGAAGATGAATTTGGTTTTATTATTGTTTCGCGATTATTGCGATCGTTACAGTGTATATTACCCGCCCTAGCCCCTAGGTACTCCGAGGATCATCGCAGACATCATATTCGTGTTCAGTGGCCCCCAAAACCCCCCAGCAACGAGCTTCGATCAATTTCGAACTGAATTAATGTAAAGTTCCAGGAGATGAGTTAGACATACCCGCCCTGGGCCCTAGGTACTTTGAGGATCATTGCCGACATCATATTTGTCTTCAGCGACCTCAAAAAACCCGAGTAACGAGCTTCGATCAATTTCGAGCTGAATTTATGGAAAGTTCAAGGAGATGAGGTGTATATAACCCGCCCTGGCCCCTAGGTACTCTAGAGGTTTTGTGCCGAAAAGTGGCTATGTTCACAAACTTTCCTGACGGCTTCCTGAATGTCAGGAGTACAAGAGTACAAGTCAGTGTTCATAAATTTCTCAGAGAAATTTAATATACATTACATACTTATCCGTAGTTGGTATCTTCGAATATTCAGAGACGTTAATTTATATTTTTTTATAATTAACACTATAAACATGCCTAACTGTGAAATAAAAAAGCAACAATTGACATGAAGAGAATAAAGGATAAAGACTAGAGTCTAGACAAATCTAATTCTTCTCCATTTCTATTCTCCTTATCTAATTTTTTAATTCTCAAACTGTTGTTCACAAATCTAACATTAAGCAACGTGATCAAACTATTCTCTATACGGTAATATAATTATATGTAACAATAAATATGTACATAATAAAAATTAATGATTTATCATAAAAGTTAACAAAAATATGTTTCACGTGTTAATTAAAATTCTTTGGTAATTATTTAAACCAAATTTTGAATTTATTATTGTACAGAATAAAATCTTAATAAAACGTGCAATATAATGGCAAGGATAATATTATGTTCTATATTTTTAACATAATAGTTTATATCTTAATGAGTTGGAGTTTTTCACGATAAGTATGTATGTGTAAATATGTTTTATCAAGAAATTCACACTTCACTCACACCTTTATAGAAATTCGCATTCGCACACAGAATTATGGTTAAAAATTTTTGTTTTTGACTTTGGCTTATTTATTTTTTTATTACTAGTCAAAAGAGTTGTGTTATAGGCTGTAGTGTAGATTGTAGAAGCTTCACTGAATTATATAATTTACTGGCTGGCTATATATGAAGGGGCTGAAATCTCAAGGCTCTGAAATATCATGACTTCGGTCTGTGTTAAGAATTTTTATATAGTTTTCGGCAAAAATTCTTTTATGTGGACTTTGTTTTTAGTTTTGGGCAGTGATGTATATTAAACGTAAAACTCTTTGTAAAAGCACAAATACATTTTATCTCTGTTAAGAGATTTATTACAAAGCACGAAACATCAATACGTTGCCGGAAAATTATAACAGATCATAAATTAACATAATTTAGTGAAAAGATGAAACAATTAGAAAACTACACAAAAGCCTCTCCATTTAGTGTTCAGCAATTCCAACTTTTCAAAAACAAACAACTTTTTATCTAATATCTACTAATACCTAAGAGTTTCTATTTGTAGAGAAAACTTCTCAGAAATTTTTTTCGTTTAGGTAAATGCTTCTTTTCAATAATTAAAAATGACACGAGCTGATATTTTCCGAACCAACTGCTCCTATTGGTATAGAAATCCCAGAAATTTTTCCAACACAACCGTTCCTATTTTTCCAAAAACCTTTACATTTATTCTAAATGCTTCTTTACAATATTTACAGCTTTTGTGAAAAAACTTAATTTATTCAAAGCGACCTGACATTGTCCCACCGAAGTGTTTCTTTTAGTCCAGAAAACTGTTTAGAAAACCACTTCTGTTACTCTAAATGCGTGTTTTCGATAATTAAAATTTTTGTGAAAAACGACATTTAATATGAACCAACCTGATATTTTCCAACTCCAAATAGTCAAAGAAAACTTCTCCATTTAGCGTAAATGCTTCTCTTTAAAAGTTATTTATATGTTTTGGCAACGACATTTTGTCAGTAAACAGATTAGACATTATTGCCAGTAAATGATATCGATGTAGTATCCCATCTACTTAAAGCAGATGCAAATGATTTTAAAGCAGCTTTGATCCGTCGTTTTATAAAATATTACATTCAGCAGGGTATAAAAAAAGTTGTATCAACGTTTCCTTGATGCGTTTTAGCGCGAAAAATGATCGTTCTGCAGAGCAGTTGGTGTATAGATAAGAATACTCGTAATATCCACACAAGGAAAAATTTGTACGAGATCCTTCTCTCTTATCATTTTACATATTACCATAACAGTTCTTGGTACATTCTCATTTAGTACTTCTATGTAACTTTTAAAATGCACAAATTTCGTCGATTAATGATTTGTTCAAGTTCATGGGGCACATTGCAAAAAGCAATTTCACTGCAGCAGTTGTGATATCGACCTCTATTGGGATATTCGTGGTTTAAAGAAAATTTAGAATTTTACAGCGAATTCTTTATAAACTTTTCGCGGTTGATAAAGCTCATTCGACAAGGGATCTACGATGGCGAGGAACGTGCCAACACGGAACTTTTTACGCGCTGTATGACTCTGTTCTTCTCGCGTTTCATCAACTTGCAATGTTCTACGTCTATATTTTCTGTTTCTTCATGATATTCTTGCACTCCAAATTTTTCCATTGCCATCTCTTCGAAATTTTCAAACTGATCACGGAGCTTAATAATATATCTCTATAAGGAACCATAAAGGACCGTTGCCTGGCCTACGTCAATATTAATCGTCTGCTGCTTCTAATGAACTGCATTAAATCTGCACATAACCTTATTCCACTTGATTAAAAAAATGGCATTTTCTAACCAATTTAGCTGATTAAGAAAGTCACGTGCTTCATTTCGAGCCATTGGTTTTTCAGTAACATCTTTTTTATATCCCAATGCTCTAATGATAGTATTCCAATTTTCAGTTAACCTTTTACAAGCATCTGATCTAGCAATCCATAGTGTGTCAGATAGTAGCTTTAGCGATAAATATAGTTATTAGATGCAAGTAAGGAAGCGCACAGGAGTTCCATCGAGTATTAGCCGAAGAGAAAATTACTTAAATGTTTTGGATAAGTCCAAAAAATCCCAAGACTCCTTACTAAGCAATTATTATTAGAACGTATTGTGAATTTTTGAGATAGGCTGTGTACGAATCGAGAAATATTTATAACAGAACAAAATTTTTGTTGAATTTGAAATTTGTAAAAACATAATTTTGACATAAGGTGAAAAACTTTGGTGTGTGCAATTAATCAAATTTTGACATTAGCAAAAATAAATAATTTAAAATTTATAATTACATATATATAATTATATAATGAACAACATAAACAAAAAATATTTTCCAATATTAACATAACTGCACAATAAATCCCGAGTTAATAGAAAATTTATACAAAACTAATGGAATCACCATATTAGAGAGGAAAATATAAAATGAGGTTATAATGAATGCATTCGAAAATCACTTTGGCTTTTAAAAAAACTTTCGTCAAAATTTCATGACGCTAAAAAGCTATACCAAATTCTGACGTTTCATTATGTTGAATATAAGTTTCAAAAGACAAAATTTTGACAACTTATAACAATAACTGGCACCTGTTATTATTTCGTTTTTTCGTACATACATAAAAACATTACAATTTTTTTTATAAAGGAGGACGGTAGCAGATTTTGTTTGTTCCAGGCAGCCAAGATTATAAATCCGGCCCTGGTTCTAAAATGTGCTTTTATCGTCCTGCCTAGATCAGGGTGAAGTAGAACAAGTCCTAGTAGGACATTTTACACCCGGTACCTGATCAAACATGATTTCCCTATTATTAGAGTCAAATTCAGTCCCTGCAATCAATGGTGGGGAAGTCAGCACAGGTTTGAACCGAAGCATTATGCATTAAAGTCCTTTTCATGGCATTTTTGGTATTAATTTTTTCATTCTTTTTTTATTTCTATAATTACGAGGTAAAAAGAAGTTAACAAATGCCAATTGAAGTCAAACGGTATGATTCGAGAATGCAATACTTATAGGTACCTTAGATCTTTCAGACCGAGGTAATACTTTATATATAATTTATTGGCTAGTGGATAGCTTTAAATTATTTAACTTCTGTTGACATAAATTGTCTTAAAAAATCTTTAGAATTAAAAACATATCACTGACGTCAACATATTTTAAAAGCACACAATTTTTAATGTGAAAAACTGTACATATATATCTTCAACGTGATAAAACTAATAACAGTTACATCAGATTGTACTTATCATAGTACTAAATTTACAGCTTTCTTAACATTTCAAGTTAGATTTTAAGGGTTAACGCCGACATACTCGTGATTTTGTTCCGTGGGTATTACAATTAAACGTTTTAATTTACCGTTAACAGTTTTAAGTTATATAACATATACACATACACATATAATAACAAAATAAAGGAAGTGAATAGATTTGTACTATATTATTTGTATAATGAAAAATTTCGATGACTTAATTCACACACATGTGACAAATGGTTGTAGAACGGTAAAATACACTTGATTTCGAAATTATAGTTTTGGAATTAAAATCGTTTGTTCATTGAAATGAAAATATAACCGAAATTTCTTTTTATATTAAAATTACAATAGAACAAATCATTGCATAAGTGAACATCCTATCAAAATGTTTTGCCACGTTTTTTATCTAGCAATTCCTTTCAAGATTTGGTTTTATTAAAATAATTAGTTCCGTTATTCTTCCATCCATGTCATTTAACGATACAATTAAGGTTTAAGCTGTATGTTTTACACATCATGATATTTTGCGGGTCGTTGTTTTGCAGGGCTCGAATTTTCTCGTTTTACTTGTGTAAAGGGTTCACCATTACCACCTAAGGTCAGCCAGAGAGCCTGGATGACCGGGTGGCGTTGAATCGGTTGAAAATGTTCTTGTATTTGGTAGTCCTCGCTAAACGATTAATAACGCCGGCGGACTCGGGAAAAAATGCCCTGGAGCGAAAAGAGAGCACCAAATCCTACATGAAAAAATCAAAAGCTTACTACAGAGTCCACGATGCCATCAGCTAATTGAAACAGAGTCACCTTTGTGAACAGAGTGAAGTCAATAAAGGTAGCAGTGGATGTCAAAATTCTCTGGTTAATCTGATGTCGAAACGCTGGGACCATAAAATCATGTTTGGAGGTACATTACATACATTACATCACATACTTTAAACCAAGGCATTTTGCCATAGACTGTGATGATGATCATTAAAAAGGATCGATATAGTCCTACAGAAGGAAGAATAAGGTCACTTGTGGTAAAAAATGTAGATAACATCCCGATTCACCACAAGATTTTTTTTCTCATGCAATCTGGCTAAGGTATAGAGAAATTACTTGTGTTAATGAAATCTGAAAACTGAAAAGGACTAGGATGTCGGGAGCAGATCAAAAATCTAAAAATTTATAGATGATAGTTATAACAAAAATTATCTCCGGTACCAATTAGAAAAACATGAATTAATATTTTTGGCAGATAACGTTCTTGCCAGGAGCGTGGTGTACATTCATATCACTGCCATAATTAGAAGTCTTCGTCGCGAGATTTTGCCCAGGTAAATTTCACACGATAAGGGTACCAGAAACAACACATGGAGAACGGCGTTGGTGGGGAGGTGCAATACCAATACCAGCGCCTTGTGGTACAATAAAACGTCGGAAAGTATTCATTCAAATCAGACCCACAATTGGGTGGTTGCATCGACCTACACTGAGGTACGAAGGTTGGGGGAGTGGTGTTACGTTTACAAAGAGACGTTAGGACATACAGGGGCTGCGGCTGTCAATTTCTGTTATAATATTTTATAAAATAAATCTTTAGTTGGTTCTACAAAAATCCAGAGGGACAAGTAGCACGCTGGATCGAACACCTGCAAGTATATGACTTGGATATTGAACATCGAAAGGGCATACTGCACATGGGAACACTGATGCCTTATCGAGACGACCCTGTCAAGTTCATTGTAAGCATTGAAGTCGACAAGAAAGCAAGGAGGTTACGATTACTTCAAGTGCTATCTGATGATGAATGGACTGCCAAAGCCATAAGAAGAGACCAATTAGAAGATCCGGATCTTGCACCCATCATCGAGTTTAAGGAAAAGGGTTGCAAACCAGTATGGGGAGATATTGCTGATAAAACTCCAACTTTGAAGGCGTACTAGGCGTAATGGGACAGTCTCCAGTTAGATAATGGATGTTTAAAGAGAGTATAACTACATTGTAATCGATAGACTTTCTTCTAAAAATTTACAGTGTTAAGATTATCGATCTCATCGTTGTAGCAAATATAAATCGCGCGTAAATTAAAATTATTTCCCTTGATCCTATTTTATACAAGCAGAAAACAAAAGAAAACTTGACACTAGTTCCAAGAAAAACATAATCAGTTTTTCTAGATAAAATAAATCACGTAGGCTCATACAATACAAACAACACTAAGTAAATCAAACATTATTTACGATAATTTCAAAACTATTTAACCCCATAGAAATTTTAAAAAAATGCAATTATTGTAAAATTAATGATTGTTAAAATTCTAAAAAAAAATCAACCAAAATCACATTTTACCTTTGTGTTGCTTTAATCAATTATATAATTTCCCCAACTCTCAGTTTTATTTTTAATTCAAACTTAAACAATATTTCTCCTTTTATTTTTCTCATACATAATAAGTCATTGAATTTTCTTTTTTACTGAATTAATGGAAAAAGACGCATACAAATTTCATATTCCCATTCATATATTCGAAGGAAAACTATATAAAGTTCTATCAGAGTCGTAAAAAGTTGTATTTCGTTAATGTTATTCGAACAAGTAACATCTCCGAATAATTCAAATTGGGATATAAATTTGTGTTTATAAAATATTGTGGAAAATTGTTTAAAAAAAAAGTTAAAGTGAAAAATATTTTGTTCAAAAATAATGGAGGAAACTAATCATGTTATATTTATTCATGTACCACGTTCAAATGCAAGGAGTATTTCACCAATGTCATCAACACCTAGTGACGGTGTACGTGACAAAAACTTAGGATTTTTTCATGAGTTAAGTCGAAGGTTCTGTCGACGTTCTCAAGAATTTTTGAATGGTGAAGAGGATACATGCTCATCGTCAACTGATTCATCATATAACTCATCAAAATGCCAAAGTGCTGTTGTTGTTACAGTTACTCGACATAATATGAATGGTTCAACAACAGAAATCTCAGGTGAATCATCAGATTCAAGTAGTGGGACAAGTGATGGTTCAACAGGCACTGGCCAAACAAACATTGAAAGTAAAAGAAATCCAAACCGTCGTTCTTCATCAATTAGAAGAGCATTTCAAAGTTTATCAATTTCATCTAGATCGTTATCATGTACTAACACACCAATAAAAACAAAAAGTGAATCTAATCAACTAAAAAAATCTAACTCCAAAAGTAAAACACCGCCACAAAGGATATTACGACAACCAATCAAATACACATATCTTAAGGGTATCTCTGGATTACCAACACAAAGGGTACCTAGATCGTCATTATGCTGTAATTATGGTCATCGATAAAGTGAACAGTTTTTGTTATTTAAAAGTCAATTAATTTAATTTATAAAATAATAGAAGATCAAAAAGTTTTCTCTTTTTTAACGAAGTAAATGCAATATTAATTTTAAATATTTCAAGTATTATTTTAATCAAAAAAAAATTTTCTTATTTCAACGAGAATTGCAAAAGACTGTTATAACTATTAAAATCATTTGTGGTCGGTAGACGTGCCTTCCAACTAACCAACAAAATGTATGGAATAACTCAGAAAAAAAGTTCTTATAATAATTGTAAAAAAAATAATTGTTTAATTCAGTAAAGTCTATAAAAACGAATTTAATTCTAAAGATTATTTAATTAGGAAAATGTATGTCATAGAAAAAGAAATAAAATTAAAAGCCTTATTATTTTTATTATAATAAAAAAATATACACAAAAAATGTAAATAATGTAAATTAAAAAGAAAATGTAATAGACTTGTAAGTAATTCAAACTTATTTTTAAAATAATCTTATCTGTACATATTTAGAGGAAAATTTTTTTATAAACTTAGAATGAAAACCAAAAACACAACACAAAAACTATTTATCTTTAATATTTATTTGCACTATAAGTTTCAAACGAAAACCAAAACTCATATCAAAAAACATATTATACAAAAAACTTTAATTTAATAAAATTAAATAAATTTTACCAAACTCTTGTCAAAAATAAAAATAAAATAATTATTATATATTGTTATAAAATATTTGTGCACTATTTTTCCATTTATAAAAATTATTCAAATCCAAATAAACAGAAAAAAAAATACAAAAATTATAAAATAAAATCAAAATGTTTTAATTTCGAATAAGGTGAAGGTTGAAGGAGGATGTGAAGTGTTGGTTTAATTTTTAGGGGGAATTGACGATTTACAATTTCTGATCAATGAACTAAACTGATTGCCGTTGAGTTCGGAAATAAAATGTGTCAGGGTTACACAGCATGGAACATATTTGTTGGGTCGCTTTTCGACAACTTGTTTTGAAAAAAGGATAATTCAGTTTATTTTCTTTTACATTAAAAGGCAAATAAATTGTTTAATATATTTCGCGTCTATAAACATTTATTTACCGAAAACAGCAGCTAAATTCTGTTGCTGTGAAGCGGTGATAAATTTTTTAATAAAGAGAAATGAAGAAATTCTTAACACTTCAACTCTTCATAGTTACATAATTTAACTGCTGGCCTGTAAATGACCATTAAAAGGCAATTATATATAGTATAATAGGTAAGTACAATGTGCTAGAATAATGGGTAAGTATAATAGGCGAGTATAATGGGTGAGTTTTTTTTTATAGTTTGGTTAATCACTTAGGTTATTACCCTCTAATGCTTTATGCACGTGTTAACGATAGGAAAGGAAAGTTAAAAGGTTAAAATTTAAGGACTTGGGATAGGACTTGAACGATAGTGTTGGTGTACTGCTGATTTAAAAACTTGGGGATTGTTTGTAGCGAGGAAAACATTTTTTGGCAATCGATTCCACTAGTATACCGAACGTGAAAAGAAGGAGTTATTATAGCTAGATGTTCTCACATATGAGACCTCTAAGGTAGGTTTATGAGAATGCAACGATTGTCTAGTGGCTCGTGGAGATCTACGTAATGGTGGTACTAAATCAATTACTTTTTTAGAGCATTTACCGTAGTAGTATCTGTAGAATAGTGTAACAGCTCCAACCCCTCGTCTATGATGCAGAAAATTCATACCCGATGTTATTATTGGATCATCAATCAGTTTCAAAGCACGTCTGTGGACTCTGTCAACAAAGAGGTATCTGGTGCTGCAGTCCAGAAATGGGAGTCTAATTCAAGGATCGGTCGTATATATTCCTTATAGATTGTAGCAATTTCAGATGGAGAGAAAAAGCTTTTACAGCGACGTAGGAAGCCAAGTCGTTGGGATCCCAATTTTACCACGGAAAGAACATGATCATGCCATTTTAGTTTGTGATTGATATTATAGTATCCAACAGCTTAAGCGTAGGCGAGCTTAATATTGATTGTCTGGAAAACACTGCCTTGCAGCTATATAGCGAGGTTTTATGGAACAAAACGCACGACTTAGATTTTAAAGCATTAAATGTCACAAGATTCCGTTCACCCCAATCCAGGATTAATTTAAGACCTACATCCAAAGATTCAACCATTTTTCTACGATGACAAATAGTAGTTAGACTAGATGACTGTTTTTTTAAAGAATAAGAATAGAAGATAGTACTGTCGTCGGCAAAGCTATATATTGGGTTTGTGGTGATAGATAACAAATTGTTGATAAAGATCAGAAAAAGGGTTTGGTGATAGAACTGAGCCATGGGGAACACCGGCTTGAATTGGGAATTTATTCGACATAGCACCATCCAGCACTACTCTGATAGATCTTTGGGATAAAAAATCTTCTACCAACAGATCAAGGTCTTACAAACTCCAAATGAAATTAATTTATTGTTAAGAGCTCGATGCCATACTCTGTCAAACGCCTTGGATATGTCAAGGGATATAATTAGAGAATCACCAAAGTTATGAATTGTTTTACCCCATTTCTCTGTAAAGACTGACTGTTTTACGAAACCCATATTGGCGGTCGTCGAGAAGATTGTTGTTTTCGAGATATGCCATTAGTTTATAATTAATAATTTTTTCCATAACTTTAGCTTTATAAGTATCGAGGTTAATGCAATGGGACGATAGCTTTATCGGCCAGACTTGTTGCCCTTTTTTGGGACTGGTTGAACATTAGTCAGTTACCACATTGATGGGTAAAGAAACGAGCTTAAGGACAAATTAAAGAGACTAATAAGTGGATAGACCAGTCTATTAGCGCAACGCTTTAGTACAATAAGTGGTATACCGCCCAGGCCAGCAGATTTGCTACGATCTAGATTAAGCAGTGTTGACCGCAAAATTCTTGGTAAATTTTGTTCATTGATGATTGGATAGGTGGAATGTTCGTCGGATTTATAATGGAATCATCAAAGACAGAGTTAGCTGCAAAAGTTGCCGCAAGTAGATCTGCCTTCGCTTTGATTTCCGTTACAAGGTTTCCTTGGTTATCCATTAATGGTGGAAAAGAAGATTAGATAAAGTTATTGCCAACCTCTCTGATAAAATTCCAATTCGACCGGCTGTCTTTTATGGCGCCTAAAATTTTACGCTTAGTATTCGATTTGAAAAGAAATTTTGCTTTTGAAAATATACTATGACAGTTGTTTCTAGCCCGGATATAAAGAGATCGACTGCTGGAAGATTTATCACTCTGGTATTTGTCAAACGTCAACATTTTTTTGATTTTAGCTATAGAACATTCTTTAGAAAACCAGGATTTGGAACCATTTTCCTTTTTTACAATACTAGTTGGAATAAAAATGTTCATTCCCAGTTGAATAATGAATGTGATCAATGCAGTTGCTTGGTTAACATTTTTACTCTGCAGAAATAGACGCCAGTCGATTTCGTTGTAAAATGTATTAATTTTCTGCCAATTACATCGATTGTAATGCCAAACCTTTCGAGGAGCAGACAATGGCGCTCGGAAACTTATTTCGAAATAAGAGAAACTATACAATGGTCTGATCTGTCAAGTGGAGCATCGACTGAGCAGGTATATTTAGTAGGATGTGTTGTCAAGAAAAGATCAAGTAAATTAGAAGAATGACTGGCAATATTAGGAATATGGGATGGTCTATCTACCAGTTACGTAAGCTGATAGGAATCAGCATTAAATTTAGCATATTGCCCTTCTAAAGATGTTTTGGTTAAGAAATGAAGCCAATCCTTGTGGTGGACATTGAAATCACCAGCTAATACAATTTCCGCCTATAGGTGCTGTAATGAAGATGTCATCGATTTTGTCTGTAAGAGAATTAAATGCTTCCAGGGTTTGATTATGATTGTAAGAAGGACTACGGTATAAATAACACATATAGATGTCGTGTTTATTTACGACGATTTTGAGCCAGGTAAAGCAGAATTCAAAAATACTACTTGTTTCCTACTGGAAGGGCCTTGTATATTTAATATCATTGCGTACATATATCATTACACCATGGTGTTCATAAAATGAAAATTCTGGAGAATAATTGTTCCAACCGAATCGCGTATTATCAATATTTGAAACTTGTGTTTCACTTAGCGCAAGTAAATATGGTTTCTTTTGGTTGAGATGGCATTGGATGCTAAAGAAGTTTTTTGAGAGACCCTGAATGTTGGTGGAATCGATTACAAAGTGGTAGTAAGGAGTAGATAACGTATTGAAATTAAAAAGAAATTAAGTTAAAGATTATTAGGCGAAATAATAAAAGCCAAAACCATAAGGGTAAGGGTAAGATAGTCTAACCTAACACAACAATGGGTCACAAAGATTAGATTGGCATAGGCCATAAAATATTTTGCAGTTCTGTGTGTTCTCACTATCTCGCTGGCAATGGTAACAAACAGAAAAGAAAAACATATAATTGCAAGTTAATGATGGTATGGAGTTACTTCGGTCTGAAAGACCTAAGTATTACATTCATGAGCAAAAAGTGAAATTCTTACCCCCACTTTTTTGGCATTTCTCGACGTTTTAGGGCCTACTGATTCAAAAAAAGCAACAAAAAAAATGTATGGATTTCAAAAAACTTTTTTCCTAAAAATAGGTTTACTCAATGGGAAGAGCCGAAAGGACGATGTGACCGATAACTGTACCGGAAGTGTGTCAAAAAAATCGTCAAGTGTGTCAAAACAAGGAAATTTGCATATTTTTTGCTTAAAAAACGTTCATTTTAAGTGATTACGAGTAGGAACAATGAGTTTGGAGAAATCTTGATGGTCGGGATTGATATGTGGGACCAAAAACTAGATTATTGCATTATAAGTTTGTCAAAAAAATGTTGTCAAGGATGTCAAAAGAAAGATTTTTATTTACTTTTTAGCCGACTTCAAAAAAGAAGGAGGTTCTGTATTTCACTTGGGGTTTTTTTTATGTCTATTGATGTTTGTTCCCCGATTTATCGAAAACGGCTCATTCGATTTTAATAATTTAAATTGTATTCTATTTAAGTAAAGGCAGTGATTGTCCCATATTTTTTTCTATAACGTAAAAAAATACCCGTTTTCTAGAAAAACGAAAAGAACTGTGTTTTTTATAAATGTTGATGTATGTTTGTTTACCGATTTCTCAAAAACGGCTCATACGATTTGGATGAATTAAATTGCATTCTATTAAAGTTGCTTTGGAGGTTAATCTGTATTCTTTTCTATGACGTGAAAAATATGGTTTTTCAGTAAATTGGAAAAAGCGACCGTCATCGATTTCTTAAAAACGACTCACTCGATTTGAATGATTTAAATTGTATTCGATTACAATAAATGCCGAAGTGGTCCCATATTTTTTTCTATGACGCAAAAAATACCGTATTTCAGAAAATTGAAAAAAAATGTATTTTTCTATATATATTCACCGATTTCTCATAAACGACTCATTCGATTTGAATGGTTTTAATTGTATTCTATTTGGGTGGATTTCGAGAAAGTCTCTTATTTTTTTCTAAAACGCGAAAAATACCGTTTTTTAGAAAATGGAAAAATCGATTTCTAGCCGCATATTGTATTTGGATGGTTTGGGCTGTATTTTATTGTTTTAGATTCCGAATTGGTCCAATATAATTTTTTATGACAGAAAATTTACCTTTTTTTTCTCAAAAAATCGAAAAACAATTGATTACTTGATTGTCATTGATGAATACATTCCGAGACTAAGTTATTACTTCAAAAACGCCTTTTTAACCGACATTTGGGTATAAAACAAACAAAAAATGAAAAAATAAAAAACTTTTGAAAAAAAAATAGAACCGACTTCAAAAACACAAAGATGTGAAAAATAACTCAATTGTGACTTTAGAGACAAAAATACAGCTAACTATTGATTTATTTAATTTAATTATATTTAACTACAGACAAAAAAAAATTACGGTTTTAAACAAAGTTATTTAAATTAGAATTTTTATAAGAATTTATTTATTATTATAATTATTACAATTATTATAGTTGTTACAATAGTTATTATATTAAAAAAGTTATTTGTAGCAGAAAACTGTTGGAAATCGGTGCCAAGCCGATGACATGTTAGTCAGTTTTTCGTCCATTTGGCACCGACTTCGATCAGTTTTGTGCTACAAATAACTTTTATAATATAATAACTGTAACAACTATAATAATTGTAATAATTATAATAATAACTAGGGGGTATCCCGTGGCCAAAAATATAGCAATGAATTGACCATGCGTCAGATATTAAGTTTCGCATTGATTGACAACAATCCATAATGACTTTACACTCGTGACTTAGGATATTGATTAGAATGTTTACTTAAGTGTTGACGAAATATTCTCTCATCCTATGAACACATACATCGTAATATCTAGAAATTTAATACAAATAATCCCAAAGAAATAATTTTTATATTCTATAAAAAAAATAAACAAAAACAATAAAAAATAAATATAGGGTCCGCGATGAACCCCGAACCTACATCGACAATGACAACGAAATTTTGTGCTGAGTTTTTAAGCATCATTTTATTATATCGGTTTAAATTATTAAATGTTTAAAAATGTATATTATAACACAAACTGTTTTTTGTCCCAATAACATCACATATTTGCAACCTACAATGATTTTAAAAATTGTTAAAAATCTATATTTTTCTATGCTGTTATGTTCGCTGTTCCATAGAACAATTTTCTGGGTCTGACTTCTGCTATAATAGTGCTACAAAGGGGAGTTAAGAAAAGCATTTCAAACATTTATACTGGCTTACATACAAAACACAACTATAATCATTTAAAAAATTATCTCTGAGATTTCTCATGTTTTTGCTTTCAACGCAAAATTAAAACATATTACATATCAGATTGGTTTTTGAGAACAATTAAGCTTAAGTACATATTGGAAATCACTTGAATTTTGCAATTCGAAATAACTTTTCATTTTCTCTAAAATTCCTTTAGAAAAAATTTTGTTGTGTTTCGTGTCAGAATTTGAACTACATTCATCAGAGACACATTGTTCAAATTCCGTGTGTCTTACACAACTTAGCCAAAGCGGCGATGACGAAACATATTTTAATTTTGATGTTCAGATAATTTCTAAATTGAAACTTCATCATTTTTCATATTTACTTAAGTTGAATTTTTCATCTATGATTACATATTGAAAATTGTATTTCTTTGGTATTTTTTTACATGGTATTTTATTAAATATTCTCTCATCCTATGAATTCACACATCGTAATATCTAGAAATTTAATACAAAAAATACCAAAGATATTACATATATTGTGACTGATTGAATTGAAAAAAAAAACAGATTTAATTAAAACAACAACAAAAACATTTAAAAAAATCCCCCCTCTAAATTTTATTAAAACAATTAAAACAATAACAAAAAAATAATAATTTTAATGTTTTTTTTTTTTTTTTTTTTTTTTTTTTTTTCCTTTATCTCCATTTAGGAGCATAGGGCGTCTACTAGACTGGACCATCTGACTCTGTTCGGGGCAATCGCTTTCAGTTCACCCCATGTCTTGCCGATTTGTTTTGCTTCAGCTAGCACCGTTTTCTTCCACGTCATGGGTGGTCTTCCAACTCTCCTTTTTCCTTGTGGATTCCACTCTAGGGACATCCTTGTTATATCTTCGACTGATTTTCTCAGTGTATGTCCTATCCATCTCCATTTTCTTTGTTTTATCTCGGTCTCAATGTCTAGCTGCTCTGTCTGCCGTAGAAGCTCCTGGTTACTGATGGTGTTTGGCCAGAAGCATTTGATCAGTCTTCTCAGGCATTTGTTCACAAACACCTGTAGTTTATTTGTGATCTTTCTTGTTTGTTTCCACGTTTCACACCCATACAGCAGTACTGACTTGACACATGCATTGAACATTCGTAGCTTTGTCTTTCTTGACAGGACGGATGCATTCCAGATCTTGTGAAGCATATTGAACGTATTTCTGGCTTTGTTGATACGCTGACTGATATCTTCTTCAGTCCCGCCTGTTTTTGCTACAGTACAACCAAGGTACACAAAGTTGTCAACTTCGTCCACTTGTGTATTGTTGATGGTGATTGGTGTTATCGTTTTGGTGTTCAATCTCATAGCCTTTGTTTTTCTGATATTAATGTTGAGACCGACTTCATGTGCAAGGGTTGATAGCTTCTGTATTTTCTGCTGCATGTCCGTATGTGTGTGTGTAAGTAGACAGATGTCATCTGCGTAGTCTAGATCATTGAGCCGTCTTGTTGTATTCCATTGGATTCCATTTGGACTTGCATCATCGAGCTTTCTCATGATACTATCTAGTACTATTAGGAATAGTAGCGGGGATAGTACACAGCCTTGTCTCACTCCTCGGTGGTTGTAGTATTCATCACTTTGCTGTCCTTTGTATTGTATTCTGTTTGCAGCATCCCGGTACATTTCTTTGATTAGATCCACTATTTTCTTCGGGATGCCCATTTCACAAAGTGTCTGCCATATCGCGCTCCTGTTGATTGAGTCGAAGGCGCGTTCGAAGTCCACGAAGAGGAGATACAATGGTGAATTCCATTCATTTGATTGCTCAATGATGATACGGATTGTGTTGATATGATCGGTACAGCTTCTTCCTGGTCTAAAGCCGGCTTGTTCGTTTCTTAGTTTCATGTTAATTGATGGAGATATTCTTTCGAGAATGATCATTGCTAGTATTTTCATTATTGTGTTGAGCAGAGATATACCTCTCCAATTTTTGCATTCTCTTAGATCACCTTTCTTTGGGATTGTTATGGTTAAACCTTCTTTCCATTTGGTTGGTATTTTACCTTCGTTCCATACATCAGCTAATAGTGGTGTTAGAGCTTCTGCTGTTGTTTTTACATCTGCTTTGAGTAATTCTGCTGATATATTATCTGTACCAGCAGATTTGTTGTTCTTGAGTTTCTGTATGGCATCTCTAACTTCCCGTTCTGTTGGTGGATGGGTGCTAATAGTTTCGTTATAGTTGTCATCCGGAGACTGCAAGTTATTTTCTTGTTGGTGACAGTTGTCTTCGAAGTATTCTTTCCATCTATTTAGCTGTTTTGTTCATGAGTTGTGAGGGTTTGACCAGATTCATCCTTTATTGGTGGAGTGTTTGTATATTTGTTGGTGACCTTTCTCACGCATTTGTGTAGTGTGCGCATATTTCTATTAGCTGCTGCTGTTTCCGCAGTCTTGAGAATGCTTTCTGTATATTTTCTGCGATCATTCCTTGCCATCTTTTTAACTTGTTTTGCTGTACTTTCATATTTGTTGCGGATCTCGGTTGTGTTCTGGTGACACAACTGCAACTTGAGCTGTCGACGCTCTTCAATTTTCTTCCATGCACATCGCTAATCCATGGTTTCCGTGATTTGTCTTGGTAGCCTAGCACATCTGTAGCAGTTTTGACGTAAGCTTCTTTAACTTGTTCCCATTTTTCATCAATGCTGGTTGTTTCGTTGTTTGGTAGATTGAGCTGGAGCGATTCTTTGAAGATGTTATTTGTATTTTTGTCGCTCAATCTATTGATGTTAAATTTCCTCTGACATGACTTGTTGTTTTGTTTTACAGCGGCTGGTTTAATTTTGAATGTTGCAATTACCAGTTGATGGTCGCTGTGTATGTCTGCTCCTCGTTTTGCTCTGACGTCTTGTAGTGAGGATAGAAACTTCTTATTCACCAGTACGTGATCAATTTGATTCTTGGTTCTTCCATTTGGTGATGTCCAAGTGTATTTGTGTATGTTCTTGTGTGGGAACTTGCTGCCTCCTATGAATAGTTGATTTGTGACACAACAATCGATGAGCCTATCTCCATTATTGTTACGTGTTGATTCTAGTGCATTTTTGCCCATGACTGATTCCATTCCGGTGTTGTCGGTTCCAATTTTGGCATTGAAATCCCCTTGTATTATTTTGATGTCATTTCGGTGTGCACTAGCCAGCGTTGCTTGGAGCTGTTCGTAGAATTCATCTTTTGTCGCATCATCAGCTTCTTCGGTAGGTGCATAGCACTGTATGATCGTTGTGTTTCTAATTTTCGATTGGAATCTTGCTGTTATTATTCTGCTACTGATTGGTTTCCATTCGAGAAGTGCTTTCTTTGCGTTAGGTGTTGTTAATATTGCTACGCCTTGTTCATGTGTGTTGGATTTACCAGAGAACATCATATAGTTTCCTTCACTTGTTGTTAACTCTCCGCTGTTTTTCCATCTTACTTCACTGAGTCCTAGTATCTCGATGTTATATTCTTTCATTACTTTCTCAACTTGTGCTAACCGCGATGTTTCTATCAGAGTTCTGACATTCCAGTTTCCTACTCGTGTCCGGGTACGACAGCTAAGGGTCGATATTTTATTATTCCGGTTTGTTTTGCTTTGTATCTTTCTAGTATGCGTTTCTTTAATCATTTGAATTTCGGATTCACCTTTCGGATTAACGGGTGATTGGGCCATCGAATCCTAGCCAGTTTCCAGGGCTGCTGGATAAGGTATACTGGCATACCGTGGGCGAGATATTCCTGCTTCAATGTGATTCAATCGTATTTCCATATTTTTTCTGGTGAGGTTCCCAAGCGGTCACCCGTTTAAGTTCGCACCCTTCCCAGTGTTGCTTAACTTCCTTGTAAGTGATGTTGTTGACTTATCCACTTCTCCATCTCGCCCACAATTTTAATGTTATTTAAAAAAAACAAAAAAAAACAAAAAAATGTACTACGTCATCAGCGTTACGACCGTATAGAGCAGTGATCGCAAATACGTGGCACGCGTGCCAGACTTGGCACGTTTGAAGATTTGTCTGGCACGGCAAACATTCTGAAATTGTGTGTAAAATTGTCCTTAAATTTATGATTTAGGAATCATAATAAAGAAAGGAGTTTTTCAGATATTTTTTAATAATTTATATATATGGTCTAGTAAAAGACGGTAAAAATAGTAGGGAACCTCCGAATTCTTTGAATCAGCATCGATTTGCCTGAAATGCCTGAATCGATTTGCCTGAAAATTTGAAATTAAGCTCAACATACACTTCATTTCAAAATCTACCCTACGCGCTTTTATTTTTAGGGGCACAAACTACCCCTTATTGTCAAAACTTATTAAGCTACAAATTAAATCTTAACAGATCGAAATAAAGATCACAACCACATATCTTAACCCTTAAAAACCACCCACTATTATGATTACATTAAATAAAGTTATTACAAATTTATTTTCTTTTTACACACTTTTATTTAACTTGACATTTGAGAGTTTTGATGGGTGGAATTTTGTGATTCATTTTTCAGTAACTTCCCATTATGTGATTGATCCCAAATTAAAAAGACAAGTTTGTTGAAGCAGTCAGTACGTATTTCTAAAACTTTTAAAGCAAAAAACTTTATAAATCTGAAGAAAAAAAATTCAAATTTTTCTTCACTCTGAAAGACCATAAAGAATTGCACTGAAATCCTCATCCTCTGGTTGACTCATTTTGAGCGAAGGAATTTTGGTAATACTGTGTATATCATTATAATCATAGACATCATACATGTTTGTGTCATTTTATATGGATAAAAGGCCTTACATTATAAATATTGAACACAAAAAAAAAATAAAAGTATGACATTTCGTTCTAATTTCAAAGCTTATAGACCTTTTTTCTTAAAGTTCAAATCGTTATTTTGGTGTATTTGACAGATTACATACAGCAATGATAATTAAAAATCAGTTACTATGTATGAAAATCCATAAGATCTGAATGACCCATTTACCGCGCTGAAATTTTGCTCATATCTCATTATAATAGAGCACATATTACACATTTTTGTCATTTTTATATGAAAAAATGGCCTTAAATTGTAAATAATGAGTGATTTGTATTTCGAAAATTTTAAATAATTGTTATTTCTTCTAAATCCAGATTGTTTTGTGTTCTCGTTAAGTTTTTTTTACTATAGTTGCATAATTATTATTTTTTCAATACATTTTAATACATAATTAATGATTTCTAATCATCATTGCTGTATGTAATCTGTCAATAACATACAGTAATATAACGATTCGAATTTTAAGGAAAAAACTCTATATACAATGAGCAAAGAAACGTACTAAAATTTTACACTGGATGTTTAAATAATATAATTAAAATTGTAGTGCAATTAACCTTATTAAAATTACTTTAAATTTCAAAGAATATTAAATTTTCGGTAAGTGATTTAATTGCTAGTTTTACTTATGGTGTATTTTCTGTGAAATAATGTGGTTAACTTATTTGTAGGTAAAATTATATAACTAAAAACTCTAAAATAAAAAAATGAATAAAAAAAATTTAAAAAACACACTTTTTGAAAAACGAACTAAAAAGTAGAAAATAAATTTTGCATTAACACCAGCGTTATGTCTTTTATAATTATATTTTCTTTGAAATTGTTAGAAGAAAAAATATTTAAATAGTATTTAACACATCTTAGCATAGATGCAAATATTAAATTTTTGACTAATTTAAAATGCTAATTTTCGATTGACAAACAGTTTTCCGTTCCCATTTGTTACATAAAATAAAGGTGGGTGGCGCCAGAAAGGAAAGGGAATAAACGTTGGTAGTCTCTTTTGTTAGAGATTAATAAGCATACATTTGTTCCTTTTCTATATTAATGTATGCGTCACCCACTTTTATTTTATGTAACAAATGGGAACGGAAAACTGTTTGTCAATCGAAAATTAGCATTTTAAATTAGTCAAAAATTTAATATTTGCATCTATGCTAAGATGTGTTAAATACCATTTAAATATTTTTTCTTCTAACAATTTCAAAGAAAATATAATTATAAAAGACATAACGCTGGTGTTAATGCAAAATTTATTTTCTTCTTTTTAGTTCGTTTTTCAAAAAGTGTGTTTTTTAAATTTTTTTTATTCATTTTTTTATTTTAGAGTTTTTAGTTATATAATTTTACCTACAAATAAGTTAACCACATTATTTCACAGAAAATACACCATAAGTAAAACTAGCAATTAAATCACTTACCGAAAATTTAATATTCTTTGAAATTTAAAGTAATTTTAAATTTTTTTTATTTATTTTTTTTTTAATTTAACTACTACATACATTAAATTTAAATGATTCTTCATTTATATTTAGCACATGGAATCCTCATGAGAACTATAATGACTGCCAATCTCCTTTCTTTCTTGATCTTAAATCGGAGCACTATTATGACAGATTTTACCGGAGCATCCACTACAAGTTGTGTTGCAAAACAATCCAACTTTTCGACAGATACATAATAAACCACATCCTTTTTTGCAATTACAGAAAATCATTTTTAAAAGGTTTTTCCGCAGGAATTTTTTGCATTCTGATGGATTGCAAAGATAATTTTTATGTATTCTTATGAGGCAAACTTTTGTGAACGATAGTTTATTTCTACCACCTTCATACTTTGTTCATAATAACTATCAAATACAACAGTAATATTATTACCGAATTTTCTTCTCGAATATTAAAATGTATTCCCGGAAAAAAAAACTGCTGTAAATGTGCCATTTAATTTTATACAAAAGCATATTTCAAAAAAGGTTTATGAACATGAAACGCAACCAAATAAAATTACTAAATATACTAAATCTTCTAATAATATTACCGCCGCAAATTTTAAAGTAGCAAGTTTTAAAGATATTGCCAAACATGGCAAAGCATTTACGGATTCATTAAATCAACTCGTTTAGGTTGTGGTGAAACACTTTTCAAAAATTTTAAAAGCAAAGATAAAATTCTCACCCGTAGCCAAAGTATGCAGTTAAGTGCAAATACCGTAAGAGATTATAAAATTTTTATTAAAATACGTGAAAATATTTCTAAACAGTTTTAATCTGATCTTCATGCGTTTGAAGTGTTTGCATTGGCAGTTGATGAGAGCACAGATATTAACTCCGATTCCAGACTGGCAATTTCTTTGCGTTGTGTTACAGTTGGGAAAATACGACAAACTCCTAAAACTAGAAACTTTGCAGGAACGAATTTTTATTTACACATTTTACGTCCGTGAAATTGTTTCCCTCGACGCTAACGCGTCTCAAGAACAAAAGTATCACGAAAAAGCAATGTTTTCATCTCTTGTAGCAAATAGTACTATTTCATAATTGGATTGGCACGTGAAAATAGTGATTATTAGAAAAAAAAAATTTCGGCACGCCAATAAAATTCAGTTGCGAACCCTGGTATAGAGGGATAGACTCACGGCTATTATATTAAGGATTAAATTCTATAATATAACAACTTTGTTTAAAACCGTAATTTTTTTTGTCTGTAGTTAAATATAATTAAATTAAATAAATCAATAGTTAGCTTTATTTTTGTCTCTGAAGTCACAATTGAGCTATTTTTCACTTCTTTGTGTTTTTGAAGTCGGTTCTATATTTTTTTAAAAAGTTTTTTTATCCAACTTTTTGGAAAAAAATAAAATTAATAATTTGTATGACAAGAAATTTTGTTATTATTATAGAGAATTATGGCATTATAAGTTTGTCAAAAAAATAATGTCAGGTGTGCCAAAAAATGATTTCATTTATTTTTTTAGCCAATTTTTTGGAAAAAAATGTAGCTGTTTTTATGACGTAAATGTAATTGAAAATGAAATTGGACATGGAAGTTTTTGGATTTGTTATAATTTTTGAAATATTTTTGGAATTTTGAAAAAAGTTTGTATTATTGATTTTGTAATAACTTCTGCAATATTTTTAGAATTTTGTAAAAAGGTTTTAATTTTTGATTTTGTAAGAATTTTTGGAATATTTTTAGAATTTTGAAAAATTTAAAATTTTTGATTTTATTATAATTTTTGGAATTTTGAAAAAAGTTTCAATTTTTGATTTTGTAATGATTTTTGCAATATTTTTAGAATTTTGGAAAAGTTTGAATTTTTAAGAATTTTTGAAATTAATTTAGAAAAAGTTTAAATATTTGATTTTATTCTAATTTTTGGAATGTTTTTGGAATTTTGAAAAAAGCTTGAGGCTAACGCTAAATTGAAATAACAATGCCTAAAATTACTATTTTACGCCCTAAAGCGTAAATATTTTTGACAACATCAAACGAACTCAAAAGAACAAAATATACTTTATGTCTATTTTCGTGTGTAAATAAATGTATTTATCTATTTTTGTAATAAAACTAATTTATTATATTTCAATTGTTAAATATACTATATTTATTTTCATTACTATAATTAAAACTATAATAAAAAGTTATAGTAAAATCAAAATTTAAATTATTTGCTTATAAAGTCAAAATTTATGTTAGAACAGTTTTGAATGGTAATGCCGGGAATCGAGGGTGTAATTAAATTTTCTAAAACATTTTTTTTATTAGTAAAAGTTAAACCGTCTTCTAATAAAAGTTTTCACTAACTTCTGGTTGTAGAGTATAAGACAGCGTTGGCTCAGTGTTTTATCCTAAAATTTCGTCTGGAATATTTTCATCTGTTGATAGATATGATTTGATCATATTTGATGAACCTGCAGCAATTTCAACATTCTGTCCAAAAATTTTCCTTTCGCTTTCCATTTTGTTTTTGATCGATCCATCAACATAACCTTCAGCAACCTTTGAAGACTTCCATCCACCAAGACGTTTTAATGTTAACATGTCTCCTCCTGAATTTGCCAACAATGTAGCAGATGTTCTACGAAACGAGTGGCCTGTATATTTTTCACATTCTGGCAACTTTAAATACTTTGCTACTTCTGACGGTATTTTTCCCATGGTATTTTTCTCAACAGGTTGGTTCAAACATTTTCCTTTGGCGTAGCGTAGAAAAAAACGTTAATTTGGACTGTCCTTCGGTCTGAGATCCACGTACTTTTGGTAATACTCCAAAAAATCAAACCCACCCACCATGTTGGACACTATAAACGTTCTGCTAACATAATTTTTTGTATCCGGAATAGATACAAGCAACATAGTGCCATGATTTACAATATCTTTCATTGTGATACTAATCAATTCTTTCTTACGGCAAGCTCCACAAAGTCCAAATATCAAAGCTATCTGGTAAAGAAATTTTTTTATCAAAATCAAATGTTTTAACTTTAATCAAACTGGCTATTAAATAACTTTTTCATAAATTAAACATCATCAGGAGCATCTTTAAAAAATTGCTTGATTTGTTCCAAACTGAAAGTTTTTGATTTTTTGGGAATGTATCCGACCATTTGATTTTTCAAAAATGCTATTAAATTGGAATGTTTTTTGATGTCAATATTGTTTTTAGTTAACAATGTGCTTCGTAACATTGAATAAATCTACCATAATGTGGACGATTTCAAACCTTTTAATTCCGTATAGAAATACGACAGTAATATATTTCCACTGTACGTTTTTACTTTTTTTTCCTTACACCAATTTACAAACCTTTCATATTGCTGAATATAAATTTTCTTTGATTTGTCCGGTAATAACTCCAGAGTTGCTTGTCCTGCTATTTGTTTTAATTCTGGTGGAGTATATAGCTTGCATACAAAATTCTCGCTATATAATTCCAAAATAATTAAATAAATTAAAGCAATAATATCTACTTTTGAGTATAACTGTTGTGGTTTGAGTTGTGTTGTTATTCAGTAATATAATACTTGACTAATACTAAGTTTACACCAGGATCTAATAGGTACATACTATACTTATTAGGTCGACTATGCTCGATGTAAACAGTTATCAAAAAAGTACGTACCAAATATTTGGTAGGATGATTTGCTACGTATCAAATTAGGTACGTAGCAAATAGGTATTATTTTTACGGTGTGAACACTAAAATTAGGTATGACATATTTAAAATAAAAATAAATCAAGTTATTTTATAAATATATATTTATGTTTGATGTGATTTTTTTGCTGAAATTAAAAGTAAAATAAATTTTAGCATTAATATAATAAATGTTTTCAGTTTTTATAAAAAATATATATGGAAATTATTTTTTCCTAACCAAAAAATTAACAATGAAAAGGACGCGCTGAAAATTAATATGCCATACCTAATTAATAAGAGTTTACATCACCGTATCAAATTTAAAAAGTATGATGGTGAAAATGGCTAGCAAATTTGATACGTAGCAAATTAGATACTGGTGTAAACTTAGTATAAGTTGAATTGTTATCCAGAAATAAAAGTTTTGCTTTGAGTTTGTAAATAAAATTAATTTGTTCCAAATGTATAATAGATATTGAGATTGGATGATGATTATACTAGAAATATTTTTGAATGTTTTTCTGTAATCAACTTCATAACCGTTTATGCATTTTTCATTTTTCAAAGACCAATAAACAAATTATATATATATATATATATATATATATATATATATATATATATATATATATATATATATATATATATATATATATATATATATATATATATATATATATATATATATATATATATATATATATATATATATATATATATATATATATATATATATATATATATATATATATATATATATATATATATATATATATATATATATATATATATATATATATTAGACTGGTCGTTAAAAACTAAATTTTCCGAGACGCCCCCTAGAAAAATTCTCTGTGGTCAAAAAACCACAACGGCATTATTTTTTTTTTTTTTAAATCAAAAGAACACGTGCCGCAAAATCGTTGAAGTTGATTTTTTGAAAAATTCGTAGATTTTTTCAAATATCTCATAAAATATGCAGATATCAAAAAAAATCTCATAACCATTTTTGTAGGAAATTGAATTCTCAACAAAAAAGGTCCAAGTCATTTTTTCCCGAAAACGTATAGTTCTCATGATATTTTGAAAATGAACTTGTAAGTTTTCGTAATTTTTAAAAAACATAAAAAATAAAGATGACGAAAAACTCTTAATTTTCTTCTTATGCTATAGAATGAAATGTATAAAAAAATAATCGCGACAAAAAAAATCAAAATTAGTACTTTTTCGTCGAAATTTTCATCATTTGGTTTTACGAGTTTCGAAGAATTTCAAGTTTTATTTCAAAATATCATCAGAAATATAGGTTTTAGGAAAAAAATGACTTGGACCTTTTTTGTAGAGAATTAAATTTCCTGCAAAAATGATTATCTGATTTTTTTGACATCTGCATATTTTATGAGATATTAACAATTTTATCAAAAAATAAACTTCGATGATTTTGCGGCACGTGTTCTTTTCACTTAAAAAAAAAAAAAATAAAGCCGTTGTGGTTTTTTGACCACAAAGAATTTTTCTGGGGGGCGTCTCGGAAAATTTAGTTTTTAACGACCAGTCTAATATATATATATATATATATATATATATATATATATATATATATATATATATATATATATATATATATATATATATATATATATATATATATATATATATATATATATATATATATATATATATATATATATATATATATATATATATATATATATATATATATATTAGACTGGTCGTTAAAAACTAAATTTTCCGAGACGCCCCCTAGAAAAATTCTTTGTGGTCAAAAAACCACAACGGCACTAATTTTTTTTTTTTTAAGTCAAAAGAACACGTGCCGCAAAATCATCGAAGTTTATTTTTTGATAAAATTCTTAATATCTCATAAAATATGCAGATGTCAAAAAAAATCACATAATCTTTTTTGTAGGAAATTTAATTCTTTACAAAAAAGGTCCAAGTCATTTTTTTCCTAAAACCTATATTTCTGATGATATTTTGAAATACAACTTGAAATTCTTCAAAACTCGTAAAACCAAATGATGAAAATTTCGACGAAAAAGTACTAATTTTAATTTTTTTTGTCACGATTATTTTTTTATACATTTCATTCTATAGCATAAGAAAAATATTAGGACTTTTTCGTGATCTTTATTTTTTATGTTTTTTAAAAATTACGAAAACTTACAAGTTCATTTTCAAAATATCTTGAGAACTATACGTTTTCGGGAAAAAATGACATGCACCTTTTTTGTAGAAAATTAAATTTCCTACAAAAATGATCCATGTAATTTTTTTTGACATCTGCATGTTTTATGAGATATTTGAAAAAATTTACGAATTTTTCAAAAATTCAACTTCGACGATTTTGCGGCACGTGTTCTTTTGATTTAAAAAAAAAAAAAATAATGCCGTTGTGGTTTTTTGACCACAAAGAATTTTTCTAGGGGGCGTCTCGGAAAATTTAGTTTTTAACGACCAGTCTAATATATATATATATATATATATATATATATATATATATATATATATATACATAAATTATTTCTGTAATTCTTTTTATAATAACACTAATATCAATGATTATAATAATTTATCTGCATAAAAAGTTACAATAATTTTCTATCGTTTTAGAGCGTAATAGCTATGTAGAGAAAATGAAGATTACATTTTTTAAAACCAAAACATTTTAATCAGTTAATAAAAAATATTTAGGGAACTTTTAATAGTTGTAGAAAAACCAGAACTTTTATTATTTTTTAGAAAAACGAGAAGTTTTAAAATTTTCGGAAAAATTAGAATGAATAAATTTTGTTTTCTTTCTAATAAAGTTACGTAAAAAACATCGCCAACTAAATTTGAATTTTTAAAAGTTAATTTAGATGTTCGCCACAAGTACAATCCATTTGTAAATCGCTAGACCTTTTAGAGAATTATATATATGAACTGGACGTGACTTACGAAATAAAATGAAATGAAAAACAATTAGTTTTAAATAATTTCATATAGAAATTTTAAAAAAAGTTGGTTGCTACAGAAATTTAGGAAAATGAATAACAAACGAAAAACTACTTGGATAAAAAAATTTTCTCAAACAATATTTTACTATTTTGTGCAAATATATGTATTTTTATTTATGCAAATAAAACAGATTCTTACTCGTACAAAAAATCTTGTATGCAATTCGGGCATAAAGTATCTTTTTTGCTTTCGAGTGATTGTTTATCTCGGCTAACGCCTCGAGCAACAATTTCACTCTCAAGCGGCAAAGAAATACTTTACGCCCTTAATATACAAATAGCTATTTCAGACCTAGGTTCCACAACATCATGCTTTTTAAGACGTTGATGGACGCAAATTTCTTTTTTTTTTGGTTTTTTATATTCTTCTTAAAGAATGGAAAACTGAATAATAAGTCCTTTCACATAATAATGTAAGACATAGGGCAATATTTCATAATAGGATGGAGGAAACAAAAATAAAATATGTACATTTTTTTTAATTTTCAGGAAGAAAGCTTAAATTGGGCTCCTAATTATCCTAGTGCTAGAAGCATATACCAAGATCATGTAACGCATTGTTTTCCTCAACTCAGCATATATAATAGTTATATGGAAGCTCATTTCTTCGAGCAAGCAAAAAAGTTCATTCTTTAAAAAAAATATAAAATAAATAAAAAAATTGCGTCCATCAACATCTTAGAAGCATGTCAAATAATATTCCATAACTAAGACCAAGGGTGCTATCGTGGATTTAAATCCGCCAGATCCCCTAAAACATCTTTCCCTCTTATATCAGTGACATCTTACTGCGATCGCCAGTGGTATATGATATCCCACGTTAACTGATTTACCAATAGCAGGCGCTAAAGTACGCGGGGTTGTCACACCCATAGATCCAAAATTTTACATATGTTCCCGAACATATATAAAAATCATTGGTATTAATGCATTGTTACCGTTTGCAAATCACTATTGCAAACGTGTTGCCGGCTAAATGCCACCATTTTTAATTAGTCTGTTCATCGTGATTGCCATCCGTGTTTGATTATACGTAAGCTATATGCTTCTTTGTATAGTATTTGTGCGAATGCCATTTCGTAACTTTGAGCTTTAAACCGATATAATCGATATCATCAACTATCTTCACTTAGTTTTAGAAACATGTATTACATACAATTGCAAGCCAACAACATATTTAGTGTAGATAAAAAAAATTTTAAGATAATGATGTGTTAAATTTCAATATATGTAATTTTGATTTTGGATATATAAATGTGATGGTTTGTCAGATTTATTTTCATTTTTCAATTTCATAATATTATGCTCAATGTAAAAAACAATGATCAAAGCAACCTAAGGGTATAAAACGATATTTAAATAAAAACTCAATTAAAATTATTATCAACATTTAGGCCAAACCCCTTAAGATAATTATCAGGGCCCTGGGGTTCTGTTTTAAAAAAGTTTGCCAGTTAACTATGCGCAAGTGTACACAATAACTTCCCAAAGTTTCATGATGATCGGATGAATGGTGTATTAATGCATAAACGACAAACATACATACTTTCAGTTTTATATATCTGAAGGTGTGCACCAACACTGTGTTTTAATATTATAGAGAAGATGAAGATGCAGTCCTATGGACTTGCATGGACAAAGAATTTTTTTTTTGTGTTTGTATTTTTTTTTAAATGTGTTGTGGATTGTGGAATTACAATATGTGTCACAACAACGAATAAAAACCTTTTAAGACTAAGGTCCCACAACAACAAACGTTCTAAGGATGTTAATGGACGCAAATCTTTTTTTTTTTATTTTTTATATTGTTTAATAATGGATAACTAAACAATAAATCCTATCACATATAAAATATGACATAGGCCAATATTTCATGATAGGATAGAACTAAAAAAATAAGAGATAAAAAGCAAATTTATTTTAAAAATTTACAGAAACAAAACGAAAATGGGGTTGCCAATAATCAAGCTATTGGCATAGTCCTTGATTATGATATAGAGTTATATGAAGGCTCGTTTCTTCGAGTAAGCAACAGTGTGCAATCATGAAGGAATATTCCGTAGCTAAGATTGAGAATGCTACCCTTGACTGAATACAGTTCATCCACCATCACTCCTAAGATATCACCTTGGCTAGTGATATCTCACTGCTATTGCCAGTGGTCTGTCATATTTCACATTAACTCATATGCCCATAGTGAATTTCAAATTTTGTTCTCATTCATTTCATATAGTCTCTAACATCTACTACATCTTAAAAATCACAAATTGTGTGATTTTTTAAAAAATTGAAAAACCTTGTATCTTGAGTGGTAATCTTATGCATTTTGTTAATCTCATTTAAACGCACACGAGCTTCGATATCGATCAAATATTTACTATTTTATATTATTGTGCTTTTATAAAAATTATTATTTGTGCATTTGTCCAATTTGGATTTTTCGCTGTACTATTAAAATAACCAAACGCGTGTTTATTTCCATATTTTTCCGTTCTATTTTCACATTAATTTATTAATTAAGTATAATTTATACAAACATGGGATGAATTTGTTGGTGATTGTATTTTTTTAGTTGGAAAAGGAAATGGTCGTTCTTCATCAATTGTATTGTGTTAATTTGCATACTTATAAGAACTTGTCGATGTACTATCAAGTTAAAAATACACATATGTAATTTGTGAATAATTCAATCAATAGATTAGAAAGAGTTGGTGAAAGGTTGCACTGCGACTAAAGAAATCTGTTGTACAGTACCTGTTACTTCCTGATGATTGCCAAGCGAGAGCAGATATTCCAACACTTGGATGCTTTAGGTATTTCAAGATATGAAGAGGGTAAATGTATGTAGGACATTCTCGTCAATAAAGTATGCATTATAAAAGGATTCCTTCTCTTGTTAGGTTTCTGAACCCACGAATTTTATGGAATTTATAGGTCCACTAAATTACAGTTCTGCACGCTTTGGTACACAATTCAAGCTTGGGCGAGGCATCAAAAAGGCTGGTTCTGGTTTCATCTATTTGAATATTCTCTGGAGGGGTAGATCTCTGGTTGCTTGTTTTCAACTTCATCTGTATCCCACCTGAATCGTTTTGTTAATACAAAATGTAAACGCAAAGCGAGAGCAGGTTGATATGGGCAACATAGCACTAAAACGAAAAAAATCGAAGACTTAGTCATGGACGCAAATTTTTGTTGTTTTTTTTTAAGTGAAAATTTCTTTAGGCGTTGTGCGATTTTGTATGAGAAAAAATTTATATTCGAGTCATCGTCACGCTAAATAAATGGGTAGTTCTACAAACATGGGAATTTGGGCATGGCTTATTTCGTATATTAATCAAAAAAAATTTTTTTTTCTTATGAAATTTGTAAACCTTAATTATGTCTAGCAGGACATCCAAAATAAACCCGTTTCGAAATATATTTCTTACAAAAAATATGATTCAAAACGTAAAATTATCAGTCCAAAAAGTTTTTTTAAATATTTGCTGACACAAAACTAAAATTAGATTGTCAATCACCCTAGCGCTACATAGTAGTATATTCCTTAATATTGTGATGCACAGTCTTCCTCAAGGATTAAAGCTCACACATAAAGTTATATGGAAACTAATTTTTTCGATATTGATCAAGGAATATTCCATGGCTAAGATTGAAGGTGCTATCGTTGGCTGAAAATATTTCGTTAACCAGTATCCCTATCCCTATAGGCAAGGCGATATCTCACTGCTATTGCCAGTGGTTTGTGATATCTTGCGTTAACTCGTTTTTTCGCCGTTCTGTTATGCAACAAAGTTGTCTAATATTGTCTTCAGATTGTTCTGCTGTCGAGTGAACAAGGGATGTGTAAAGCTCACAAGCACACAATGCATAACTTCGGTTAAACAATTATTCGAACTCTGTCGACAAATCAATCAATAAACATCTCCCCTCCTCTGAAACATTCTAATTAAAACCTCTGTACATAATTCTGCATTAAATATATAATGCAGAAATAAATAGATAGAATTTTATATAAAATCTACCTAAAAAACAATAAATATTTCAAAAGATAATAGTTAAAAAATTTCTCACACCATCTATCATACAATATATTTCTCCCATGTTTTTCCTTTTTTCATTCTCATTTTCTATAAATGGAATTTATTTTTCTTTTTCTCTTCCAATTTTTCTTTCCTATATATTGTATTTGGGAAAAAAGTCATAGAAATAAGTAGGTTATGGGGTGATTGTACTCTTGTTGCAAAAATATTTTACAGATTTTGTTTTGTATTGAATCTTTTTTTAAGGATGAAATGTTTTTGTTTTTAAATTTGTGCTATTGCTTTGAGTAATTTGTTTTATCGACGTCATAAGCTAGAAAAAATTATAAAAATTATTTATTTTTCAATATTTTATATTTGGATAAACCGAGTTCAATTAAATTTATTAATTGTCAGAATATTAATGGCTAAGTCCTACTCAATTATGGTGAGATTACATTACACAAAATTATGGTGAGATTATTTTTAGATTACACAAAATTATGGTGAGATTATTTTTAGAAATGTTAACCACACAAATTTAACAGAATAAACACGTAAATTTTCGTCCAGGATAATGTTTAATCTCATTCCTAATTTGCCCTACTTTTTCGATTACAAACTTCGTCATAATAATCGACGGTATAATTTTTACTGTCGCATTATATCGCAATGAACCACATATCCTTGAGATAAAACAGGCCCTACATTCTTCTCTATTTATTCATTCATGCTGAACTTCTCGGGTAACGCGATACTTTATTTTACTTATTCGTTTTATCTCTCTGTAACGAGATGGTGTCTGACCTAGATTTAACGTTTGATGTGTTTGTTTAAAAGTATCTAAAAATAGAAACATAAATGGGACAGAAAATAAAAATAGATCTACAAGAAACTGAATGAATTTTTTTGAATAAAAGAGGATAATATAGGTTTCAGGCTTGACGTCATTACTTCGTCATATAAAAAATCCAGTGACCTATATATGAAAAAGTTGGCAATTTGATTTTGTTATTTTATAGAAAGAGAACATAAACCATAAAAATGCATTCATTAATATACAATTAACTGAAAGAATTTCGTATAATTATTGTTTGAAAACATTTTACGTTTTGATTCATTTATTTTTATGTTAAGCCGGATAGTTTATTATTAAAAATTGGATGGGTGTAAAAGGACATTACTTGATATTTGTTATTATCGATAGGTGCGGTGCGTTCGATTCGGCTAAGGTACCTTATTTTACTGAAAAACAACAACAATTGCATACAGTTTTTCATACAGTTTGAATGAAATTTTTAAATTGTTGACTGACGAGCGGACAGAAAACTGACTACATGTTAAAATATTTCTACAAAACCATTATATTGTTATGCTTTTCCAACCTTACTTCGAATTGGCTTTACTCTCAATTAGATTGACGTAATTCCCAATCTCCTTCTGAGTTCGATCACTGATTAGTAAGCAAACACACCAGGTTTTATTAAGTATTCAACTCCTTAATTGTTTCACAACAATAGGATACAATACAGCAAACAATATTCCTAACTAGAATATTCTTCCAACAGCTTCAAAACGGCTTCTTGTAGAAATTTCCAGTAACACACCGTTCAAAATAATACACAAAAGATTTCTTCTCAATAACACTTAAAACTTTATTCACAAAAATTAATTTTAAAAATAACTTCTTCTATTTACACGGTATTTTCATTTACAACCCGGGTAAGAAAAAGCTAAGGGGCCAAGCTTGGACCAAAACCGCGCCACAGCTTTTGGGGGTTGGGCCAGGCTTAACATTTTCAAACCTAGGGTCAAGCATGGACTGATGTCCTGGGGCCAAGTCTGGAAACCAGGCTTGGGCCAAATCTGGCAAATAAGACTTGGATCAGGTTTACCAAAGCAATTTTTTCCCAGATCTTCTTTAAATGTGTGAAAAGAGGTGGTGGAAAGACTAACATATATAAAAATAAAAATAAACATAATATGGCCTGCCCAAGTTTAAAATGCATTAGACTGGTTAATAACGCGTAATATAATAAACTGAAGCTTGGTTCAGTCTAGGAATTTACAACTGGCCCAGACCTGTCCCAAAGCTAATTAGCCAAGGCTTGTCTCGCGAATACTGGCATGAGGTTGGTTCATTGTTTAGCATTGGCAGCTCCTACCCGGGAATTAATTCACTTAACATAATCATATTAATTGTCGCCATTTAAATTATAACTTTAAACCATCGCAGGTCTAAAATAAAACTATCTTAATTTTGCAAGAGCCAAATCTTTATATCCGATTCTACATAATTTCTCGCATATTCGAGCATATTCTTTAGAAACCATGAGAAAATATTAGAATATTCGATTATTTTACGTTATGTTGATACGATTCATAAAATCATTTATTTCTTGTTGTTGTTGTTTTTCTTTAACCTTTTTTTACTTAGAAAAGAATGTAACCTTGAAATATTATTTGAACGTTTGAAATAGGGGAGGTTCAATAGAACTTCGTTGTGTATTTCATTACGTTTATGTAGTATCGTAACAATGTCATAACGTACATTTATACTCAATTTTAATTTTGGTTCGGAGTGCAATGAAATCTTAAAATCAAATAATGTATTTCTATTGTTGGAAAGTTGTATTTTTGATTTCACACAGTGGATTTTGCAAAATATCCCAGCACCTTTTCACTATTCACAAACTAAAACAAACACCCTAGTCTAATTTTAAGTTATTTATTATAAACCTTTACTGATCCATAACAAAATCTAAAAAAAAAATCTTTCACTAGTTTCGATCTAGGATCATCTTCAGAAAAAAAAATTTTTGCAACTCCAAAAACGCAACCAGTTGCAAACAATTTTCTTTCTGAAGATGATCCTTGATCGAAACTACCGTCTTCCCCCGAAAACAACGCCTAGGCGTTGTGTTCGAGGGTGAACAATTTTTCGATTTTCTCAAAAAGTGATATAATTATTCGAATAGAACGCTGTTTCAAATAGAACGCTATCTCGAATAGAACGCCACTTTTCGAAATAAGCGATTTTTTAAAAAATTTAGATTTAATTAAAACTTTTGTTGTAAATAAAACATAAGTTAGTAGTTCAGGTAATCTGTTTATGGTTATATAATTTTGTATGTGTTGTACCCGAAAAACAAAATATAATTTTAGTAATGTAAAATGACTGTTCTGAGTCTTAGGACCGTGTAGTGTTTTTGCAGACATTTTTGGGCAAAAGTGTTTAAATAGTTCGTATTTTGGCAGACCTTAGGCAGTTATAATGTCTGCGCATTCGGTATTTTATTTAATTGGTTTTTCGGGAGCCGAATATATTCTATCGTTGTTGGTTTAGTTGACTGTCATATTACTGACTCAAGGGTAAACATTTTACAGGCTCATAGTAATTGCAATTAACCGCCTTAACCACAATATATCGTCAGGTTTACGTCGGTTTTAAAGGGAAACATTTCACTGACGAAATCATTGATATAAAACCGTCTATACACGGTGTTTGAGGCTGATAACAGTATTAGTAAAATTGTACTAGACCTACACAACAAATTAATTTAATTAATAATTTTCAATTCTTTATAATATTTTTTTATTGAATAATTCAATTAAATAATATAAATAAATTTACATAATATGTTCATATATATCCATATGTATAAAAAATAGTAATTATAATGTTACAATGTCAACATTTTTAATAATTATACATTAATTCAATTATATTATGTAATATTAAACAAATAACAATAAATAAAAAACTTATTTATTAGATTAAACCTAAAATACTTCTCCATTTTTTTTAAAATACCTCCAAAGTTTCGATGGTAAATTCCATCATGTTCAAGGAGTAAAATTTAATTGATGGAATGCACCCATCGAAATGTTGGGGGTATTTTTTTTATAAAAAACAAAAATGTTTAGGTTTAATCAGGCTTTAGGATTATAAAATAAAAACAATTAAAATAAAATAAAAATAAATAAATTTAAAATAATAATCAAAATAATATTTTTAAAAAATAGTAAATATACTTAAATATTTTCGGTACTTAATTATAAAAATTTGTAAGGTACATTAATTCATATTTATATTATACTAATTTAATAGTAATATGTACACTACAGTACATTGATTATAAATTTATAATTAATAATAAGTCTTTAGAATCAGTAAAAAAAAATCATCACAGTAATTCAAATAGGTAATCAATATTTAACTTCTTATTACTTATTTTATATAGGTAATTATGTAGGTAATACTAAAAAATAGAATATATTTGTTTTAAACATGAATTTATTTTTTGAAGTAAAACTTCTTTAGGCGCGTTTTGAGAATTTTGCAACGGAAGTGTAAAAATCGAATATAATATTCGGCAAATATACGATACAATTCGATTATGACACACATATTTTAAATATTCACTGGTTTTTGGTGCATTATAGAAATAGTTCATATTTTTCGATGCTTAAAAATTTAAGAGAAATTCAATTAAAAAAACATAATTTTGAATTAAATTTAATGATTTTCAATCCGAATTTTTGGAGTATTTTAATTTAATTTAATATCAGTTTTCAAAATATTATATATCTGCTCCATTTTTGTTTACAATGGATGCTTAGACTCGTAAATTAAAAAAAATGGCAGCATATTTGGCTTTTTTAAAGGCAGAGAAAAAAGTTGTCGTAAATCTTGGTAAATGGCATATATAATGAAATATAAGATGACAAAATGCACCGTTTTGAAATTTGAGCAAAATCGAATAACTGGTTCAGGAATGGAAGCATGTTTGGTGGATCTTTTTGGTTTGTATGGTCAAGTCATTCATTTGTTCATTTGTTATTATATTTTTTATTCACTTATGCAGTCTCGTACTAAATGTTATATGAGTTGGATGGATGTGTCGATTGTAGATGGTGGTCATGGTGTGGTCGTGGTGGTCATTGTGGTCATAGTGGACATGGTGGTCATGCTGGTCATGGTAGTCATGGTGGTAATAGTGATCATGGTGGTCATAGTGGTAATGGTGATCACGGTGGTCATGGTGATCTTGGTGGTCACGTTGGTGACGGTGGTCATAGTGGTCATGGTGTTCATTGTGGTCATGGTGGTCATGGTGGTCACGGTGGTCATGGTGGTCATGGTGTTCACGGTGGTCATGATGGTCATGTTGGTCATGGCGGTCATGGTGGTCATGGTGGGTAAGGTGGTCATGGGGGTCATGGTGGTCATGGTGGTCATGGTGGTCATAGTGGTTATGGTGGTAATGGTGGTCATGGTGGTCATGGTGGTCATAGTGATCATGGCGGTTATGGCGGTCACGGGGTTCATGGGGGTCATGGTGGTCATGGTAGTCATAGTGGTCATGGTGGTTATGGTGGTCACGGTGGTCATGGTGGTCATGGTGTTCACGGTGGTCATGGTGTTCACAGTGGTCATGATGGTCATGTTGGTCATGGCGGTCATGGTGGTCATGGTGATCAAGGTGGTCATGGTTATGGTGGTAATGGTGGTCACGGTGGTCATGGTGTTCACGGTGGTCATGATGGTCATGATGGTCATGGTGGTGTCACGGTGGTCATGGTGGTCATGGTGTTTTGAGTTTGCATCCCGGGCTTTCCCGGGCGGGAAAAAATATTTGTGTTGATTAAATTTGTTTTGTTAAATAGATATATGAGTGCGTGTAATCTTTGCACGCGGTTGAAATAAATTTCTTTGACTACTGTGGCAGGTATTAATAAAAAGATGAAATATAAAACAAATATGTCATATTGCAATTTAGAGTTGCATTTCTTGTTAATATAATTTACTGTGTAATAAAAAGCAACATTTACATAATGTATTTCAAAGTCAATTCAATTATTAGCTTAATTGAAATATGAAATTAGAGGTTTATTTGTTTTTTCAATAAATTTGCTAAATTTATTGAAAAATGCATCAATTGTTGTACCAATTGTTAAATTAAGTGGTAATGTATTCATCGTGAAATTTAATTTGTAATACGTTGTAAGACTTTGTAAAACATGTATATATGGCTTTTTATTACACATTGTTATAAATTATATGATCAAGAATATTAGAAAGAAACTCTGAATTTCAATATGACATATCTATTTTATTTTATATTTAATATTTTTAGTAATAACTGCTGCAGTGGCCAAAGAAGTTTTACTTCAACAGCGTGTAAAGATTACGCACTTCATTTTTTTTTTTTGCGAAAATTTGCTCGCTTCAAAAACTCTTTGATGCTTGATTTGATTTGCTGCAGAGTTACAGGATTATCGTTCGTATAGTTTTGCACCTCGACCATCAGTTGTATCAGAAATGTATTTTCATTGAATATCAATTTGGTTATATCTATGAATAAAAACAATGAAATGGAAAGATTAATTTTTATCTATAATCTATACCTATGTGACAAAATAAAATAAAATATTTGGAACACATATTTATATAGTTCCTTTAATAGAAAACTGCAACTCAAAATATTAAATTGTTCAGTAGAGTGATTTAAAGATTTCAGTCTGCAACTAACTCAAAGGATTGATATTTTATTTCCTTCAATTTTCCAGGGAATCCACCAAACAGAAGTCTTTTCTTAAGCCTAACCAGCGAGTCAATAAGAATCCTTAAAGAATTTGACGAAATTATTTCCTTAAATAATATTTGACATACTAGCCACCAAATCCATATTACGATTTGATAAGTACAGTAGTGAAATTGTATGAGAATAGTAAAAAATTTATTTTTAAGAAAAGTTTGTGTGGAAATTTTCATGTTCATGACATTTCCTTCAGTTTACGCGTTAATTTTCGGCTCTTTTAAGTGACAGCTTAATTAATCGAAACTGAACGAACAGTTCTTAAAGACTCGCTAGTCATTAACATACATTTTCGATGAGTCGCATTCTAAATTTGTTACTGACTCGCTGATTGACCCACTTATTTTAGCTCAATGAAATATAGGTTACTATGTTTCATAATGGAATATCTCAAAAAACGGCCAATTTTGAGTTGTGCCATTAAAAAGGCATGTAAATATGTACATTAAAAAGGGTGGGATATAAAAGAACAGGTAATATCAGGACTATTTTTTAAGGTAAATGCTTACACATAGATATATCAATCAAATTTGAGACTTAACTTCAAATCAACATGATCCAAAATTACCTTTTGAAAGTGACGATTGCCTCGACCACGAATACTTTGTTATTAGGTCATAACTTAAAAGGTGTTCCAATACTGTTTTTATTATTTTATTTGTATTGTTGCATTTCAAAGCAAAATGATATAGAATCTGAAAAAAAAAAATAAATTAAATAAATTCAAGTTCAATGTCATGAGATAAAATTAAATTGCCTTATTACCATCTGTTCCATGTAGCTTTTATTAATTAATTTAGTGTTGAAGCTTACAAGTTCCTCCACTGTTGTTATTGGAATTTTTGGTAAAATAAATGACGTATTTTTTACAATTTTTGTCTCCGGCTTTCTTATCGTCAGTAGAAGATTTTCTAAACATTCTTTCATAATGTTTTGATTTTGAATTATTTCCCTTTGGTTTTTTAAAATTAAACTTTGGTTTTGTTGCAGTGTTATTATATTTTCATCCATTTTTCCAATTTTTTCAATAATTCCGTATGATTTGTCTTTACCGAAATCGCTGTCTATAGGAGTTAAATATTTTTCTGATGTACTACACAGTAGTGAATATATTTTATTATTTTGCACAACATCAGTAATAATGGAGGCACTAGCGATAATGATGAACCATTTGATACAGAGCTGCTTGATAAAACAATTATTTCTGGTAGAGCTCTTATGCAATCTAGATCTGTTATATTTTGTAATGGTTGTATGGTCGTTGTCGGTGCTAGTGCTAGTGGTAGTACTTCTGGTAAAATTACACTATATAAATTTGAATTGTCTTGTAGAGGTGCGCTAGATATTAATTGTGGCACTACTTCTAATGGTTTTTCACTAGTTTTATCATTAGCAGCGGTTTTCGATAACTTTGGTAACGAGATTTCAAGTTCGTCGTTGTATTGCGTAAATGCGAATATTTGCCTCTTTCGAGATGTAATGTTTTCGGTGTCTGAGTTAGAGTTGATTTCAAAGTTTTTCTCTATTTGTTTGGCTTGGCTAAAAGAATTTAAATTTCTTTTTAAAATTTTGCATTGGAATTTTTGCCAAGATTCTTCGATATTTAAGTTGCCGTAATGCTTTGTTTTTGGGCATATTATGGCTAAAACGTTTAATATTATTTATCAACCAGTTTATAAAATAATAATATTCAATAATGTTATTGAAATAAAAAATAAAATAAAAATCTTAATAAAAATAAAACTAACCTTAAAAACGTAAACCACATGACAAAAATTCTAGGTTCTTCAATTTATTTTATACTCTTAGTAAATTATTTAGTTACATACCTTTTATAATTTTAACAGCACAAATTTATATTTTAATTTGCTGTTGACATAAGTCAAATGTTTTAATTTTTATTAATTTTTAATTCACCAAATTTTTTTCCCTACAACTTTTTCACTTGTTTATTTTGAGAAATCACTTTTACAAATGGTACAACGTGCAACATTCTCTATTTTTCGTTTCCTTTATTTTTCAATTTCGGTTAAAAACGAAGTTTGTAAAATGACCGGTTGTCGGTTATTTATCACTACCAAATTTTAATTTTGTTTCAGAAATTCTAGTTTGTGTCGTTTAAAGATCGTAGTGACGTTTTTTGTTTATAGTCGGATGGCGGTTATTTGCTACTACCAAAATTTAAATTTTTGTCGAATGTAAATTGAAAACTTAACGAACTTAAACCGATTTTTATATCGAGTCGTTTTAAATTCGAGAATAATTTTTTTGATTTCGTATATTTTTCTTGAGTCGGTAAGCCTTCGTGCGATTTAACTTAATAACTCTAATTTTTTGTTGTAATTTTCAACCGACTATTTACAGACGCATAACCACTCGGTTACAAATTGTTTTTCGGGGTACATGCCATTTTATTCTGTATCCAATTTTAAACTGAAAAATTTATTCAATTTTAATAAAGAGTTTGTGCTGGTGTTGTTATCCATTTTCCAATTGCCCAATCGATTGTAGCCAATTTGTCTAATATTCAGTAAATCATCAAAAGTAGAGCAAAAACAACAGCAAAAGCAACTTTTTGGCATTTAAAAATTACACAACCAAAATCGAAAATTTAGACAAAATCAAATATGTACAGATTTTATTTTTTATTATTTTTAACGTTTGAAATAAATTTTTGTCGTCCCACCCTGGAAAAATTAATTTATTTCTAACAGTAAAACTCTTTTCTTCATTAATTAAATATACGTTTTAATAGAAAATTTTTTCGATATAAAGTCCCTACGAAAAATTTCAGCCAAATCAAAAATTTGTCGGTCAGAAAGGTGTCCGATTTGTAAAAGAATGACCCATAAACATTATTCGTTCATTATACAATTGTTGTCCACTTCACAACAGTAATGTTGACATCTTCTAGATAGATCGCAAAAAGCTACAATCTCCATCCTACATGATGTCGAATACCCTTTATGAACCTTGGCGTTGTCGTTCTTATCGATAAGATCATTTAGATTGGCTTCAATTTCTAGGATGGTATCGCTTATAATACTAGTTAGCCACGTACCGAACGGATCGAAACTGATTTTGAAGTTTTTGAAATAGTCAAACAGAGATTTCGAGTTTTTCTCTGTCAAAAATCAATTGCTTTGATGTAAAAATCAAAATATGTATGATATTATTTATCATACATGTAGTGAATGCCTTAAAAAAATTAGTTTGTATTCATAATTCAATACATAACGCCTAAGCGTTATATTTGAATAAAACGCAGGGTAGGCGTTCTATTTGTTTACAACGCCTAGGCGTTTTTTTTCGGGGGAAGACGGTAGTAAAATAAATTTTGTTTTAGATTTTGTTATAGTTCAGTAAATTTTTATAATAAATAAATTAAAATTAGACAAGTGTGTTTGTTTTAGTTTGTGAATAGCGAAAAGGTGCTGGAATATTTTGCAAAATCCACTGTGTGAAATCAAAAACGCAATTTTGCAACAATAGAAGCACATTTATACCACGGTTCATTGTTTTCTGAAGGCTGAAAATAATAGTAGGTGTTTTGCTATAATTTTTAGACTCGTTATTTTTATACAAAGATAAGATATGTTCAGTAATAATCATAAGCTATAAATCAGTGGTTATTAACCGGGGGTGCTCGGACCCCTTAGGGGTGCGAGTTGGGTAATTGATGGTTCGAAGTTCCAACTTTACGAATTTACATTAAGCTATAAATAAAAATAATTTAAAGAATTTGGTTAATAAAATGTTTTTTATTTATTATATTTTTTTTTAATTTAGTAGTCTTATCTTCAAAAATCAAATTTGAAGATATAACAATCAAGTTGAAGACTCAACCATCGAATGTGATGTCATCGTGACCGCTTAATCACTGTTACAACCGAATTATTGAAATTTTACTTTCGTTCATGAATTATACAATTTCTTACTAATCAAGTGAGTAGTTTAGCTGATAGAAAGCTATATAGTTCAGAAATAGCGAGGTTATAGTTCTGGCATACATCACAGCCATATTCTCGTCCCTGAGTGGGTTAAATAATTTTAAGCAAGATTTGGAGTGACTGCTATATACTTCTAAGCCTAAAATTTCGATTAGCCTTTGCTCGAAGACGTTCTTGTTTCGGATTATGAAAAAACAATATTGGAAACGAAGTTAAAAATCTTTTAAAACGATGTAGCAAACCTTTTGATGAATTTAAGCTACTTAGGATAGGCCATTAAATTGCCGACCAACATTTCAACACTGGTTTTAGGTATTGAAATCAAACAAATCCTCAAACCTTCTTAGCTATCCAATCTTATATATTACATAGTTACACAGCGTTAATACCTGATTTATTCAAATCAAAAAACTGCCATATCCACTTCAAAGCAGCTCGTGTTCCACATACTTTTGTTTGTTTCAAGCTGCTATGATTTGTGTTGTTTCAACTCCAGACCGTTTTTATTTCACCAAAAACCTGGTTTTTGATGTGAAAATTACCAGCATCAAAATAAACTAGCTAAATATTACAAAGGCTTAAATAATTTCAAAATTTACATATCTAAGTTAGTATTTCAGTTGGTAAACAACAAAAGGGAAAAAATATAAAAAAAACTTCTATGATTTCTACTTCGTCTTTTTCATATTAATGTTAATTAAAAAAAAATTCAGACAAGTGCGCATAAAATTTGCTCGTCAAGGGTTCCGTGAATGTAAAAGAACACAATATCAAAACTAATTGACAAAAAATTGAATTGTAATGTCTTTATATTGCCAGACCATAGACGCATAACAAAATAAATGTTTAATCGTAAATGTGAATAGTAAATTTCAATTGATCAAAAATGACACAAAAAATATTGCTTCAGGTTAAATCTTTTACGTAGATGTTTTTGGTAACTTAAGAGGGATTCAATTACACCAGCTTGTAAATGGATTAAATTTGATTATTTTTTCGGTCAATCAAGTGTTGATATTAGGGTGGTGGAGAGCTACATACTATAAATATTGTTTTTCCAACAACACAAAAACTATGCAAAATTCTAAAAAATTGTAATGTTTCTTAAATTATGTACTCCTTCATATGACACCCCACTCATTTGGGTCAATTTTTTTACTCTCCCCACAATATAATTATTTGAGTCTTCGCTATGATTTTGATTCAAAATTTACCAATCTTCCTGTCTCTGTGAATTTTTTCAAATTTTTCTGTGAGTCATCGTCAAAACGTAGGGGGTGGAACGATCTGAATTTTGCACTTTCTTGTCCATAACTCAAAAACTGTGCACCCGAAATTTCTAAAAAAAATTGCAATAATTTTTAAATTAAGTGTTCTTTCAAATGACACCCCACTCGCTTGGGTCAAAAAAGATTTTTTTTGCCCTCTCTAACCCGTCCCCTAAACACATAGAAATATAATTATTTGAGACTTCGTTATAATTTTCATACAAAATTTACCAAATATCCTAACTCTATGAATTTTTACCAATTTTTCTTCCAATGAGTGCCGAAACGTATGGGGGGGGGGGGGACGGTCTGAATTTTACACTTTTTGACAATAATTCAAAAACTGGGCATCGCAAACTTCTAAATAAAATTGCAACGAATTTTAAATTAGGTGCTCTTTCAAATGACACCCCACTCGCTAAAGTCAAAAAAGGTTTTTTTTACCTTCTTTACCCCGGTCTCCAAATATAATTATTGGAGACTTCGCTATAGTTTTCATACAAAATCTACAAAATTTTCTAGCTCTGTGAATTTTTACAAGTTTTTCTGTCAATCAGTGTAGAAAAGTATAGGGGGAACGGTCTTAATTTTGCACTTTTTTAAATATAACTAAAAAACTGGGCACCGCAAAATTCTAAAAAAATGCAACGAATTTTAAATTGGGTGCTATTTCAAATGACTCGCGTTGGTTAAAAAAAGTTTTTTTTTACCCCTCTACCCCGGTCCTAAACACACAGAAATATAATTATTTGAGACTTCGCTATAGTTTCCATACAAAATTTAGCAAATTTCCTAACTCTGTGAATTTTTTCAAATTTTTCTGTCAATCAGTGTCGAAACGTATGGAGGGTAGGAACGGTCTGAATTTTACACTTTTTGACAATAACTCAAAAACTGGGCACCGCAAAATTCTAAAAAAAATGCAACGAATTTTAAATTAGGTGCTCTTTCAAATGACACCCCACTCGCTCGGGTCAAAAAAAGTTTTTTTTTACCATCTCTACCCCGGTCCCCTAAGCACACAGAAATATAATTATTTGAGACTTCGCTATATAGTTTTCATACAAAATTTACCGAATTTCCTAACTCTGTAAATTTTTTCAAATTTTTCTGTCAATCAGTGTCGAAACGTATGGGGGGGGGGGCGGTGTGAATTTTGCAATTTTTTGACAATAACTCAAAAACTGGCAACCGCAAAATTCTAAAAAATATTACCACGAATTTTAAATTAGGTGCCCTTTCAAATGACACCCCACTCGCTTGGGTCAAAAAAGGTTTTTTTTACCCTCTTTACCCCAGTCCCCTAAACACACAGGAATATAATTATTTGAGACTTCGCTATAGTTTTCATACAAAATTTACCAAATTTCCTAACTCTGTGAATTTTTACAAATTTTTCTGTCAATCAGTGTCGAAACGTAGGTGGGGGGGCGGTCTGAAAGTTGCACTTTTTTGACAATAACTCAAAAACTGTGCATCGCAAAATTCTAAAAAAAATTGATTTGTTTTCTTAATTAGGTGCTCTTTCAAATGACACCCCACTTAACCACATTTTAAATAGTGTTTTTACCCCTTCTCATTTCCACCCCCTTAATAAATCTAATTATGAGTATATGACACTTTTATATATTTTTTATTAAAAACCTAATTATTATTCTATCATTCCAAATACATTTGAAAATTTTCGTTTAGTTAGGTTCGGAGCTAATCGAGGTAAGAAACATACCAAAAGAAAAAATCTTGGTTGATTCAAACATGTTGCATTGTTAATCGAGCATTAAGTGAAAATTGGGGAATTAAATACGTTTGCGATAGAATCAACCAACGCTCCGGATTTAAATTAACAATTTAACCGTTGTTGATATATTTTTTTATAAGTATCAAAAACATATTTGATTTAACCATGTAGTTGAGTCAACTATGATTTCATTTTCGAGCAACGATGCCGTGGTTGATTTAATTTTCTAAAGACTACAAACGTGGTAAATTAAAAATTAGACTAAAAATAGTAATATTGAATACGTTTGTGATAGAATCAAGCAATACTCCGTATTAAATCTATTGGTTTGGTACATCTTTGTTTTGTGTTTGCTGCTATCGATGTTTATATGGGTTCGTTTTTTTTCGTAAATATAATATTGGAAATTTTTTATAATAGAAATATGTATTTCGTATCAAACCCGATAAACATTTTTATGCATAAAGATAGCGTTCGTATATTTACGTTCTAAATAGGAAATGTATGAGTGTGATTTTGTTTGTAAAGGATGCGTCCATTTTTTTGCCATATTTTTAATGATACAATTTAAAAGACCAAAGTTCAGAAATCAAAAAATTTAAATATTTGAATTATGTGTAGAAAATAATACTAATTTTCCATAATTTTCTCATTATTATGAAAAATTAAATTAAAATATCGATAAATCGACATGAAACAAGACAAATAAAATATATATTAAAAAAAAATATAAGAATTTTTTTAAATCACTAAAATTAATTATGGAAAGGCCTATTAATTTAACAAGATTGTTGATATTATATTCACAAAAAAATTTCTTCCGCACATAATTTTATGTGCAGATAATATTGAAATTATTCAATTCAATTAAACGCATGTAACTTATTTCCTAAAATGTTAAATAAAACCAGCCATGTTAGAATATATAAAAAAAATTTTATTTTTCTATTCTTTTGCTTATTATTATTATCATCAACTATGATTTGTGAATGTTTGAACACGAAATTGATCACGCCGTTGTTGATTTAAATAATGAAAATTGTTACGTTTTTTAAAATAAATTGACAATGCTACATTGGTTAAAATAACCACGTTCATATTAGACGCAAAATCAAACAAGCTTTGTAGTTGATCCTACCAACGTTTTTTTTTCGGTGCACGAAAAAAACGTCATTATTCAAAATTATACGTGAGGTGTAAAATTCCAAAATAAACTTTCAAGGAATACTGAAATGAAGCCCTTTCATATGATACCCTGCTCATGATGATACCCTGCTTGAATCTATAAAAAAATGTATTTTCTTAAAGGTCTCACATCGTACCCCTGTAAACACAACGAAAACCACTTGAGTTTTTTTTTGATTCCGTGTGGACCGATTAGTTTTATACGCACCTCAAATTTCAAGTTCATAGCATTTATAGTTTACGAGATAATCGATATAATGTGAAATATTCTGATTCAAACAAACGAATGTGACCTTGATTTATTTTTGAAATATTTTATATCGAGAATTAAGGCTTTCATTACGTTTATGTAGAATCGTAACAATATCTTATTTGTAAATTTGTTATATATCGTCACATTCCAAATCTGCAAGAAGTCAAGACAATCCATAAAACGAGGCTTTAATTTCATATAATTTGACAAAGTTGACCTGTGAAACTTATTAAAAATGCCGATATTATGACTTATTATATTTCCAAAAAACCTATATTTTTAGAACTGGTGGTAAAATCGACCAATGCATCAGCATATTTTTTAAACACTCGCAAGAATTCTTTTTTAAAACGTTATGTGATATCTCACGTTAACTCATATGTCAATAGCCGTGACTGGAATAAATATGCGGTGTTGTCAGACCCATAGAACAGAAATTAAAAAAGAATTATTAAATCAATAAAAACTGATCCTACGAATGGAGTCGTAAGAGCTTGGGAGTGCTTTTGTTTAAGAGTAAAAATTGGAAGTGCATTCGTTTAATAATTATTAAAAAATCAATTTATTTAAGTTTTAAATACGCTAATTAAAGTTCGTCTACCAGCACCTCTAAGTTTTAGCTAGAGACATCGCTATGCTATTGTCAATGGTATGCCCAATAGACAGTTAACTCATATGTTACCAGCAGTTACTGGAGTATTTAAGGTGTGGTTGTTTTAGCTTTGCAGATTAACCACTAACCAAAAATGTATCTTTCAAATTTCAATGTGACTAAACTTAGTATTTCATAAAACAACAATATAATTTATTTTACAGTATACTTGTCAAGCGCGTCATACGCCGAAAAAATAAAATACGTAATAAAGACTATTTAAAGCAATTTCAGTAATTTAATTGTGAGAAAAAAGAAATAAATAACAATTCGCATTGTTTCAGCTAATTAAAATTTTGATTCTTAAAACATTTTAATTTTTAATTATTTGATTCTTTGAAACCGTGATGTATAGCACCAAAAAAATTCTTTTCATATTATGCTTGTTCTGAAAGCAATTGTTTCAAACCTTTCGAATTAATCAAAGAAGCTCTACAAGAGGGTATAATGACTTCTTCTAGAACAGACGAAATAAACGATGTTTGTTACTAATAATAACAATTTCAAATTAATTTCATTCGTGAACTTGAATTTCATTTTTCTCCTTTTATTTATAAGAATTTCTAGAACATATCTTAAATTAGGTAAGTTATAAATATTGCTAAGTTTAAATAATGATTTTGTTTGTTTCTTACAAATATAATGCTGTTTTAGATTTATTCTTGCTTTCTGTAAGATTGAAAACACAACGTGAAGCTATAAAACTGTTAACAAAAATATATCGGCATATGTAGGGTGATGCTTTTAAACTGTGTTTCTAGATCGCAAAGAAACTCTTGTGATTACTTTTAAGTAGATTTTATATTATGTACAATCTAGTGCAAGTTTTTTTGAAATATATAAGTATATGAGTAGATAGTATAAAGTATGAGCATATTTCAATACATTTCGTATTATTATAAGTAATTTAGAAAATTAGAATACCTTCTTAACATAACTAAATTAAATTTTAGTAATTACATTTATGTATTTCTTAATTAATATTTAGCACTTGCACATTTTCCACATGTTGCCTTTCTATATTGACTGCGCCACTTACTTTATTTTTTGTAAAAAAACTGCAACGAAAAATTATTTATCTAACAAAACTTCTAATTATATAGTTATCTAGTCTGTAAATCTAATGTTGGCATCTTTGTTAAATTGTATAAAAAAAAGTCCAAGCGTCAGGTATATCCGCTAGAAATAGGTAGATTTCGGGACCAGCCAGTTTTGTGTACAAATAGAATTGGATGTGTCAGATTAGTTCAAATAAAAAATTTAAGTAGAAACAAAATAATCCAAAAAATTATCAAACCAAATTAAATCAAAAACCAAACTGAAACTACTTTATCAATGCAATTTCGGAACAGTTTTGTTTAATTTGGTTAAAACTACTTAATAACATATTAAATTCTTTGGTGGATTAACGTTCTAACTACGTCACACCTACGTCACACCTACATCACACCTAAATTATCAAACAATTTTTACACCTCAACAAATACAAATATCTATCAATTTGGGAAAAATGTGTAAAGGTGTTTTGTAAATGTGTAATCAATATATATATTTCTTTATTCAAAACAATAATGCAACTTTGTTTTTATTTTTATTTAAATTTTTGCGACTTCAAAATATTTTTATTTAAATATCCTAACATTTTCAAACTCTAAGAGCCCTTCCTCTGGGATAATTGGTCCTAAACTAAACTTACTAAAGAATTTACATAGCTTTTATACCTACTAAATGACAATACATAAACTATGGAGTAGCTGAAATCTCAAGCTCTGAGATATCAAGACTTCGGTTATGGCTAAGAATTTTGATATAGTTTTCAGCATAAAACTTTTATGATGACATTGTTTTTAGTTTTTGGCAGCGATGTATATCAAACATAACTCTTTGTTAAAGTACATGTATTTTTTTTTCTCTGTTTAGAAATTTATTTCAAAACTAACACGAAACATTAATACGTTGCCGAAAAATCATAACAGATCATAAATTAACATAATTTAGTGAAAAGATGATAATGAAGATGAATCAGCAAACTACTCAAAAACCTCTCCATTTAGCGTTTCGAGAAAATATTACCAAATCACAAATTCATATTTCTTTCAAAATCCCAAAAATATTGTAAAAATTAAATAAAATCAAACTCTAAACATTATTACAGAATCAATGATTAAACTTCTTTCAAGAATTCTAAAAATATTGCAAAAATTATATCGAAATCAAAAATGCAATCTTTATTCAAAATTCCAAAAATATTCCAAAAATTAGAATAAAATCAAATATTTAAACTTTTTCTAAATTCTACTAATATTTCAGCAGTTCTTAAAAATTCAAAAATTCAAACTTTTTCCAAAATTATAAAAATATTGCAAAAATTATAACAACATTTAAACATTTTCCAAATTTCCGAAGAATATATTTCTTTATTCAAAACAATAATGCAACTTCGTTTTTATTTTTATTTAAATTTTTGCGAAAAAAACAAAAGAAAATTTATTTAATATTTCTTATGGGATTTGTTGTTGTAATTGTATGGCGTGAGCTTGCCATGCATTAGGTTAGTATAATGCTGATTACATTGGAAGCTCTTGGGTTAGAAGGCTGAAAATCTCTGAGGTTATAGTTGAAAGGTTTATGTAAAAGAAAATATAAATTAAAACAAAAACAAAAATAAATGATGAAGGCATGGCCGTTTGCGTTTGTTTTCGTTTTAACAGCCCCAGACTCCCTCTGAACTTAAACAACCTCTGAACTTAAACAATTTTTTTTAAATTTTAAAAAAATTTATGTTTTACATACATGTGCAAAAGTTTTCATTTGTCAGCTTGGTCATTTTCATCTATACCGAGGACAACAAAGCTTAGTAAATTTCTAAAACAGCAGATTTTGAAAAAATGATAAAAAATAATATATTAAAACAGTTCGTCTTATACACTTCAAAACTTTTTTATTTAAATATCCTAATATTTTCAAACTCTAAGAGTCCTTCCTCTGGGATAATGGTTTCTAAACTAAACTTACTTAAAATTTACATAGTTTTTAAGCCTACTAAATGACAATACATAAAATATGGAGGGGCTGAAATCAAGCTCTGAGATATCAAGATTTCGGTTTTGGTTAAGAATTTTGATATAGTTTTCGGCATAAAACTTTAATGAGGACATTGTTTTTAGTTTTGGGCAGCGATGTATATCAAACATAACTCTTTGTTAAAGTACATGTATTTTTTATCTCTGTTTAGATATGTATTACAAAACTAACACGAAACATCAATACGTTGCCGGAAAGTCATACCAGATCATAAATTAACATAATTTAGTGAAAAGATTATACAATCAGCAAACTACTCAAAAGCCTCTCCATTTAGCGTTTCGAGAAAATATTACCAAATCACAAACTCATATATCTTTCAAAATTCCAAAAATATTGTAAAAATTAAATTTTTTTTCAAAATTCTAAAACTATTTTAAAAATTATTACAGAATCAAAGATTAAACTTCTTTCAAAAATTCTAAAAATATTGCAAAAATACAAGCTTTTCTCAAAATTCCAAAAATTAGAATAAAATCAAATATTTAAACTTTTTCTAAATTCTAATAATATTCCAAAAATTATTGAAAATTCAAACTTTTTTCAAAATTCTAAAAATATTGCAAAAACTACAGTATCAAAAATTGAAACTTTTTTCAAAATTCCAAAAATATTCCAAAAATTAGAATAAAATCAAATATTTAAACTTTTTCTAAATTCCAATAATATTCTAAAAATATTGTAAAAATTATGACAGTATCAAAAATTGAAACTTTTTTCAAAATTCCAAAAATTATAATTAAATCAAAAATTTAAAATTTTTCCGTAATTATAAAAGTATTCCAAAAATTCTTACAATATCAAAAATAAAGACTTTTTTCAAAATTCCAAAAATATTTCAAAAACTATAACAAATTAAAAAACTTACATGTCACATTTACGTCACATTTACTATAAAGCTAAATTTTTTTTAAAAATTTTTTGACAACAATATTTTTTTGACAAACTTATAATGCAATAAAATTCTCAATAATATTAATATCATGTTCATTACATTTCATTATTTCATCCAAATGACTAATTGACACACTTGACATTTTTTTTGACAAATTTATAATGAAATAATTCTCTATAATAATACTAAAATTTCATGTCATACAAATAATTAATTTTATTTTTTCCAAAAAAATTGGCTTAAAAAATAAATAAACCGAAGTAAAATCTTTCTTTTGACACACTTGACAACATTTTTTTGACAATCTTATAATGCCATAATTCTCTATAATAATAATAAAATTTCATGTCATACAAATAATTAATTTTATTTTTTTCCAAAAAATTGAGTAAAAACATAAATAAAAATCTTTCTTTTAACACACTTGACAACCTTTTTGACAAACTTATAATGCAATAATCTAGTGTTTGGTCCCACATACCAATCCCGACCATCAAAATTGCTTCAAATTCAATGTTTCTATTCGTAATCACTTAAAATGAACGTTTTTTAAGCAAAAAATATGCAAATTTCCTTGTTTTGACACCCTTGACGATTTTTTTGACACACTTCCCGTACAGTTATCAAACATATCGTCCTTTCGGCTCTTTCCATTGAGTAGACCTATTTTTAGAAAATATGTCTGCCGGCCGGCCGCCAGAAAGACATACATTTCGTTTTGCTTTTTAAAGATTCAGTAGGTCCTAAAACGTTGAGAAATGCCAAAAAAGTGGGGGTAAGAATTTTACTTTTGACACCGAAGATTTTAAATATGACAATAAAAATAAATTATTTAAACAGTACGTAACAGAAATGAAATCAAAGTAATGAAATGTTTATGAATGGGAGGTGATCGAAATTGAAATACGGGTTTTACAAAAACAATTATAAAACTAATTAGTGAAAAAATTAATCTAGGGATATTTGGGCTTAAGAATAATGGGTTTTATTTTCTAATATTAAATAGTGGGCTGGAAACTGGACCTCTGTAATTGTTAATTAAGTTTGCTTCTTCTTCTTACTGTATGTAGTAAGATTCTATTATTTCTAGATGGCGATTATCTCGAACTTGGTGTTTTAGATTTAAACTGGTAATGTCAATTTTATGGTTGTTGTTCACAATACGGTTTGCTACGGCTGATTTTCCATAGTGAATTTTGACATTTGTATGTTCTTTAAACCTCGTATGTATTTTCCTTTTTAATGATCCTATATACTTTTAACTACATCCTTAGCAATTAATTTCATAAACTCCATTTTTGTTAGTATTTATTGAGGTTACTGTTGGCATTTGGCGAAACATTATTAATAATAAATTTATTTTTAATAAAAGAAACACTTGTTTGTATTCCGCAAATTAATTTTTGTTTCTAACTTTATTTATTTTAAATAAAATTAAAATTAAAAACAGCTCAACCGGTTTCGGTTTTTACACCATTTTCAAGAGCTTCAAAATTGTTACAAAGAAAAAATAATACAACATGTCGTTTATATACAAATAAAATTAAATTAAAAATGAAACTAGATCAAAAATAAATACAAAACAATTTTTAAATTTAAATAATAGTAAATTCAAAGAGCTGACATTTTTGAAATTATTGTTTATCTATTAAATATGTATTAAAATTAAAATATGAAATAATGACCGCATCTTGGTATCTAACAAAACGAAATCACAACACAATTTAGAATTTTCTGAAAACAAGCAAAATTTTGTGTCAAAGAAACAGATCTGGGTTGGTTAAAGGCGAATAAATGACATCTGTTTGTAAATTTAATAAACTTTTATTTAAATAAAGAGCTTTACGAATTTCAAACGATTCAAGAATATCAAGTTTGGGGCCTTTAGTTTCAACATGATGAATTTTTAGATTTTCGTTATTAAGAAAACAGCTATTATGGTTTTCGTTAATTAAATGGTTAGAAAAAGATGCCCTAAAATGTTCTGAGCATCGCTGTTTGAAATTACGACCAGTTTGACCTATATATATATAGCATTACAATCTTCACAACTAAGTTGGTAGACACCAGATTTCAAAATTAAATTTCGTTTAGGTTTGTTGTAATGTTTCGTAAGGTTTGTTGTAATATTGTAACTAATAAATTATGTAAGTTGAAATTGTTGTAAAATGCACAGCTTAAATTTGTATATTTAGATAATGTATTACCTAGTCTCTGACTTAAATTACCCGAATAATGAATTTTGCGCCATTTTTGTTGTTTTTTGGAATCTTGTCTTTATTATTTGTAAGGACAGAGGACATTTTTTGATCGGTCGTCGGTACTAAATCTACCTTAAAATCTACTCTAAATATGTTTTTAAGTTTCGTAGTTACACGACGGTTATAACTTATTTTTTCCCGCTTCTTTAATTCTTTGATTGGTTTTGATGAAGTGGCGTCCGCTATGATTTTCTTCCTTTTGCTGTTTTTGATCATGTTGTCAATGTGATGACTGCCGAATCCGTTATTGTAGCTATCTGTTTTGTTTTTTCTTCTTCTTTTTTATAATTTGTCTGGCTCAATGGTATATTTATCAATCTATGTATCATACTCCTGAAGGCTGACATTTTGTGCTGCCAGGGGTGGTTTGAATCATTGGTTATAATAAGGTTTGTAGTGGTGGGTTTTCTGTAGATATCAAACTCTATTGTGTCAGAATTACGGTTAAGAATTAGGTTTAAAAATGGCAGCTTTCCTTCTACTTCTTCTTCATATGTGAACTTGATGGACTCGTATTTGTTGTTTATTGATTTTAAAACTTTTCTCAGTTGCTGTTTCTTCATTATGACTAATATGTTATCCACATATTTGCCCCAAAAACTAAAATTAAACTCTTTGTTTATGGAGATTTCGAAATCCGACATCAATTGTTCCACGATAAATGGTGATAAGGAATTTCCCATCGAAGTACCTGAGGTTTGCTTGTAGATATTTTCATTGAATTGGAAATAACTATTAGTCATGCATTCTTTGGTGGCTTCGATGCATATATCTACAACTTTCGAATCAATGTTGTTCACTGTCAACCAAGTTTTAATGAAGTTAATAGCTGCATTTATTGGAACACTTGGAAATAGAGCACTTACATCTAGTGAAACTAGAATTTCGGTTTCTTTCACTTCAATGTTTTTTATCTTGTTCACTAAATCCATTGAATTTTTGATAAGCTAAGGACGGGAACGGCAAAAACTTTTTAAATTCTGAGACCAAGAATTTTGAAATATTTTCAAATGGTGAATTAATGTTGAATTGAACTGCCTGGTTTGTAAATTTTTAGTAATGCGTACAAGTTACAACCTTGGTAAGGTTGGGTTTGAGACATTTAACTTCCATCTTAGTGTATCTGTTTTTAACATGTCTGCCATCTTTTTTCTTTTTCTTTTCCACTCTTAGAATGTAATCACATTTATCTAGAACTACCGATGAATTTCCTTTATCGGCTTTTGTGTATACACTTTCCTTGTCTTTCACCGACTTTATGATTTTATTTATGTCTGTCCAATCGGGATTCTTATTATATGGACTATTCTGGATTTCGTTAATAACTTTCTTTGTCTCCGAACGAACAATGTTGCATTCTTTTGGTGGTATGTGTTTACACGTGTATTCGAGATCTGCAACAATATTTACTATTGGTTATGTATTCTGTGGTAATGAATGATTCAATCCTTTGTTTAATAAATTTAGCTCTCAGGTTCCAATATTATATAGATGATAAGTTTTTAACATAATCTGTGACAAGTTGGAATTTTGGATCATTAATTTGTGGCGGTTTAATAAGCTGTTTTAATTTCTTTGAATCGTGCTATTGTTTTTAACTTGTGATGTAAAATTTCGTTAATATTCTCATACCAATTCTGGAAATCGTTGTATTCATCTTCTGCAACTTTTGAAAACTGGGTTCTTATTCATTCTTTTAAATACTGTTTTTTGCTGTTCTTGATTATTTTGGTTCTTGTTATCTTGTTTACGTTTTTAGGCATACTAATTTTGATGAATTTTGGAAAAACTTTATGTATCCTACATTGTTTTGATAATTTGATATGAAACTATATCGTCGTTTTAATAATGAAATAACGTATGCCATATATACGTTGTTATTATATAATGGGTGCGCTGCATTCCCCATAAGGATATCTATAAAGTGGCATTTTAATATTTTCCAATTTTTTTATAACTGGGGGTGAAAATTGATATATTGTTAATTAACGTACACGCAAATTTGAATTTGGTTAAATAATGAAACAGCGTAAATGCATGTACAATATTTCAATTCTTACAGAATAATAACTTGGGTAAAATCAGCGTCGTATACTTTACATACATTACGATCGCCACACGAAATGGTAAATCTAAAATATTGTATAAGCATCATTCATTACTACATGATATGCCGGTTCATATAAATAAAAAATTGTAAGAATATTATGCGTTAGTTCAATAATGATTAGTTCTAGGTTAATCGTACTTCCATGCAAAATGAAATAACGTATATGAAATATGAAATAACGTATAAGGTACCTGATTGACTTTTCACCTCTTTTTAGGTAGAAAAGCCAGCAGGTACAAATGTGAAATTTTAATATGCTATGGGGAAATTAGTCAAGATTAATTGGCAGAAATTTTTTTCCCAATATCTTTATTCATTCAATAGTGCTGCCGAGTTTACGAAAATCAGAAAATCGAAAAATCTTTAAACCCAATTATCTCGAAACTACACTTTTGCGAATACGTTGTTTCATTATTAAAGCGACGATATATCGGCTTTTACGTTGTTAAGTTTAGTTTTCAATAGAAAAAAAATCTATTTAGTTCTTTTTGGAGGACAACCATTTTAAAGAAACTTTTAAACTTGTTGAATGAACTACTTGAAGTGATAATAATAATATGTTAAAACAATTCGTCTTATACACTTCAAAATTTTTTTATTTAAATATCCCAGAGGAAGGACTCTTAGAGCTTGAAAATATTAGGTTATTTAAATAAAAAAAATTTTAATACATATATTATTATTATCACTTCAAGTAGTTTATTCAACAAGTTTAAAAATTTCGATAAAAATAGTTCAAATATTCATTATTTATTAATTTTATTTAAATGATATTTTTCTAACGATCGTTATAACGCCATAGATTATTCAAATTTTTAGGCTCTAGCCGCTTAACCTGTACCCCGGATATGGCCAGTTGTCGAACTTAGACAAGAAATTGTTTGCTGCAACATACCCACATAGCAATAGGTAGATTTTTATATGAAATCTACCTAAAAATATAAACATTTATTTCCTTTATTACAATTGGACAGCAAATATTGTTATTCATAAAAGATATAACGTTTGAATATAACTTTTGTTTCTTTGGAACATCGTGATGTGTCAATGCAAAATTTAATTTATTTATTAATTAGAAGTAATTATATTTATTTATCTCATATTCAATTTCTCTTTTCGTCATTTTCATTTGTTATTATTTACAACCACAATTTTTTTTATTTAATTATACATTAAAAACAGTTAAATAATTTAAAACGAAAAAAAAAGTTGAATGTTTTCTTAATTGTTGTGCTAAGTTTTATAAAATGAATTAAAATAATTACGATAGTAATTTAAGCTTATTATGTTATTTCCAGTGATTATTTAACTAGTTAATATTTTATAATGGACAAGCAATATTTTCTAAAGACACGAACAAATATTTAAGTTATGCATATATTTTCAACGTATATTATGAAAATTTGCTGTCAATCTTTTTTCATTATAGAAAAACTAATTTTTAATTCATCAAATATCATAAATTATATGTTTGGTTATAATAATTTCCAAAACGTCCTTTTTTGTTCATTTCTTTTTATACAATCGCAGGGAGGGAGAAACTATTATTTTTTTGAGGGTAGAATTTTTTCTTATAGATTCTTTAAAAAACTGGTAATAATTGTACAATTTTGAATCAAATGAAAAATTTACGCACGTCTATGGGAAGACATAACGGTTTCTCGCTGAGACAAAGAGAGTAAAACAAACAAAAAACAATTGGATATAGGAGCGCAATAGACGATATCACGCTATATATTAGTTGTGACAAAACCTCCTATATAACCCTTCTTCATTTTTTGCCACAGAAAAACGTGAACTTGTAGCGCCATTTTGAAATTAAAACTCAATTTAAAAAAATTCAAAAAATGTTTAACGCCATCTTGAAAAATAAAACCCCATATAAAAAATTCAAGATTTTTTTGCATATGGTAATGTCGATTGTTTTTTTAATATGTTAATGATATTCAAGATTTTTTTGCATATGGTAATGTCGATTGTTTTTTTTTTTTTTTTTTTTTTTTTTTTAATATGTTAATGATATGTATTGGGCGAGATGGAGAAGTGGAAAAGTCAACAACATCACCTAAGAGGAAGTTAAGCAACACTGGGAAGGGTTCCAACTTAAACGGGTGACCGCTTGGGAACTTCATCAGAAAAAATATGGAAATATGATTGTAGCACATTGAAGCAGGAATATCTCGCCCACGGTATGCCAGTATACCTTATCCAGCAGCCCTAGAAACTGGCTAGGATTCGATGGCCCAATCACCCGTTAATCCGAAAGGTGAATCCGAAATTCAAATGATTAAAGAAACGTACGCTAGAAAGAAACAAAACCAAACAAACCAGAATAATCAAATACGACCCTTAGCTATCGTACCCGGACACGAGTAGGAAACTGGAATGTCAGAACTCTGATAGAAACATCGCGGTTAGCACAAGTTGAGAAAGTAATGAAAGAATATAACATCGAGATACTAGGACTCAGTGAAGTAAGATGGAAAAACAGCGGAGAGCTAACAACAAGCGAAGGAAATTACATGATGTTCTCTGGTAAATCCAACACACACGAACAAGGCGTAGCAATATTAACAACACCAAACGCAAAGAAAGCACTTCTCGAATGGAAACCTATCAGTAGCAGAATAATAACAGCAAGATTTCAATCGAAAATTAGAAATACAAAGATCATACAGTGCTATGCACCTACCGAAGAAGCTGATGATGCGACAAAAGATGAATTCTACGAACAGCTCCAAGCAACGCTGGCTAGTGCACACCGAAATGACATCAAAATAATACAAGGTGATTTCAATGCCAAAATTGGAACCGACAACACCGGAATGGAATCAGTCATGGGAAAAAATGCACTAGAATCAACACGTAACAATAATGGAGATAGGCTCATCGATTGTTGTGTCACAAATCAACTATTCATAGGAGGCAGCAAGTTCCCACACAAGAACATACATAAATACACTTGGACATCACCAAATGGAAGAACCAAGAATCAAATTGATCACGTGCTGGTGAATAAGAAGTTTCTATCCTCACTACAAGACGTCAGAGCAAAGCGAGGAGCAGACATACACAGCGACCATCAACTGGTAATTGCAACATTCAAAATTAAACCAGCCGCTGTAAAACACAACAAGTCATGTCAGAGGAAATTTAACATCAACAGATTGAGCGACAAAAATACAAATAACATCTTCAAAGAATCGCTCCAGCTCAATCTATCAAACAACGAAACCACCAGCATTGATGAAAAATGGGAACAAGTTAAAGAAGCTTACGTCAAAACTGCTACAGATGTGCTTGGATACCAAGACAAATCACGGAAACCATGGATTAGCGATGATACCTGGAAGAAAATTGAAGAGCGTCGTCAGCTCAAGTTGCAATTGTGTCACCAGAACACAACCGAGATCCGCAGCAAATATGAAAGTACAGCAAAACAAGTTAAAAAGATGGCAAGGAATGATCGCAGAAGATATACAGAAAGCATTCTCAAGACTGCAGAGACAGCAGCAGCTAATAGAAATATGCGCACACTACACAAATGCGTGAGAAAGGTCACCAACAAATATACAAACACTCCACCAATAAAGGATGAATCTGGTCAAACCCTCACAACACATGAACAACAGCTAAATAGATGGAAAGAATACTTCGAAGACAACTGTCACCAACATGAAAATAACTTGCAGTCTCCGGATGACAACTATAACGAAACTATCAGCACCCATCCATCAACGGAACGGGAAGTTAGAGATGCCATACAGAAACTCAAGAATAACAAATCTGCTGGTACAGATAATATATCAGCAGAATTACTCAAAGCAGATGTAAAAACAACAGCAGAAGCTCTAACACCACTATTAGCTGATGTATGGAACGAAGGGAAAATACCAACCAAATGGAAAGAAGGTTTAACCATAACAATCCCAAAGAAAGGTGATCTAAGAGAATGCAAAAATTGGAGAGGTATATCTCTGCTCAACACAATAATGAAAATACTAGCGATGATCATTCTCGAAAGAATATCTCCATCAATTAACATGAAACTAAGAAACGAACAAGCCGGCTTTAGACCAGGAAGAAGCTGTACCGATCATATCAACACAATCCGTATCATCATAGAGCAATCAAACGAATGGAATTCACCATTGTATCTCCTCTTCGTGGACTTCGAACGCGCCTTCGACTCAATTAACAGAAGCGCGATATGGAAGACACTTTGTGAAATGGGCGTCCCGAAGCTAATAGTTGATCTAATCAAAGAAATGTATCGGGATGCTGGAAACAGAATACAATACAAAGGACAGCAAAGTGATAAATACTACAACCACCGAGGACTGAGACAAGGCTGTGTACTATCCCCGCTACTATTCCTGATAGTACTAGATAGTATCATGAGAAAGCTCGATGATGCAAATCCAAATGGAATCCAATGGAACACAACAAGCCGGCTCAATGATCTAGACTACGCAGATGACATCTGTCTACTTACACACACACATACGGACATGCAGCAGAAAATACAGAAGCTATCAGCCCTTGCACATGAAGTCGGTCTCAACATTAACATCAGGAAACAAAGTCTATGAGATTGAACACCAAAACGATAACACCAATTACCATCAACAATACACAAGTGGATGAAGTCGACAAATTTGTGTACCTTGGTTGTACTGTAGCAAAAACAGGCGGGACTGAAGAAGATATCAGTCAGCGTATTAACAAAGCTAGAAATACGTTCAATATGCTTCACAAGATCTGGAATGCATCCGTCTTGTCAAGAAAGACAAAGCTACGAATGTTCAATGCATGTGTCAAGTCAGTACTGCTATATGGGTGTGAAACGTGGAAACACACAAAGAAGATCACAAATCAACTACAGGTGTTTGTGAACAAATGCCTGAGAAGACTGATCAAATGCTTCTGGCCGAACACCATCAGTAACCAGGAACTTTTACGACAGACAGAGCAGTTAGACATTGAGTCCGAGATAAAACAAAGGAAATGGAGATGGATAGGACATACACTGAGGAAACCAGCTAAAGATATAACAAGGATGTCCCTAGAGTGGAATCCACAAGGTAAAAGGAGAGTTGGAAGACCACCCATGACGTGGAAGAAAACGGTGCTAGCCGAAGCGAAACAAATCGGCAAGACATGGGGTGAACTGAAAGCGATTGCCCCGAACAGAGTCAGATGGTCCAGTCTAGTAGACGCCCCATGCTACTAAATGGAGATAAAGGAAAAAAAAAAATGATATGTATTTGAAAACATTTATATTTGACACTGTATAATTGAACGGTATTATATTCTATAATGGTCTATAAGTAATTAGGAAATATATAATGAGCAATTTCACGCAAGTTCAGTAGATTTTTGGGAAATTTTGACTTGACCCCTTTTAATTTTGATTATTATTTGTTTATAGATAGTCTCTCATAAATGAAAAATACAAGTTCTCTTAGAATTTTTTTTTTTCGACCAGGAGTCTTCACAGGGTGCCCCTCAATTTTTTGTTATTTTGTGATGTGAGTGCATTTTGACGAGCGATTGTAGAAAAACTACTGAATCGATTTTCATAAATGATATGTCGTTGAATAGGTATTAAAACAAAGTTTTTAAAAATGTACACTGTTAATTTTTTGAAATAATTTTTAACGGTGTAACATAAGAAAAAAAAGGTTTAATTGAAAAAAAGATGGCATAGCCTTTTTTTTTTTTTTTTTTTTAAACTAAATTGAAGCTTATTCTATATCTAACCACTTGTAAAAGTTTGGGACACGCGTTATTTTTTGTTTTACAGATAAAATTCGTTGTGCATATCACTGTCGGGAATAAGTTTTTTTGTTCTGAAGGAAAATTATAAAAATGGCGATTTTTAGATTCAGATTTTCATTTATGTTAAATATCAAATATTTTATTATTAAATGAACTTTTTAAAAAGCGATTTCAGTCAAGTTCGGCAAAATTTTGCGACATTTTGACTCGACCCTTTTTAATTTGGTTTATTTTTAGTTTATAGATAGTGTTGTGTTGGAGCTTAATTATATAAAACAACTATATTTGTTAATTGTTTTAAGCTCTTATTCCTTTCAACTTAATCAAAAGGAATAATTATTGTTCGTACTGTTATATAAAACACTTTATTTTTTTTTTATTTTAAATTAAATTATATGATTTTATTTATTTTTATTTATGTTTAACATGTATATATATATTGACTAGCGGGACCCGGCGTGCTTTGCTACGCCTATAAATAAAGTTTGTGTGTATACATTTTGTTGACGTAGTAGCAATAATTTCAAAGAGGTGTAATGAGAAATGATCTATTTTTTTTTAAATATGAATGTAAAAGGATCAGCACTCTAGTTGATCAGTAAAATATAAAAAAAATAGTATTATATATAAAACAAAGGATATATAAAAAATACGCGATCAAATAAGTTTTCAGGTGTGTAAGGTTTCAGGTGTGTCTCTATATAGAACATTATACGGAACAAAAATGGATTCACAAATTTTCACAATGCTCATGCGGTTTAATATACGCTTTCTTTACCGGTAGGTTACTAAAAACGTTACAAAAAATTTTGATCGTTATGTCATTTTATGGACAGCACGGGCAGTAAGAATAGCGACAATAAATTTGATGCAGGTATAGAAGAAGTGATGCAAAAAAAAATCAAAATTATGTTTTTGTATTAGAATTCAAAGGATGTGAATTCATAGGATGAGAAATATTTCTATTTTGTCAAACTTCCTAAGTCATTTTAAAATCATTATTGATTGTTGCCAATCAATGCGAAACTAATATCTTACACACGGTCAATATATATTATATTGGCATATATGTTCCATATATAGACAACATTAATGAAATATTCATTTTCGGGCGATTTTGTGAGTAATTATTGCTCAGTGTAAAGCTTTTGTTTATTTAACATTATACCCGTCGCATATTGTCGGTATCTCATAAGAAGGAAATTCAAGAAAACTCGTTTTGATAACAGCCGTGCTCGATTTGACTGAAGCATTTTAAACAACGAAAAATTTAATACAATTGTTGTTGTTTTTTCAGTTGTTTCAGTCAAACTAAACGTGCCTAATTTACATAATTTACATTGTATCATTTTTATTGCAACAATTATTTATTTTAATAAGGAAAAAATTTCAAAATGTCGTTTTAATTCTCTTTCTTTATTCGTGTGCTTGTGGGCACAGGGGGTGGGTTTTTCCGTCTAGATGCGTACACGAATAAATCAGAAGGTATTCCGGATCAGAAGGTTGTCCAGATGTGAGAAGTACGGATTCTCTAAATCTACCTAATCCACATCCTTGCAGCAATTGTCCTTGTGCTTTGTTGATGGTCATTGCAAAAGCGAGTCGCACTGGAAACTTAACGTTTGAATTCAAATGCCATATCTGTTGGGAATATTGAAATGCGTAGCAACAGTACATCTTCCACTTTGAATTTTCCATTTAAAATTGTAGCTTCAATGATATTGTTCATCATCTTTTTCATCTAAAATTTAAAAAAAAATTTGTGCTACTTCAAAATATTTGACATATTTTTTTAATAAAATGTGTTGTGTAGTTGTAATTACAATATGTCTCACAACAACACATAAAACCCTTTAAGACCTAGGTTCCACACCATCATGTTTTTTAAGATGATGGACGCAAATTTCTTATTTTTTGGTTTTTATATTCTTTTTAAAGAATGGAAAACTAAATAATAAATCCTTTCACATAATAATAAACGACATAGGGCAATATTTCATGATAAAATGGAGGAGATAAAAATAAAATACTTTATTTTTTTCAAATTTGTAGGAACAATGCTAAATTGGGTTACCAATTATCCTTATAGTTCTAGAAGCATATACCAAAATCATGAAACACATGGTATAGGAGTATATATGTAATTAATCAATGAATTCTTTAATTCATTAATGTATAGTTACCGTTTGCAAATTACTATTGCATACGTGTTGCCAGCTAAGTCCCACCATTTTTAATTATTTTGTTCATCATGATTGCCATCCGTGTTTGATCAGCTATGTTTTTTTTATAGTATTTGTGCGGCTCCCATTTCATTATTTTTATCTTTAAATCGATATAATCGATAATATTAACTATCATCACTTAATTTTAGGAACATATTTTACACACAATTGCAAACCAACAACATATTTGGTGTAGATTAGAAAATTTGTAACATCATGATGTTGTAACATAAGTTAGGATCAACTAAAGATAAAACACATGATAAAGTCAGTGTTCATGAACTATCTTGTGGTGATTACTATAAAAATATTATATGGGCAGACGCGTAGGTGTTTGAAGAAACACTTTAAGGAACATTCTGGATACATTAAAACAAACCAACCAAATAAAGCCCCAATAGCAAAACATGTTTTGGAAAATAAAATAATTATTTAAATTTTTCAATAGATAATATGAGGTTAAAGAAGGAGTGCACGACAGCAATAAATTGGATGCTTTTGAATCCCTTTACATTCATAAGGACATAAACGCAATTAATATCGACAAAGGCAACATAAATTCAAATTTATTTAATTTATTTACTAACCACTTTTAAACGTTTGTTGATGATGGGTTGCAAATAACCCGAAATATATTCAATTATATAAAATAAAAAATAATTAGAAAATAATAAAGAAATTTTATTTTTTAAGAGTGGACTCAATAAGGTGTTTCAAAAATTTAAAATTTATAACATCATGTGTCAAATTCCAATCTGTATAATTTCGTCATATAAATGTTATTGTTTGTCAGATTATACATTCATTTTTCAATTTCATAAAATTATGTTCAACGAAAAAAACATCTAAGCAAACTACGCCCATAAACCGATATTTAAAAAAAAACAATTAAAATAATTATCACCAATACCTAATGAAAAAATAATACACGACAATTGGAAAAAGCACATCGTAGTGTATTTGCAAAAGTTTATCTTTAAAACAACGTTTTAAATACAAATACGGCACAATCTATTGGCTAACCCAAATTATGAGGTGTATATCACACTATCAAATATATTGGTCAATAAAAAAATATGATATGAAATTGGAGAGTGTAAAGGTTGTAAAATAAACTTCGGTACCTAGTTTTTCATCCAGTTTTGATGACAATTTTTTTACCTCTAATCGTTCTATTTTAATTAGCAATACAAATAAGAGCATTTTTTTAATTTGATATTGATTTTTGTAAATTAATATTGAAGATCAATGAATAATTTAAAAAATAAATAAAGAAATTTAAATTATTGTTTTCTTTAATTTGTACTCTTATTTTTATTCAAACTTCATGAAAACCAATACAATAATTTTTTTACAGGTTTCGATACTTTCTAACACTTCTATAATTAATAAATAACCCCCACAAAATTATTAATAATCTTTGGTAACATATTTGACTTAGCATAATATGCTTTTCGTTTATTATCAAATAAAACAAAACTTTCTTTACTAAAACATATTTGATAGTCTAATAATGGCCTTATACGAAGTTGAAGTTTACTATCAATTGAAAAAATTGATTTACGCTGCCATCTGAAAGTTGGCATATGAACCATCGATATTTAACATTTGATTCGCAATTAAAAAATTATTAGGCATTTAATCAAGATAATAACTATCCTATCTCTCAAGTTGAACCATCATACACACATTGTACAAAATTTCATTAAGATTGGTTACGTTGTTGCGGAGTTCATCGCGGACAAACATCGTGACACGTGATTTTTATATATATAAGAAGATAGGTATCTTAGATGAGACTGCTAAAAAAAACTAATTTTAATTCTAAGAATGTAAATGTTGATTTTTTTGGATTTCTTTATTGAAGGTGGTCCAAATTAAAAAACTAAGAGTAAAACTAATTTCATTGGTTATCATTGGTTATCAATTATAAAGGGAGTTGAAACAAATATGAATATAAAGTTAAACAAAATAAGGAAAGGGAAGAAATTATTGAAAGTTTTATTATTAATATTTGGGAATTTCCGAAATTATAAAAAATGAAAATCTGCATGCCAGATGTTAAATTTATTTTGAGAAAAAGTGGATTTTACGTTAATAAAGATTTTAAAATGTTTATGACATATAATAAAAGTAAACTAAAAAAAGGATAACCAACGCTTATTTTAAATTTAAAAGAAAAATATTAATTATTTCTATAGGGTGAACCTCAACATGCCGGGCCCCTTGAACGATTCTGTTCAAAATAGTAATAAAAATTATAGGATTATTTACATTTTAATTGATTAAATAATTATTATGTATGAAATGTTATTAAGTAATTATTATGATAATTGGTTTAATTGAATTTTTTTTTTATAAAAAATCTTAATACTAGATATTGATTTATAAGCTATGTTTCTATAGGTAACGGTGCTAGCTGCTTTATGCTACGTTTGTATTGTCCATTTGTAGTTTTAACTGTCACGACTCGAACGATACCATCATTCCCAGGATGAATTTCAATAATTTTTCCTAGTTTCCACCGCATAGGAGGTAAATTATCTTCCTTTAATAAAACAATTGTTTCAGTTTTTATGTTATCTGTAGCTCCAGTGTGCCATTTTTTTCGAACAGTAAGTTCATGAAGGTATTCCTTGCTCCAGCGTGACCAAAAATGTTGCTTTAATTGTTGAACGTGTTGCCAAGATGATAATCTTGGTGATGGAACATCTGAAAAGTTGCTCTCAGGCAAATTTGTTAACGAGTCGCCGATTAAAAAGTGACCTGGTGTTAAAACACTCAAGTCATTAGGATCTGATGACATGGGAGTTAATGGACGGGAATTTAAAATGGCTTCAATTTCATTAACATAGGTCATTAATGTTTCAAATGTCAAAAGTGTGTCCCCGATTACGCGAGTTACATGGTGTTTAAATGACTTCACTGCAGCTTCCCAGAGACCGCCAAAGTTGGGTGAACGTGGTGGAATAAAATGCCATGTAATATTTTCATTTGCTAACATGTTTGAAATTGTAGAAGTTTGATCATTCGTTTTTAAAAATTTACTGATTTCGTCTAGCTCTCGTTTAGCACCAACAAAATTAGTGGCATTATCAGAATAAAGATCTGAAGATTTGCCTCTTCGTGCAAAGAATCTACGTAGTGCTGCTAGAAATGCCTCTGCTGTCAGGTCTTGAACCAATTCAATATGTATTGCCTTAGTGGCAAAACACACAAAAATTGCAGCGTATATTTTAACTTTATTGCGGTTGCGAAATCGTTTTTCTTTTATATAAAATGGACCACAGAAGTCTATGCCCGTTTGTAAAAGTGGTCGTTTAAGCACTAAGCGGTTCTTTGGTAAATTTCCCATTTTGTATTGTGTGATTGGTGGTTGGTGGATTGGTGGCGAAAACAAAGAATACATTTATGTATAATAGATTTTACAGCATTACGACCATTAATGATCCAAAATGATGAACGTATTGCACAAAGGGTAGCTTGAGCGCCACTGTGTTTATTTTTTATATGAGTTTCACGAATAATTAGATTTGTTACGTAATGATTAGATGGAAGTAAAATAGGATGCTTTTGGTTATAAGTCAGTTCTGATAGTCTTAACCGACCGCCTACACGTAGTACACCGTCTGTGTCGATAAATGGAGAGAGTGGAGCCTGCTTCCCGGTATAGCATTTATTTGATTTAAGTAAATGAATTTCTCGTTGAAATTCATCATATTGTATAATTTTCATAATGGTTGTTGAAGAAGCTTGCAATTCATTAACACAGAGAGGTCGGATTATTTTTTGTTTTCGACATTTGATATTGATAAATCTAATTACGTATGCTATTATTCGCTTTAAAGTTTTAAATGAAGAATAACGTTTAAAGTCAATAGGAAGATCTGGTTTTGGTATGCACGAGAGCACAAAGGTTTCACGTAGTTCTGGTAGGTCGATTGGAGTCATATCGCATTTTGGCCACTGTGTTTGACGTTCAATAAGCCAATTGGGACCGTTTATCCAAAATTGGTTTAAATAAAGTTCAGAAGGAAGAAGTCCACGAGAAATCATATCAGCTGGATTATGTTTTGTTGAAACATGTCCCCACGTAGCGTTATATTTAACGTTTTGTATTTCAGAAATACGATTTCTAACAAATGTTTTAAGTGAATTGGATGGTGTTTTTATCCAATGTAAAACAATAGTAGAGTCGCTCCAAAGATATATGTCATCAAATTTTATATTTTTTAATGCTTGTAATGTGACTTCAACGAGATTTGAAAGAAGATGAGCAGCACAAAGTTCTAGTCGCGGTATAGAACGAGATTTTAATGGCGCTACACGAGATTTGGAGTTTAAAATAACAGATGTACAATGACCATAGTTGTCTTCGGAACGAATATATAGACATGCACCATATGCGCGTTCACTTGCATCAGAAAATCCATGAAGTTGTAAGGTTGTTCGTTCGCTCAATATTGTTCTCCGTGGTATTGACATTTTCTCTAACAATGGTAATTCAGATCGATATTGCATCCAGAAAGTATAAAGGTCAGCGGGAATGGATTCGTCCCATTCAAGTTTAAGCTGCCATAAAGTTTGCATTAGTATTTTTGCTTTAACGATAGTGGGGCCAACTAGACCCAAAGGGTCAAATAAGCGGGCAATTTCTGAAAGGATTATTCGTTTAGTGATCTTAGTAGTATTACAGTCTAAATTAACTATATAACAAATTAAATCTTTTTTAGGATTCCATTGAATGCCTAATGTTTTTATATTTTCATCAAGATCTAATTTAATATATTTGTCATCAGATTTATCAACAAGATCGTTAGTAAGTTTTGGCTCGTTAGAAGACCATTGACGTAAATTTATACCAGCAGTCTTCGTCACAGAAATTAATTCATTTCTAATCAACAAGACTTCATCAAAAGTTTCAGCACCTGTTAGTAAATCGTCTACGTAAAAATCTTCGTAGAGGATACGAGCAGCAACTGGATAATTAACCCTTTCATCGTCGGCTAGTTTATGTAGAATTTTCGCAGATAAATAAGAAGAAGGGGCTTGGCCATATGTAACGGTATTTAATTGAAAAACTTGAACTGGCGTTTCGCTAGAGTATCTCTATAATATTTTTTGGTATATTCTATGTTCTGGATGAACTATAATTTGTCTATACATTTTTTCAGCGTCAGCTGTTAAAACATAGACGTGTACTCGAAATCGTAAGGTTAGAAAAAATAAGTCATCCTGAACCTTGGGCCCAACTAACAAAACGTCATTTAGTGAAATGCCAGTGGTTGTCTTGGCAGATGCGTCAAAAACCACACGTATTTTTGTTGTTAAACTGGAAGCTTTGAATACGGCGTGATGAGGCAAATAGTAACCTTCGTTTGTCTTATGATTTTCGCAAAGTGACATGTGGTTTAACTTTTCGTATTCTCGCATAAAATCAACGTATTGCTTCCACTGTTTGGGCTTATCAACAAAGGAACGCTCTAAAGATAAAAATCGTCTCAATGCCGAATTATATGAATTTCCAAGGTTTGGTTTGTTAGTACTAAAAGGCAGTTTTACTATGAATTTACCAGTTATTTCATCACGTTTAGTATGTTGTGCAAAATGAGATTCACACTCTTGATCTTCAACCGATAAAAGTTTTTTGTTAGGGCCTTCTTCAATCTCCCAAAACCTAGTAATATTTGTATTTAAAATGTCTAATGAAATGTTACACATAACTGGTTCTTGAGGATCTTCGTTTAGAATCCTACCAGATATTATCCAACCAAGTTGAGTTTTTTGCAAAACCGCGGAAGGTTTAGCTATTGCAATTTGACCGATGGAAAGTAAATTATAAAATATCTCAGCGCCCAGTAGAGCATCGATATCGCGTGGTTTATCAAATTCTGGATCAGCAAGGGTTATATTGGTTGGAATGGTTAACTGATTTTTGCACAGCTGAATAGATGGCAATCGACCAGTAATTTTTGGAATAATGAGAAAATTAAGCTCTTTAGTATCTGATACTCTTGGAATGTATTTTAAACCTGTATACATGTTTAGAGGCAAGTTGTTCTGAGGTACATTATTTTCAGATGTGGGCACATTACTCGTAGATTGCAAAATATTTGGCGGTATTGTTGGTTGATTAGATTCTATGTTGTGAGAGTTCGGTGAAAGATTGGTTATTTGTGTGCTATTGTTAGGTTGTGGGACTGTATTACTATTGGTTGGAACACTCGGTAAGTTGTTTAGATGTTTTAATCCATGTAGAATTTTGTTAATAGTTTTAAAAGGGTAGTTATTTTTTAATAGAATTTCCGTTATTATTGCACAATTTTCATTTACAAACCTTTTATCTCTTAATTTTAAAATTCTTTTGGCTAAGCCCTTTGCGACATTGAATTTTTGAGAATATGGGTGAGCTGAATGAAAATTTAGTATACGGTTGGATGAAGTTTGTTTTGTGTACCATTTGGTTATTATTTTGTTAGATTCTTTAATTAGTAACATATCAAGATATGGAATTTTATTTTCGACTGCTTTTTCATAAGTGAATTTTATGTTGTTGTTGTAGTTGTTTAGTATTGCTAAGAAATCAGTAATTTTATTTTCAGGAATGCTACAGATCAGGTCATCAACATATTTCTTAATAAAGGAAATTTCAGAACCAAATTGAAAAAGGGACTCGTCTAAAAGATCTTCCAAAATAAGTTCAGATAATATTGGCGCCAAAGGTGAGCCCATCTGCAAACCTTTTATCTGTTTGTAAATTTTATTATCATATACTAACACTCCACATTCATCAACACAAAATCTTAGTAAATTCAGAAACATTGCTTTTGGAATGTTGGTGACATTTCCTATGTCATCCCATCTTTTTTCCACTATGCTTATTGCCATTTCTATTGGAATACTTGTAAAAAGTGAAACAACGTCAAACGATACTAATGTGTCATTTACATTTATTTCACACTGGTCAATAAAGTCCTTGAAAACATAGGAATTTTTAATGTTGTATTTGGAAATATCCGATATGTTGTTTAGAATACTTGCTAAAAATTTTGAGATATTATATCCGGGTGTATTGATAGTGGTTACTATCGGACGTAGAGGGATGTTGGGTTTATGGATTTTAGGAAGCCCATAAATTCGTGGAAGAAAAGTGGTATCATTTAGCAAATTCTTTCTTGTTTCTTCAGTTATCAAATTCATTTTTAGCAGTTGTTTAACTAGTCTATTATGTTTATTTTCTAGCATTTTTAATGGGTCTATGTTTAAAATTTTGTATGTTTCAGGATCAGAGAGTAAAAGGTTCATTTTTTCGTCATATTGTTCGTTGGTCATTAAAACTGTGTTATTACCTTTATCACTATAAACGAGACATAATTGTTGGTTTGTTTTAAAAAAAATTATCAGTTAACTTGTACGCCTTCATAAGTATTTTCTCGATTTTATTGAAATTTGTTTTTATTTTACCATGTTTGTTCAATAGAGAAATAAGTTTCGGACGAACAGTCTTTGCCGCATTAGAGGGCATAAAGTTATTCAGAATGTATTCTATTTGTGATGATAGGGTTAATAGAGGAATTTCATTGTTTGGAACTGGTAACGCGAATTTCGGTCCATAACTTAGTAAAGTTTTAACAAGCAAAGGGACTTCTATGTCGGATAGATTCCGAAAACATTTTTCGTCGAAATGCATATCTACATTTTGTAACTGTGTATCTAGTAGTCTATTGAATTTATGAGCCAATCTTTGTTTGTGAATGTTTAGTCTAACTGAATACTTTTGTGTTTGTGTAGTGAAAAAATCTGTTTTTATTAAAGCTGGTAGTTTGTTGTTAATGTTGTTTTCAATAACCGCCATAAGTTTGTAATAATTACGTACCTGCCAATCACATATACTAATTTCTGTGTCTAAGCTAAATTTTAGAAGTTTTTCTTCTGCTTTGATGATTCTATTCCTATATGGGTGGTGTGATGTAAAAAATGAATCAAACGCCTTTTGTTTTGCAATTATAAATTTGGGATAAACTCCGTTTCTCCGACATTTAAGTAGAAACACTCTACGTGTTGTTGCGGCGGCTAATTTTTCATTACAATTTGAGTAACTTCTAAGATCATGCTGTGTACTTTCGCCAAAATTTCTTCTTATATAATGAAAAAATCCATTGTGATGCAAATTTTGATCATGCGAATTCATTCTGTTACTGTTATACTGTGACAAATTACTTAATTACTTAAATTCAATTTTATTTTGCTTTCTTCGTATAGAAACAAATTCTTTGATGATGAAGCACAAAAGCTTCGAAAATTCGAAAATTTAAAATAAAAATAAAAATAAAAATAAAAACAAAAATTTAAAATCAAAAAAATATAAAAATTTTTGTTAGTTTTCTATCACAGTTGTAACGGAAAAAGTTTCTCAAAAACAATATAATTATAATTACAAACAACATTCTACGCGTCATTTGGTTGAAAAAAGTAAAACTCTACATGAAAATAATTTTCAGCATTCATCTGCGACGGATAAAAGAGGTGTATCCACAACAGATATAAATGTTGTAGAGCAGTTCTATAAAAGTGATGAAATCAGTAGATTATTGCCAGGCAAACGAGATGCAATACCTTTTAAAAAAGGAGATGAGCGCATAAAAACACAAAAGCGCTTATTGCTATGTACATTAAATGAAGCTTATGTGGAGTTTAAAAATAAGTTTCCTGATGTGAAAATAGGATTTACTAAATTCACGTCCCTTCGACCACAAGAATGTATGTCCCAAGGAGTTCATAATGTGTGCGTGTGTACCATACATTAAAATATGAAACTAATGATTCAACACTCTAAGATGTCTTAGATTACTGATGCTGCTTTTCAGAATTATAAAACATTAATTGACTTTGTTTCATGTGGTGTGTTAACAGAAGATTGTCATACTTTGAAGTGCAATGAATGTTCAAAAAAACTTCAACAACTGGAAGAAAAATTACTAAATGATTTTGACGTTAAAGGAATCCTTCAAGTCAAATATCAACAATGGAATACCACTGATCGATGCAATTTGGATACTTTAATAGAAACTGTAGAAGGATTTATGAAAAAATGTATTTACCGTTTACAAATTTTGATACCACACAACTTTATAGCATAACAGCAATCTACATTCATTGAGAAAAAAAAAATTAGAAGCAAGAAGTGCTTCGTGCAAGAGGATTTTTCCGAAAACTACGGCTTCATAATTCAGGATGCGCTTCAAGGCTATTATTATAATAATTCACAAGCTACTATTCATCTATTTGTCATTTATTTTAAAAGTGCCGCAAGTGAATATATACAGCACCGAAGTTTTATACTCATTTCGGATATAAACGATAACAACAGTACTACAGTCCATCTTTTCATTACAAAACTTATTGAATTCATCAAAACGCATATAAATTCTAATATTACGAAAATAATGTATACGTCAGTGTTATAAGTGCACCTTCTCAATACAAAAATAAACATAACCTAATTAACTTCTGCCACCATAAAAAAGACTTTAAGGTTGATGCAGAATGGCATTTTCATGCTACCAGCCATGAAAAGGGACCTTGTGATGGAATTGGTGGTTCACTGAAGCGTGCTGCACACCGTTATAGTATAGGGAGCAAATTATTATTGATACACCAAAAAAACTTCTCGAATGGGCTTTAAAATGGGAATCTACCATGAACTTTGGATACGCCGATAAAAATGAATATCAATTAACAAAAAAAATTACAAAATCGATATAAAAATGGGATTACTAAAAGTGGAACTCAAAAATTTCATTCTTTTGTACCATTAAATACTAAGACAATAAATGCAAAAATGTTTTCCAACTCAAAAGAAACTTTTGAATGTAAAATAAGTAAATAATTTTTAATAACTATATTTATTTTCTTTAACCTACATATATACTTTGTATGATACTTTAAAAAGTTTATTCAATAATAAAATATTTGTAATTTAATGTTAAAATACAATCTTTTACTCTATGACCATAATAACATAATACGAACATAATACTTCTCCAGTAAAAAGTTCCTAAATAGATTTAGTTATTTATACGGTTTTTTGTTTGCAGTCGAGACTGTCAAATTATTTTTTATAAAAATGACAAGTGATTACTAAAAGTGACAAATAAACATTTCATTTTTTATGCCATCTAATACAAAGAAAATAATTGCAGAAGTGTTTTCCTATTCAAAAGAAACTTCTGTTTGTAAAATAAGTAAATCATTTTTAACAATTGTATTTATTTTATTTATTGTACTACATGTATAATTTTTATAATATTTTAAAAAGTTCATCTAATAATAAAATATTTGATATTTAACATAAATAAAAATCTCTTAGTTTATAACGCCATTTTTATAATTTTCCTTCAGAACAAAAAAAAACTGATTCCCGACAGTGATATGCACAACGAATTTTATCTTTAAAACAAAAAATAATGCGTGTCCCAAACTTTCACAAGTGGTTAGATATAAAATAAGCTTCTATTTAGTTTAAAAAAAAAAGAAAAAAAAAGGCTATGCCATCTTTTTTTCAATTACACCGTTTTTTTTTTATGTTACACCGTTAAAAATTATTTCAAAAAATTAACAGTGTACATTTTTAAGTACATTAGTGTACATTTTTTTGTTTTAATACCTATTCAACGACATATCATTTATGAAAATCGATTCAGTAGTTTTTCTACAATCGCTCGTCAAAATGCACTCACATCACAAAATAACAAAAAATTGAGGGCACCCTGTGAAGACCCCTGGTCGAGAAAAAAAACTTTTTTCGTATTTCTTTAGAAGAACATTTTTTCCCAGTTTTACGCGTGGAGTCGCTGTAGTCGCTTTTTCGTGACATTGTTCACTATAAACAATTTTGAGATGTGGAAATAAAAATTAATAAATGGAAATAATAATTTTCATTTTTACAAGCTAGTACCCATAAAGAGAGAACCGCTCGCGCAACAAAAAAGGTTCTTCTACACAGTTAAAAATTGTTCGTCTTTTGTAACAGCGTTTTTGCACCGCTATAGGTCGTATCACAATGGTTCATTCAATGGCGCGATTTTTAATATTTTTCAAGAAAAAATATTTTGACGAACGCCCGTATGTTATTATTTTTTTTCAAAAATCTTGCAAGCGTTAGTTTATTTAAACCTCGTCTCGTTCGTTAATTATTACATGAAATTTTTTTAAAAACCCCTTTTGGGACGTTTGGCTTAGCGCTGATTAAAATACAATTTATAGATCATAAAACGTTCGTTCTTTGTTGTTATACAACATTGTTCGTTTAATTGAGAACTACATTATTTATTGTTGCTATTTTTGGTTATAATAAGTATTTATGGTTCGTTAATCTGACCGAATTAACATTTATTTTTATATTAAACATAGAACACGTTCGTTTAAGTTATAAAACAGAGTACGTTAAATTCAATATTTGAATATCTTTCGTTCGTTAAATCGGTCCGTTTTTAATTTTAGAGCATACTCGCGAGATTATTGTCCGTTCTAGTCATAAAACAAAGTTCGTTAGATAATATGTGTATGTGACTATGGTTCGTTACACTATCCGATTATTATTGCACCGTGATTGGTTTGTACTTAGCCTGTTAGTTGGACTTATACCACAAAGTTTGTTGGAGTAAATTTTGGGGTATTTTTCGTTCGTTCAATGGATAGACAATTGTTAGTTTATGACGCCTCATGACGGTAATTGGGCAGCTGCATATAATTCTTAAGATTGGATGAACATATAAAATATATATAAATATGTAAACTTATTGTTGGAAACTTATTGAACCTTTGTTAAAATTTAATAAAAAACTGTTTAAAGTTACGTTTTGATTGTTTAGGAACAGGCACTGTTTATGTAAATCTCTGAATCTGAAAAATAAAAATGAAAAAACACGCATTTCTGTAGAAATTTTTTAAAATTTTATTAATTTTATAAAATATTTACAATATGTTTTTGTAGATATAAATAAACTATAATCTAAAGATTGTATTTATTTGTTGCTTAATGCTTTTCTCAAATCCATACCTCCAGAGCTATTAGTTGTTTGAAAATGCTTTAGAACATAACTACACCTTTTTCAGGCGTTGATAGCCAAATCTGCTTGGAAAGTAGGCTTAGGCATTCAAAAGCCTACACTGAAAAAATATTGAAGTCAACCTCACCCCGAAGTAAACAATTTATTATTCAAACAAAGGAAAAAACACTGAAAAAAAAATTTTATAATATCTATAAAAAAATATATTAAATTTGCGAATTTTTGTAATGAGTTGGCTAATAAACTAATAAACACATTATTATTCTTACGAATAGAAGTTCATGAAGTATTGGTCCAAGTTATCAATTAATAACTATTGTGTTTATAAATTTCACGAATTTATTTATGAATTCCGGTTGAAAATTTTATAATCATGTTCATACTTTCAAAAATATATTTACTAAATATATAAACTTACAAAAAAAAAACGATTATTCTTTTATAAATACTGGCTTATAGTATACATAAATGAGTTATCAAACGATAAGCAGATGTTATAAATATTTCGTATTATTTATGAAAAAATTTATAGATTTCACGTATAATTTGGTTATAAAATTTTATAAACAGCGTTTATTGAATCTTTATGAATTTTGTTTTTTTGGAGTGTACTTAGAAACAATTTCACTTTGATTGCAACTACTACAATTAAAGATTTGTCCTGCCAACAGAATGAGGTTGATTTTACATATAGTTTAACAGAAGTTGAATGAAGTTAATAACAATTTCCATGAAAGAAATTAACTTTTGCCTTATATTATATATTTTTCATTTCAAAACTTAAGTATTTAACATTGGTTGAACTACACCGTTTAAAACCTGCGCAGGTTTTGAATCGATTTCAGAGTTCGATTCGCCATATCCGCGATGAAGTTGACCATCTTATATCGTTTAAAAATCGAATATTTTATTCAGTGCGTCAAGTTTCTAACAAATTAAAAATTTGTAATGTTGAAAATATAATAGAAACATATGGAGGGGCTGAAATCTCAAGCTCTGAGATATTAAGACTTCGGTTTTGGTTAAGGATTTTGATAAGGTTTTCGGCATAAAACTTTAATGAGGACATTGTTTTTAGTTTTGGGCAGCGATGTATATCAAACATAGTTCTTTGTTTATGTATTTTTTATCCCTGTTTAGAAATTTATTACAAAACTAACACGAAACATCAATACGTTGCCGGAAAATCATAACAGATCATAAATTAACATAATTTAGTGAAAAGATGATACAATCAGAAAAAAGAAAATATTACGAGAAAACTTCGAATACTTCGAGAAAATATTACGAAATCACAAATTCATAATTCTTTCAAAATTCCAAAAATGTTTTAAAAATAAAATAAAATCAAAAACAGTGTGAAAAAATCTAAAAATATTCCAAAAATTATTATAAAATCAAAGATTAAACTTTTTCCAAAAATTCTGGAAATATTGCAAAAACTCAAAATCAAAAATCGAAACTTTTTTCAAAATTCAAAAACTATTTCAAAGACTAACAAATTCAAAAATGTCCATGTCACATTTACGTCATACAAACAGTAAAAGTTTTTTTTCAAGAATTTTTTTTAAGAAATTGGCTAAAAAAATAAATTTATCATATTTTTAACAAGCTTATAATGCAATAAAATTCTCAATAATAATAATATCATGTTCATTACATTTCATTTCATCCACATAACTAATTTTACTATTTTCTAAAAACAGAAATGAAAATCATTCTTTTGACACACTTGACATTATTTTTCGGCAAGCTTATAATGCCATAATTCTCTATAATAATAATAAAATTTCATGTCATACAAATAATTAATCTTATTTTTTCCCAAAAATTGGATAATAAAATAAATGAAAATCTTTCTTTTGACACACTTGACAATATTTTTTTGACAAACCAAACTTATAATGCAATAATCTAGTTTTTGGTCTCACATACCAATCCCGACCATCAAGATTTCTTCAAATTCAATGGTTCCATTCGTAATCACTTAAAATGAACGTTTTTTAAGCAAAAAATATGCAAATTTCCTTGTTTGACACACTGGACGATTTTTTTGACACACTTCCTGTACCAAACACATAGAACATCGAACACATCGTTCGTTCGGCTCTTTCCATTGAGTAAACCTGTTTTTAAAAAAATTTGAAATCCCTCCAGCCGTTTTCTAGATTTCGTCAGTTGTGACGAACGGCTGGCCGGCCGGCAGATAGATATACATTTTTTTTTGCTGTTTTAGAATCAGTAGGTCCTAAAACGTCGAGAAATGCCAAAAAAAGTGGTGGTTAGAATTTCACTTTTGGTTCATGAATGCAATACAATAGTACATACAATTTTAATAAAAATTACCTTTCAGAACATCCTTTTGTGATATAAATGGTCATCCACTTTCATTAATTTAGTTAGGTCTAAATTGTTCTGTATCGTGGGGTTGATATTTACTTTATGGTTGATGTTTACTGTGTCCGTTTCATCTTGACAACAGGTTCGACCAGTTGCAAAATAACATTGGAGTTTTCAGTGACTTGTCGGACAGAGCAAGGTGCATAACTAACATCAAAATTTACAGGGATCCTGTTCCCGAACACATCAACGTGATTTAGGAACTTATTATGAAGTTCGTATTGCAAAATATTAAACGGTAACGGTAACGATTTTACGGAAAACGAATTTCACAATATGGTATAAATCCACCAAATTTTTATTTGTGTATTTAGCAATATAAGACAATGTTACATCAGTTTGATGTTATGCAATACAAATTTCACAATATTGTTAATTATTCCATTCCACATTTTACGCACGAGTTCTTTTGACACAATTCGAATTATTAGTACCAGATATATGGCCACAACACAATCTAGTGATAAGAACGGCAGATAATTTTCATATCACCTAATATCACCCCTTTTCAAATGAAGGAACATCATTTTTTCCTGACACTTTCCTATACACAAAAATATTTGTACACATTTTATTTATTTTAATAGTCCACAAATTTATTAGTTTCACTGATAAATTAAAAAAATTGGTACACCAGTTTCCACATATGTATTTTGTTTTTTTTCACTTATTAGTATATTTTTTTTAAATTAATACTATATTTTTAATAATTTTATTTAAAAAAAGACCAATTTAAACGCGATTGACAAAATGAATTTATGGTATGTCGCCATATGTCAAAATTTCTTTACACTAAATAAATCTCTGAAAGAAATATATTAAAAATCTACGGAACGAACGGAGCAGTATTTACATGTTTTACAAACGGTACGTTGATGTAAAAAGAACGACCCACTGTTCGTTTATCATATGTTTGTAGAACTTTTTTATGATACTATAGAACGTACAACAGATCGTCGCAGTATAAAAATAGTGATTGCGTACATTTGGTGCGTTTGTTCGTTAAAATCTGAGTACCTGCATGCGCTAAATAATTTGATTCGTTAAAAATAACAAACAAACAAATTTTTTAATTTTTAACGAACCGTTTTTTTACAGAACGACCGTGCGTGAACGAACGATTTTTTACTGTGTACGAAATGTTTATTTTATTCTCACTGTAAAAAATTTGAAGCAAATCAAGAAAATGTGGCAAATCGATGTAACGATTGCCTGATTTTGACCACTAATAAATATTTTTTATCCCACGCTTTATTAAAAAATGTATAGATTCCAAGAAAACAATCTCGGAAAGTTCAGAAAATCACAGTAACCTACTGTATACTCCTACAGAGTATGAAAAACTCTAGAACTGCAGAAAATACAAAACATTTATTTAATCAAGTAGGTTTGCGGTTTGATCAATGTGAAGTATGCAAAAAATAAAGTTATATGCAGTCAATACCCACTAAAAGTGTTATACCAGATTTACTAGTAACTGACTATTAACGCGTTATAGTAACAAGACCAAGACAAACCCAAGACCGCTCAAACAAAATGTCCCACCTCGTCTTGTATAACATGTCTAGGGTTTGTCTGGTAAGACGTGTCTTTAGTTTGTCTGGTCAGACATGTCTTTAGTTTGTCTTGGTAAACCTAGATCATGTAACCACCTTGGCACTGGCGTAACTACCAGGGGTCTTGGGGGTCAGATTGTCCGGGGCCCCGAGCATCAGGGGGCCTCCGAAAGTGGTGAACAAAAGAATGTTTTGTATATAATTATATGAAAAAATTTGTTGTGTATAGTTATATGAAAAAAAATTTTCATATGAAAATATCAAATCTTTTGGTCATTTCTATGTTCGTAACCTGGATCATATTATATGTCTCTTGTATTCTTAATTTGTAATTTTCGCGCCATATCGGATGCGCATGTTCCATTATGGCCAACCTTCCTTTTCTCGCTCAAGGTTTCAAAAGTTTCTTGCACTGAATTTCAAGTGACAATATTTAATCAAAACAAACTTTTCGAAAACAATCTTGATTGCTCGATTGCTGTCGTATGTCTGAATAAAGTTTGACTGAGTTTGAGTTGAAACGTGAATTGTTTTTTGAGGCGCTTATTTCATGGTTGATTCTGGAGTAAATCATTCATCTGGTAAGTGACTGTCGTGGCTGTAACCTTGACATATAAGTATATCATGGAAATAAAACGTCATTTCATGGTTATGTTGTGGCCTTCACGTCATTTAGTTTTATTTGCGAATGCAGCAAAGGCAAAGAGCAAAAGGCAAGCAAAAAGAAACAGAAGCAGATATACTCGTTACAACACCGAACACTGACAGTAACGTTTCCATCGCTACAGACGATTCAAAAAAGGAAGAAATGGCAGCTCCTATGCTAAACCCTACTATGGAACATACCAATTTGCTAGAAAAAAGACATCCTGCTGATAAAGGACATAACAAGAGCATTTTAACTGCAGAATTAAAAAGATTCATAATTTCACATGGACCGTGCCAACCGATGGGACCTTTTTCACGAGATGAACAAACGGGGAATCGATTTTCTTCGTTTTTTTATGAATCAAAAAATAAAGCAGGATTGAAAATTCCACGAACATGGTAACTAAGCAAATTACTTACTCATTGTTTCATATGACGAGATTTTAAAAAAAACTCATAATTTTTTCGTTTTTAGGTTATGTTATTCTGAAGTTCTTGACTGCGCATATTGTGAGGTTTGCTGGTTATTTGCTGATAGAGAATGTGCAAGTTATCAACCAGCTTGGGTAGATGGATTCCGTAACTGAGCAAAATTAAGTGGCAAAATTTCTCATCACGAAAAGTCAACCATTCATTACAACGCTTGCATGGTATACGAATCGTGGCCATTGAATGAATCTCTCATCGATAAGGACCTTGAAAATCAAATCAAATCTCTTCGAGAAAAATCGTTCTGGTGCAAAGAATCATGAATATAATTCTTACCCTGGCTACATGCAACCTTCCATTTCGAGGACATCGGGAGGTCATTGGTGATTCTGGAAATAATGGAAACTTTTTGTCAATTGTTGAATTGCTGGCGGTATATGACCCTGTTTTGAAAGAACTCATTACAAAACCAGAGAATTCCATTCGATACTTGAGCCCTCAAATCCAAAATGAGATCATCGGCCTGCTATCTAAGACTGTGGAAAATGAAATCGTCAAGAATATTCAAGAAGCGCCATTCTTTTCCATCATAACCGATACAACTCAAGATATAGCTAAAATTGATCAAATGAGTCAAATTTTCAGATACGTGCAAATTATCAAAGATGAAAACGGGAAACCAGTTGATGTCAAAATCACCGAATCTTTCTTAGGATTCGAAAAAATCGATGATCAAACGGCTAATGGACTGGAATCAAAAATCGTTGATGGACTGGAAAAAAAGGAAATCAAACTTTCAAAATGTCGGGGACAAGAATACGATGGAGCTACTACAATGAGTGGAATTTACAACGGGGTTCAGAAGAAAATTCTTGATAGAGAAGAAAAAGCCATTTACGTCCATTGCGCAGAGCATATACTCAATCTCGTTCTCAATGATGCCTCGACGGGTGCAATACCTGAAGTCCAAAGATTCTGGGGGTTGATTGAGCAAATTTACGTTTTTTTTGCAAACAGTATCAAAAGATGGGAGTTATTATCTGCTTTCTTTTCTGAAAATTCTCTGTTGAAACTCAAACGACTCTGTCCAACTCGATGGTCATCCCGGAACGATTCTTTACAAGCTGTCGCATTCAGGTACTGTGATATTTTGAAAGCGCTGTCTAAAATCATCCTCATCAGTAATTCTAAAACTGAGCGAAATGAAGCGATTCATCTACGTAAAGAGATGGAAAATTTTGAATTTGTTCTTCAAGTTGTTATGCACACGAAGGTTCTGACGACAACGAACCTAGTTACGAAAGCTCTTCAACAGCCAGACGTCGACCTTTCTCAAGCAAATGTTTTACTTGAGCGAGCGTATCAAGAACTACGAGATTTCCGAAATGACTACGACGGAGCGAAAACTCAGGCGGTCAAACTGAGTGCTGATTGGGGAGTCAAGGTTGAGTTTTGCAACAAGCGCATCAAGAAAACCAAGAAATATTTCGAAGAATTATGTGAAGACGAAAGACTATCCAATGAAGAGGCACGATTCCGAGTTAATATTTTCCATGGATGTCTCGATATCATTTGCAATCAATTACTCAATCGATTTGAGAGTTTGAAGGATGTCATCAAAATTTTTCGAGTTCTCCAACCTGAAGAATTGACAAAAATGACGGATCAAGAATTGTACAAAGAAGCTCGGACACTTGCAGATACTTATGCTGAAGACATCGTAACAGATTTCCTGAACAGTTGATATCCCTTCGATCGTGTCTAAAAAAACGAATTGAGAAACTAAGTTCTGTCAAGCAACTCGCGGATTTATTAATCGTTGAAAATGCTGCTTTGTCTACAAGTTTTCAAAAAGTTTGTACAGCTCTGATTTTGTTTTTGACTATTCCGGTCACAGTTGCAACGGCTGAGAGATCATTTTCCAAATTGAAAATCATTAAAACTTATCTTCGAAGTACAATGGGCCAGGAGCGTTTGAGTTGCTTGAGTATTCTGTCCATCGAACATAAAATTACCAATCGTTTGAGAAGTAACCTCGATCAAATTATTCGCAAGTTCGCTGATGCGAAAGTAAGGCGTATTAAATTCTGAATGAGTATATCGTAACTTCAGAAACTCGAAAATTTTACATTTTATTCGATGTTTTCAATTTTAGTATTGTACCACGAGAATAAAAAATTTCACAGAAATTACTTAACACTTTTTTGAACGTTATTGTATCCATCCTTTAAATAAATCCTTTCAAGACTCCAAGCAAACAATATTATTGTGTGTGTGTGTGTATGGAAAGGGGGGAGGGGGGGGGGGGGTGAAATGATGTCAAACATTTTTTTGGTAAGGGCCCCCTTGTGAAAAATTGTCCGGGGCCTCCACTTCTATAGTTACGCCACTGCACCTTGGTATAGAAATTAAAATTTTTGTAAGTAAAATACATTTGAATAATTTTGTTTAAGTCTTTTATTATCTGTAATAAAATAAATAAATATAAATATATAAATATTTCTTAAAAAAATAATTAGAACAATACTACAATTATAGCAAACATTTAATTATCATATGACAATCTGAAAAATAAAATGGGGTTAAACTAAAAAATTACGTATATAATGTTCTTAATTTTAAATACATGTAACAACATTCAATTAATTTGAATATTTATACTTATATATAATTATAAGTACTTACGTTTACAATTTCCTTAGTTATTTTTAAAAAAATTTGGAATAACTTAAATATTATTAATAAACTTTAATTATAAATCCACTTTATTTAAATTAAATGGCCGACATATAAATAAAAGTCGTGTATAAGCAGTGGCGCTATAAAAGATATAGGTCTATCTCGCTTCCGCTAATGCACTCTTATGAATGATAACAACTAAAGACGTGTTATACTAGTAACAAAAAATTTAGTGGGTAGTAAAAGCAATTAGCTTGTATTAATGAATTAATACAAGTAAACTGTGTCTCTCTTTGTTGAGTATATAAATAAAATCTTTCGCTCTATAGTGAAGCTGAAGTTCATAGAACTTTTAAAGTATGTATGTACATATGTTAAATATTTTGTGAACAGCAAGTGAACAACACCTAAACAATCTAAACAATTACAAAGCTACATAGTTAAAAATAGGATTTTGATGTCAATATATTATATTCACGATTTTATTGAGCTTCATCTTAAATATTTTTAAAACCTACCTACATTCGACAAACAATGGTTAGCTTTTTGTTCACGATTAATCAAAGATATTGTTACGATTATGGAATACGATAGAACACAACACAATAGAACATCTTTCGAGGAGATACTCTTTAGAGAAAATAGTTCCACAAAAGAAATATAAAAATTAATAAAAGATAACAACAGCCGTGTTCGATTTGACTGAAACAACTGAAGCAACTGAAAAATTAAATGCAATTGTTGTTGTTTTTTCAGTTGTTTCAGTCAAATCGAACGCACCTAACGTAACCAAAGTAAACACGTAATAGACCAATTTCCCGTAAATACTTTGACAGTTCAAACCAGCTGTTTTAATTTGTGTTTTGATTTCCCTTGCAAATTTGGTTATTTTGATTGTTATTAAAAGTGTTTTAAAGGTGAATTTTTAAAAACAATAATTAATTAACTTGTTAATTGTGTTGTGCTCTTAAGTTTTTTACGCATTAGGGATAGTGAAATAATTAAAATCGCATTAAAATATGGAAATTAAATCAACCTTCATTTCTTCAGAAATGAAGGTTCATAATATTTGAAGTAGTTTTTCGCTCTTCTCCTCTCGTTTTTGTTCATTTTTAATTGTCAAAAAACAATATTTTTTTTTATTCCAAACATTGTTTGGTTTGGTTTTAATTTGGTTTTAATAAAATTGTTTTTATTATTTATCGTGGTGATATTTTGACGAATTTATAATAAATATAAAAATACTAGTGATTTTATTATAATTTAAAAATAATTTTAAAGAAAAATTAATATATTTAAAGTGATAGTTTTGAATAAAACATTAAATGTGAAGTGTGTGATAATGACGTGTAAAAATTACCGAAAACATATACAGGATGGGATTTCTTATCATATATCATTTTCGATTGAGAACCAGTTCATAACTAGTTCTTTTTTCTCAATACAAAAAAATTATTTCCCCACCAAATCATGTTCGATTGAAGCAAAATAAAAAAACTAGTTCTGAACTAGTTGTGCATTTTTCCGTTTTAAGTTTTTTAAATAGTTTCGAGCAAAAAATATAATCTAAAATCAATGTAAACAATAATAGAATGCTTCGCTCTTAGATTGTCAACTTTTTTATGTTGTTTTCCTATGTAATGGTGTCTGGCATAAAAATTCTACTATAGCTTAGTGTAAAATAACAATAATAAAGTGTAAAATAATAACAAAAAAAGTTCAGAGACAATATTATATAAAATTGGTAATTAAATAAAAGTGGCAAAATCTAATAAAACTATGCATATATGTACACATTGTACATAGTGAAAATTATAATTTTCGATTTTGTTAACAGGAACAGTGGTGCCTGGACAACATGGTAATAACCTGTTGCGTATTTCAATGTGGAATGAGGAGTGGAAAAGATTTAGTGAAGTTTTTCAGGCTCCCTAAACAAGAGACTCGACGGAAACAATTACCAATTTTATATAATATTGTCTCTGAACTTTTTTTATTATTATTTTACACATTATTATTGTTATTTTACACTAAACTAAAGTACTTGATATTGTTAGCTTTTTGTAAATAAACCGAAATTGGAATATTTTTAGAATTTTGAAAAATTTTAAATTTTTGATTTTATTATAATTTTTATAATTTTGGAAAAAGTTACAATTTTCGATTTTGTTATAATTTTTGCAACATTTTTAGAATTTTGGAAAAGGTTTGAATTTTTGATTTTGTAATAATTTTTGAAATATTTCTAGAATTTTGTTTGAAAAAAGTTTGAATGTTTGATTTTATTTATTTTTTACAATATTTTTGGAATTTTGAAAGAAATATGAATTGTGATTGTGAAATATTATCTCGAAACGCTAAATTGGAGATGTTTTTGAGTAGTTTGCTGATTGTATAATCTTTTCACTAAATTCTGTTAATTTATGATCTGTTATAATTTTCCGACAACGTATTGATGTTTCGTGTTAGTTTTGTAATACATATCTAAACAGAGATTAAAAATACTGTACTTTAACAAAATGTTATGCTTGATAGAAGTTTTTTGCCGACAACTATATCAAAATCCTTAACCCAGACCGAAGTCTTGATATCTCAGAGCTTGAGATTTCAGCCCCTCCATATTTTTGAAGTTGAAACTTCATCATCACCCTGTTTACTTAAGTTGAATTCTCAACTGTCCTTAGATTTATCCTATTTATCGGAAATGTTTTAACATTATTTTTGGGAATTTTTATAAATTATAGGTTTTATTGAATCAATTCTGCTATAAAGCAATGTGTATTATGGGCTAACCAGCGAAAACTTAAGAGACTTAAGACAACTTAACGAATGTCAAAAATCTAATTTCCAACTAGCGAAAACTTAAGAACTTAGCAACGTCAAAATTTTAATTTTTGAAATATTTATATATTTGATAAATTATTTAAAACAACAAAAGAATTATTATTTACTTGCATACTTTATTTAGTTTTGTTATATATTGTTATATATACAGTTATACATTTAAATAAAAATAAAATAAATAAACTGATACAAAAATTACATATAAATAAAATAGCGTTTGACAAGGTTTTTGAGTTCCTGCAAATAAACAAAATAAAAATTATTAAACAAAAATGAAATGAAAAAAATGTGGTTTAGTTCAAATTAAATTATGTTACATTACAACACTGATATTTTATAAAACTATTTTGATCTTCCACATAAATTTTATTTAAAACTTTCACTTGGTTGAAACACAATTATTTTAAGGTTTTTTAATTTATATTTAATTAATAAGTTTTCCAATTATTAAACAACAAGATTCTCAGACATATTTTATTTCCAAAACATTTAAATATTTGAATTCCAGAAAATGATTAAATAACAAAAGATAATATTTTTCACAAAATGTAAACAGTAAATTCTTATAAATTTATTAAGATCAAAATATAATAAAATAAAACAAAATTTATCTTATCGAAATGCAATTTTGCATTTCTCATATTATTCTTTAAGTTACTAAAGAAAAATTGTTTTGAGAATCAAACAAACAAAATTATTTTTTATCGTGATGCATATTATTGCATCACCCAAATAATTATTGAAAGATATATTTTAGAAATAAGATTTTAGATTTATTGTGGCTTTTGAAGTGTTAACTTCTTTCTTTTAAAATTAAATAAATTTTTTTAATAAAAATTAAAATAAATAATTGTTTTTTTTAAAAGTATTATTAGAGTAGAATCTAATTGGCGCAGTTGATAGGATATTTTTTAATATCCAACGCGGTTTTTTTAAGAAAATTTTTATTTAAAACACGCGTTTTTTAGTGCATATTTCGGGAAATATTTTAAAATAAATCCACACTGACGGTATATCAGTGGTAGTGAAAGTGCCTTAACGTAGATTAAAAAATAATTGTTCTTAATAACAGTAAACAATAAAGTGATAGTTATAGTGATTATCGACGGTATATCGAGTCATCAAAACATCATCCAGATTGCTGAATTGCTGAGCCGCTACCTACATGAACATCATACTATTGTTAGTTGCCTGGTGAGTGAATTTTATATGTTAAAATCCTTTTCATATCCCAACGTAAATAGTAGCCATAATAAGTCTCATTTAAATATTAGTAATAACGATTCCACGGTTTATGGAGTCAGTAAAATTACCAATAAGTTTTAAATTTAATAATAGAAGAAAGTTTTAATTATTCCACGGTATATGGAAATAGTTTCAAGTTTCAAATTATTTAAAATAAATTTAATTATTCCACGGTATATGGAAATAGTTTCAAAGCTCAAATATTTTAAAATAAATTTAATTATTCCACGGTATATGGAATTAGTTGTAAAGGTTCAAATAATTTAAAAGAAATTTATTTCAAAAATAATAAAACAAATCAAATTTAAAATTATAATAACAAATTAAAAAGTGATAATATTAATTTAAATTTTAAAATGACAGAAAAAATGACTATTGAAAAAGTGACTAGTTTAGTAAACGCATTAAAAATTCCTGATGTTATTAAAGACTTACCTAAATATGAAGGTAGTAGACATACATTATATGACTTTATAGACAACGTAGACGAAATAATTACAAGTTGTTCACAGATTTTAGAAAATGGACTTATTCCTACGACTTTTCTTCGAGCAATCCGTAATAAAATTACTGGAGAAGCCGACGAAATACTTACTATGTATGGAACTCAATTAAATTGGAACAGTATTAAAGAAAACCTTACCACTCATTATGCAGACAAACGAAACGAGACTAGCCTTATAAGAGACTTACATCTTATCTACCAAGGACAAGATACAGTTTTTCTAAAATTATTGATATCCAGTCTACAATATTAAATCATGTTAAATTGAATGAAAAGTCAGTATCATCTCAAATGGTTAAACAAAGTTTATACAAAGAAATGTGTCTAGCTACATATCTCGCAGGACTCAGAGAACCCCTTGGATCCATGATTAGAGCATGGCAACCAAAAACTATAGGTGATGCATTTTCTTTATGCATAAGTGAACAAAACATGCATTACATTAAACAACGTAATAATACACACCACATTCCATCATTACCTCCTAAACGGATAATTCAACCGTATCAACAATTCACTGCACCGCATAGACACATTCCAAATTCATTCCAGCCTAGATTACAAGTAAATCATTTTGGTAAGCCACAAAATCAATATTACAGTCAGAACCCGTTTTCTAATCAAAATTTTAGACAAACATTTCCACAAAATCCTAATTCGAAATGGAATCCTCCATTACAACCTAAACCTCAACAAACAAACAGGAAAATTGAGCCTATGGATACAAATTCTAATCAAAACAAATTTAGACAACCAACCAATTTTCAACCTATTAATTTTGGGTATAATAGACCAAATTATTTTCAAGCTACAGGACCACCTAGATTCCACAGTCAAGAGCTGTTCAACTTGGAAAATCCCACTTCGAATATTATTGACGAAAACGATGTAGACGTTTCTCCAGAGAGCTATAATTATTTTCCAAACTTAGATGACACTTTAGACGAAACAGTCTTTTTAGAAAATCAAGAAATAGATGATCAAAATTTTCAGGAACAAGCCTCGGAAACCCCATTGGATATATAACACTAAATTCTCATCAATCGTTTTATTTACCATATATTCATATTAAATTAAACCCACATACTACATTAAAAATGCTCATAGATACAGGAGCCAATAAGTCATTTATAGACCCAAAACATGTACATCCTACACGGATCAAAACCATTCAGCCTGTTCTAGTAAAAACTCTTTTTCAAACTCACGAGATAACAAGTCAAGTAACCATTAACGGTTTAATGGAACTCAAAACTAAAGAACCTTTAGATTTCTTAGTCTTTAAATTCCATAACTACTTTGATGGACTCATAGGATTAGAAATTATGCAAAAGCTTAATATAAAATTAGATTTTCAAAAATCGTTATTAGAAACTGAGAACATTTCAATTCCATTAATATTTAAACCTAATTTTATCTCGAAAAACTATACCGTTCCACCAAGAACGAAAATGACTATCAGCATCCCTGTTGATATTCAAAATGGTGACATATACATTAAACCTGTACACGTACAAGAACAATTAGTGATACCTGAGGGTATATACCATGCCAAAAACTGGTATTCATTTGTCGAAATAGTAAATTTCTCTAACCAAGAAAAGATGTGTTTAATTGAACAACCTGTTAAAGTACAAATGTTAAGAGATAATTATCACATTGAAGTAAATCATTCATCCGTAATAACAAAAGATTCCGCTGAATCTACGGATATCACCCAACTTATTAGAACAAATCACTTGAACATTGAGGAAAGAAAAGCAATTTTTAAACTGTGTAAAAAACATGAAGATGTCTTCTTTAAAGAATCACATCGACTGTCGTTTACAAATCAAGTAAAACACGAGATCAATCTTAATAACGAAAAACCAGTATTTACGAAAAGTTATCGCTACCCGCATATCCACAAGGAAGAAGTGAGAACGCAAATTGATAAAATGCTAGAAAATGGGATAATTCGTCCTAGTTACTCTCCTTGGTCAGCACCAATTTGGATAGTAAAAAAGAAGGCAGATGCTAGTGGAAAAGAAAAATGGCGACTTGTGGTAGACTACCGTAAGTTAAATGAGCAAACGATAGACGATCGTTACCCACTGCCAAACATTAATGAAATATTAGACAAACTAGGTAAATGTATGTACTTCACTACTCTAGATCTTGCATCGGGCTTTCACCAAATCGAAGTAAACCCTCGAGATATACCCAAAACAGCATTCACAGTCGACAACGGCCACTACGAATATGTTCGCATGCCATTTGGACTAAAAAATGCTCCGTCTACCTTCCAACGCGTAATGGATAATGTTTTGAGAGACCTTCAAGGTAAAATATGTCTTTGCTACATGGACGATATCATTGTGTTCTCTACATCCCTAGAAGAACACCTCGAAAGTTTAAATCAAGTATTTTTACAGCTAAGGAAAGCTAATCTCAAAGTACAACTCGATAAATCTGAGTTTTTACATAAAGAAGTTCCCTTTCTTGGACACATTGTCACATCCGAAGGTGTTAAACCCAATCCTGACAAAATTGAAGCTGTAAAAAATTTCCCTATACCAAAGACAGAGAAACAAATTAAATCTTTTCTCGGATTACTAGGATATTATAGAAAGTTTATAAATAATTTTGCTAACCTCACTAAACCAATTACAGTGAGTGTCTCAGAAAGGATAAAAAGATTGTATTGAGCCCAGAGTACATCAAATGCTTCAAAAATTGTAAACAATTACTTTGCAACAATCCCACACTACAATATCCCGATTTCACAAAACCTTTTGTACTCACAACAGATGCTAGTAATGTAGCATTAGGCGCTGTTCTATCTCAAGGTCCTATTGGATCAGATAAACCTATATGTTATGCTAGTCGTACACTTACACAAACAGAACAAAATTATTCTACGATAGAAAAAGAACTTCTAGCTATCGTCTGGTCTACAAAGTACTTCCGACCATATTTGTACGGACAAAAATTTAAAATTGTGACTGACCACAAGCCTTTGACTTGGCTTTTCTCCCTAAAAAAACCAAATTCTAAACTTGTAAGATGGCGTTTGAAATTAGAAGAATTCGATTATGAGATTATCTACAAAAAAGGAACCAAAAATACAAAGGCAGATGCATTATCCAGACTTGAACCAGAAGTGGAAATAAATCATAGTTCAACTAGTGATGAACAATCAGTTAGTTCAGTAGAAAAAATCGATTCGACTCAAAATACTGACGAAAATAAGACTATCCCTACGAGTAAAACGGTGTTAAACGAATTCAACACGCAAATAATTCTAGAATTAGACGACAAGTTTACTGAATGGCAAGTTACATTCAAGTTACTCTTTTTAAAAAAGAAAAGATATCATTTTAAGTGTAAGGAATTTACCGAAGATAATTTAATCAGACTGTACAAAGAATACATAGAGCCAAACAAACTAACAGGCATTGCTTGTAATGACAACATCTTTAAACTCTTAAACCAAATTTATAGAAAACACTTTTCTGAAAACAAACTAAAAATAGTTCGCAGTAGAACATTAGTCGAGGACATTACAGACAACTGTCGACAGCAAGAAATAGTATCTAAAATACACCAAGACGGCAACCATCGTGGCATAACAGAAAACCAAGAACAACTCAAGCGAAAATATTACTTTCCTAAAATGAAAAATCTACTAAACCAAATTATAAACAAATGCGAAATTTGTCAAACCTTAAAATACAATAGAAACAAAAAATTGTTAAAATTTGAAGTTTCTGAAACACCTAGTAGACCATTAGAAATATTACACATAGACATATTTTCTATAAATAATAACAAGTATCTGACAGTAATAGATAAATTTTCTAAATTTGGCATAGGGTATCACATGACAATTTCAAATGGATTAGAAGTCGTAAACCATATGAAAGACTTTATAGCAAATCATGGTGTTCCGAATAAAATAGTAACGGACAGAGGTGTAGAATTTACATCAATAATATTTAAACAGTTTTGCACACTATATAAAATAGTACTTCATATTACCTCAGCGAAAAGCTCGACTGGCAATTCACCTGTTGAACGTTTTCACTCGACCCTTATAGAAATTTATAGAATTATTTACTCTCAAATAATGAAACAATCTTTAATTACATATAATAATTCTATTCATTCTGTAACTAAGCTTACACCTTTTGAACTAAAAAGTGGACATTACACCAAACAAGAGATATTTCCAGAAAAATCCAATAACAAAAATGCTGAAGAATATCTTCAAAACCATGTACAAGAATATGACAAACTACGAAATCTAATATCAACAAGAAATGCGAAAGAAAAAGAAAAATTAATTAATAGACTAAACCAAAATAGAATACCACCACCAGTATTCTACGAAAACGAAACTATATACGAACAAGACAATAGACGCAATAAATTAAGCCCTAGATTCCAAAAACATAAAGTTAAGAAGAATAACAAAATAACGTTAGTTACTAATAAACGGAAAGTACACAAAGCTAAAATAAAACGTTTGTTACAGATACGCAATGACACCACAAGCTCAAGACAGACTCTCTGAACAAATAACTATTATTACTATTAATACTGAACAAATAACTATTAATAATATTAACTATTAATATACTTAATTGAATTGTTTGATATATACTTATCCGATATAACCAAATCTATTATTATGGCAAAACTCAAACTAATTTCGAGACATATTTTAAACCTTAACGAACTGATAAATATATTAATAAATATAACGTAAAATTTGAATCAGATGAAAGTATCTATATGAACTTTTATGGTTACAGCCATACTATAATGAAAGACAAATAATATTTTCAATCCAAATTCCTTAATTCCATCCGGCATTTCCATCTTTCCACATTATTAAAGCAATACCAATAAATAAAACCTATGTATTAGATTTTCCTGAACCCTATGTTATCCTTAACAAAAACATATATAAATTCATAACCAAACCTTGCAACAAAATAGAAGGAATTTATTATTGTGACAAACATTCAACCAGCAAAAGTAAAACTTCGCATGTATACCTCAAATTATCAATAATCAACCAGCTTTCTGTAACTTAACAAAAACTACATTCTACGAAGAAATCGAACAAATTTTACCAGAATATTTATATACAGCAACAGAAAACGAAATCACTATGACATCAACATGCTCACAACAGAAATCAGTAAACGGTAGTAAATTAATTTGCCACATACAAATTGTCACATACAACAAAACAACGAAAAATATACGGATGCAAGTATAATGACTACTCTAGAATACAACATAATACTCCAACCATACAACGACATAAACATATTAGCAATAAACACCATCATCAAACTACCAGCACTAAGTAGATGGACATCTAAAAAATAGCGAAGAAATTCAAATACTCCACAAAACAATAAAACAACATGGTCATCATAAAAATGCCATTGTCGGCACCTTCGCCACATTAACCACACTAGTTCTTTTTTATATTTCAGTTAAAAAAATATTACATTGCAAGAAAATTAAAAATCAACCCATACAGATAGAGATGAACCATTCACAATCTAACTATGAAAATCAGCAACCACCAGCTGTCAAAAAAACGTCGTTTTTGCACAACTCTTAAGAGGGAGGAGTTACATCCGCAGACTGCAACATAACATCAATAATTATGTCATTTGTATTTCTGTCATATGCATCTGTCAATGTCATATGACACAACCCTAGATAGTTATGTTAGTTATATTAGCACCATACCATAATGCATGTTTCTTTATCAGTAATTTTATTAATAAGTTTTCCAATTATTAAACAACAAGATTCTCAGACATATTTTATTTCCAAAACATTTAAATATTTGAATTCCAGAAAATGATTAAATAACAAAAGATAATATTTTTCACAAAATGTAAACAGTAAATTCTTATAAATTTATTAAGATCAAAATATAATAAAATAAAACAAAATTTATCTTATCGAAATGCAATTTTGCATTTCTCATATTATTCTTTAAGTTACTAAAGAAAAATTGTTTTGAGAATCAAACAAACAAAATTATTTTTTATCGTGATGCATATTATTGCATCACCCAAATAATTATTGAAAGATATATTTTAGAAATAAGATTTTAGATTTATTGTGGCTTTTGAAGTGTTAACTTCTTTCTTTTAAAATTAAATAAATTTTTTAATTAAAATTAAAATAAATAATTGTTTTTTTTAAAAGTATTATTAGAGTAGAATCTAATTCGCGCTGTACTTCTTGTTCCGTCTGTGTATGGTATTTTTGCGCGAAATCGATATCACTATACACAAATAACATGATTGTTTTTAAAACTTACGTTGAATTCCTTTTTTATGCAATTCTAGTTTAATCAATCTTTATTACAAATTTCAGCTAAACGTATTCATTGATTTTGCATTCGATTTATTTAATAAACTTGAGTGCGTTCGAGAACTTAATGAGATCTCATTTTCATTAAATATTTAATGAACCAATCAAAAAACGCGATGTTCATTTAGTATACGAACGAATTTCATTTAATGCATATCATGTCAAATTTGAAAATTTTGACACTTCTATGAATAAATAAACGAAATGTTGGATTATAAAAGTTATAATCAAATTAAAATCTTACTCCTTGTTAATGCATTATTTTTCAATTACTTCCGTCGTAATTAAATTTATTTTAAAAATTTTCAAAAACAAATTCAATTTTAAGATTATAACTAACTCGAAAACTTTAAGGAATCTGCAGTTTGAGACTGGTGATTGAATTGGTTGCAAAAACTTATTCATTAATTTTATTTTCAATCGTTAAATGTAATTGGTAATAGGAGCTGTTGGTTTTATCTATCACTAATTTCAAAATTTTCATCCATTTTGTTTGTATTTTTCAATTGAGAATTAATTATTATATATAAAATTAATTCCTTAATTCATTATAATACAATTAATTCGTAATACCCAATTTGCTAAATTATTTAAAAATTATAAAACAAAATTTTACGGTTTTCGATTTGAATTTTTTTTAAATAAAACACTTCATTAAAACTTAAATATGCTATTTATTGCATTTAAAATTAAATGAAAAGAGGCGTGGTTTCATTAAATGAAAATTTAAATGAAATCGGTTTTTCAAGTTCTCGAACGCTGTCATCTGTCATTCATTAAATGATTCATTAAATGGTTAATATCTCATTTAGTAATCGAACGCTCTCCTTATAAATGACAAACGTCAAATGTTAATTTTTCAACACACAAAATTTTACGTCCACATACAAATTTTTTGTGGCGCAAATCCCTTTGATCCGACTCGAATCCGACTTTGTATGGTGTGTGTTTTTTGCATTGAATAAATATCTAAGGAAGAGTAACTAGACTTTTTGAGTGAAGCATCTAATTTGTAGTATTGGTGCGTTTGATGGTGTTTGTATTTAATCGTTGGGTGGTACTGTGTATAATTTGTATATAGTTACACAAACATAACTTAGGTGGCAGCATGAACTGTTCTTCGAAATAAGTAGATTTTATTCAAAATTTTATTTATTTCTCGTTTAAGCTAATCGTTATTTTAGGAAAAATTTGTCTTAAAATGTATTTATACCCGTTTCCTACCCACCTCAATAAAAGATAATGAATAAGTTGTATATTTTGTTGATTTTATTTGAATAATTTTTTTCTCGATATTTTTAAACATTAAATACATAAAAGCAAAATTGTGTGCCATCATCTTCAGCAATAGTATCACACTAACAACAGTCTTACATCATTACCAGCAATACAAATGAACACATCTTTACGGATACAGATTTGTAAAGCTGTCCTCTAAGCAAATATTTTACCTTTAAACCCACTTTAAAAGATGATTGTTGCTAAATATTGACGAAATTAGCTTGTACTGTCTATTGGTTTAAAAATTCGATTTTAATTTATGTTTATAACCATACTTCGACTAATAAACTAATAATAAATGTATAAACATCGTAGATAAATTGAAAATCCTTATGATTATATATGTTTGAACAATATATTTCACTATTAAAAATTCTAGATCAAATCCGTTTAAACTTTAAATCATATTCAAATTTATATTTTTTACACACATTTTTCATAACAAACAAAAACTTTATACAATCCCTGTGAATGGGCGTGTCTAACAAAATTGTTTTGACAATTTGGCAAACTTACATTTGAGAAATTAAGTAAAAAATTAAATTAGAAAATAATTAATTTTGTGACACAAACTTATTGTAAATATATTAAAAATATATATTAAATTGTTTCTTTAGCATTTTTTATTAAAATATCCTTATCTGATAATTGTAATTTTAGCAGCAAAATGTTTTGGAATGTTGACAATTTTTTTACATGTTTTGATGAAGTACGCCATTTTTATGAATAAATAACTGTATAAACACAATTAATTGTTGTAAAAAAAACAGTTTAAATACTAATTTGTATAAAACTGAATTACGATTCAATACTTTAAGAACAAAATACAGAAAAAAGCTCTTTAGTTTGTTTTGAAATACGACGTAAACAAATGAAATGACATTGACAGATTGGCAAACTTAAAAAAAATTAAAAAACAAATGCTTCACCGATTATTTGTGTACGACACGTACACGTAGCGACACTTCCTTATATATTTATTCAATGGTTTTTTGTGTGTGGCGAAAATTTTTGTGTGTGGCAGAACGTCTACACTGAACGCACGTACACAAAATACAACACGCACAGCCCACACAACGTAAATTTTTATTGATCTGTACCCAGCTTTATGTTTTTCGTTAAAGTTAAAAGTGACAGTTCAACTGAACGAAAAATTCTTAAGTTTTCGGTTGTCGATTATATGTTAAGTTCATATGCCGCGTCATTAAGTTACGTTACGTTAAGTTGTTAAGTTTTGGGTAGTTGAGCTATTACTTAAAGGTTTTAAATTTAAATTTGATATATGTATATTTTTCAAAAAAAATATGTATAGTATTTGTTGTTGATATAATTTCGTCGTCAATAATAACCAGATTCAAACTATGGGCAGAACATTGTACAAAACAGCTTCTGACTTCAAATTAAAAATTTTTCTTTGACATTGTGGTTTTCTCACATATTACATATTATATTATTATTACATATTGACTTTACGAAATTGACCGCGCTAGACGCCTGACTGTTGACGGGTAAAAATATGAAAAATGTGAATTTATTGAAAACTTTACGCAGATCTTAAATATCTAGGTTTCATCAAAATTAGATATCAGGACTTGAACATATTAATGTTTAGGATTAACGGGTACTCAAAAGATCCTTCCCCCACTCTACTCCTGCGCCGATATTTGGTTTAACTTCAGCCAAAAACTAAGTTTCATCTAAGTTATTTTCTAGTCTTTGGTTGTTATTAACGAACAGCTTAAAAAATTTTAAAAAATAAATGTGTTCGGGACACCACACGAAACTTTGCTTAACATCTCACAAATTCGTATTCGTGTTGACCTAGATCATATTCTAAAGTTTAATCAAAATAATAGCTTCATAACTCCAGATTACATAACATAAGTCTTCTGTAATGGCCAGAATTTTTATTGGAAGAATCGTTATACTTTTGAATTGAAAATTCAAATAATATCCTTAGTTATCCAAAAATCTACTACATAGTATGTTGATTTATTTTAAACCTAATTAAGCAAATTTGTCCACCAAATTTATTTGATCTTCAAAACGCATTTTTCCCATACTAAAAAATTTAAAAACTCAGATGATGTAATTCATTTTCAATAAAACAGTTCAAAAAAATAATTTTACAGCAACATTGTAATTCAATATTTTACTTGTTGAGCTATTTTTCTAGAAATCTTCAATATCATCTTAAATAAATATGTGCATCTGCAAAACAATAAATAATTCCTTGAACTATTCTGCAAAAAAAGACTGTATAACAAACGCATAGATAACACAACCTTAGTCCTATTTCGTTTATATTTAATTTCCCAACTTACAACAAAACAAGTTTCTCTTATCAATGGAATAAAACAAGAAGCAAATAAAACAAGACGCATTTCTCTTTCCTCAATTTTCAATTAAATAAATCTTACAAATTTCCAAATTGAATACAACTTTGACCTAATTTGTTTTTGTTATTATTGATTGTTGCAGCTTGATTTGGATTTAGTACGAGTATATGTATATTAAATTTAGAAAACATAAAAAAAATTGAAGAGCTTTATTACAAGGATCCTAAACTCCTTGAAACCAGTATGACGTACACAAAGATAGAAGCATAGGAAATCGTTCACGAACTTTGGATGATTTTCATGGAAAATCTAGTTCATAATATTCATTTCGTATCACAAAATATAAGATTCTGTTAGTCAGTGTATATGGGGTAGCAAATGGCAGGTGAAATAAAGGATTATCTTATTTGGATAGAGTTGTTCATCGTCATATATTTTAAATACATCATGCGGTAATATCTGATGTATATTATATTATATGATACACAATGTTTGCATATATTGTGACGTGAAACAAAATCGATTACCATCCGTACAAGTTTCCTGATAAACGTGTATATTTTAATAAACTTTTTAACGAAACGATGTTTAATATTTAAATAACCAAAAACATTTTCAAGGGTTCATTTTTTATCAAAAAATAAAGCAAGAACTTCCAATATTAATATAAATCTTATTCTCAATAACTTGCATATTCCTTTCAAGATTGGGAGAACCCAATATGGAATCCTTTATTTGGGTGTATTTAATATCACTGTCGAAAGCTGGTGATTTAAGATCTAAATGTAACGGGTTGGAAGAAAAACCTGTATCGATTACAACCTCCTCAGCGAAGGCCTGTGATGGCCTGTGATGTACAGCGGTGTCAGACTTGATCTTACCACCAATTATCCCGTAAACTAATACATCGTATCGACATGAAAGTCAGATAAGTGCGAATATAACTCGCTCGTCGAGGGTCCCGTGTATATTATATTCTACGAGAATAGTTCTTCTCAAACACACAGTTTTAGAAATAAATTAAAAACGATGCTTCCCCAAATTACAAAAAAAAAATGTTTTCGACTCATATGAGTCATATGACACCCGACTTGTCAAGGTCAAAAATAACTTTTTTCGAAATTTCTTCTTTCAAATAACATTTTAAAAGATACGCCGACCGCAATAGTTTTCGTTCAATCTTTACATTTCCTACAACCTTAAATTTTTCAAATGTTTTTTTTAGCAATGTCCGAAGTGTAGGACACTTTTAAGTGTAGGACACTGTTTTAGGTACCAAAAACACATTTTTTTGGTACTTAAAAACTAAGCAGTCGATAATTCATTGAAATTACTTCGGTTTTGAAAAAAAACCAAAGTATTGAATTCATGAGCCACAAGTGTAATTCTTACCCCCACTTTTTTAGCATTTCTCAACGTTTAGGACCTACTGAGCAAAAAAAAATGTATGTCTGCCTGCCTGTCTGCCTGCAAAAAAAAATATGTCACAACAAATGAAATCTAGAAAACCGCTGGACGGATTTTAAAAATGTTTTTTTTAAAAATAGGTTTACTCAATGAAAAGAGCCGAAAGGACGATGTGTTCGATAACTGAACCGGAAGTGTGTCAAAAAAATCGTCAAGTGTGTCAAAACAAGGAAATTTTTATATTTTTTGCTTAAAACACGTTCATTTTAAGTGATTTCCAATAACAACATTGAATTTGAAGAAATATTGATGGTCCGGAATGGTACGCGAGACCAAAAACTAGATTATTGCATTATAAGTTTGTCAAAAAAGTGTTGTCAAGTGTGTTAAAAGAAAGATTTTTAACTATTACTTTACCCAATTTTTGGAAAAAAATAAAATTAATTATTTGTATGACATGACATTTTATTATTACTATAGAGAATTATGGCATTATAAGTTTGTCAAACAAATAATGTCAAGTGTGTCGAAAGAATGATTTTCATTTATTTTTTTAGAATATAATAAAATTAGTCATTTGTATGAAATGAAATGTAATGAACATGATATTATTATTATTGGGAATTTTATTGCATTATAAGTTTGTCAAAAAAAATATTGTCAAGTATGTCAAAAAAATGATTTCACATATTTTTGTAGCCAAGTTTTTGGAAAAAAATTTAGCTTTATGTATGACATAAATGTGACATGGAAATTTTTGAATTTGTTATAGTTTTTTTTAAATATTTTTGGAATTTTGAAAAAGTTTGTAATTTTGATTTTGTAATAATTTTTGCAATATTTTTAGAATTTTGGAAAACGTTTTGATTTTTGATTTTGTAATAATTTTTACAATATTTTTATAATTTTTGAATTTTATAAATATATTTTTAGAATTTTGAAAAAATTTTCAATCTTTGATTTTGTAAGAATTTTTGGAATATTTTTAGAATTTTGAAAAATTTTAAATTTCTGATTTTATTATAATTTTTGGAATTTTGAAAAAAGTTTAAATTTTTGATATTGTTATAATTTTTGCAATATTTTTAGAATTTTGGACAAGTTTGAATTTTTGAATTTTTAAGAATTTTTGGGATATTATTAGAATTTAGAAAAAGTTTAAATATTTGATTTTGTAATGATTTTTGGAATATTTTTAGAATTTTGAAAAAAATTTTATTTTATTTAATTCTTACAATATTTTTGGAATTTTGAAAGAAATATGAATTTGTGATTTTGTAATATTTTCTCGAAACGCTAAATGGAGAGGTTTTTGAGTAGTTTGCTGATTGTATAATCTTTTCACTAAATTATGTTAATTTATGATCTGTTATGATTTTCCGGCAACGTATTGATGTTCCGTGTTAGTTTTGTAATAAATTTCTAAAGAGAGATAAAAAATGCATGCATTTTAACAAAATATACATCGTTGCCCGAAACTAAAAACAATGTCCTCATAAAAGTTTTATGCCGAAAACTATATCAAAATCCTTAACCAAAACCGAAGTCTTGATATCTCACAGCTTGAGATTTCATTCTCCATATTTTATTTTTGAAATATGATGACAATTTTTTAAGTATGATGACAAACCTTCACTCGGCTGATTCACTCCACTCACTACTCAGTACTCTCGTTCCGTAAACTTAATCCTCATGAAGAATTGCCATCATTCTAAACTCATACAAGAATACACTATTAGAAATGTATTTTACACATCTAACTTTCACAGTTTTCCAAATTCTTTTGCGCTTTTTCATGTGTTGCAAGTTCATAATGTTAGTAAAAAGTTCATTTTGAATGAAAAATACAGAGATGTGTCTAGTATTTGTACTACCTAGACACATATGCGGAGGGAAAACTTATCATTTTAACCCACTTTATTAGTGTCATTTGAAAGTATTTCTTTCCCAACTGTCGTAGAATGTTTTATATTTGACAGAATGTTTGAAATTGGACATTTTTGTTTTGGCAATTTAGTTTGATATTTAAGAGGTCAAACGACAACCTGGGCCGCCTTTTTAAAATTTTAAATGGTTAGGTCTGTATTTATTGGAAAATTATCATATATAATATCACGAGTCGTCACATCTAATTCATTTACTACAACATTCTCGGTAGTCAAATTATTGAAGTGAAACTTCTTATGCGACTTCCAACAAGGTTGCGTTAAATTGTTTGCGCTACACTCTGTCTGACGCTACACTCTGTCTAACGCTACACTCAAACTGTTTATGACGCGATGAAATATAAACCGTCATCACCGTTATTATCTACACAGAAATTAGTTAATAATTTAATTTACATAAAATATTAGTTTTTTATTTTGATATTTATTTTGATATTTGATGAAATTTTATTAAATTTTGATGTTCGTTGACATTATATTGATTTTTAATGTTTGATGTATTATTTATATTAAACTTTTATGTTCGATGAAATTATAATACATTCTGATGGTCGATAAAATTGTATCAATTTCTGATGTTCGATGAAATTATATTGAGTTTTGGTGTTTAATGAAAATATAGTGATTTCTAATGTTCGATGAAATTATATTGTTTTATGAAATTGTATTAAATTTTGATGTTCGACGAAATTTCGACGAAACGCTACACTCGAAAATGATAATTAAAAGAGGCGATCAATTTTGAATTGTAAGCAATGTTAATAAAGTTTGTCTTAAAGAATATGAACAGTATGAGTTCACTAAAAATCAATTTCCACCCCTTTTATTTTAATCATTTGTGTATATATTTATAAGGTAATTCGTTGATTGATTTATTTCTTGATCTAGATCAAGTTTTAAAAATCTAGATTTTTTGGTAGATTTTACAAATACATTGAAATATTATTTTTAATTGTCAAATTTATGTAAACAAAAAAAACCGCCATTTTAATTATTATTATTATTTTATTTAAAATAATTTATTATTATTTAAATTATTTAAATTACTAATTAATAATAAAGTTATTACAAATAAAATAATAAAACGTAATATTTCTCATTTTGAAATGTAAACATAACCAAACATATCAACTGATAGAACAAAAATTCAAAACAATTTACTACTACATTTACAAAAGTAGATTGATTTATTTTATGCTGTTCGTTGGCAAGCAAATAAATCAATATTTTTTCGATCAAACCAAAGAACACGACATTATTATTTTCTACTACAAATTTAACTTCAATACTTCAGTTTTACTTTTATTTATGCTATCGTTGATATCTTCAATGTGAATGGTGGATGATTGATGGGATGATGATTGACTGTAATAAAAACTGCTTGACTGCAAATGCATTTGATTAACGTGACGTTTAATCAATCTTCCGTTTTTATCTAAAGAACATAGATAGGTTCGCGGCCCTAAAATTTTGGTTACTATTGCATTCTCCCAAAGAATTAAGAGACTAAGGAAATGAAACTACTGTATATATACACAAAAATTTGAAGTAGTTTTTCGCTCTTCTCCTCTGGTATTTGTCCATTTTAAGTTGTCAAAAAACACATTGTTTGGTTTGGATATAATTTGGTTTTAATAAAATTGTTTTTATTATTTATCGTGGTGATATTTTGACGAATTTATAATAAATATAAAAAATACTAGTGATTTTATTATAATTTAAAAATAATTTTAAAGAAAAATTAATATATTTAATTGAAAATTTTGAATCAAACATTAAATATAAAGTGCGTGATAATGACGTGTAAAAATTACCGAAAACATATACAGGATGGGATTTATTATCATAGATAACTAATATTGATATTATAATTTACTTTAAGATTAATAAGTTTTAGGTTTTTTTAATATTTTCGAGAAAAAATGTAATCTAAAATCAATGAAAACAATAATAGAATAATGCTTCGCTTTTAGGTTGCCAAATTTTAATTTTTGTTGTTTTTCTATTTATTGTTTTTGTGTTCTATGTAATGGCGTCTCTTTTTTTTATATTAATTTTGGGGGGCAAAAATACGCTTAAATTTGGAATTCAATGCAATAATAGAAATATTTACGGCGCCTCTACTAAAACGCAAGTGTGTTAGTAACAATTTATTGGTGTGCAAAAATTGCTTCAATTTTTAACATCAATTTCACTTCCTCTATTCTCTTAATTCTTTGCATTCTCTCAACTAAAATGATTAGGATTTGCGAAATTACGTATACGATAACTGAGTCGTTAATATTGAAACTTCGCTCTATTATTTTTTGTCTACTTTTTTGTGTCGATGTCAATTTCGAATTCTCATTAAAGTTCTTAGTCAGAACGTTAATCCACCTAAGGATTTAATTTGTTATAAAGGAGTTTTAACCAAATTAAACAAAACTATTCGAAATTGCATTGACAAAATAGTTTCCGTTTATGTATTTAGTTTGGCTGGTTTGATAAATTTTTTGGATTATTTTGTTTCTAGTTAAATTTTTTATTTAAACTAATCAGACATATCCAATTCTATTTGTACACAAATCTGTCTGGTCCCGAAATCTACCTATTTCTAGCGGATATACGTGCCGCTTGAACTTTTTTAATTATTTTAACAGCATTTTCTGCCGCTCCGTTTGTGGTTGGATAACCCGGAGGTGTCAACGTATGATTAATTCCGTTTTCTTTGTTAATTCTTTAAATGCGTCAAACGTAAATTGTGTTCCATTGTCTGAAACAATTATGTCAGGTAATCAATATCACGCGAATAAGTGTTCTAATGCCCGAATCGTTTAAGATGATGTCGGACTTTTGTACTGAAAACTTCTATCCCTTTCGTTTTGGCGCCAACAATGATCAAAAAGTATTTATCTACTGTAGGTTCCACAAAGTCAACGTGTATCCTACCCCACGGCCTATCTGATATTTCGTACGGGAAATTTACTGCCCTGGGTGGATTTGTCCTTACTGACAAACATGCATCACAACTCTTAATCAATGTCTCAATATCTTTATCGATATTGGGCCACCACACGTAAGACCTTAACAACGATTTCGTTTTGACGATTCCCATATAAGAACGATGTGTTTCTCGTAAAATTGACTACCGCATTGGTAATGGAGGGATTATTCTATGCCCCCTCATGACAATATTGTCTTCAACACACAACTCACCTTGCTTCGTAATGAATGGACCAAATTTAAGTTTGTCTAATTTGTGAAAATTTCCGGAATAAATCGCTTCTTTTAACAAATTCCAATAAAATTTCGTCATTTTCAGATTCTTTCTGAAGCGTGACCCTATCTATAATTTTAAATCGTCATTGTTTGTAACTAAATGCAAATACGTTACTGCACCGTCGTTCTCGTCATCAAACTCATTATTAGCTACAATTAGAAGTCGTGAAAGCATATATCTGCACTATTATTTTCCGATTTGACGTGTTTAATTGTGTAATTAAAAGCTGACAGGTGGATTGCCCATCTCTGTAAGTGTAATCGGCTTGCTGACATTTGTGGTATACCTTTATTTTCCCCAAAAATTCCTAACAAAGGTTTATGGTCAGTGACCAATGTAAAATGACGCCCTATCAAGTACTGAAATAATTTTTTTGTACCATGTATAATTGCCATTGCTTCTTTTTGAATCGTGGAATAATTCTTCTCAGAGTATATCAAGAGTCTAGATGCGTATTCTATAGTGATAGTATATGATATCATTGCGCCCAATCCTACCGATGAGGCATCGCACGTAAGATTTAAGGATAAATCTTTGTCGTAGTGCACCAGAATATGTTCGGAAGCCAACTCCTGCTTGAGCATGTCAAATGACTTCTGACATCTTTCGGACCAATGAAACTTAGTGTCTTTTTTTTTCAAAAGCGCGTATATTGGTTGTAACTTCGTAACCAAATCACTGATAAATTTACCATAATAATTTATTAAACCACAGAATGCTCTGACTTCAGACACGTTCTGAGGAATTGGTGCCCTTAAAATCGACTCGTTTTTGTTCAAGTTAATTAATCCTTTTTCGGAAATCAATTGACCTACATACTCTATCTGGGACTTAGAGAATACACCCTAGAGAATACATATCGTCAAGAAACACTACTGTACCAGGAATTCCATTAAAGATCTTTTCTGCCTCCCTTTGAAAAATACCTGTTGCGAGTTTTACACCAAATGGCAAGCGGTTCGCTGTATAATTGCCTATATGCGTACTCCAAGTAACTAACTGCTTTGAGTCCTTGTCCAGTTCCAGCTGATTATATGCTGTAATCGTATTTATTTTTGAAAATAAGTTTCACCCTTTTAACTTCGTAAAAATGTCCGTTATTCTTGGTATCGGGTAATTTGTATGTTTGATGAATTTATTAACTTTCACTTTATAGTTAGCGCATATTCTGACTGTTCCGTCTTCCTTTAAAACTGGAACAAGAAGTGTGCCCCATTGTGTTGCGTCCGTCTTTATTATTATACCCTTCCTTTCTAATTCGTGTAATTATGTTTCGATCGACTCCCGAAAAGCAAATGGTACCGTTTGTGTCTTTACAAAAATTGCTTTAATATTTTCGTCGATGTCTAATCTGATTTTAACGTTTTTCAAACATCCAGTGGTGAACGAACACTGAAAAGATCATCGAATTGCTCAACAATGTTTTCTATTTTCATTACGCTTACATCAACATTATTTACAGCAATATGCTCAATATTAAAAAGTTTAAAAAAATTAAGTCCTAGTATTGAAATTTGAGCATTTTCAATAATTAAAAATTTAAATGGTCGTGTAACGCCATTATAAGAAATCACAGGTATGAAACCACCGACTACCTTTAATATATTACCACCGTATCCTTTTACAATCGTATCATCCCGTGATAATAACTTCTTATTAAAATACTCTAAAAATAAATTAGCGGGAATTGCAGACACACCTGCACCCGAATCTGCTTGAAAGTACACATTTCTATTTAAAATATTTAATTCAATATCTGTTAACATACTCAAGTTAACACAATCTACACTATAAATGTACTCATCATTTGAATTAACATTAGTATTTGCCACCACGTTGCTTTGTTGTTTATGTCCTCATCGTTTTCATTTATTGCACATTACATTCTTGTATCGACAATTAATTTCTAGATGGTTCGTAAATCCACAATGTTTGCACGGTACTCGATCCATAATTTTCATCTGGTTTCTATTTGTAGAGCGTTGATTGTTATGAGATTGATTTTTTGTTGTGAAATGACTGCGTGTCAATTTATGCTGAACCGCATTCAAATCAAATTCCTTATTGTTAGTTTTCACGTTCTTCGTATTTTAATGCTAAAGTTACGACTTTATCGATCGTCAATTCCTTCTTCTTCACATAATCTGTCAAAAGTTTTATCCTTCATACAGGTGACAAACTTGTCAACGATCATTTCCGATAATCTGCATCCAAAATTGCACGTTGATGCCAAACTTTTGATACGGATGCTAAAATCCTTTATTGTTTCACATTCTTTCGTTGAATTTCATAAAATATCCTCTTTTCGTGAAATACTATGACCGGTGCAGAATAATATAATTCTAAATCTACAACAATTCGTCGTATGATTTTTTTCCCGGTTCTTCCGGAGCACAAGAATTAAACAGCATCTCAAATGCTTTAACTCCAATAAAATCTAATAAATGACTATTTCATCATTTTCGTCACTAACTTTGATGCATCGGAAAAAACTTTCAATCCGACACTTATAAATTTTCCATTGCATCGTATTTGGGTCAAATGGTCGCATAGTCGCCATTACTGTGCGCGTCGTCGTTTACCATTTTTATTTATTCTTTTATTTTATTATGGCGTAGGTGAAAATTCCCTTTATTTTGTCGTATTAAACTTATTTTTTCTGTGTTATTTTCTGATACTTTATAATTTTTCGTCGTAATAAAAGTCTTCATTACTTTTAACTTCATTACTCGTGTTAAATTATATATTTTTTTGTTGCGTCGTATTTAATTATTCTATATATAATTCATTTTTTTTAACGTTATCCTGATTTTCCTGCGTCGCCAATGTTATGTCTACAACATAAATAAATAACATTAGAAGAAATAACACGTTTTTTTATGTAATTTTTTATAATCTTTATTGACACTTTTATTTCTAGTTCATTTTATATGTTTTGAAGACTCTAGTCATTACATTACATTATGGCGGATCATCATGTGTATCATGTGTACGTTTTCTATTGTCAGCATCGTTTTGCCCGATGTATCGTTATTGACGATTCTTACCCAACAGACAAATATGCGTACATCACAAGTAGCAAGAGAGTCCCATTCGTAACATCGCAAGACTCTCCACAGTCAGCTAACGCTGGTGTTAAACGGCACAAGTCATCTGCCAGCGACCGAACACAGCATAGGCTAGGGGACACTGCAAGCAATGTAGAGAGTCCAATTGTACCTCCAACATTCAGCAATGTCACCAAGCGAATCAAAGTGAACGTCGCTGCTAAATATTCAGCCACCCTCCTGAGTTCTGAGCAACAGCTAAAAAGACAACTCATGGATTTGGTAGTAGAGCAAAAATTTGAGGTTATTAAACCTCACTTTGAAGACCGCTACCACAAAATGGTTGGTTGCTGCCTAGCTGTGCCGATAATACATCGGTGCAGTGGGTTGCAAATGCGGTACCGAGGATAATGATCGGGAAGGCACAGGTACGTACGCTAAAAGAGGACGAGCTACGTCGACCTCATATGCTCATAGCTTACATTCTAGACTGCGCCAAAGAATCAACAGGAAAGATTTTAATGCGGTTCGGTGCCCAAAATACGGATATTAGGCCGAGATCATGGACCATCCTGAAGCACACCGTTGAAAAGGATCTCGCAATGTTGGTATTCATTCCTGACCTAGTATCCGAGAAACATCAAAAGTTGCAAATTCAGGTTAAACTGGATGTTCGGTGCGTTGCATGCAATAATCGCAAAGTTCACAAAGCCAAACCAACCTAAAACTGCGATACCGAAAGAAGAAGTACCCAGTTCTACCAAAAATGCGTTAGCAACTGCTGGCCTACCTCGGGGCTTTCAGTCGCAAATGAAGGACCATTCATATCTCCCTCTGTAAGGAGCGTTTCTAGCTCGGAGTCTGCTAACCTGCAAATATCGACAGTCAAATCCTCCTCAATCAGAGTAAAACAACTACGTGTCAAAATCGCCAACCAAACCCCGAATGAGCAAACTGGCGAAAAGGTCTATCGAGTCTTATTTAAAAACACGAACACATTTTAAATTGTTAATAAGAGATGTATGTCTATTTCGTTTCCACTAATGCACTCTTATGAATAACAAACTAAAGACGCATTATACTAATTACTAGTAACAAAAAAATTTTGTGGGTAAGTAATGTTTGTGGACTATTTAATCCAGATTTTAAAAATTTTATTGTTCTATTTTTGTGAATATCACTATTAGATGGATACTTTGCCAAAAACTTGTTTTAATTTTTCTCATGATGTCGTGTTAAATTACTGGTTTTATAAAGAAGTGACTCATTGCAGATAAGACATAAAGGGTTCCCCCTGTGTCGAGGATTGCAAATGCTTTAACCCATTCTAACTTGAAGTGACGATTGTTTTCTTCATGTCCCTTTTTATGCTCTGATGACATATTGAACATGTAAATTAATCCGCGAAAACAAAGCGTAATATATTTTACTGTTAAAATATTAATTAAAACTTATCATAGCAATTGAAATTTGAGGATAATTAATTACCTTCAAATTATCGAAAAAAATTGCAAAATTTATTTCGCAGAACCTTTCTATCAAAAAAATATAAACGCAAGCTCTTCAGCAACCAAACTCTATACCAAAGCAACCAAAGTATGTCCACGATGATGATTCTCACTTATTTCAAATGAATTATTAAATGCAGTTATTTAATTTTACTTCGGTCTGAAAGACCTAAGTATTACATTTTTAATTTGTTTTCGAGAGCCAAATTGATTCTTTCAAAGAGCCATATGCGACCTGCGTGCCGCAATTTAGCCATGTGTGATGTATATACTATATAGTTAAATTTTATTTTTAATAATGATTTACCTTAAATAAATGTATGAAATGGTGAGGATTTTTTATTATTGAATGTTAATAACAACAGGATAACATGTTAGACTGTATGGCTCGTTAAAATGAGGTGGCAACAAGTTTTTAAGGAAAATCCGTTGGGTGATAGGGTGACGTAAAATAATAGATGTGGTATAGTATAAACCCTTTATAGTTTTTTAACCAATGATTCATTAACTTTTTAAAATAAATTACATTATAATGAGAAATATTTTTTGTTTAATCGCAGTAATGAAGGATTTGAATTTAATAAATTTTGTTTAACCGTTGTAAGGACGCATACACGATCAGTTTTGAATGACAATCAACGTGATTGACATTCATTACCGACTGTGTATGTACATGACTGTATGGGCCCTATCGTGTATGGGCCCTATAATGAATGATCAGTTCTATGAAAAACTATGAAAACATCTGTAAAACTAAATTTTAACACTAACGACGTAAAACTCAAATCCTTTCCCCTCTTATTTAGCTTCTTATTTCTGAAACATGTTAATAAATTTCCTGGGCACATGAGAATTTCCTTATGAAACACATATGTTATTCAATATTCCTTTTTTAAAACTTAACTCATTTTTACTCTGACGATCGAAACAAAAGCCAATTTATATTTTCCTTTACGATTTTCCTATTAATTTTCAAATCACATTTCTGAAGTTTAACTGAACGTTTTTGAACGTGAAATAACATGAACAAATACGTTGACGTACAATAACAATTTGTATTGCGTAAACACGTGTTTGCACATAAAAAATTTTAAAATAGAATATTCGTATTATATTTATTTGAAATTTAAAAAAAAAACGTACGTTCTCGAAGTTGGTTTTAAATTAGAAAATATTAAAAAGAGATTCCGTATTTGTTGCTATGAATTGTTTCTAAGCTAACGTAAAATAATGTATGTACTAAGCTATTTTTATCGCTAAAATATATTCATCACAAATTTCTTCTATAGATAGTTAGTTATCTCTGCACGAGATTTTTGAATAAACGTTCACGTTTCCTAGACTACAGCAGCAGGTATGTTAAACGGTTTTGACACTTTAATTGTACGTGTTGGTGTTAAATCTTTTAAAGCTCAAAGACAAGCATAAAAATGGTAAGTTGAGAAATGGATAAATTAGGCTTAAAAATAATTTTCTAAATCTTTTAATACTAAAAGAAAATGTTTTTAAATCAATTAATATCTTTAATTTCATAAACAAAACAAGTAAATCAAAATGTTTGATGAAAACGTTTATCAATTCAATCACAAACGTGAACAACATTTTTCTGCTATTTTGTTTGTAATTAAAATCAAAAATCGTGACGAACAAAAACAAAAAATATGAGGTAATTGAAGTAGCAATTATAGTGCATTAACAGACGTTCTGATTTTAATGAAATGGTCCAATTTCAAAAAAAAATGTCGTCTTTGCCGCTTGATATGTTGCTGTCTGAATCTAAGAACTTAATTTTGCCATTAAAAAGAAATTCCTATAACAGAAGACGTATACATTGTAGATAAATATCATCTTTTCCTTCTTTTCCTGATAATTTCTGAAAAACTTAAGTTTTAGTACTTCACCCATTAAGACGAAGGTCTACATTCGCAAGAATATCTTATTTGGGGAGTGGTAAAGATCTAGTTTTATGGTCAAGGCTACAGGATCTACTTTCCAATTACTAACGAAAAAGCTAATCAAATTTTTCTCACTTTCATTTGCCAACATTTCATGAATATAGATTTGTAACTCTAGGCTATATTAGGAACCTGAAAAAAAATTTTTTAACCGGAAGTGACAAAACGGAAGTTGGTATGCGAGATGAAGAAATTTACGCAAAGACAAGGGATTAAACTTAAATATGTAGTGTAATTCGATTCAAATTGGCATATTTGCTTCATCGATTCGCTGCAAACTTCAAAATTATCAAAGTGTTTGCACTTTGCAGCACATTTACTAATTTACCATGAAAAAACTTTTACCATCTTGTATTTTTTGGATAATACACACATGTTTTGTTTTTAAAATTTAGGTATCTATTCTATACATTTACACAATAAAAATTGAAATGAACCAAATTATGTTAATATAACAAAAGAAGCTCACGTGTTGGTATTGTGAAAAATAAAATGTGTTAAAAGGCATGCAGAAATAGGTCTAGAAAAATAGAGTTTAGTTATATTACGTTATTTGAATTGTCGTACGTTTGAACTCATTACTACATAGTCTTAGGTAAGTGTCCTGTATTTTCTAGACTGCACAGTTTTATATTGAACATAGAAAGCGTGATACTTTCTAATGAATAACAAAAAACGTTCACCTTATTTCGTTGATAAGCTTTAACCATTTACAGACCATGTCCCAGTGACCACAAGACATAAATATGACATCACACGAACGTCATATATATGTGATGTAGTTGTTACGTAAATTTGACATAAAACTGACACTCGTCATGACCATAACATGGTATCATTTATATGATGCTTTCATGACGTCATACTGATCTCTTATACTTGACTTTCATATGATGTCATAATTTGGACTTAAATATGATTTATTTAAATTTCACTAGAGGTATATCCTTTTTAAATATATATAGTTTGAAAAATTCTGGGCATAGTTAGTGATTTCTATCTTAAAGCATATATGGAATACTGGGCAAGTAATGAGTAATGAATGTTTAACGGGTAGTGTTTGTGTCACTTTTGTCCTATACTTACATCGCAGTCGCAGAATTTGTTTTATATTACCATGATATTAATCTTATATCATAGCAACGTCACGAATATCACCACAGACATCACATTTAGGTCATAGTTCATATCATTATTGTTATGTCATGTTCTTACGTAAATAAGTGTGAAATAATGACATACATATGACTGATATATGACCTAGATCTTATATCAGATGTGACTTAGCGTGATGTAATTTTGATGTCACAATTACGTAAATGTGTTTTCTGGGGCCAGTTTTAATTATACTTAAAACTTCGATAAAACATTTTTATAATCAAATTACTCAAAAAGGTGAAGAAAAGTTCGAAAATAAAATAAAAATTTTAAATACCCGGCAAATAACTATTGTAGGATTTTTTTACCAGCAAACACGAAAATTGGTCGTTCAGCGCATAATCATATGCGCATGTGCGAATATTCAGTGTCTCAGATTAAAATATTAAAAACTGTTGGGGTTCCATTGAAATGGACACAAAAAAACGCATAAAATTAAAAAATTACTATTGAAATTCAAGCAATTATAATTGAAAACCAAAAAATATTAATGATTTTGTAGGTAATATAACAAAATTTTGATAATTCAAAATAATTATAATAAAAATAACGACGCCTATGTAAAAAAAATGTCGCAACAAACAAGATGGTACGAGCTAGGAGTAGAAATTTAACTAATGCAATTGTTTTCAAAACAAATTTATCCCAAAAGAAATAATAAATCTCTGTTTTACTTTTTGTCTCATCTTTTATCTCTTGATGCGTCGTATCTGTCAAAAATTCACTGGTAAAAAAATTCTACTGTAGATTTATCTACTGCGTCAACAGCAGTGCCATGAAACAAATATCTGCTATACAATCACTATACAATGATAATTACCACTATCACAGAGCCAACCAAGGCATTGTTTTTCCTTATATCTTTTAAAAAGTACAAAACAATTTTGTTTAAAAATTTAACGATATTGCTAACATGGTTGATCCCTAAAAACGTACAACGTTTACTAAGTTTGGACTAATATATTGGCAAATTCAACCAATACGATGGAAATCCCATTACCTAAAACTCTTACTGATGTGAAAATTGTGTTGAATTGATTTGAAAATGTAAAACTTCTTTTACTTGTTACCGATATTTTTTATATCCCTGCACAACTACAATTATGATCCGATAACAATGAAACTTAAAATAATGAAAAATCAGACTAAAACGTTCTTTAAACACAAAAATAATTTGATTGTAGCTTTAGGGTATTGCATGATGTTAAATTAAGGTAACGAGCATATTATCGGTATCCAATTATCAGTATAACTATGTGATCAAACGTTAGTTAAACTTGTATAGGAAGAGAAACGTGTTGTGAGAACTTGACCATTTTTGATTTGCCTGAAACTTGGCATATAAGTAGTATGGACAAAATAAAAAATACGACTTATTTTACAATTTTTTAAAAGTGCATAGTTTGAGCATAAAGGGCACCCTAACATACATGAAATATGAAAATTCTGCCAATCCGATGTAACCTTGAAATTAAATTGCTCAAGAACGACTATACCGATTTCCGCAAACTTTTTTTGTTTGATAGATGATTAGTTAGGCGTTTGAAAAAAAATTAAATAATATTTTTTGTAATTAATTTAAAAAAAAAAATATTAAAAAAACTTTTTTAAAGATAGCGCTAGGGCCGAAGATCAATTGGAATTGAATTAATTTTTTTTCTGAAAATAGTTCTATCCTTACTCTAAAATATATCAAATTAACTCAGAGGCGTTAATTTTTGTTCTTGAGATATTTAATTTTAAAGATTTTTAGTACGACTGAAATTCGAATTTTTCTTAATTTTTTCAAACAACTTCCATTAACAAAAAATTTTAAAATCAATTAAATTTTAACTTTTTTTTTTAAATATAGCTCTAACCTTACTTTAATATCAAATTTACAAAGAGGCGTTAATTCGTGTTCTTGAGATATTTAATTTTAAAGATTTTTAGTCCGATTTAAATTCTAATTGTTCATTATTTTCTCGAACTTCAGTGGCTAAAATTTTTTGATGATATAAATTGTTCGAAAAAATAATGAACAATTAGAATTTAAATCGGACTAAAAATCTTTAAAATTGAATATCTCAAGAACACGAATTAACACCTCTTTGTCAATTTGATATATTTTTAAGTAAGGTTAGGGCTATATTTAAAAAAAAAAGTTAAAGTTTAATTGATTTTAAAATTTTTTGTTAATGGAAGTTCTTTCAAAAAATGAAGAAAAATTCGAATTTCAGTCGTACTAAAAAACTTTAAAATTAAATATCTCAAGAACAAAAATTAACGCCCCTCAGTTAATTTGATATATTTTAGAGTAAGAATAGAACTATTTTCAGAAAAAAAATTAATTCAATTCCAATTGATCTTCGACCCTAGGGCCATCTTTAAAACAGTTTTTTTAATATTTTTTTTAAAAACTAATTATAAAAAATATTGATTTAATTTTTTTTTCAAAGGACTAACTAATCATCTATCAAACAAAAAAAAGTTTGAAGAAATCGGTTTAGCCGTTCTTGAGCCATTTAATTTCAAAGTTACATCGGATTGGCAGAATTTTCATTTTTCATGCATGTTGGATTGCCCCCTATGCTCAAACTATGCACTTTAAAAAAATTTTAAAATAAGTCGTATTTTTTATTTTGTCCATTCTACTTATATTCCAAGTTTTAGGAAAATCAAAACTGGTCAAGTTTTCACAACGCGGTCTAGAACACGTTTTTCATCATAATTAACAAAAATGTTAAAGTAAATTTGTTCATTATTTTTTCGAACAATTTTTATCAACAACAAATTTTAACCACTGAAGTTCGAAAAAATGATGAAAAATTCATATTTTAGTTGGAAAAAAAATCTTTAAAACTAAATATCTCGAGAACACGAATTAGCGCGTCCTTGTAAATTTGATATATTTTAAAGTAAGGATAGAACTGCAATTAAAAAAAAAGTTAAAATTTAATTGAATTTAACATTTTTGTTAATGGAAGTTGTTTGAAAAAATGATGAAAAATTAGAATTTTAGTCGTACTAAAAATCTTTAAAATTAAATATCTCAAGAACCAAAAATTAACGCCTTTTTCTAAATTTTATATATTTTAGAATAAAGATAGAACTATTTTCAGGAAAAAAATTAATTAAATTCCAATTGATCTTCGACCCTAACGCCATCTTTAAAAAATTTTTTTTAACATTTTTATTTAAAAATTAATTACAAAAAATATTAATTAATTTTTTTTCAAACGGCTAACTAATCATCTATCAAACAAAAAAAAGTTTGCTGAAATCGGTATAGTCGTTCTTGAGCAATTTAATTTCAAAGTTTTTCATGCATGTTGGGGTGCCCCCTATGCTCAAACCATGCACTTTAAAAAAATTGTAAAATAAGTTTTATTTTTTATTTTGTCCATACTACTAATATGTAAAGTTTCAGGAAAATCAAAAATGGTCAAGTTCAAATCTCGAATTTTTCACTTGCGTAGATCACGTTTTTCATCATAGAGTATATCCTAAAGAGATCATAACGTGAGTCATTGACTTTTCCTCTTAAGGCTGTATAAAAGTATAAATCTTACGAAAAATTGAAACACATTGCTTGGGTATAGTTAAAAAGTCAAACATACAACGTGATAACTAAATTTTAATTTTCTAGACATATTTCTCTATATCAGTTTTATCATATTGTATTTTTCTTATAATGACCAACACGTGAATTTGTTTTATTATTTTGCCATATACCAAATTTTATTATGTTAATATATAACAAACTTAAATTTTAAAAACAAAACTTTGTGTGTATTAGTTTTTTAATGAAAAACTTTAAGAATTCTTTTGTGTTTTAATAGTTATTTAGGTATCAAGGGAATTATACGGATGTTAATTACCGAGGGAAACGTTTACTACCCGACCTTTGGCCCGAGGGTTAGTAAGTTTCACAAGGTAATTGACATCTAATAATTCACGTGATACATAAATAATTTTATGTTTTAGTTTACTACCTAAAACATTTATTAAACTAAAACATTTACTTTTATCAAGTATTTGATGGCATGATTTTTCGTTTTAATTGATCAAGTTAGTTATTTTTTATTTCAAATTGTATTGCTGGGGTATTGTTATTCGTTACTATGGCTTTATGTAAATAAATGTTGTTTATAAATAAACAAAACAAAAATTTATAATGAAAACTAGGTCTATTATGAATCCATAACTCCCTCTTATAATTCCCTTGAGAATTAAGAATGTCATTATTATTTCGGTAACTAAGGTCTAAACGAACTTATAATAAATCAGTAAAACATAAAAGATTTAAAGGAAAATATTAAGAATTACAATATGTGTCACAACAACGCATAGGTACCTTTTAAGATCTAGGTCTCACAACAGCATCCGTTCTGAGATGTTAATGGATACTTTTTATACGCCTAGATGGATTTAAACCACTCGAGACTATCAATTTCGGCCAATCTTTTCTATTTATATTCAGTTAGGGCAAAAAAGTACCATTACATCCTGTTTTGATAGCATCGCTCAAGTTTGGGACTGTACCTAAATTACGTAATGCAAAATTTCATGATTTTGGACCACGTCCCTCCCCTATGTCACAAATTTTCACATTTTTAAAACTTCCACCCAGGAAGAATTGTTTAATTTATCTGTCCTGGTTTTATTCAACATCTCAGGGAACTTTTAGCTTATCTTCGGTTGTATATATAGTATATGGCCTGTTCTGAGGTTGGAATATGTATATACATGGGTAGTTCTACACACGAAGGAAGAAAATGGAGCTAATTACGGCACGACATGTTTTTTGCGTATAAGTTCTGGCAACTAGTTTTAGTTAAAGTTGATGACGTTCTTTCAACTTTTCTGAATGTGGCCAGTCAAAAAAAAAAAAACAAAAAAAAAACAAAAAAAACACAAAAATACAAGAGTCAAAATTAAAAAATATGGTTCTTAATCCTAAATTAACTCAAAATTGCCTCAATATTATCTCAAAATACGAAATAAACATTTAACTAAGTCAGCCCGCATTTAAATCTTCCAGGGGACTGAGAACAGGGGACTGATAATTTATCAGTATTTCGCTTAAAAATGACAAAATTAAAAAAACTAAAAAAAAAAATAAACGGATTCTATACCAAGGCAATTCATATTCACGACGCATAAAATTACAAAATTACCTGTAATTAAAATACTTTTTACGAAAATGCTTGCCAGGGGACTGATAATTTGACTGGACAACACACGATCTTGCTACTAATGATGACTGTTTTGAATGATAAAACCTCGGACTAAGTAAAACACTTGCAATATTATATTTATTGAACTTTAATTAATTCCTGTGACGAGCGATAGCTTGATAGAAATACTCAAGCGGCTGTAAAGTTAAATTTTACAGCCATTTGCCGAAAAACCATTTTTCTAAGATAGCAAATGAAAAGACTATTTTCATGCAGTTGAGGAAAAATTATAACTCATCATAAAATAAAACGAAATGAGGATACACTCTTATGAGGATACACGAAATGAGGATACACTCTACACTCAAGCAAACTTCACAAAAAACCTCTGCATATATTTATTGAACTTTAATTAATTCCTGTGACGAGCGATAACTTGATAGAAATACTCAAGCGGCTGTAAAGTTAAATTTTACAGCCATTTGCCGAAAAACCATTTTTCTAAGATAGCAAATGAAAAGACTATTTTCATGCAGTTGAGGAAAAATTATATCTCATCATAAAATAAAACGAAATGAGGATACACTCTTATGAGGATACACGAAATGAGGATACACTCTACACTCAAGCAAACTTCACAAAAAACCTCTGCATATAGCGTTCAAAAATTTCAACTTTTCTAAAAAACGGCTATTAGTCCAAAAAACATCGCAGAAATCTTTTTAATTTAGTTAAACGCTTATTTTCAATAATTACATCTGACACGATCTTATATTTTCCAACCCTACTGTTAGTGTTGGTCCAGAAAACTTTTCCATTTAGCGTAAAGGCTTCTTTGTAAAAGATATTTTTTTGAAAAAAAAACGACTATATGTCTCTGCAACATCTTGACATTTCCAACTTGTACCTATTAGTCATCATTGACCAAAACTGGATTAACTCAAAATACTTCTCACAATATTTTTTGTTTAGAATAATGCATCTTTTCACTTATTTCAACTTTTGTAATAAAAAATATTTAATCTGCAACAACATTATATTTTCCAACTGTGCCTATTAGTTGAAAGTAGCTGCAGCTAGATAGAACTAAATTTCATGTCTAATTTTATATTCAATTACATTGTATTATTTGAATAACAGTAATTAATTCGGTAAACGGCTGTAAAATTTATCTTTACTAAAGCTAGCGATAAGCTTAAAGTCTTACTTTTTTGATATGTAATCACAGCGGCCCAAATTAAGCCTAATGATTTTTTAGACACACTTTCGGTACAGTTATCGAACACATCGTCCTTTCGTCTCTTACCATTACGAAACCCATTATTAAGAAAATGATTTCGTGGGTTGTGAGTTGTAACGGTCAGCCGACTGGCAGACAGGCCGACATTTATTGCTGCTTTTTTAGAATCGTTTCGACCTAAAACGTGAAGAAATGCCAAAAAAATGGAGGGTAATAGTTTCACATTTGGTTTGAGATTGTAATACTTAGGTCTTTCAGACCGGAGTAAAATTATTGAAATTTATTTCCATGAAATGGATTCCGATGAAATTTATTTCCATTTAAGTGGACACATAAATAAACCAAATAATAGGTGCCGACTAACAGAAAACAATCAGATGATCCGTCAGGTACCTTTGCATTCATTAGCAATGATTGTTCTTACTTTTCCAAGATGAACGTGGAACTTCACATAAAGCATAATAGCAGCATTTCATGAAACCGTGTGATCAGGATCCGCTTAAGTTTGACATGCAAACTGAGATCCAAAAACAAAATTGGATCCGATTTTACATGTAAAACTTAAGCGGATCCGGATCAGACGGTTTCATGAAATGCAGCTAATGTTGTAATGAAATTATTGGTAGATAGATCTGTTTCTACAATTTATCTCAAGAAATGGCATTCTCGATTGGCTCCAACACCCTCTCACCCCTTTAACAGCCGTGGATTTCTTTGTAAGGTTGACAGAGATAGATATTTATCTAACATGTCTTCTGTACGTAATTCTCAAAACTCATTAAAACATTATTCAGCAAGCATTTTGTTTTCAACTTTCGTAAAGTTATAAAAAATTAAAGCTGTAACCTACTCGCCTACTATATTAGAGGTTTGGATGCTTACCTGTTTTCTGTACATCATTATTTGAAAGAAACCCGTCCTGCTGTTATTTTCTCCACAGAAACCATTTACAATTAAAGCGGCAAAATTAATTATACGCAAATATCATTTTCCTGATTACGGATTTGACTACTCGTTTGTAAACATGTTGTTTGCGCATATATACGTACACCACTTATATACATCACACCATTGAATCCAAAGGATGACCATATCGTCGCCTTAATAATGAAATAACGTATGCCATATATACGTTGTTATTATATAATGGGTGCGCTGCATTCCCCATAAGGATGTCTATAGAGTGGCATTTTAACATTTTCCAATTATTTTATAACTGGGGGTGAAAATTAATATATTGTTAATTAACGTACATGCAAATTTGAATTTGGTTAAATATTGAAACAGAGTAAATGCATGTACGATATTCCAATTCCTAAAGAACAATAACTTGGGTAAAATCATTGTCGTATATATTACATACATTACGATCGCCACACGAAATAGTAAATCTACAATATTGTATAAGCATCATTCATGACTACATGATAAACCGGTTCATACAAATAAAAAATTGTAAGAATATCATGCGTTAGTTCAATAATAATTTATTTTAGGCTTAATCGTACTTTAATGCAAAATGAAATAACGTATAAGGTACCTGATTGACTTTTCACCTCTTTTTAGGTAGAAAAGCGAGCAGGTACCAATGTGAAATTTTAATATGTTGTGAAGAAATTAGTCAAGATTAATTGGTAGAAATTTTTTTTCCAATATCTTTATTCATTCAATAGTGCTGCCGAGTTTACGAAAATCAGAAAATCGAAAAATCTTTAAACCCAATTATCTCGAAACTACACCTTTGCGAATACGTTGTTTCATTATTAAAGCGACGATATGGTGTCTAACTCTACAGAAAACAAATTTTTTAAGACTTCAAACATTTATAGCGCTTTCGTTTCTCGATTTAAGTTTTGACCTCAGAACGGGCAAAACTCTTTCAGGTTTGCATTTTTTTTTTGTTGTAGTTATTTTTTCAGTTTTGCCCTTAAAATACTTAAGAATCGAACAGGAAAAATTCACATATTTTTGATCTGTCAAATTTGTTTAACAAAATAAAGGAATTCAATTCAATTTTTGTATATTATTATTTTTACACTATTTAAATATTTTTATTTAAGAAAAATACATCATTAAAAGTATGTTTTTTCTAATTTTTTATAATATATTTATATATTAAACAAGGCAACATTCTTGCACCGTCTCTTGAGAAAAAGTCAAAAAATGCAAAATAATTGCCCTCAAAAAGTTTGAAACTTGCATCCAAATCGAGAAAAGAAAACGCAAATTTTTTTCGGCCAACATTTTTTCGAGAATCGAACAGAAAAAATTTGACCTGAACAAAAAGTGCAAAAAAAGTCACATTTTTTTGTAGAATCGAAACGCTATTAAAAAAAATCAGAATTGCCATTTTTGTTTCAATAATTGACACATAATAATGAAAGAATTCCTATGGTTTCTTTCATTTAGCAAATTTGACCAAACATCGAAATGAGAAACAACACTTAAAGCGTTTGAGTACGTAATTTCTTTTATTTAATTTTCAGTTTTATTGATTTGGATATATAAAATTCCATAATAAAAAACAATTGACTATGCAAATATAACAAAAAGGAATGAGATGAATTGTTTTGATTTTGGATGGCAAATAAAAAATATCTCTAATCTGTAAACATAACCAATACAATTAAACAACACCAAAACCAACCAACAATTCGATTTAAATTAAAAAACTACCAACAATAACAGTTATTGAACACCGGATTAATTTTTTGTTTTAATATTTAAAACTTCGTATTGTGCTCGTCCAGAATGTTACAGTTGTCCATGTTGGGAATTTTTTAACTACATTTAGAAGACTATCGGAAGCTTTATTTTTCCCATGCAAAAAGTGTCCATTTATTGAAATATCAATAATTAAATCCTCTTGTCTATGTGTGCTTGGAACCTATCGAAAAAGATATTTGTAATTTCAAAAAAACAAATTATAATTTTATATGCACCCCACCTGAAAATCAATATGGAAATTCCAATCTTTTGGTCTACTAGAATAACTATAGTAAATAAAGTAAGTATCACGATCTCCAAACTTGTTAGCTTTTAATGGTTCTTCGAAATCTATACTCCATCGCAGTAGTTTATAATTTGAAAATGGCGATAACATTAAGCCCATGTGATCAGGTCCAGTTAATGTGAAATTCATTCTAACCACATTATCTTTGAGAAATGCTTTATGATTCAATAGAAGTTTTGATTCAATTGGTACAATTGGCGCTGGGCCAGGTGCCCAGTGTGTTTTCCAAATAAAATTTAAAACCGGTAGTATATATGGCATACCACAATATAATTCCTTTTTACAATCAACTAAAATCGAGTTACTTAATTCTGGAACTATAAAAATAAATCGTAATAATTAGTTCTGGATTTAGACATAAACTTAAATATTCAATTTACTAATTGTGTCAATTGACTGCGGACTATTAATATCCATGTTGATCATCCAGTATCCGGTTCTCTTTTCTATCCTCTTGAATGATTCGTCGTATATTTCTTTATCTACATGCTAAAAGAATAAACAAAATTACAACATAATTAGCTCTACCATTCATGCAACTTTTGTCTAATTTAAACTTACAACAATTATAAATCGTTGAGGCGCTAGACCGTTTTCACTGCCAGAATACGGGAATCCCAAAGGAGTTAATAATATTAAGGTGATCGAAAAGAATGACAGTCCTATAGGTATACTTATTATCAATGAAGGATTACGAGCGAGTAGTATTAATTGATTAGCATAACTGAAATTAAAATAAAAATATAAATTTTAAATCCATTTTTCAATTCTCAATCTATAATCGATAGTATATAAATATAAATAAATATAGTTTAAATATAGAAATTAAGAAATTATTATTGAAAAAAGTTTACTGTGCTGCGGTGATTACACAATAAAATATTTAAAACGAATTTACAAGCGGTTATAAAAATAATTCTCAATGTAACTTATTCATAAATAGTTAACTAGCTTTTAAAAACAAATCAATACATTTATGATTTACCGCATACGGTGTACCGATGTTATCATGTGTTCACACTACTATAAGCTAAAGTAGGTTTATCTTGGTTAGACAATAAACAAAAATAATATTAAATCACTATACAAGATTACTTAAATATTTGATGAGATGATTCCACCACCCGATCATAAAGCATAGACAATAATTCAAGACGATGGAAGCTTATTTTAATATTTGAAATATTACTTCGGTTTTGAAAAAACCAAAGTATTGAATTCTCGAGCCAAAAGTGAAATTCTTAACCCCACTTTTTTGGCATTTCTCGACGTTTTAGGACCTACTGATTCTAAAGAAGCAAAAAAAAAATCAATAGTAACAGCCGAAAGGAGTATTCGATAACTGTACCGGAAGTGTGTCAAAACAAGGATATTTGTATATGTTTTGCTTAAAAAACGTTCATTTTAAGTGATTACGAATAGAAACATCGAATTTAGAGAAATCTTGATGGTCGGGATTGGTATGTGGGACCAAAAACTAGATTATTGCATTATAAGTTTGTCAAAAAAATGTTGTCGAGTGTGTCAAAAGAATGATTTTCATTTTTTTTACTCAATTTTTTGGAAAAAATGAAATTAATTATTTGTTTGACATGAAATATTATCAAACATGAAATTGGACACGGAAATTTTAGATTTGATTATAATTTTTGGAATTTTGAAAAGTTTGTGTTTTTGATTTTGTTATAATTTTTGCAATATTTTGAGAATTTTGGAAAAAGTTTGAATATACTCGTAACTCTCGAATAGAACGGATGTGCAAAATATTTAAAGCAAATTATTAATTTTTTTTGTTTGGTTGCTATTAAAATTTCTAAAAAAGTGTTGGAATACTAATCTAATCTGAAAAAAATATAGTTTTAGTTATTTAAACTAATTAAGTGGGTAATAAAACCATTATTTCATGTTATTTGTGATTAAAATAAACATTAAGCTTTAAACCATCATTTCATGTTATATCAATAATACTTGTAAAACCATCATTTCATATGATATCAATAATACCTATAAAGTAACAGTTAAGCAAAATAAAATAAAAAATTAAAAAAAATAGTTAAAAACCGGAAAATCACATAAAATGCCTAGCAAGTGTAATGTTTGTACGAAAGTTATAATGAAAAATCATATTGTTATGAAGTGTAGTAACTGTGAGTTTCAGTTTCATTATGCATGTAAAGGATTGACAAAGGAAATTGCCAAAAGTTTCGTAAATTCTAAATGGTTTTGTTCACAAGAATGTGAAGATGATAATGACGTTTCATCGCCTCCTACAACAGCATTAAGAATGAATAATTTAAATAGCTCGTTCTTGGATACCAACGATGTAAAATATAATAACTTGTATCAAATGATGCGGGAAATTAGAGATGCTATGCAATTTCAATCAGATAAGCTTGATGAACTAACAAAGGAATACAAGGCGTTGGTAAAAGATCATAAAAATCTTGAAAAATCTGTCAAACTGATTGTTGATGAAAATAAAACTTTAAAACAAAAAATAAACGGATTAGAAATTGAATCGCTAAATAAGAAGCAAGCACTCTTGGCAAACAATTTGGTTATTTCTGGAGTTCCTATTAATGATGTTGCTGAGGCAGCTTTTAGAAAAATTTGTACTGCAATTAAATTTGAGGATGGTGGAAAAGTTGATAAAATAGAATCGCTTATTGGTAAAAACAACAACAAAAACATCAACAATGCTGGTTATCATGCGACAACAAAGTCAATAATTATAAAATTTGAAAAATATGAGGGTAAAGTAGAGTTTGTGAAGAAACATAAGGAAAAAGGCAAACTATTCTCAGCAAATATTGGGTTTGAAGGAAAGGACCACATACTAACCATAAGAGATCATATTATTCCAGAGAAGAAAATGTTATATGAAACTATTCGAAATGAGAAAGAACAACTTGGAGTTGAGTTCCTTTGGGTTCAGAATGGATCTGTTTTGATTAAAAAGTTCAACAACACTAAAATATACAATCTAAATACAGATTTTGATAAGCAACTTTTATTAGATAAGTAATTTCAAATTTAGTTTTTCACTTTTAATTATTCTCTTATTTTTAGTTTAATTTATGGAAGATAATAACATTAATATAACAGAGCTCATAGAACCTAAGGTAACGCATAGTAAATTTTTAAATTTAATTAATTTGCAAAATAAATTTAACATTCTTTGTATGAATGTAAGAAGCCTGCGTTATAAACTTGACCAGCTAGAAACTCTATTACATTCAATAAATGAGACAGTACATATTATCGTGCTTACAGAAATTTGGATATCAAGTAATGAGATTAGTTTGTATGGGCTGAATGGATATCAAAGTTTTTTTAAGTGCAGAGCTAAAACTGCTGGAGGATGTGCTATATATGTTAAAAATGATATTAACAGTATTGAGCTAACAAAATATGAAGTGGACAATAGCAGTTCACTGATTGTTAACCTACCCAGACTCAATTTTAACATTATATCAGTATATAAGGATCACAAAACGAACAATATACAATTCCTTAATCACTTAGAATTTTTATTAACTTCTTTTCAACGGTCGATATTTTTGGGTGATTTTAATATTAATCTGCTGGATGCTAATTCCACAAACTATACTGAATTAATTCTCAGCAATGGCTTTATGTTCTTAAATAAAATACATCCTAGTTATGCAACACGTGTCTTTGGCACTTCTAGGACTATTATTGATCACATTTTTACTAATATTTTGTCTTATGGATACCACTTAACGTTGTCTAACCAAAGTTTAGCAGATCATAAGACTTTGGTTTTAAGTATAGATACTCAAATTCCAAAACCAAATGATATTTTATATAAGACAGTCCTTGATTATGAATCCCTTGAAAATAAAATTTCAAATGATTTAGATTATTTGGCCTCTATTGAAACATTTGATAATCTGATTAGCTATTTATCGCACATTATTTGCATCAATACTAAACAAATAACAGCAAAAAGGGTAAAAAACAGCAAGAAACCATGGATAAATCATGATATATTAGAACATATAAAGCTGAGAGATAAATATTACAAATACAAACAGAAATGTCCCCAAAATTTATATGTGATTGAACGTTATAATTACTATAAGCATATGGCTAATAGTAAAATAAAAGATGCCAAAAAAAATTACTATCTCTCAAGGATTTCTCTTTGCAGCAATGATTTGCGAAAACTTTGGAGTGTAGTTAACGAGCTAGTATTTAGAAAATTTTCTTCAGATAAAAACAATATTGTTCTTAGCGTTGATAACAATAAAATTTTTGATTCTAAAGATATAGCTAATGCTTTCAACACTTTTTTTATAAATGTTGGCAATATTGGTCATACAGCAACTAAAACATCCCTATCGGGAACTGTCAAACCCATACTCCCACAACTTCATTGGCAACTAACCAATTCAAACGAAGTTCAACAAATCGTAAGCGAACTGAACTCATCTGCTGCCACAGGTATGGATAAAATATCTGCTAAGTTCTCTAAATGCTTTTCGGCATTCCTCAGTGGAAAAACAGTTGAACTTATTAACAAATCACTTTCTAATGGAATATTTCCTAGCTCTCTAAAAAACGCTAGAGTTAAACCAGTACATAAAGGTGGTAGTACTCTATTTGTGAATAACTATAGACCTGTGTCTGTGTTGCCCACTTACTCTAAAGTATTTGAGAAAATATTATATCGACAGATGTATCTCCACTTTATGAATAACAATATCATAAATCACAATCAATTTGGATTTATAAAGAACTCCTCAACTCTAGCAGCAACTGCTACTTTTATAACATTTGTTCAACAAAATACTGATCAAGGATATTATGTATCATGCCTTTTTGTAGATGTCAGAAAGGCCTTCGACTATGTTGATCATGATTTGCTTATTGGTGATTTATATAATGCAGGAGTAAAGGGCGTAGAATTGGATCTTTTAAGATCGTATTTGTCTAATCGTACTCAAGTTTGTGTTGTAAATGGTGTTGAAAGCACACCACAGCTAATTCAAAGAGGAGTTCCTCAGGGTTCCATATTAGGGCCCCTTCTTTTTAATCTATATATTAATGAATTATTTGATCTGAGAATAAATGGAGAGCTTCAAATGTTTGCTGATGATGCAATAGTTAAATTTAAATCGAAATCTCTTGCAGAACTGGAACAAATGATGCAAGCGGATTTAAATATGATCCATAGTTTCCTAGCTTCGAAGAAATTGAAATTAAATGCAGAAAAAACATCTTATATCATCTTCAGAAGCAAAACTTCAAATCTTCCAGATTTTGCATTATCAGTAGAAAACCAATCCATATCCAGAGTGAATTGTGTAAAATATCTGGGATTACATACAGATTCGTACCTGAAATGGACGTATCATGTTGATCACATTAAAAAAAAAATTGCTTGCATACTTTTTGCTCTGCGACGAACAAGAAGCTGTATTACTGAAAGTGTTGCGTGGTCTATTTATCACTCGCACATTTTATCCCATATTAAATACCTTAGTCCTATTTGGAGCACAGCACCGGCATATAAATTAAATGAATTAAAACGATTACAAAATAAAGCTGTTAAAATCATAAAAAAACTACCAACTCTAACCCCTACTAGTATATTATATTCAGCAACTGTCTTATCTTTTGAAAATGTTAAATCGTATGAATTACTCCTATTCTTGTATTTGATAGTTAATAACAAAATTAAACATAATTTCAATTTAATTTCTAACAATAATATCCACTCTCATTCAACCAGACAAGCTACCCATTATCGAATAACCAAATTTCGAACTAATTTTGGAAGGGACAGTATTCTTTGTTTTGGACTAGCTGCCTTCAATAACTTACCAGACCATATAAAAATAACTAACTCTGTATCTTGTTTTAAAAGACTACTGCGCGAATACATAGTTCTATGAGCTTGTAAATATTATAGATAAATTTAATTTGTTTAATATTATCGATTGTAATTTTGACTTTTCATATTTTGCTACTACATATTTGCTAAATGTTTAAATTGTAGATCACATATAGTTATCAACTGCTGTGATCAGATCTTATAATATATAATAAATAAAGTAAAAAAAAAAAAAAAAAAAAATTTTCGGAATATTTTTAATATTTTGAAAAAAGTTTCAATTTTTGATTTTGTTATAATTTTTGAAGTATTTTTACAATTTTGAAAAAAGTTTTATAATTTTTGCAATAATACCGCATTCACAGCGACATAGCAAATTAGTAGATGTAATTTAAATCCGTGCTGTAAACACTTTTTATTTTAAAATCTTGCTACTAATTTGATATCTAGGCTTACTACCATTACAAACGATTTAAATACTTACGATTCAAATTACAATCTACGTTTTAAACTCATATTAAATATGCCAAGATGCAAATTATAATATACTATCTACTAATTTGCTATGTCGCTGTGAATGCGGTATAATTTAAAATTTTTTGAATAAACTTAAATTTTTGATTTTGTAATAATGTTTGGAATAATTTTAGAATTTTGAAAAAAAGTTTAAATTTTTGATTTTATTATAATTTTTGGAATTTTGAAAAGTTTGTATTTTTGATTTTGTTATAATTTTTGCAATATTTTGAGAATTTTGGAAAAAGTTTGAATTTTTGGAATATTTTTAAAATTTTGAAAAAAGTTTCAGTTTTTGATTTTGTTATACTTTTTGAAATATTTTTACAATTTTGAAAAAAGTTTGCACATATTTTTAATTTTTTTATAATTTCTGCATAATTGAAAATTTTTTTGAATAAATTTAAATTTTTGATTTTTTAATAATGTCTGGAATATTTTTAGAATTTTGAAAAACAGTTGAAATTTTTGAATTTTTGAATGAAATCTGAATTTTTGATTTTGTAATATTTCTCGAAACTACTAATGGAGAGGTTTTTGGGTAGTTTGCTGAGTGTATCATCTTTCCATTAAATTATGTTAATATATGATCTGTTATAATTTTCCGGCACGAATTGATGTTTCGTGTTAGTTTTGTAATATATTTCTAAACAGAGATAAAATATAAGAACTGAATCTAAAAAATTATGGTGCAAATTATGAAACTTTTTGCAATCCATACAATTTTCGACCGATCTAGTTTCGAACCAATGAGAAAATTTTAAACTTTAAAAAAGTTTATCATTTTCATCAGGGCTAGCCGACTAGATAAACTACCAAAAAAAGTCAACGTTAATATAAACCAAAAATTAGGTAAATTGGTTTATATTAGCGTTAACTTTTTTTGGTAGTTTATCTAGTCGGCTAGCCCTGATGAGAATGATAAACTTTTTTTTAAGTTTAAAATTTTCTCATTGGTTCGAAACTAGATCGGTCGAAAATTGTATGGATTGCAAAAAAAGTTTCATAATTTGCACCATAATTTTTTAGATTCAGTTCTTATATAATTCTTGATGGGAGATTTTCAATTGGGGTGATGTTATATCACAAATAATTTACTGAATTAAGAGATTAGAATACTTGTACTTTTACAAAGAGTTTTATGTTAAATATACATCGCTGCCGATAGCTAAAAACAATGTCCTCATAAAAGTTTTATGCCGAAAACTGTATCAAAATTCTTAACCGAAACCGAAGTCTTGATATCTCAGAGCTGTGAGATTTCAAACAAAAATTATTTCCGACGTTGGCGAGGTGAATTTTTTTGTCGTTGACGAAAGCAGTTTTTCTAAAGTGCTACTTTTTGTTTTGAGTCTATAGTTTGGCTCAGGTTGTGGATTTCTACAACTTTTGCGCCGTATGTTTCTTTTCAAGATTATAAACGCAACACAAAATGTCACTTTAGTATAAGGGACCATACGTTCCGCTTTTGGCGGGACAGTCTCGATTTTTAACAATTTTTTTCCGCGTCCGCAACGTTTTTAAAAAGCCCCGATTTTTTGTAAAAAAATCACGACAAGCCGGGGAACGACGGAGAACGGGAAGCGATATAAATATGCCATTTGCCGGTTGTATGAACTTTCTGTCTACTGATTTGCGGTTTTATAACACGGTTCGATGATTTGATTTTTAGATGCTATGATACGGACTCTGAAAAAATGCTCGGGTTCAGCGTCCTTCGCATGGATCACGAATTCCATTAGTAGGTATTAGATGTATTATTGTTTGGCACATTTCTCATTTAATTGAATTTGTTTAGTAAATTGCATGTTGTTGCTTAAAAAGTCATAAAATTTTTCACCAGAATTTGTTAAATATTTCACATATAAAACGACTTTCAAAATCTCACATTTAATTGTGATTTTTCTGAAGTTCACTCTTTATTTACCGCAGGAAAAAGTGCCCAGTGGTAGCATTGCATCCTAGTAGGGACATAGCGCATTTCACAAATTTTAGTGCATTATTTTATGGAACATGCGTTTGTTTTCAAACGATGAAATGTTTCTTACCGTATTCCTTCCCGCTCTCCGTCGTTCCCCAGCGTGAATTGTTTTTTTTACAAAAATCGGGATTTTTTTTTAAAACGTCGCGGGAATCAATTATTAAAAATCGGGACTGTCCCGCCAAAAGCGGGACGTCTGTTCACCTTATTCTTCATAACACAACGGCCTACGATACTACATAATCAGAACGAATACATACAAAATTCAAATTAAACTTAAATTTACCGTATACAATATATTACAATTAATCTATACCATTTAAGACACTGCCATCAAAATTCTAGGAAAATGGGCTAACAAGAACATTCAATAATATACATACAAGCAAAATAATTACTAATGGACTAATAGAAAAATAGAAATCAATATACATACTTTTCTGAAAATTAAGGGAACCTTCCCCCAATTATATTTCATTCTAGAATAATCTATATTTCATTCTAGAATAATCAAAAATATATTTTTCTATTTTGCGTCTAAAATAAAGTCATTTCGATACCCAAATGCGTATCGAAATGGCCTTCATTAAGATACGCAAAGTTTTGTTTTTCAAGGTTGGTCACATTGGGCATACAAACGTCAGTGAAAGTTAAAACGAATAATTATATAAATAAAATTATTCTTATTAATTAATCTTATCATTAAAGAATAATCTAAATTAGTGTTAAATATTTTAATTAATTAAAATAATTAGTAATAATAACAAAATATCAAATTGACTATATTTTAATAAAATACACATTTTATGAAAGCTAGTTTTGCAACAAAAAAATATATAGAAATATGATGAAACGCAGAGCTTACTATTTTGAATTGAAATTTTTAGAAATTTTCTTTAAAACATAAAAATATTTTTTTAAATTTCAAGACAAAAAATGCAAAATAGAAAAAATAGTATAAAAAACTCGTTTCATAAGACGTTTTATCGCACTTATCCTTTAGAAAACTCCCCGCTGCGCGGGTCGTTTTCTAAACAGATTGCGTGCGATAAAATCGTCGATTATGAAACTAGTTTCTTAATATACTATTACGGCATTCCTTTTGCAGAACGACAGACAATTAGAATGCGATAGTGTAAACAGAGATAATTAATTGTAAACGGATCGCTGTATCGTAAACATAAAATCATGTAAACAAATGTAAAGTGAATTTTAATTGTGAATAAAGTTTTAAGTGTTACTGAATTTTTGGACACTGTATTTATAAATTTCTATGATCTGTTAGAGTTTCTGAAGTTACTGAAGGCATCTTCTAGTAATATTGTTGATTGTATTGTTTTACTATTGTTGTGTTGAGAAGTCTGTTAGTCCTGAATTTCGATTTTGTTAAAATTAGATATAGAAGTTCTTAGTACAATTTTTGATAATTCTGAATCTCAACTGGCAGGCCAAAACATTGTTTTACAGTTTTTAATTATAAAGCAATTGAAATTCTATTGTAAATGATTTGAATTTTGATGATCTGATTTGCCGTTGATATGATATTTTCAGTAACGGTGCATGCACAATGTATGAGGTTTTTCCTCATGAGATTTGAGCAACTTTTTATTATTATTTTTTAATAGAAATACAATGCTTTAAAATGTAGGTAGCTCAATTCTCTATTAATCATGAGGAAAAAGTTACGAAATTTTTAATTTTTTCATTGAGGAAAAAGTATTTCAAAAATAAATTTTTTTTTCTCAAAATAAATTTTCATACAAACTTGGATCTCATGAGTAAAAGTATTTTCATTGTGCATGCATTGTAAATATTTCAGTAATTCGGTGCAAAGATTTTTCGGTGCAACGATCCAATGAGTTTTGTCAGTGTGAACTTTCGGTGTTATGATTTTCGTTGTCATTTTCGGTTGTTTGATTTTTCGATAGAATGATTCTCGATGGTATGATTTTTCGATGGTATGGCTTGATTCGTTTTTATCGATTCCATACTTAGAATAGACGTAGTATAGCAAAGGTGAAATAAACAATAACTATGTTTGTGAAAAATTTTAAACCTGTTAATTTGAAAACAGGGTGGTCTGAAAATTTTCTAAAAATCCAAACTTATGCGTTTTTTTAAATGAAGTTAAGAATGCTTAGTGTTAATTATAATAAATTATAAATTAATGTCTGTGAATATCCGAAGATACCATGGCACCTACGATTATGCTTTAAACTGACATTTCATATCTTATATTCATAAGATATGAATAAAAGATATGAAATGAAAATTTCATATCTTATATTCATATCTTATATTCATCTCATATCATATATTCATAATTTTAAAAGATATGACAAGAGAAAGGCTCACCCGATATCAGTGGTTTTGTATGTGTTGGAAAGGTATTTGAATGACCAATGGACAAAAAATAAACAATAAAATTTCTGCTTTTACTGTTAAGAAATAATTTTTTTTCAAATCAAACAAGCTTAGAATTTTTTTACATAATACGAATCCAACCTTCAAAACTCCAAAACTCCCTAAGGCCTAAAACATACTAAAATTAAATTGAGCATTTTTTTGTTCTACAAGTGGGTCATTCTTTTACAACCCGAACACCTTTCTGACCGACACATTTTTGATTTGGCTGAAATTTTTTTTATGGGTTTTATATCGAACAAAACGATATACGTGTGTTCGAGGGTTTTTTTTTGAAAATATCGCGGTTCTAAATTTCGAGAATTTCGTGATTTTTGGCTTGACGAGTTATTTTCAAATATTCATAATTTTGGTTCTATTAAAGATAGAAACCTCTAGTTTGTTTTATTTTAAATTTAAAAGATGCCAGTTTATAAAAAAAATTAAAATTAATAAAAGTTATTAACAATTTGCTATTGTTATAAACAAATTAAATGTTCCAATCGATTTGTAGTGACAATTTTTGTCTATTTATTTTTTATTTATTCTTTTTTTTGGTAATGGCAAAACGTGTTCGTAGAATTAATCGAAAATTGACACTAAAAATAAATTAAAATAATTGTGATGTTAAAGTTAAGTCGATCGTCCAAAATTAAATTTTCCGGCAAACGGCTGTAAAGTTTAACTTTACTGTCGCCAGGGAGTTAGTTAAAATCTTACTTTTTAGCCTGCGGCTGCAAAAGTAGCGCCATTTTTTTTTATACGCCGGCGGCTGTAAAGTAGCATTTGTTATTTTGTTATTTTTTCAAACATATTGTATAACTATGGCAACAAAAAATAAGTTGATTCTCATTGGATTATGATATTTTGAATTATTGTATGTGACATGACAACAGAACATAACAAACAGTTTCATTGGATAACGAAATTTGGAATTATTATATAACTATGACAACAAAATAACAACTACTTCAATTGGATTATGAAATTTTGAAAAAGCCGCTTTGATAAAAAAATTTTATTCATTCAAAATTTAAATGTTTTTTTCTCTTTTTTGAAAGTATTTATGACGATAAAAATTCATATTTATAAAAAATATGATGTACAGGGTGAGCCAAAAGTCACGCCTGCGTGTAAAAATTGAATAACTTTTTTGTTTATTATTATTTTTTATTTATTTTTTCAGATTTTATTCATCGGACCGTGTTACACCACCATGCAAAATTTAATGACCGAGAAACGAACCGAAGTGGTAGAATTTTACTTTTGCAATTGGCATTCAATTTTACTGACACAACAAGCATATAAAAATTATTTAAACATCAGATATGCACCTAGCCAAACCGCAATCAATCGTTTAATTGTACGGTTCCGACAACAAGGTCGAGTGTCAGACTTGCCACGATCAGGAAGACCGAGAATAATACAGAACCAAGTGAACATTGATCGTGTACGGGACAGTGTTGAAGAATATCCAGAAACTACAACGCGAAGACGTTTTGGACAACTGGGCATCTCTATAACATCACTTCGACGTATTTTATCACGTCATTTACACATGCATCCATCCATACAAGGTCCAAATGGCCTGACTTTTACCAGTTGACTACCATCAAAGAATAATTTGGGCAACACGTTTCGTGGAGTTGTGCGCAGAAAATAATGAGTTTCTTAACAATTTAATAATGAGTGATGAAGCACATTTTCATCTAAATAGATATGTAAATATACAAAGCGATTTTGGGGTACTGCAAACCCTAGAGTTGTACACCAGCGCCAATTGACGCGCACAAGTGTACAGTATGGTGTGGAGTGACAACACAAAGAGTTATAGGGCCCTACTTCTATGAGAATGAAGTTGGTAATGCAGTGACGGTGAATAGGGACAGGTATCGTACTATGATTAATAATTTTGTACGCCGTGTTGCAGCCAACAAGTGGTTCCAGCAGGATGGAGCAACAGCACACACGGCCCGTGCCACAATTACTCTTTTAAATGAAATTTTTGATGACCGAATTATCTCAAGAAATTCAGAATTTAATTGGCCAGCGCGTTCACCAGATTTAACTGCGCCTGATTATTTTCTATGGGGTTATCTTAAAGAACGAGTGTATGTTAACAAGAACCAAACTATAGAGCAGCTAAAGAACAACATTGAAGCTGAGATCAGGGTAATAGAACCTGAAAATTTGCGTGCAGTTATGCAAAACGCATATTTAAGAGTCAATTGTGCATCGATGAAAATGGTGGTCATCTCTCTGATATTATTTTTCAAAATTAAAATTTAAATCATACAAAGTCAATATTATATTTAAAAAAAAAAACAATAAAAAAAATAATAAACAAAAAAGTTTATTCAATTTTTACACGCAGGCGTGACTTTTGGCCCACCCTGTATTAATTTCATATTTATAAAAAATTTAAACGTTTGCCGAAAAAATAGTGTATTTAATTCGGCGCTAAAGTGACTTTTTGTGTATCGTCTATAATATAATTGTCGGCCTCTGTCAAACTATAGACTCAACACAAAAAGTATCACTTTAGCTCCTAATTAAATAATGTACTATTTTATCTCGTCGCTGGTCGAGTTAATGGTTAGCCATTAAGTCTGATCAGAAGGACGCCGGTTCGATTCCCGAACCGACCGGAATTGAGATAAAACTTTTGTTACGGATCTTTCACTTTTCAAAGCAATTTTTCATTCTATTCAATTGAATACATTCATTTCTAGTGACTTATAATGGTTTATATACGTCATAATTACGTCCAAAAAGTAATAAATATTTAAACTTGTATACATTACATAAAAAATTAATTTTTTTTTTCAAAACAACCTTTTCAATTCAAAATTTTATAATCCAATCAAAATATTTGTTATTTTTTGTTGACATAGTTATACAATTTGTTTGAAAAAAATATCGTAAAAATATGGAAAGAAATGGCGACACTTTTTCCGCCGCCATAAAAATATGAAAGTTACTTCACTGACGCCGTAATAAAAAGAAAAAAAGCATTACTTTACATCCGCTTTTATTATAAGTCACAAAAGAAAGACCTTCCCCAAGCCGCAAAAATTTTTTTTGTACTATACAAATTATATTTTTCGTTCTCTTTAAATGATTAGATTTAGTTTCTAATATCATAATTATATTGTGGTCGTAAAATAAGTAAAATAGTATATACACCTGGAGAGAAAGCATAGAATCTCCCTCAGTGATATTGCAGCCCCTAGGCTTTGACCTCGGGCTTCTAACACACCTCGGGAGAAAAACGGGAGCAAACGTCATTGCTAATTAATCGATTATTTTGATTGATAATAAGTTGTAACTTTAAAACTAGGATCATGTTGATAGTCTCCAGCTATATGCAAAATAAGGAATAAAACATGTTTCAATGACTTTAATTCATCATCTTCAGTTTAATGCATTGCTTGACATTTCAATCATATAATTTTCAAGAGCAGATTTCAAAAGTTGTAATTTTGATAGCAATTTTTTAGTTATAATTTGTTCTAAGATCAATGATTTAACAAATAAGTTTATATTAGTATTCTTTTATAAATCTCACCTGAATAATAGTCCAAACATTGAACATACTAAAAATGCAATAATAAGTTCTGAATTAAATGCACTTCCAGTACGACCCATTATGGGTAAAAACATATTTAACGCTCCTAAATTTAAATAAAATGATTCAATAAATGGTATTCCATTGATGAACACATGTATTATTAACCATTTATAACTTCGATTATATTTATATAACGATTGTTGTAATAAATTGTTAATTGTTGGGAAAACAACCCATAACAATGGTATAAATCCTGATCGGATTTTTAAGATCAATGTGATCAATAATAAACCAGTCCACAATACTTGCGTTGCATCATAATGTAACTGATATAATACCCAATATGAGTTAATTTTCTGAAAAGAAAAGAAAATATTGAAATAGTTGCATATTACCTCGGCCTGAAATACCTAATTACTTCGGTTTGAAAGACCTAAGTATTACATTCATGAGCCAAAAGTGAAATTGTTACTTCCACTTTTTTTGGCATATCTCGACATTTTAGGACCTACTGATTCTAAAGAAGCAAAAAAATGTATGTCTGTCTGCCAACAACCGACGAAATCCGAGCCGAAAGGACGATGGGTAACTGTACCGGAAGTGTGTCAAAACAAGGAAATATGCATATTTTTTGCTTAAAAAACGTTCATTTTAAGTAGTAATGAGTAGTAACAAAGAATGTGGAGAAATCTTGATGATCGGGATTGGTATGTGAGATCAAAAACTAGATTATTGCATTAGAAGTTTGTCAAAAAAATGTTGTCAAGCGTGTCAAAAGAAAGATTTTTATTCATTATTTTACCCAATTTTTTGGAAAAAAATAAAATAAATTATTTGTATGACATGAAATTACTTCGATCTGAAAGACCTAAGTATTACATTCTCGAGCGAAAAATGAAATTCTTACCCCCACTTTTTTAGCATTTCTCGACATATTAGGACCTACTGATTCTAAAAAAGCAAAAAAAAAAAATGTATGTCTGTCTGCCGGCTGGCCGTCACAACCGACGAAATCTAGAAAACCGTTGTAGGGATTTCGAAAATTTTTGGTTTCTAAAAATAGATATACTCAATGGTAAGAGCCGAAAGGCCGATGTTTCGATAGTTGTCCCGGAAGTGTGTCAAAAAAGTCGTCAAGTGTGTCAAAACAAGGAAATTTGCATATTTATGGCTTAAAATTTGTTGATTTTAAGTGATTACGAGTAGTAACATTGAAACAGAGTAAAACAACGTCTTTTTTCACTTCAAAAATTTTTTTATTGTAACACCAAATATTTTCTGTCTCTAAGAGACCTTCTTCTTGGGTTAATTGTTTTCTAAACTCAGTTTAGAAAACAATTAACCCAAGAAGAAGGTCTCTTAGAGACAGAAAATATTTGGTGTTACAATAAAAAAATTTTTGAAGTGAAAAAAGACGTTGTTTTACTCTGTATTATTACAATCACTTCAAGTAGTTCACACAAGAAAATTATATAATTTGTAACATTGAATTTGGAGAAATCTTGATGGTAGGGATTGGTATGTGAGACAAGACTAGATTAGTGAGTTTGTCAAAAAAATGTTGTCAAGTGTGTCAAAAGAAAGATTTATATTTATTTTTTTAACCAATTTTTTGGACAAAAATAAAATTAATTATTTGTATGACATGAAATTTTATTATTAATATCGAGAATTATGGCATTATAAGTTTGTCAAAAAAAAAAATGTGTGTCAAAAAATGATTTCATTTATTTTTTTAGGCCAATTTTTTTTTAAAAAAATTTAGCTATTTTTATGACGTAAATGTAATTAAAAATGAAATTGGACATGCAAATTTTGGAATTTGTTATAGTTTTTGAAATATTTTTGGAATTTTGAAAAAAGTTTGTATTTTTGATTTTGTTATAATATTTGCAATATTTTTAGAATTTTGAAAAAAAAAATAGAATTTGTGAATTTTATATATATTTTTAGAATTTTGAAAAAAGTTTCAATTTTTGATTTTATAAGAATTTTTGGAATATTTTTAGAATTTAGAAAAATTTTTAAATTTTTGATTTTATTATAATTTTTATAATTTCGGAAAAAGTTTCAATTTTTGATATTGTTATAATTCTTGCAATATTTTTAGAATTTTGGAAAAAGTATGTTATTCGAATATTATTCGAATTTGGAAAAAGTTTAAATATTTGATTTTCTTCTAATTTTTAGAATTTTGAAAGAGTACAAAGTTTTGATTTTGGTATAATTTTTGCAATATTTTTAGAATTTTTGACAAAAGTTTCAATCTTTGATTTAGTAATAATTTTTTGAATATTTTTAGAATTTTGTTTGAAAAAAGTTTGAATTTTTGATTTTATTTAATTTTTACAATATTTTTGGAATTTTGAAAGAAATATGAATTTGTAATTTTGTAATATTTTCTCGAAACGCTAAATGGAGAGATTTTTGAGTAGTTTGCTGATTGTATCATCTTTTCACTAAATTATGTTAATAATTTTCCGGCAACGTATTGATGTTTCGTGTTAGTTTTGTAATACATATCTAAACAGAGATAAAAAAATACATGTACTTTAACAAAAAGTTATGTTTGATATACATCGGTGCCCAAAACTAAAAAATATGCCCTCATAAAAGTTTTTTACTGAAAACTATATCAAAATCCTTAACCCAGACCGAAGTCTTGATATCTCAGAGCCTTGAGATTTCAGCCCCTTCATATTTTACATTTATGTTTATTTTACCTTTTGTTGATTTTTTCCAAAATGATGAATTATCGCCATCGAAATGCTCATCGTTGGTAACACATATAGGAAGTAGATCCATATTGGTTTGGCATACCATGACATAGTTCTGTTTAGTATACTTAATACGATAGCTATTATAAGAACACCAACTAACGACATGATCCATGCAAGCATCTGAATTCCAATACTATTTGCCAATTCACGAAAATATGTATTAGATTGAATTCCTATAATTTTAAAATAAATAATTGTTATATTTAATTTTACTTCATCAAACAATTAAATTAGAACTTTCATTAGGCATACAACACAATAGTAAATAAAATCTAATAGGTGAATAATTCCTCTAACCATACAAAAGTACAGATTCCGGAAGTCACATTTAAAGTTCGTATGTTTTCGTATCGAATGTGACAGTAGTTAGAACACGAGATTATTTGCCTTAACTCTTGGGTTAAAAGGCTCAATAGAGAGTTTGACAAAAAAAATTTTAGGTGAATAAAACTTCAGCTACGTATAGGAACCATTGGCATTTATAACGCATCCTTAAATTCTCATCATTGTGGAGAATTGTTTACGCTAAACGGAAAGTTTTTGTGAGAAGTTTATGAATGAATACAACTACTATTGCTAATAAGAACCGTTGAAAAATTTCGAGTACTTGCAAATTAAGTATAGGTTTTATATATAACAAAAATTTATAAATTTCACAGAAAGAGTTACATTATAAAAATATAAATGAATAAAGCACGGAAAATTTCATTTTACTTAAATTTGAACTCAATATTTTTAAGATCGAACGAACGAGCGAACGATATTTACGAAAAATTGTTTGAAATTTTAAGACATTCCACTATGAAATTCGAATGTGACTTCGATTGCTTTGAGTGATTTGAGAAATTGTTCCCCTATCTTTAGATGAATGAACCCTTCATATTATTTAATTTAAATCATATATGAAAATAATTTACAAACCATTCATTTTATAAGCATAAATATATGTTTACACAATTTAGTTACAAGAAAAATACCAGGAAGTAAAGAAACAAATAGTTTACTGTGATTAGTAAAGATTCTTTAGATTTGTCAAAAAGTCGTTTTAATACACTGAAAATGTAATAAACTAATAAGAACAATCAATAGTATTTTTGTGTCAAAAGTATTTCTGAAGTTTTTTACTAGTTTAATATTTCAAACAGATTTATATATCTTAGTTGAACTCTGGTATGAATCAATTAACTTTTCTTCTTTTTTCTTTGTAGATGAACACAACACAAACAACCGTTTCATCAACCAATTATTTTTGTCTATCCACTTTTTTACCACAAATTTTTTAAAACTCTTTTGTTAAGCAACTGATAAGTGGCACCTTGGCACCTGGCAAAAATTCATTTATATGTATTTCCGTCAAAGAAGGGATTTATGCATTAGTTCTGTGTTAGGATTGTTTGCCCTGCTTGAGAGTTGAGGCATTATGCATTCGTATCTGTTCATTATCCAGCAGTGTTGGTAACGATATTTATAACAAAACGTACAAAATTAGTAACAGTGCAACGGTGTTGTGGTGAAGAGATTTATGATCAAATTTCGATCACCCACAATCATAATTCATACACTTTTTAACATACTTTAAACTCTAGAAGAGTCAAGAGTGCAACAGATATAACGCCCAAACTTGGTACACTTAATAATCGAATTATTTCATATTCACCTATTTGCTTGTCACATAGTATTATTCAAATATCGTTGGGGACACGGTCGTCGATTTTCAAGTATGGTGTTTCAGCAATATGGTACATGAACCATCAACTTTTGGTTCGCGCCTTTTTATCCCCGCCTGAAAAAACTGTTTCTCTATGTAAACTCCCAGCATCGAAATCTTACTGTAGAATAGTAATCCTATAGGTCAGTTGACGTTCCACTTGAGATAGTTTCGGATATTCGAAAGGTAATGAACTTGAGTTCCTATTATTCAATTTGGCCCTAAAATACTAGATACGAAAAAGTCGCACCGAAACATAAAGTTGTATCTTTAACGAATTTAGTCAATTTCTTGAGTATGTATATATTTAATATTGCTAACTATACCGATAGTAATTTTGCATATCGATCAAATGATATCAAGGAAGGTATCGCATCGTAAAAAGTAAGAAAGTTGAAGGCATTGAAAAAAAGATATCTAAGAAGAAAAAGTTTCTAAACTATTTGAACTCTGAATGTCTAAATAACTTATTTATTGATAAATATATAAGTATGTCTTACATAAAACATTTAAGAAAAAAGAAAACGTGATGAACTATTTTTGTGCATATAATGTATAAATTTACACCCAAACTAGTGAAACAAATTTAACGAGTTTTTTGTGAAATAAAAAACACACCCGACTCATATATGGAAAAAAATTTTACAGAATAGCACACTCCAAAAACTTACAAATACTTTAAAAATTAATTTAACCTATTATAAAATGCAAAATATTTGTATATAATACTGACGATCCATAAATTAGTGTCACAGAAAAAACAATACAAATATGAAACAACCATAAGCATTAGCAGCACAGATGAGAATAATAAAGCAATAAATGATACTTACATTCTCCATACAGAAACTGTGGTTCCTAGTTGGACTTTAATCACATCTTTTTTTTTTTAAATTATAATTCTAACAATAAACAATTGATTGTCTGGATATTAACCATCCAAAATCATATTTAATTTCCATAAATCATGTGTAAAATATTACCATGAATAGATCATTAACTTTACGGGTGCGTTCGGTTAAAATGTACAAGCCAAGCTGTTATTCAGTTAATTTAAATTATTACAAAAAAGAAAGCAACATTAATGCAACATGTAGAGTAAATTTCAGTGTCACTCTTCCTTAAATGTTAACTAAAAACATTTATTTTCTTTCATACAGTGTGCTACTACCGTCTATTGTATTAGTATTTAACCTAAACAAATGCAAAAATTAGTAGTTCAACTTGTAACTTGATTAATTCTAGATATCTATGAAATTCTGTTGATAGTTCAAAATTTTAAATTCGCAAACACAAATCCGGAGCAAATCCGAAATTTCAAATTTGAACATTTTTTAATCAATAACTGTGTCACCTTTATTTATATGAACAAATTTGAACTAATCGAAAAATGTTTTATGATGCATTGTTGTAGAATCTTACCGTTTCTTTTCGCCCAATTTGAATTCCGCCAAACTGACCAACACGATAAAAATATTATTATTAGATATAAAGGAATGGCATAGCTTTCAGGCCAGCGAACTACAAAAGCACCTAACATATCGAAAAATATCAAATTCCCAGCTCGAAAGCTTTCAATATCATCCAACTGGTGTCCAGCCGCAATTCCTGAAATTAAATTTGTATTAAGCTTTATTAATCGTCAACATAAGTGAAAGCTATATATTAATTCTAAATACCTCTTACTAACGCTAAAATATTATCACCAGTTCTTTGTAGCGATCCAAGTGGTATTTGCTCGACTGAATCGAAATTCGTGTGATAAACATATCCATTCGTACTCCATGCAAAATCAACTCCGGATATTTTTCCAAAGTCTCTAAATATTCTAAAATCTGTTTCTCCTGGAATGATTCCACTTTGAAAAATTTCTTGTGCCAATGACGACGCGTAAGGATATGGAACCTCTTTTGAATATGTTTCTAATATCCATGGATTATTTGGACCAGCTTGAAATAATATTTCTCGACCACCTGCACCACATGCTTCTAAATTAATGAAAGCTTGGATATCTTTGGCCCAACGATGTTGTGTTATAAAACCATGAGAACCTTGCATTATATTTTCTTCCGCTCCATTAAATAAAAATATTACACTATGTTTTAGAACCTTATTTGATTTTGATATAACTCTTAAAATTTCTAACATAACTGCACAACCAGCACCATCATCAGACGCACCTGGACTATCGGGTACAGTGTCGTAATGACAATTGAGTAATAAACTATTATTTGTTTTCATTCTAGAAGAAATTTTAACAATAACATTTTGAACATCATTATAAACATTTGTCATTCCATCTAAGAAGTTTAACTTAAAAGCACCACTAGATTTTTGATATTCTATATCAACTTCATGCAAATAATTGGCTGATTTTTTTATCTTTTCCAATTCTACATTTAAAAATCTTACAGCTAACACTTCATTTTCATAACTTCCTGAAAAGAAAAGAAAAACAAATTTAAGAAATATAGCAGCTACATAGTCATTTGGTTTGAAGTATATTGAACTAAATATTGACGTGTGAAAAGGATTATGACTTTTAAACAAAAACATTAAATCAAAAGCGATTTCTGCTTCTCTTATCCCTAGCTCTTCAGATATTCGTTGTGTACTAAATACCATATTAATTTAAGAAAAATACAAAACAGCAGGAGTTCGGTAGACCTGTACCAACAATACAGATTTGTACTGGCAACAATGCAGATTTGTCCATTCTCATATAAGAAGTATGTATGCTCCAAACTTTAAAAACAAAATGAGAAAGTCAGCAGCTGCATGTTAGACACTACGTCACTTTGGTCAATGTGTCCCAAACGTTAATCATTATCTTTCATATTTGCATCTTTTGACAAAATTTCTTCAAAATTAATTCATGAACGAATGTTGTATGCTGCCAACAAACAAACAAAACACCTCCTAAGCTTTTGTCTAATGTAGGCCAAGATCTAATAACTTTTTCATAATAAAAACTGATAAAAAATCGAATTGGTGTAAAACTGATTTTTATTCGAATATGTGACTCTGCAACTAGTTCTTGTATGGATCAACCTACACAAAATCTTGTTTTTTTAACTCTAGGACATCCAAAATGTCGAAAAAATGGAAAAACGTTCGGGCAATATTATTATTATTTCAGTCCATTTAAGCGAAAATTAGTAGTTCACCTTAAAAAGTTTTTATATAACCGGCAGTCGGTTTAACAACAAACACCGTCAATCAAACCGTTTGGAGAAAGGTTAAGGAGCTCAAGTCAAGGAGCTTTGGGTAACAATAAAAACTTTTTTGAAGAAAAATTGATTTGTGTAATAGTCCCTGGGCCCACGCTGATTTCATTTGATGATTAGCACATATTTTATACTTCGTGAGGCGCCTGTCTCTAACGAGTCCGAAAACTTTTGTTCTATCGTTTTCCTCGATTCGGCCACTTTTTCGTTTAGCCAACTCCGAAATTTGCTAACAACCTTTTTTTAACTATGGGGGATAGAAATTTGTTTCAGAATACGAGGGTAAACATGTCTGACAAAAATATGTCTGCTATAGTCGAGTCCGACAATTGATATTTTGGCATGTTTAGGATGTCGGGCTCGACAATAGCAGACAAATTTTTGTGTACCCGCGTGTTCTACAACAAATTTCAACCCCCATAGTTAAAAAAAAGTTGTGTTAGCAAATTTCGGAGTTTGCCAAACGAAAAAGGGGCCGAATCGAGGAAAATGACAGAACAAAATTTTTCGAACTCATCAAAGACAGGTAATCAGCGAAAATAACTTACAATTCACAAAACAGAAAATTTAACAAAAAATTTACGAAAATTTAAGTGAGGTACGAAAATTTTCGTAATTGAATGTCATAATTCTCTAACTCTAAGCTTTAATTATTAGACCCTGTCGAAAGAAGAGATCTATATGAGAGAATTTGAGTTAGACAGTGATTTAGCACAATATTTTTTTATAAATTATGATTTATGACATGCTATCGAAAATGGACATGACAGTCGTAACTGTTAACTTTATATGAACCAAAACGTTTTAACTACAAACAAATTAAATCATGTTAGTTTTATGGTTTGTTGGCGGACGAACTGCTAACGGATCTCAGCGAGATAGCAACACTCGCAGTTGACGAATCTTTTCGGAAAGCGTAGACAGGTTTTGATTAATTGTTGGATACTTGTGTTTTGAAAAGTTTAATCAAAAACGTGTTCAAACATAGTTAATTAAAAGGTTTGATAAAAACTGTAACGACGCACTATTTCGAGTTTTACTTTAAAATAATAATTTTCATATTGAAATAAATCCGCATATAGTTCGCTAATTTGTTTCGGTAACATTTTAACATTTTTTTAGTTATAATTGTTGCGTCACTCAATATCAATTAATAATACTTGTTTATGTCTACATAGAAGTTTTTGTTATGTAAAGCTTAGTCATAGTATTGTGTGTAGACAAAATACAGTTGTGCATTTATAATATTCATCATTCGGAGTCAGACGAGTCGACGTCTCCTAAATTTTAAAATAAAAAGAACAAAAAACATAATAATCGAAAATAGATAAATAATAGTGTTATAAGTGTTAATAAGTGTTAGTAAGTGTAGTAGCTAATAAGTAAATAAGTGTTATAGTGTTTGTGTTAATGTTTATGAAAAATAAAAGTGTTGAAGAACGGACGCGTACAATTATATAATTGGTGAGATTGTTCTTTATTAAAAAATTATTTGGTATTTTGTGTTCACTATTGCCAAGAGGTAGGCAGGTAAAATTTTACCTTTTATTGCTTTGATGTAATAAATTTATTTATTATTTTAAAGCATTTGTCTTGGTAATAGAAACCCAAAAATCTTGTTTTAGTTGTTATTGATTTTTTTGGATTGCCTGGGTTTTTTTTTTTATTTGAAGTTTTGTGACATGATCTAGCTCCTCCCACCTCGGACTTATTTTGGGAGTTGGAAAGTGTCAGTTGGTTGATTGTGAAATGTTTTTTTTTGACAAAAGTTAGGAATTTCGAATTTAACCCTTTATTTGTGCTCGTCAATTTTGTTAGTGTATTTTGTGTCCCCATTTTTTTTTTTTGCTTTTCTCTTATCGTGCTACTGTTGCATGAAATCTGCTACCGTGTTTTTGTGACAGAGATACCCAGTTTCTTTTGTACTGTTTAGTGTTGAAATTTAGGCCTGGCCGAATTTCAGTAGCTATGCCTGCAATGTCAAAGGGTAAGTCTTTGTCTCAACAAAATGGCCGCAGAGTGAACCAACAGCTTAGCATTGACTTCACCAACATAAGAGGTCTCAATTCGAATCTAAACGAGGTTCATCACTACATCGAAAAAAATAAACCTGACATATTGTTTCTTACCGAAACAATTGTTAGTGGCAAAGCATCGAAGTTGGATCCCGACAAATACCGGATACCTAGTTACGAATTGGAACATTCCTTTTATAACAAGCATGGTGTCTGTGTATTTGTTCGAGATTCACTTCCATGTGTGAGAATTAAGGCCTACGAGTTGAACTCTAAGCACCATAATTCTATAGCACTGAAGATCTCAGGTGTTGATGAAACTATGTTTATAATAGGATTATATAGATCCCCAAATTCTCCCCCAGGATGTCCCTTTTTCGATCAAATATCGGCTAATCTAGACAAGATTACCACGGACTACCCCAAAGCAAGACTGGCCATTCTTGGAGACTTTAATATTCATAATAAAGAATGGCTTAAGTATTCATCGCGCACTGACGACGTAGGAAGACAAGCCGAACTGATACTCGCAGATTATCACGGTTTGACGCAAATGATAGAGTGTCCCACTAGAATCGCAGACAATTCACATCATAACAATAATTTGCTGGATCTGTTTTTTACAAACGAACCAGATACTACGAAGACAAAAGTTGAACAACCCCTCGGAACATCAGACCATTTACTAATATCAGCAATAGTGCAATTTACATCACCGACACAAATTAAAGCAAATCCTCGCCGGGTTTGGAACTATAAACGCGCTGACTGGGAGGGACTGAGAAACTTTTATGACGAAACACCTTGGAAAACTATTTGTTGTGTTGATCAAGATCCTAGCACATCGGTAATAAGAATTTCTGAAATCATAAAAGAAGGAATGCGCCGGTTTATTCCAAATCGATTAATCACTCCTAAAACTGAGCCTTGGTTCACACGGGATGTTGATGAGGCAGTGAGGAATAAACGCAAAGCATTCAAGACGTATAACGCTAATAAAACACCTGAAACCCATAGCGCCTATAAGAAAGCCAGAAATATTAGTAAATTCAAAATAGACTTGGACAAAGACGCGTTTATCCAGAAGAAAGCAAAGAAATTCGCCGAGCACCCATCTGGCTCACGTAGTTTCTTTCAGGCAGTTAAATCAGTCCAGAGCAATTTTACTCGATCCTCTATTCCAACCTTAGTTCTGAATGACATTCCCGTGAGCGACTCGAAAGAGAAAGCGGATCTATTGGGTCGTATTTTCGCAGAAAACTCAAACATAGTTGAACCCCCCCATTCTCCTACACTCATTCCCCCAGTTGTAACGAAAATGAAACCAATTATTTTTCGTTGCAATATTGTACGGAAAATGCTTCTTTCTATCAATATCAACAAATCTGCTGGCCCAGACGGTATTCCACCCCTCATTCTTAAAAACTTTGCTAGGCAACTAGCTCCAATTTTAACAAAAATTTTCTATTTATCTTATAAAACCGGAATATTTCCCGATTCTTGGAAGCTGGCCAGCGTTCAACCCATATCAAAGAAAGGCAGTAAGATAGACCCTAACAATTATAGACCAATTGCAATTCTGTCGGTTTTAGCTAAAATATTTGAAAAATATGTTAACTACAATTTGATAGATTATTTGGAAATGTCGCAAATTATTGATGATAAGCAGTATGGTTTTCGTAGAAGTCATGCAACAGGTGATCTGTTAGCCTACGTATCCCATCTTTGGAACAAATCGCTGGAAAACCACGGTGAAACATTCAGTATTTCACTTGACATTTCTAAAGCATTTGATAAAGTGTGGCATAAAAATCTGATAGCTAAATTAAAATCTTATGGCATAGACCATCTTACTGTCTCATGGATTCATAGTTTTCTTACAGGTCGCCAATTTCATGTTAATTTAGATGGTATCACATCCAATATTTTCACAACCAATGCTGGGGTTCCCCAAGGTTCGGCACTCTCACCAACCTTGTTTCTTCTATACATTAATGACTTACTTATTTCCACAGTGCACCCAATCCATAGTTTTGCTGATGACAGCACATTACATGCATCACATGCATCTCCTAAATTTCGATCTCATACTGCAGTTACCACTGATAGAGAGTTGCTAATTGATTCCATCAACAAAGATCTGGAGCGTATAATGGAATGGGGTGATCGTAATCTCGTTTCATTTAATCCAACCAAAACCAAATTATGCCGTCTTTCACGAATGGAGCGACATAAAAATTTTCCTATTAAAATAAACCAAGAGGAATTGCGTGAGGTTGAATCAGTTAGACTTCTTGGAGTGGATATTCAAAATAACCTGAAATGGAATAAACATGTGTTCAACCTCGCTAAATCTGCAATGCAAAAATTAGGATTCTTGAGTCGATGTAAAAAGTATTTCAATCCCGAGCAAATTTTGCTAATCTTCAAGTCCTTTATTCGTCCATGTATGGAGTACTGCTGTCATGTTTGGGGAGGTGCTTGTCAGTCAACAATAAATTGTTTAGACTCTGTACAGAGAAAAGCAATACGGTTGATTGGTAATACCGAACTAACGGACCAGCTTGATTCACTCCAGCACAGAAGAAATGTGGCTGAATTGTCAATATACTATAAATATAACTTTAGCGAATTCTCCTCTAAGGAAATTCAAAATATTCTTCCATCGTGTGCGCAGTATAATCGACAAACAAGAGCTGCCGAGTTATCCCATCCATTTGTTGTACAAATACCTCGTTGTAGAACTGTGTCCTTCCAAAACGACTATTTCAATAGAGTGGCCAAATTATGGAACTCATTGCCCTCCTCTGTATTTCCCGATGAATTTTCTCCTCAGGCATTTAAAGAAAATGTCCATTATCATTTAAAAAAATTAGTATAGTTATCCCTATATCCCCATTCCTTCCATTCCTTTATAGTTGACATGGTATCTTCGGATATTCAAAGAGTCTAAATAATGAATATTTCATATTTAGTGTGCTAAACATGTCTAACTAATTAATAAAAAAAAAAAAAAAAAAATAAATAATAAGAATGCTTGTTTGTATTTGTGGGGAATATTTTCTCGTTTAAATAGAGATGTTTATTGAGATGATACATGGAAATGGAAATTTGGATTGGAAATTTTTAAATTGTGTACAATGAAAAAGATGAGAATAAAGAAAGCAAGAAAGATGGAAAATCTTACTACATATATATACTCGTTCATTTTGTTTGATCGAGGACATTGTTAAATTAAATCGAAAAGATAGTGTTATCGTGCCCAATTTTGTAATTTAATATAATACATAACCTGTTGGTTAGGATATTGAACAGAATGATATGATCATGCAGAAGATGCTGGTAGACAAGAGAGAGTGGAGTTAATGAGAGTCCTTTGCTTCCAGAGACCTGATAACGCTAGATAGCTCTAATTTGTATAATAAATAGAATAATAGAATTAGCAGAATTAATTTATAGAATTACCAATGATGAAATTTCTTGAATTTTCCGAACTTAAGAAATTAGAATTATTTCTTTTGATTGGTGCAAATTTTAATATCTTCTTTACACGAAACAAAAACACATTTCCAAAGAAATATATAGTATTTTATTTTGATTGCGTTATACAACTGATAACACCCAATAGAACTTTTTAACAATCGCAATACTGTAATAGTATTGTCGATGTTGTTATAAAAAACTGGTATTTAATATTCTAGTCTTCGTACTGGCTGAAATTCAGTTATTTATAAAACAAATTTACAAAACTTAATTTTTGCATAGAACAAGCTTCAATTTATTTGAATTGACTTCGTTGGAGCTATTTACTAAAAGAAATATATTAACCCTACACGGTTGCACTCCTGCCATACCTTAACTTTTCTAGATATATTTGATTTTTTTTTCAACTACCCGGGTTACCCGGGTATTTCAGAAATTAAATACTCGATTACCCGGGTACTTGCAAAGTTAAGTAATTTGGATGCCCTAGTTACCACTCAAGAGTGATAAGTGTTTAAGCTATCCAATCGCCATCTAATGATATTGAAAAATATTTTAGGAAAGATTTGCATAAGTTTGAAAATTTCAAAACGAAACAAAGAAATATTGATACAATATTAGAGTCAATAGCAGAGAGGGATATGAATTCAAATATTACAATGGAGCCAAAAAATTAATGGATAGTGAACATCTGATGTATAACAATAATTCTAGAGGTAGTCATAAAAGGAGATGCTATCAATTTATGTGGGCAAGAAGTGGATCATCATTAACACTTATTAAAGCTTTGTTAAACTTATTTTATACAACTTTTTTGATTTAATTTACTTACTTCGGTCTGAAAGACCTAAGTATTTCATTCATGAGCCAAAAGTGAGCCCGTCGTCCGTCATTACCTACAAGATCTAGAAAACCGCCGTAGTGATTTCAAAAGTTTTGGTTTCTAAAAATAGGTATACTGGACAGGTCCGAGAGAACGATGTGTTCGATAACTGTTCCGGAAGTGTGTCAAAAAATCGTCAATTGTGTCAAAAAATCGTCAAGTGTGTCAAAACAAGAAAAATTGCATATATGTATTTTGCTTAAAAAACATTCATTTTTGTGATTACGAGTAGGAACATTAAATTTGGAGAAATCTTGATGACAGGGATTGGTATGTGAGATGAAAAACTAGATTATTGCATTAGAAGTTTGTCAAAAAAAATGTTGCCAAGAGTGTCAAAAGAAAGATTTATATTTATTTCTTTACCCAATATTTTGGAAATTATGGCATTATAAGTTTGTCAAAAAAATAATGCCAAGTGTGTCAAAAAATGATTTCATTTATTTTTTTGTCCAATTTTTTGGAAAAAAAAATTGCTGTTTTTATGACGTAAATGTAATTGAACATGAAATTGGATATGGAAATTTTTCAATTTGTTATAGTTTTTGAAAAAATTTTGGAATTTTGAAAAAAGTTTGTATTTTCGATTTTATTATAATTTTTGCAATATTTTTAGAATTTAGAAAAAGTTTTAATCTTTGATTTCGTAATAATTTTTGGAATATTTTTAAAATTTTGAAAAAACTTTGATTTTATATTTAATTTTTACAATGTTTTTGGAATTTTGAAAGAAATATGAATTTGTAATATTTTCTCGAAATGCTAAATGGAGAGGTTTTTGAGGAGTTTGCTGAGTGTATAATCTTTTCACTAAATTATGTTAATATATGATCTGTTATAATTTTCTGGCGACGAATTGATGTTTCGTGTTAGTTTTGTAATAAATTTCTAAACAGGGATAAAATACATGTACAAAGAGTTTTATGTTTGATATAAATCGTTGCCGATAACTCAAAACAATGTCCCCATAAAAGTTTTATGCCGAAAACTTTATCAAAATCCTTAGCCAAAACCGAAGTCTTGATATCCCAGAGCTGTGAGATTTCAGCCCCTCCAAATTTTATTTTTGTAATTGTAAAATTTTTTCAGTGTTAATTTATTTTCTTTGTTAGTCAAATTTCAATACAGTTTTGTCCTTAAAATTTTTTTTGAATATTAACATAAGAGATTTCCGCCGTCAGGATTTTTAATAGTTTTGATAAAAGTACAATTACATTACAATGTAGAACATATGGCGTCGAAACAAAGACATTTTAAAGCGCTAATTTCCATAACAAAACAACAAAAGTAAATAACCTAAGTGAATATACCAGTTGTTTGCACATTTACGATTAAGCGAATAAAATTACTTTTACAAAAGACACATAAGCAGACATTTCGGAGCTTCCGGCATCGTACAGAATGAATTATTTAGTTTTATCAACTGACTTGGGCTCTGTAATTGAAACCTATGGCACTTAATTCATTTATAGTATAGATTTAGTTTTGAGAAAGCAGCTTATGCACAATTTTATTTTGGTGGCAGCGAATCGGTCAATAATTAATGAAGAATTCTGTGTTAAATTTAGTTTATTAGTTTACCTTTAGCATAAAAGGCTGAAGCATAAAATGCAGCAACTAAAATGGGTATCAATACCACGATAACGAAAGTTGATGAAATGACTTTCATTTATGTCATTGTCAACCACGGCTTTGAATCATTTCTCAAAGTTTCTCCTCCTTAACAAACCCAATTACAATATGCATGTTAAAAATGGCAGGGTTCATCATATAATCACTGATATTCATTCAAGAATCAATTTTCTATCATAAAGTAACAAAAATTATAGCCCATGTTTGATAAAAATAACAATAGCAAACTCAAAATAAAGCAAATCTACAGCTACTGGAATATGCCGGGTCTATTTTGTTGAAATGGTGGTTTGTATAGGACCACGTAAACATCTTTAGAGACTCTTTGTTTAGGTCGATTGTTTTTCGGGGAGCATGGAGATTTAATGTAAAATACTTGGAGTGCACTAGTACCTCTCGGTTTCCCCATTATTGAACGTTTTGCTTCTGTTCCCATTTTTGGATTACGCTTTTGAACTAATTCTTAGCCATTCTTCTGTCAGAGATAGTTTATATGTATATTTCAATATAGTGGTATCTCCTTTCAGCCCAACGTTGCTAATTATGAGCGAAATTTATCCTTGACAGATTGTTGTGATGCTTAAGGCGGCCAATTGTCCCATTCTAGGACCAGGGTTCACCCACATTGGCACCAGATCCGTTTGTTTACCAGATGTTAGGATTATCTGGCAGTAACAGTATGTAATTCTCACTATAGTCTTTTTGATATTAAAGCTTCTGTCTGGATTTATTTCTCCACTACAATTTTAATTTGTATGAAGTAATGCAATTTATCTAGAAATCTTACATACCCCAAATTTTGTTTTTTCTCTTTGGTTTTGGACCATCCTCTACCTAAATAGCCAATAAAAATGTTGGTGTATGTTTGTGGGTAGGTGAGTGGGTGGGTGGGTTTCGTGACATTCCTGCAAAGGATCTTGATAAAACTTTCGCAAATGATCCAGCTTCACTTAAAAATGGAGGATCTGGATTCATTTCAAAATTGGACAAAATGGCGGAGGGTCTCCCGAACACCTCCAAGTTTAAATCTTCAATAACTTCTAATCCCGGCTTTTATTGTTTATTTATTATTTTATTTATCTTATTGAAACTTGGTATATAAGGTTTCAGTACTGTTTCCAATATTTCTACATACCAACTGCCGGTTTATCAGTTCTGGTTAAAAAGTTTTTTTTTTGTTGTTTATCCCGACTGTTGCATTACTGATTGATTTTCATGAAACGTTTGTAAAAGCTTTCAAGTAACATGAGAAATATTTCATCAGCTTTTGGCGTACATTGGATAAAGGGTTGGGGATCCGCCATACAACAGGTGGTTTTATTTCACTATGTTTTCAATGTTTGTAGGGGGCATACAACATTCGTTCGTTAATGAATTTTGATAACTCTTTAGAAAAAGATGCAAATATGTATGACAAATTTAATTAAAGTATTTTATGGACATTAGCTTACTATATATTCAGATATTTGTTCTCAGAGTTGTGGTGAAGTTAGCCTATATACGGACGCGATATTTTTTTTTTTGCATACCAATGCCAAATGTGGTAAGTTTCCACTTTAGCTTGTAATTCGGAATAGAGATAAAAGTGTCATGTGAAATTGCGTTGTATAAATCCTTCTATGATCTGCAGTCTGTTAATGCACCCCACCACTGCAGATCTCGCATGAAAGTTTCATGAACAAAGTTGTAAAAGAACCGCCATTGCTAATGTGGGTATAATTTTTTATGCATTTTAGACACACATGTTTGTAAACATATTTTTAGCAGATAGTTGGGATGTTTCAGAAAACTAAATGAAGGAATTTGTTACGCTAAGTTTACTCAAAAAAGTTTTTGAAAATAAAGAAAGCTTTGTTCGTGATGTACTATTTAGAATTTTTTAACATACTTCATTTTTGTTGGTGTATCTTTTACAAAGTTCTCAGTTCTCATTTTTTAATTATTGTTTTGATTTAAAGTATGTGTCATATAATAAGTTACAAACTGTTGATGACTATACGAATTAGTAATAGAACAAACACAATATATCTCTTACCTGCCACTCTAGGTCCTATGCTAGTCAAGTTTTTTAATTGTGCAAAAGCTCTTTGAGCTATAAAACTATCTTTATATTTTGGATTTTCTTCATTTCCAATTTTCAATCCAATTGGTAATTTTTTTTCTATAACTATTACAGCAATAATAACTGTAAATATGAGAGCTATCACAGCATAAACATGTGAGTTTGGAGTGGGCGGTTGTTTTTTGTTAACATTTTCTGTATTTCTGAGTCGTATTTCTGGAAGATAGGATGAACTATAACTACTTGAGGAAGAATGTTTATTACGATTCCGCAATAAGCTGTCATCTTCATTCTGCAATTAAAAAATTATATATTTGTTAAAACTTCTTGCTGTTGAATGAAAACGTCTTGTCTGCGGATAAGATTAATTTTTCAAATAAACCTCATATGCGGGTTATTAAAATATAAATATATCCGGTTTAAGTTTATCGTTTCGTTACGTAACGTTTATATTTAATAAAATATTTATTGTAATACAGTTTTTCTCTTTAACAAATTTGTTGGACAATGTGGTTTGATATTAAATTAACTAAAAACAAATTAACAGAAGAATTTGGTATTGGTTTTAAGTATAAATGGGTTTTATTTTTAGAGTTGCAAAATATCACGATAGTTTAAAAAACATGTTAAGAAAATTAAATTCTTATCGTTTTCAGTTTAACTGTGTTATATTTTTAATACCGTCGTTACGTAGACTCGTGTAACATGTAAATAAAATAATAAAATATAATGGCTGAAGTTTGGTTATTTTAAACAATGCAAAGATAATGTTAAAATAAAAATTTTAAAAGCAATTAATCAACATGTTAAACGAACTGCTGAAATAATTTAATAAACTGGTTTTTAAACATTGATAACCGTTTAGTACAAATGAAATAAATTTTTTTACCAACTCAGATTCTTTTAATTTCTACTTAATATTCTAAAAGATCTTAATGCTAGATCTGTTTTTGACAAACGAACAAGATACAACGAAGACAAAAGTTGAACAATCTCTTGGTTCATCGGCGTATTTACTAATATCATATCAGCAGTAGTACTATTTTCATCGCCTCCAATTAAAACCGATCCTTGCCGCGTTTGGAATTATAAACGTGCTAGCTGAGAGGAACTGCGAAATTTTATGAAGAAACAACTTGGAAAATTGTTTATTGTGTTGAGCAGGATCCTAACATCAACAGTAAGAGTTGCTAAAGTCATAAGAGATGGCATGCGGCGGTTTATTCCATATCGACTAATCAATACAACTGAGCCTTGGTTCGCGCTCGATGTTTATTAGGCGATGAGGAATAAACACCCAGCATTTTTAACACCGATAACTTAAGTAAGATACCTAAAACGCTGTGTGCTATAAGGAAAGAAACGAACATATAAACAAATACAAAATAGAATTTAACGAAACCGCGTTTATCCAGAAAAAATCAGAAAAATTCGTCAAGCATATTTGGTTCTCGTAGTTTCTTTCAGGCAGATAAATCAGTCCAGTGCAATTTCACTCGATCTTCCACTCGAACCGTAATTCTGAATGACATTACCGTGAGCGATTCGAAAGAGAAGGCGGATCTTTTAGGTCGAATTTCCTAGAAAACTCAAACACAGTTGGTTATCCTTATCTTCCTACATTATTTCCTCCAGTTGAAACAAAATTGTGGCCAATTAGTTTTCGGTGCAATATTGTACGAAAAATGGTTCTTTTTAGCAATATCAACAAATCCACCCCTACTAGCCACCCCTCATTCTTAAAAACTTTGCTAGACAACTAGCACCAAATCTAACAAAATTTTTCTATTTATCTTATAAAACAGAAATATTTTCCGATTCTTGGAGACTGGCTAGTGTTCAGTCCACATCGATGATACGCTGTAAGATTGACCCTAATAATTATAGAACAATTGCAATTCTATCTAAAACTGATGGATTTGAAAAATATGTTAACTATAATCTACTAGAATATTTGGATGTGTCAAGAATTATCGATGCTAAGCAGACATTAATGATTTAATTATTTCTACAGTGCATCCAATCCATAGTTTTGCTGATGACATCACATTGCATGCACCACATTTCGATCTCATATTGCAGTCACCATTGATAGAGAGTTGAAAATTGATACTATCAACGAAGACCTGGAGCGTATAATGGAATGGGGTGATCCATTTAGCTCAACCAAAATCAAACTACCCAGCCTTTCCCGAATAAAGAGACATCAAAACTTCCCTATTAGGATAAATCAGGAGAAATTGCATGAGGTAGAATCAGTTAGACTTTTTGGAGTGGATATTGAAAATAACCAGAAATGGAATAAACATATATTCACCGTCGCTAAATTTGAACTCCAAAAATTAGGGTTAGGGTCCCTATCAAATTGTGCTGAGTCTTTAATTCGTCCATGTATGGAATACCACTTCCATGTTTAGGGGGGTGCTTGTCAGTCAAAAACAAAATGTGTAACCTCTGTACAGAGAAAGATGATGCGGTGGATTGATAATTCCGAACTAACTGATCAGCTAGATTCCCGTCAGCACCGATCTACTACAAATATAGCTTTAACAAATTCACCTCTAAAAAAATTGAAAATATCCTTCCACCATGTCCGCAGTACAATCGACGAACAAGAACTTGAGATATCCCCATTTGCTTTCCAAATAAATCATTGTAAAGAACTATGTCATTCTAATAGAGTGGCCAAATTGTAGAACTCAATGTAATCCTACGTATTTGATTTCCCTATATAACGAATTTGCCCCTCAGACATTTAAAGAAAATGTCCATGTTGTTCTTGTAGCGACGTTGATAAAGAGCTACTCGTTCGATTCCGTTTTTAGATTCAAAAACTCTACTACAAAACTCGGGCGGTACCAAAGATCGTTCTTCGTCAGGCCCGCCACATTCTTTGAACATAGGTGATGGTTGTTGGTGTAATGACGAAATGTGGTGCTATTCTTCCGGATCCAAGTCCGGATTCAGGAACTCTGCTACTGCCCTTGGGCGGTATCACAGATCTTCCTTCGTCAGATCGGTTGGTTTCTCTGGACAATTGAAAAGGTGGTTAGCATCATGTGGAAGAAAATATACCCTCACATGCGGGACACTTGTTAACAATTTCCTGGTCAATTCTACTCATGTAGTTATTTAAGATGCGTTACCAACCGTTACCTTAACTGCGCTAGGATGGTTCTGGTGCTGCGTGGCAGTTTTACCTATTCGGCAGCAACTTGTGGTGGCTTGCTATTTAGAACTCGATTCGGGGCGTAGTTTTTTATTGTGTCTTCAACAGCTTTGGTATGTATATTTTTTCGTCAATGTTACCGATGACTTGATTGTGTTTAACATCTTGTAGGAAGCATTTCGCAGTCCTTTTTATGTCTCTAGGTGGTGTTGTAATGAATAAGGTATCATTGCAGGAATGTTGCTCTTTATGACAGGCCCAAAGATATTGTTTGGTAAGCATTTCGTTGTGTTCACGGACCGGCAATATGTTACATTGTGTAGGTGATCTCGGTGTGCCATCAAATGACATCCGGTTGCTGTACGCAAGGCTTCATTCTGTGTTATTTGTAACTTATTCCAGTGCCCGACTAGAAATTAGATCAGTATAGGGTCCGATCCGGATCAGGATTGCCTGAAGACTGATCAGGGATGAATCAGGCCTCCTGATCCGGACATGATTAAAAATCGTCACGCCATATATGATCCGTACAGGATCCGTTTAAATGATCCATGCCGGATCCATTTCAAAGATCTATTCCGGATCCATTTCAAAGATCCATTCCGGATCCATTTCAAAGATCTATTCCGGATCCATCTTAAAGATCCATGCCGGATCCATTCAACAGTTTCATGTCCGGTCTGGTCAAGAGATCCATACCAGATCCGTTCAAAGGTTTAGAATTAATTTTGTTCTTAAGTATTAATTTGACATTAAATAAATGAAAAAAATATTACCATTTTTCCTTAATTTTATTCATAATTTCAAGTACACTTCAAATGCTTATATATTTAAACAGTAAGTTATACCATTAATAACGAATTTATTGTTTAATGAGCAATATTATATACAGAATGGACCAGGTAAAAAACTAAATTTTGTATTATTATCCAGTTCAGGACATCGGATAAGATGAGTATTTTCGATCAGAAACTGATCGTATGACTGGATCAACGTATAAAGTACTGCACGCTGATCAGTAACTGGTCAGATAGCCGGATTAACGGATAAAGTACTGCACGCTGATCTGTAACTGATCAGATAGCCGGATCAAGGGAAACGGTACTGTACGCTGATCAGGAACTGATCAGATGGCCGGATCAAGGGAAACGGTACTGTACGCTGATCAGGAACTGATCAGATGGCCGTATTACGGAAAATCTGATCCGGATCTGATCATAATCCGGGTTCCCTGAACTAATTTCCAGTCGGGTGGGTGTCAGCGACTTGGGGTGTCCATATGGGAGCAGCGTAATTTATGAAAGGTCTTCTTATTGCTTTACATACTGTTATTATTGTGTTTTTATCCTTACCCCACGAACTACCCGCTAGAGCTTTCAGTGCGTTATTCCTGTTTTTAAGTTTTGTGTTCACTTGTTTAGCATGAGCGTTGAATTTAAGTAGTGGATCGAATGTTACCCCCAGCAGTTTTGGATTTTTGACCGTAGGAATTAGTATGTTGTCAATGCAGATATTAAGTGTTGTGTTTACTTCCTTCGTCCATGTGGTGAAAAGTGTGGAAGTGGACTTTTCAGTGGGCAGTTTCAATTTTTTGGTTTTAAACCATTCATTCAAGGTGTTAAGGTGTTTTGATCCTCTCTAACTTCGGACCGGTAAGATATTACATTCTTCATGCACGTGGTCTCTATAAGCCATCAGGTGGCTTCCAATAGCGGTTCTCAGAGCTGCGTTTTGTGTGGTTTGCACCATGAACATCTTGAACTTCCCCATGAAAACTTGATTTATAATCCTAACCCTAGTTTGCATTGGTATCTTCGACTAATCATAGACGTTAATTTATTATTTACTATGTATGCTAATACCTTCTTACTAACACATTTTCAATATTTAAAAAAATAAATCTGATCCAAAAGCTGAAACTAACCTCAGAAGTCACATACCAAAATTATATTCTTCTTAATATGAAACTTTTGGTGCGAACATTGTTTACTATGTTAACTCATTCTGACGCTTGCCTCAAAATAACGGTTTGTTATTTGTTTATTTTTATTTATACTTATCAAAACCGTAAAATCTTTAACCTCAAATGTCATACTAACAAAAAACAACATCGATAAAACCTCTGTATGACCATGCATACAGTGTATATATAAGTATTCCAACGCATGGAGGGATTAGTTTTTGTTTATTTGTATTTTTTTTAATTGTTGATCCATCGCGTACAAAAACCTAGTGTACCATCCCTGCTTTTAACATATGAGATAGCTTGAGAAATCACATTCTACGGGCGATAGTAGTGAGATATTACTAGCCAGGGCGATATTTTAAGGATGCTGGCGGATGAACTCTATTCAGTCAACAATAGCACCCTCAATCTAAGTTATCAATATTCTTTGATGATTGCACCCTATTGGTTGTTTGAAGAAATCAACCTTCATATAACTCTATGCGTGGGTTTTAATCATTGAGGAAAACAATATCTGACATGATCAACGAAAAACAAAAAAAAAATTTAACTCCATACCAATTGCTCCATGTTTATATAAGTCCTATATTCGTCCCTGTTTGGAGTACTGTTGTCAAATTTGGAGTGCTGCTTTTGTTTCCCTCTTGGCCCTCTTGGACTCTGTTCAAAAGCGGGCTATACGAATTGTGGGTGATCGAGCTTTGACATCAAAACTTGATTCCCCACAACATCGTCCACTGTTGCCGACCTCGTTGGTTTTTACAAATATCGTCATCAACAGTGCTCAGATGAAATCAGCGGCATCATGCCTCAAACTTATTCTTACTCCCGTTCCACTCGGCTACCGCAACCACCCGAGCAGAAATTTGTCAGGGCTCAAGTAAGGCCCTGATCAGGTTTGCCCTAACCGGGATCAGGCATTGGTAGGCCTGATTGGGCCCTGATCATGAGTGTAACGCTTTTGCCCTATCAGGTCCTGATTGGGATTACCGGATCAGACCTTGATTGGAATAATCGGATCAGGCCCTGATTGGGATAACCGGACCAGACCCTGATATATATTTATTTATTATATACATAGATTAATCAAAATAACATAAAAATATTACAATGGAAAAAATTAAAACATCCTTACCACCTTAATGACTATTATTATAGTCTTTCAGCCGAGAAGCTATAACTAAAATATGCATGAAACGATTTTAACTACCCGAGCAGAAATTAGTTAGGGAAAATCTGAATAAAGTCAGGGCGTGATCAGGGCCTGGTCAGTCTTACAAGGGCATTCTCTTTTAGGGCAATCTGATGTGGGCCTATTCCGCGCCTGATTTAGAATACCCTTTTAGGGTTAACCTTATTTGAATATATCCGGCCCTGATCAGGTTTTTCGTGTTTGACGCTTAGCTGAAATTTCAATTGTTTAAAATTCACTAGAGTATTGTCCATTTTAGAAATATATAGTTAAAATCGTTTCATGTATGTTTTAGTTATCGCTTCTTGGCTGAAAGACCATAATAATAGTGATTATAAGGTGGTATGTATGTTTTAATTTTTTCTATTGTAATTTTTTTATATTAATTTGATTAATTTATGTATATAATATATAAATATATATATCAGGGTCTGGTCCGGATATCCCAATCAGGGCCTGATCCGATTACCCCAATCAGGGTCTGATCCGGTTATCCCAATCAGGACCTGATAGGGCAAAAGCGTTACACTCATGATCGGGGCCCAATCAGGCTGCCCTATCAATACCCGATCCGGATTAGGGTAAACCTGATCAGGACCTTACTTAAGCCCTGACAGATTTCTGCTCGGGTATATATTTCTAAAATGGATAATACTCTAGTGAATTTTAACCAATTGAAATTTCAGCTAGGGGTCAAATACGAAAAACCTGATCAGGGCCGGATGTATTCAAATAAGGTTAACCCTAACAGGGTATTCTAAATCATGCCCGGAACAGGCCCTCATCAGATTATCCTAATAGTGATTGCCCTTGTTGTACCCTGATCACGCCCTGACTGTATTCAGTTTTTCCCTAACTAATTTCTACTCGGGCAGTGAAACGGTCGAGATCCCGCGCTGTCATACTGGCAGATCCCAGAAAGACTTCTTTGTCCGAACTGCATACAAATGGAATAGTTTGCCGGAATCCATAGTCTCAGGTGGCTTCAACCCGCAGAGGTTTAAAAAAAACGTTCATCAATACCTTGGAACGCCAGTTGTTGTGGGACCTAGGTCTTAAAAGGTATTTGTTTGTTGTTGTGACACATATTCTAAATCCTATTACACAGCACTTTTTGTTTAAAAAAAAAACTACAAGCTGGATTATTAGCAATCCAATTTTGATTTTGTTTCAATGCTTTTTGATTTTTATTACTTACATCGTATCACGAAATGCTGGCGTATGTCATATTTTAGTATGTGATAATATTTTATTGTTTTATCATTCTTTTAAAGCGACCACATAAAAATACAAAAAAAAAGTTTCGTTCGTCAACACCTAAGCTCGCATGGTGTGGTGGGACCTTGGTCTTAGTTTTTAGGCGTTGTTAAAAAAAATGTATTAAACTTGAGACATTCAACAACTTCCAAATATGTTTAGGAAGGTATAGAAAAGCTTAATATAACGAACTTTGTGTTGCAGAGCAGTTTTAGAGTATCCTACGGTAATCTCATATTGGTGCTAAAAATAAGTAATAAAAATAATTTTTTTATTGTTGTAAGGTTTTTGGTAAGAAACTGTTGAGTGGCCTAGTGGTACCACTTCGAACTCTGGGAACTCGGGTTTGAATCTCATATAGGCCAAGTGTTTTTAAGCAAAACATTAACATCAACACTCTGGTTTTCCAATTAACCGTCAGTCAACTGTTGACTGATAAAATTGAGGGAATTGTTGAACTGTTGACAGCCTATGTTTCTACATAAAACATACACGGCACAAAACAGGTTTTTTGAAAAATATGCCTATGTATTCAATTATACACATACCGATGTATAAAGTAAATCAATAATTTAATCAATTAATCAAAAAATGAATTAAAAATTCTTGTTATCGCCGAAATTTAAAAAGTCAGTATTACCTAATATTGATTAAAGCTTTGATAGTCTTAGACCAATGGAAATTGATTGTACTTAGCATATGTATTTAGTTTTTTAGTACGTATGATAGGTAATACAGGTCAACTAAGGATTATATTTTAAACTTCTTATATTATTAGACATTTGAAAAGTTGAACACTTATCATAAAATTATGTATCGTAATGCAAGTCGCCATAAAATCTTTTGATTGTTTGTTTGGTGACAGTTAAATCCATTCGGCAATTAATAGCTTTTGCAAAAATTAAAATCATCAATATTGTCTTTTGTGCACACATCGTAGTCCAGTCAATGAACATAAAATACGGCAAAACTGTATAATTCTTACAAACAACATCGATTTTAACAAAAATTTGGATTTAAGCTCTTCGTTCCCTCTACTTCAAAGTTGACCAAGTGTAGGTGGGTGCTTTTTATTTTTTAGGGGTCAAAACAACCCCTAATCGAAAATAATTTTAAATTGTAGATTAAAGCTTGTGATCGATTGAAATCACTTTTAAATAAGTTGAATGAAGGTTAATTGTCATTAAGTGACATAATTTATGATTTATTAAACATTTTTGACCCCTGAAAGCCACCTCCTAGAGTAAATATCATTAAAATATAATGTTGGAAAATATTATTTATTCGGCAATTTGGAATAATTTAATAATATAGTGATAATAAATGAAGATCAACTGTTTTAAGGTCCAGACGGAATATGGCCTATTATGATAAAACAGTGTCTGGACATAATAGGAGATAGGCTTTTAAAGATCTTCGTGGCCTGCATAGCTCTCGGCTATGTACCACAGGCCTGGAGAAACGTGAGAGTAGTATTTATTCAAAATCAGAGAAATTCAACTATTGCGAAGCGAAAAACTTCAGACCGATTAATCTTTCCTCATACTTTCTAAAGTCTCTGGAAAGGTTGATCGACCGTTACATCAGAAACGTCTGTCTGAGGAAAACCCCGCTAAGCAATAGGCAACACGCTTATCAAGCGAGAAAGTCTACGGACACAATCCTTTCAGAGGTGGTCTCTGATATTGAAGAGACTATCTCCAAAAAGGCAATCACTCTTTGCGCTTTTCTTGACATAGAAGAAGCTTTTGACAAAGTCACTTTTGTGTCACTCCTTAATGAAGCGTAAAGGTACGGTGTGAATAAAACACTCACAAGGTGGATACGACGGGCTCTGGAAGATCGATGTCTGTTTATTCACACGAAGGACAACACCACAATAAAGGTAGGTGTGAAGCGTGGATGTCCCCAAGGGGGCGTTCCCTCACCCTTGCTTTGGAACATGATGGTGGACCAGATCCTAATTGAATTAAATGATAAAGGGCTAAACACATACGGCTATGCCGATGATATTAGAATTCTTTTGAAAGGAGACAACATGGGGCATCTCTGTCGAAAAATGCAGAACGCCCTGGACATTATTAACAGTTGGTGTCGGAAGAATGGTCTCTCGATCAATGCTTCTAAGACACAGCTCGTTGCGTTTACCAACAGAAGGAAACTAAATAACTTCACTCTTCCTTCAATCGGTAATAACACATTGACACTCCAAGATAATGTATAGTATCTTGGTGTTACTCTTGATAAACGGCTCAATTGGGCTGTTCATGTTGAGAATAAATGCGTAAACGCAGCTCGAGTTCTGTGGCAATGCAGGAGGGCTTTCGGTAGCAAATGGGTGCTGAAAATGGTCTACTGGCAAATAAAGTAGTTGTCAGACCCATTGTCAGCTATGGGTCCCTTGCATGGCTCTCAAGAACTTTTATTGGGAATTGGATAAAAAAACTGGAGGCGGTACAAAGGCTTGCTTGCTTATGTATCACTAGTGCTTTCAGGACAACGCCTACAGCGAGTTTGCAGGTCTTATTAGGGCTTCCTGCCTTGCATATATTTGTAAGAATGGAGGCTTTTAAGGCTACAAAAAGGCTCGAACTCCTTGGAAACACCAGGGGCTGTAGGAAAAATCATCAAGCGCTATGGAGGGATCTGGAAGAACACCTGACAGATTTGTCCATGCCGACTGATGACACAGTACCTCTCACTGCCTGCAGTATAGATTTGTAAATCCCACGATAGAGGACCGGTTCTCAGCTAATTTGCTATTGGATAGTGCGGTCAACACGTTGGACATCTACACAGATAGATCTCTCACTGAAAATGGTGCAGGAGCTGCGGTTTACTTCAGTAATGAAGATCTAGGGCTGCAATTTCCACTTGGCGAATACTGCACAGTCTTTCAGGCTGAGGTATTCGCCATAAATGCAGCATCGAGGCGAGCGACGGAGCTTAAGTGGTCTGGCAAGATCCTTAATATTTTTACTGATAGCCAGGCTGCTCTAAAAGCTCTGGGAAATTATGTCAAGTTAAGTCAAAAATAGTGCAAGAATGTTCTAAGTCCTTGAATTATCTCGGGCTTAAGAACAGCATATTACTGATATGGACGCCAAGGCATAGAAGGGATCTTGGGCACGAAAAAGCTAATGATTTAGCAAAGAGCTCCGCAGGGAGGATCATAGGCCCTGAACCAGCAATTGGTATATCAAAAGGTAGGATAAGATCGCTAGTCGAACAAGTTTTCTTTCGGCCCAGTAACTCTCAACGGAGAAGCACAAAAATCTGCAAGGTCTCCAAGATGTTCACTCCAGAGTTGAGCCAGCAAACCACCAAATTCCTGTTAAATCTGACTCGGTCAGACTGCAGGCTAATGCTGGGACTACTAACAGGTCACAATCATGTGAACAAACATATGGTACGGCTTCGAGTAGAAATATTGAAAATGAGATGTATTTTTGAACAATTCATAAAAAACAACCCCTACGCGTGGTAGAAAATGGTTTTTCACGATTTTCACCGAAACTAGACCATCTATCGAAAAAAGTTTAAAGTAAAAGTTGTATGTAATAAAAGGTTTATAACTTTTGTATAAGCCATATTTTCACTTAACGGTTTTTTTGTTTCTAATTTTTATTTCCCACAAAAATTTTTTTTTCACACAATTTTGTGGAAACTTACCTTATTATGTCCCTAATGCGCTGTAATAAATATTTTGATTCCAAAAATTACAGCGTATTAGGTACATAATAAGGTAAGTTTTCACCAAATTGAACGAAAAAAAAATTTTAAGGATATGTGAAAAAATAGTTTATACAAAAGTTGTAGAGCTACAACTTTTACTTTAAAATTTAGACCTATAACTTTTACTTCAAAATTTTTTTGATGGAAGGTCTAGTTTCGCTGAAAATCTTGAAAAACGATTTTCTACCCCAATAGGTTCACCCCATTTCACCCTTTGTAACTCGGATCAACTTTAATTTAATTTTCCCATCATTTGCGCAATATTTTTTTCCTTATCTAACAGTTTTCATGCTGTTACTAATTTTTACCATTTTTTGTCTTTTTAAAAGGTATCTGCACTTGTGTAATATGTATCAAATATCGAAAATTTTAGAAACATAATATTTAAATTTTAATTATTTAAGTAATGATTTATTTTTTATAATATAATCATAATTTTATGACTTTTTGTACGTTAATACACGGCGCACAACACTGGTCTAAAATATAGGTATAATATGTATTCAACAATGTTCAAATATCTGTGTTCTCATTTCGGCAAAAGTATGTGATGAGTTTTATACCCATAACTCCCTTAGTTTTTAAGCTATCAAGTAATTCAAAAAAACATTTTGTATATATTTTTAACAGCTATAAGCTAATATAAATTAAATTTTCTTCTATTCCTTAGTTTTAAAAGAGTTTGGGAAGAAGTTACTGTTTACGAACATATGCAAACTGTAAACGGCCATATCCTACTTAATTTTTATCCTGAAGAAAAACAAAGGAGATCAAAATGGTAGGTAGGTTATGCTTGTAGGTTATGCTTTTAAGAAAAGCATAACCTACAAGTATGTAACGTAACACTCAGATTTTACGCATCATGAATAGTTTTTTAGTTATCTGGAAGAAAAGGTAATTTTTTGCAATATATCAAAAAAATCTCTTCATTCTCACCTCAATTTTTTTCAAAACTAAGCACTGTAAACCTGTCAAACTTCTAGAGCATCTTACAAGTACATTAATTTAAAGTGAATTGTTAAGTGGTACTAATTACTTTTAATCGGGGTGGTAATTTTGGGGTGATTTTCAATTTTTTGTCGCCGAAAAAATAGCGACCAACTTTATTGTCACACGCTTAGTATTGATGCTAGAGACTTTTATAAGAAACATAAATAAAGGATTTTTAATACACTTTAAATAATATTATATCAAATTTCCCCGAAAAATGCATTGTTTTTTTATTGACGTCGAAACTTTCAATTTTTGCGTTTGAAGAATATGAACTTACCTTCAACAAGCTATTGCTCCGTTTGTTTTTTTTTTAAATAAAAAGTATTGTGTTATAGGGTTTACAATATGTATCACAACAACACATGAATACCTTTTAAGACCTAAGTCCCTTTTTAGGTGTTTAGTCCGTTTTAGGTGTTTATGAACGCTTTTTTTATACCTCTACGGATTGAAACCACCTGAGGCTATGGATTCCGTCAAACTATTACATTTGTATGCAGTTCGGACAAAGAAGTCTTTATGCGATCTGCTAGGGAATCAAGTTTTGATGTCAAATCTCGATCACCCACAATTTGTATAGCCCGCTTTTGAACAGAGTCCAGAGGGCCAAGATGGAAACAGAAGCAGCACCCCAAATTTGACAACAGTACTCTATAGAGGAACGAATATAGGACTTGTGCTTTTTGCCATCGCCATTACATGATCGTTCCAGAGTAGGTCATTTGAAACTGTGACACCCAATAAACGAATGTTTTTACATTCACCTATTGGTTCATCATACATACTGAATAAAATAACATACTGAATAAAACTATTGGGTCTACAGACACCATAAACCCAGCATTTTGTTTGTTTTTTTATAAGCTACATTATAGTTTAAAATCATTTTTACGATAAGTAATTACTTTATAAGCTATTCATGAAAAAACGTCTGGAAACATGTTTTTTTAATGAAAAATTGACATTTTCATCGCGAATAAGTCGAAAAGATTCGACTTTCAGAAAAATATTTTTAGGACGAAAGTTACTTAAAATTAGTCACTCAGTTGGTCGGGTCAGGTCATTAGTCACAGTTACTTAAAATTAGTCATTCCCGTCCATATTTTTAATGTAATACTTTTCACCCCCGAGAAGGGGTAGCATTCACCCCTTGGGTAAAAGCACCCAACGGCACATGGTCAACTTTGAAGTATAGGGTAAGTACAATCTAAATCCAAATTTTTGTGCAAATCGGTGCTGCTTTTAAGGATTATACGGGAAAATGGTGATTGGTGATTGACTGGACTATCGGGTAATAGTCTCCTATTGAAAGCAGAACAGAACAATACAATGTACATTTTGTAAAAAAAACATTAGACGATCAATACGCTTCTTAGCTTGTAAAAGATATTTGTTACTTCTTCGATATTTTCCTAACTATATATTTAGGGTTGTGTCTAAGACTTTAGTAGAACTCAAACAATTCTTGATTTTTATGTAACAAATTAACATAGTTGTGAATTTATTTATAAAAGTCACTTTGGAGAAAATATCAGTAAAACGATGCACCTTCATTTAAGCTAAGTTAAATTTCTCTTTATGTTAGAACGATCGAAGCAATTCGCAACATTGGACCTTATAACTGTTCATCTACAAATAAAAACAATTAAAAATTTAACTTTAACACAGAAATCATAAAAACTCGATAAAATAACACGGTTTTATTTGACATGCAATTTTAGGATGCGTGCTGCTATGCTCGGTTTGTTTTCAACATAAAGCTTATAGTTTATAATTTAATGATTTTAATCAATTAAATGATTGAAAATAATGTGACACAAATAACAGATTTAAATATGTTTAAAAATATTATGCATGCATACAGTTTGACAACAACCCACTATTATATTTTTATCTTTGATTTACATTGAATCAATTATTTACAATTGATTTAAAATATTTACCTTCAAAAATTTTTAACCTTATATCGACTGGTACAAATGTAAATATAAACTAAGATAATAGCTTAGTTAGATCAAATATATTTAAAATGGTCTGTTTTGGTTTAAAGGGCTCGCTATTACAATTTGTTAAGAACTCTGTAAACTGGCCACGGTTTATATCTCGAACTCATCCCAAGAAACCTCGACATCTGAACACGCGAACACATTGTGACTTTTTGTAAGTTCGAAGTATCACTGACGACTTTTTTCGATCGAATGATTACGAATGATCTTGGAAAAATATTGAAGATTTGAGTTTTGACAAACCCGTTTATAAAAAAACATTAATTAGACAGTTATTGATGAAAGGAGCATACATGTGAAACTCTATGTGTTTAATCTTTGATATAAGAGAACAAGAGCTGATACAAGTTTGAAATTGGAAAACGTCTAAGAGATCATGGTATAATACCCCTCTAAAAGATTGGGTTAGTTTGAGCGTTTTCTACGAGCCGAAGGTAAAGTCTGAATGATAAAAAAGTACGTTATACAACTGGTCGTGGTCGACTAGAGGTAGACCTTATTTAAGATGGAATGTATCTATTCGGCACGTCCTCAAAAGAGTTTCCTCATCGTCAGTATTATAAACAGCTAATTAAAATGGTTAACCATTATCATGGAACATTATAGACGTAAACAAATATTTTTGTTCGCTAGTAAAAACATTGGCTTATCTCACCAAATCATTTTATTTATTTATTTAATTTCTTAAAATTAACATTGCTCTTACTTCAGAGTATTATAATCACCTTAGGTAGTTTTGTTCACAAACAATTGTTTTATCTATATTTACTTTTCCTATTTTTTCAATTAAATTTTTTATTAAATATCATTATTTTTTAATTTAATATTCAAATTATGAATTTTTGTGTCTTAATAATAATGAGAAAAGACAAAAACGTTACCACTGGTTTCTATAACAAAATCTTACAAAATATTTAATTTATATTAATACAAATTGACAGTTTTCAATATATTTATGAAATTTATTTAATTGGAGGTCATGGGTCACAAATTTTAATGTTAAAGTATCATACGACCAGCGATTTATATTAAATCGAGATTTTTTCGCTACTGAAAATACTTTGTAAATGTAGGAATCGATTGATTTGTGTCAGCATTCCAAAAAGTATCAGGTTAAAATATTATTGCGGGTGCACTCCGGATTAGCTTGTCTCTAAATTGGGTATATACAGCTTCGGAATCGTCTACTGATTTGGTCATTAAATGGTAAGTAATGACTAACACCCGGTTAATTGAGTAAATGAGTTTATTGATTCACCATTAATTGGTACATCAACAATATTCTCTAACTAGAACACTTTTTCTACTACCCCAGACAGTTGATTGCAGATGCAGACAGCCAGCTCCAACAGTTGATCGCAGAAGTTTTCAGTAGTAATTTCCTAAGAATGGTGATGATTCCAAATTTTCATTTGCGAAACTTTCGAAAGCAAGATTATTGGTAATTAACGAGGGCTATTATCAATTATGAGAATTTATTTAATTTTCCAGAAAATTGTGAGAATTTATCACCGGTCGAAGTCAATTCGTTTTATAATTGTTTTGTCAACTTATAAGTAAATAATATTCATTACTATTACAAAATTTGCTCTACACTTTATAACATTCCGTATTTTTCATTTATTTACAATATCACACTTAGTATATATGTAACAGCACGTCCACGCACATCTTTGATGACCCGCCACAAAATGAATGAACTTGGTTTAAAAGTTTGAATTTATTTATTTATAAGCATACAACCAGGATCTGGCCCCATCTGACTACCATTTATTGTCTCTGCAAAACCAACTTGATGAAAAAATTAGCCGACAGAAGAGCCAATGGAAATAACTTGGCCAAGTTTTTTGTCGATAAACCACAGAAGTTCTATACCGACGGAATAATGAAACGACTCATAATATGGCAAAAGGCTGAAGATAATAATGGCACAAATGTATTTGATTATCTTTAATTTTTAATAAAGAAAATTTTCATCCGAAAATTGAACAGAAAACGGCAGTTACTTTTTGAATTAGCTAATATATTAGCCGTATTCGATTTGACTGAAACAACTGAAAAATTGAATGCAATTATTGTTGTTTTTTCAGTTGTTTCAGTCAAATCGAACGCACCTATTGTTCCATTTTTCAACCTTATTTCAAATTGGCCTTACTCTCAATTCGATAAACGTAATTCCCAAATCCCCTTCCGGGTTCGATCACTGATTAGTAAGCACAAATACCAGGTTTTATTTAGTATTTAACACCTTAGTTGTTCCACAACAACAGGAAAACAATACAGCAAACAATATTCCTAACTAGAATATTCTTCCAAGAGCTTCCGCAACTCCAACGGTTTATTGTAGAAATTTTCAGTACACAGCGTCCAAAATAATACTCAAAATATTTCTACTCAATAACACTTAAAACTTTATTTACAAAAAATAACTTCTATTTACACGATTTTATATGAACGGTACAAAGTTTTCTTTACTATTAATTTCACTTAAACTATTTCCAATATCGCACATTTTACATCATTCATCGCAGGTTAAAATAAAACTGAACTAATTCAACAAGAGGAAATTCCTTATATATAATTCTACATAATTTCTCGATTACTCGAGGTCACGTTCTTTATGAAGAAACCTCGAGAAATTATAATGAATATTCGATGTCATCATTCTATTTAATACGTTGAAAACCATTTAATTTTATTTCATATTGACCCTTGTTCTGAGAATACAACAACAACACTATTCATTTCATTCATTTGTTGTTGTGCTTTGTTATGATTTTTCTATAACCGTAACAATTTCAATGCCCAAACAAATTCAGGACTGTATTGGCGACAGTTTGTACCAGCCTCTACACTATTAGAGGCAAAAATTCCAGCTCTGATACTATAAACGGCCGGTCATACACACAAAAAGTGCTCAGAGCCCTCCTCCTCTTCAAGACAACACCCACAGACAGAACTTTCAATAAGTTCAACGGTAAAAAGGTGTTTATGTCCCACAGTGCTGAGAGTTGTCCTTTTCAGGCTTAAAAGACAATTAACTTTTTTATAAAATGCAGATGAACATCTTATTTTGGCTGCCTGTTGACGACGCATTCTACGAAGCCTTCATTTTGAAATCTATATCAACCTTTAATAATGACAAGGCAAACGTTTATGATGTCCCAATAAGACGGGTTCTGGACCTGGATATTTCATGACCGCTCCAGTCATTGCAAGTTCAACCGCTTTTACGTTGCCCGGAATGCCACTGACCTCGAACCCACCGCAGTTTGATGATGTTGAGTTTCGCTATCCCGCAAAAATTTGTTCTACACTCATTGAAGAGTTTGGAAGTAGTTCTGCTGGAGGACCATACGGATCAAGATCCTCCACCTTCCGCTCTAGAAGAGATTATCAGAGTTCAGCGGGCTTCTCAAAGTTATATACTTTGGTCATGACGTCACTATTGATATCTATTTCCGCAAGATCTGTCAAGTATGTGACCATGACCGCATGTTTTCCCTCTGTTTACCCACGTTCCTGCCATATGTGTATTTACAGCCCTTTAAGACATGTACTCTATACATATAGATGTAAAGGAGCCAGACCCAAAAGCATTTATGTGTGCTACAATTGCAGCATTATTATTGATTTAAGTCAGTCAATAATGTTTTAACATTTTATCAGCTAATTGCATTGTTGCTTCTCCACACAATATCAATTAATAATACAAATTTCTGTCTGCATACATAATGAACATTTTTTTTGTAAAATTTAGTCAGTATTACATGTAGATGTAATACAGTTGTTCAAATATATGTAATTGTAGAGAAGTTGTTTGGTGAGATGGTTGACTTGCAATATATTGCGGGGTATGGGGAAATTAAAAATTTTTGTGCAATGAAGAGTATAATCAAAGAGAAACAAGAAATGGAGAATCTTACTATTTATACTCGACCAACTGTTTGATCGAAATGATTATTTAATTTTAAATCAAAAGGGTAAGTGCAATGGTTATGTAAAATTAAATCAAAACAAGAACATTATGTAATTTGAAATTAAAATAAAAGGATCATTATGTAATTTTTAAGATCCAAGTTTTCAACTTTTAAATGTGCAGATAAAAATTGAAATTTTACAAGTGTAAATAAATTGTAGTATCAAATTTCATTGAAATTGTTTTTTATTTGTGCAGTTCTTTTACAATACAAAATAATAAAAGCAGCAATTTGTCTGTAATATTGTTGGTTTACGAAAAAAAAATTAAACATTTCTTAAATTTGGAAGTTGTCCAGATGCATTGAAAAATTAGCTGGTGTAATTGTATAAGTGGATTAATGAGGAAAGGAATCTACTATATCAGTGCATGAAATGATTAAAACAAAAAGGCTATTTGTTGATGGTTTTGAATTTGTAATTGGAATGTTAATGGGACCTCAAGAAGATGGCATCAAATTACAGCCATCATCTAATATACTTATAATGTAAGCTTTTTTTGTTTTTTAATTTATATAATTTATATAAGCAATAAATTGTATCATATAATAAAATATGAAATATGCCAACATTTCGTATAATACAAACTGAAACTAAACTAAATAAAGGTACCAATATTCCGGCAATGTAGAACTTTAAGTAATCTTTTTTTTGTTTAATAAAATGTGTTGTGCAAAGGGTGCAAAGGGATTTTGGGACGAGTAAAAATGTTGCGGTGCGATGCGATAGCGGAGTACTGCAATTTTGGGAGTTCCAAAATCTATTTTTTGTCCGAGTAAAACAGTAAATTAATAAAATTTGAAAATATTCAACATTTTAATTATATTTAATTTACAACTCAAACTAAATCCAAGCAACCATATCAATTTTTTGTCAAATAAAAATAAATTTCCTATTCGAACTTTGATTTTTGTTTTGCATAGAAATTTAGATTTGTTTATTTTTTATCCTAGTACAAAAACTAAGGGCGATGATACATGTAAAAGAAATATCTTTCAAACATAAAAAATTTGGCATCTAATTGGTGGATGGGCGGTAACAATTTTTAAATTTTACAAAAATATTTTTGACTGAAAGACAGAAAAAATATCTTTAAGACATAAAAACATAACCAAAAAAGATATTTTTTGCTTGACAATTAAAACTGATTAACTGAAAAATGGATTTTAAAAGTAAGTTTTACCAATAATCAATTACAATTAAATTAATTTGATTATTTAATTACAATTAAAATAATTTGTTTACTTATTCATATATATTTAGCCGATAATTGCAACAAAAATTAAAAATTTGTTCTAATGTGAAAATGTCTAAATCTATATGAATAAGTAAACAAATTATTTTAATTGTAATTAAATAATCATATATAGTAACACGAGTCGTCAAATAATAGTCGATTATTTTTCATAATCATTATTACGAATGTCATTTGAGGTCCCGAGTGCGCATAGCGCACGAGGGAAATTTTTAACCTCAAATTGCATGAGTGGTAATGTTGAAAAATAATCGAATAATAATTTGGTGACGAGTTGTATTTAGCAGACAATTTAACGAACAGAAATAGTAACATTATTTCATACAACATAATCATACATAGTAAAATATTATTTCATCTTAGTAGGCGCATAAATGTTATAAATTTGTAATTTAGTTTTGACAAATAAACATAAACATGCAATCGTTTATGAATAAAAACGGACATTTTTACTATTTGCAAATTGCATTTTCACATAATTTTGTATGTGAATTTTTGTTTTAAATTAATATATTAAGTAGGCGGAAAATATTCGAAAATATTTGCTGTTCCTTCCTACCAGAAAAAAATAATCGAAACAAATCGTTTTGATTTGCTAAAAAATAGTAAATGAAGCGATTTTATTGGACCTTATTGAAACTTTATTTAGTGAGTTGAATTGTTAAATTAATTTAATTTTAATTGATTATTGGTAAAACTTAATTTTAAAATCCATTTTTCAGTTAATCAGTTTTATTTGTCAAGCAAAATATATCTTTTTTGGTTATGTTTTTATGTCTTAAAGATATTTTTTCTGTCTTTCAGTCAAAAATATTTTTGTAAAATTTAAAAATTGTTACCGCCCATCAACCAATTAGATGCCAAATTTTTTATGTTTGAAAGATACTTCTTTTACATGTATCATCGCCCTAATAGTTTTTGGAACTGCTACCATGACAACTAGATGCAACACACAAATGACATATTTTTTGTATAATATTCCCCAACACAAAGTGCTATTAAGGGCGTAAATTTAGTCTTTTTTGTTTGAGAGTGAAATCGGCTAACGCCTCGAGCAACAAACACTCGAAAGCAAAAAAGATACTTTATGCCCGAATTGCATACAAGTTTTTGTGTACGAGTAAGATTCTGTATTATTTGCATAAATTAAAATACATATATTTACACAAAATAATAAAATATTTTTTGAAAAAATTGTTTAACCCAAGTAGTTTTGCTGTTCATATTTATTTTCGTAAATTTCTATAGCAAAGCAACCAATTTTTTTTTAAATTTCTATATTGATTTATTTAAAATATTGTTTTTATTCGCCTATATATTAAAGTGTTACTTTATTACTGTGATTTGCGGCTTTAAAGTATCACTTTTCAGCTATTTATTTTGTCGTCATAGCTACGTCTAAAAAAGTAAAAAGCATTTGTATTTGTTTAAATTCTATGAAAAATAAATTTTTTTATCAAAGCAACCCGCAAATTCAAAATTTCATTAGCCAATTAAAATAGTTGTTATCATTTGTTGTCATAGAATTTGGAAAAAATAATAAATATTTATTTAAAGGTTACTTGTTCCACATATTTTCTTTTTAAAATTTATGAAAATTTGTAATTTTAATTTAAAATAAACAACTTTTCTTAAAATATTTTGCTTGCGGCGAATAAAAAATAGTATATGATGCACGGACGTAAGCTATTTTGGACTTAATGTGGGTGCAAATCTCGGCTAGCGCCTCGATTTGCAAACTCCACATCCGTCCAAAATCTTTAGCTTTACGTCCTAGCATCATAATGTACTATTTTCAGTGTATCAGCGTTCAGTTGATCTACTGTATAGATAAATAAGTATGTTATTGTGTTTTGTAAAATATATTTTGAAAAAATTGTTAATTTCAAGTAATTTTTTGTTTGTTATTTTTTTTTAAATTTCTTTACCAACCAATTTATTTAATTTTAATTGTATATAAAATTAACAAATAAAACAAACAAAAAAAATGATTAGATTAAACCATTTTCTCAAAATAAAATTTCACAAAACACATAATATGTCTGTAAATATATGTACATATATTTTTTTTTGGAAATAGCCATAATGTATTTTGTTCTTTTGAGCTCGTTAGATGTTGTCAAAAATATTTACGCTTTAGGGTTTAAAATAGTAATTTTAGGCATTGTTATTTCAATTTTGGCATTGTTATTTCAATAGGAAAAAAAGGCCTGCTTTAGGAACAATTTTTCAATTGTAAAAGTGCATTTTACGGTTTACTCGTACAAAAAATAAATTTTTTCATTATCTTCCTCATTGATTAAAGCCCAGCTATAGGGTTATATGAAGCCTCGTTTTTTCGAGTAAGCAATAGCGTACCATCATCAAGGAATGCTAAATACCTACGATTGAGGGTGATACCGTAGACTGTATGTTCATCTGCCAGCACTCCTCCTAAGATATTACCTTGGCTATAGTGTAAACTGAGCAAATCACTAAAATGTGGGACAAAATACGAAAATTCTTCAAAATACTAACTAGTTAGAATTTCTATTCCGAGAACGTGGGACGGTCAAAACGTGCTAGCTAGATTGTGCATAAATTTACTATTTAATGCTTTCCTTTACTATTTGTTTACTATTTAATCCCTATTTGTTTACTAAAAAATAAGACAAAAATTGACACTAAAATTAAACTAAAATAATTGTGATGTTAAGTCGATCGTCCAAAAACAAATTTTTATTTCGTCGCTGGTCGAGTTGGTTTAATGGTTAACCATAAACTCTGATCAGAAGGACGCCGGTTCGATTCCCGAACCGGAAATGAGATAAAACATTTGTTACGGATCTTTCGCTTTGCAAAGCAATTTTTCATTCTATTTAACTGAATATTTTCATTCATTTCTAGTGACTTATAATTCTATACTATTTAATGCTTCAAAAATTCTTTTATTTTAACTGGACATTTTTCAACCGCTAGGAAATATGCTTTCAGTCCAGGTTCGTGCATTTTCAAAATTCTTTCTAGTGCTGGCATTAGTGCTAGCCAGCGAGTTTCACTGTATGCAAGAACTTTGTTATGTTCAACATTACTTTTGTCGCAGAACTATTTCGACGTCTCCACCCGTAGAGTCAAATATCCATAATTTTTCAAAACATTTTGTGAGTTGTATATTTATAAAAAATTTGTAAAATTTAGGTAGTTTTTTTTTGAGTGTAGACCAAACAACAAAAAGAAAATTTATAAATTGGCGATGCTGATGAATAGACTTGACTATAGCAATTGAGTTAAAATGTTATGCACTGAAAAAAACATGTCCTATTTCCAATCGAAATGCAATTGTCTCAACCTCACCGTGCGGTCACATATGGCGAATCAAACTACGAAATTGCTTCAACAACTCTACAATTATAAATCAATGAAGTTGAGACAATCACACGAAATATTTATGTGAAAATAAAATATAGTTCAATTAATCTCAAATACTTAAACTTTAAAATGAAAAATTCATGATATAAGGCCAAAGAAATTTTTTTTCAGGGAAATAGTTATTATCTTTATTCAACTACTATTATATTGGATATAACACTTTATATTTTAAATAAACCTCATTCTGTTGTTAGGAAAATGTTATCGTGTAGTTGACCCAATCACAGTGAAATTGTTTGCAAATAATTTTTCTTTGCATGAATAATCAAATGCCAACTTCGAGATGAGGTTGTCAGGAACTTCAATTTTTTTTTCAGTGTGGATATATAGTGAGCTTATATTCATCAAACACTTCAATTAATGACTAAATATTGTTATAGATTTCACGTAGTTCTAGTTATAAAAACAGGTGCTCCGAGGGCCGCCCACCATTTTGTCTATTATGCCTCAAAATATTATCTGTTCTGTCTCTAACAAATTCGTCTTTTGGTAATGTTTATTAAAATCAGTTAATTAAAGAAAGCTGTATTAATAGAAAAAATCCCAGCGGCAGGTATATCCGCTAGAAATAGGTAGATTTCGGGGTCAGACGGTTTTGTGTCCAAATAAAATTATATAAGTCAGATTAGTTTAAATAAAAAATTTAAGTAGAAACAGAATAATTCAAAAAAATTATCGAACCAAATTAAATACATTATCCGAACTAACTCCATCAATACAATTTCGGAACAGTTTTATTTAAGTTGGTTAAAAACTACTTTAATAACATATTAAATCCACCAAAGATCAAATGAACTACGTCACAACTACAATTATACCATCACACATAATTTATAACATTATCAAACAATTTTATTTCAAAATCATCTTTTGTTGTTGTGTTTTTTTGTTCTTATTTAATCTTTTGTCAAACGGTTACTTAGTAAAAACAAAAGAGATTTTGATAATTTTTCTATGGTATTAAATGGGTTGATATTTTTCTTGTAAGGGTTGCATTATAATGCTTATAAAAATGGAACCTTTTGGGTTAGAAAGCTGAAATTTTTTGAGGCTATAGTTGAAAAGTATGTTTAAAAGCTAAGATGAATTTAAAGAACATAAACTGAAACATGATGAAAGCATTGCCTTTTGCGTTTGTTTTCATTTCATCAGCCGTAGGGTCTCAACCGTTAGATTTAAACTATTATTTTTGAAAATTTTGGAAAGATTTATATTTTAAATACGTGAAAAAAAGTTTTCAAATATGAGCTTGGCCATTTCAGCTAGATCAAGGGCAGCAAAGTTTAGTAAATGTTTAAAACAGCTGATTTTTGAGGAACCTGAAACGCCAAAGTGGTCATCTGGATAAATATGATAGAAATATGTTCAAATATTCAATATTTATAAATTTTATTAAAATATTATGATTCAAACGGAAGTTATAGCGCCCTAGATTATTCAACATTTTAGGCTCTAGCCGCTTAACTGGTACCCGGATATGGCCAGTTCACGAACTTGTCCAAGACATTATTTGCCGGAACACACACAAAAAATTATTTTGGTGTAGGTCGAAAAATGCGACCGTGAGAGCGCCGCCAAATTCCGTTATATCTCATATCGTTATATATATATATATATATATATATATATATATATATATATATATATATATATATATATATATATATATATATATATATATATATATATATATATATATATATATATATATATATATATATATATATATATATATATATATAATATATATATATATATATATATATATATATATATATATAAATTTTTTTTTCATTTTGATTTTCCGTCTCCGCTTATCATATATAGTCGTTTGGCACCAAAATTTTTCCGAAATTCCGAGATGAAGCACATACCAATAGGTAGATTTTTATATGAAATCTACCTAAAAGGAAAACAAAAATAGTCGTGGTTGAAAAAATCATACTTGAAGCATATTTACCAAGTTTAATCAAAATCAATAATCAGGAGCTGATGTTATTGAAGCTTCAAATAATCAGATACTCGGGTGGACCTTTACCACTTATACTAATTCGTCCAAAAACTAATCAGTTCTTTGTCATTAAAATCAAAATCTCATCAATATGTCATCGAAATTGATTAATGAACGAAGTTTGTATGCACCCAACAAAGTTTAAAAGCAAAGTGAGAAATGTCAGTAATTGTATGGTAGACTTCCGCCACTTTGGTCGATATGTGCTAAAAACTGATCATTATATTCTCACACTAATTGAAATATTTGTCATAGCTTTCATCATAATCTATTCATTATTGTAGTATGAAGTGTGGATAAAGACACTGAAAAAATGCAAAAAATGTTACCGAAAGTGAAAAATCGGAAGTTGTGGTGGCGCCACTGTTGTGAATCGTACAATGCCTATCTACTATTTACACAGTTTCATTCAATTTGATTCCCAGGTACTGATATTATTGAGCTATAAAAATAGGTGACGGGACACTTCTCATCACTTTAATATCGCTCAACTACTAATCAGCTCCTTCCCAAACATATTTGCATCTTTGCCAAAGTGTCATCAAAACAATCATAAACACAGTAAAATCACCTGTTGTGTGAGGGATTACCACCTTTTTGTCAGATGTACTCTAAACGCTAATACAATATTTCTTATAATGATTGAAACGTTTTACCAAAGTTTCATGAAAATCGATTCGTAGCTGTGGACTATAGTAGGGATTAACACATTAAATAAATTTAAAAAAAACTTTTTAACCAGAAGTGACAAAACAGAAGTTGGTACGCAGAAATATTGAAAACAGTACTAAAACCTTATATACCATGTCTCAATAAGATTAAAAGCCAGGATGAGAAGTTATTCAAGATTCAAATAAACAGATGTTTTAGAGACCCCACCATTTTTTCCAATTTTGAAACGGATCCAAATCTTCCATTTTCAAGAGAACCCGGATCATATACCAAAGCATATACCAAGATCCCATGCGTTTTGTTAATCATACTTTTTTTTGGCAATTTAGATTCAGGATGGTCCGAAACAAACAACAAAATAAAGTTTGGGTTATGTAGGATTTTATTTTCGAGCGATTGCATTACTGCGCACCATTTTCGAATTACGAATCTACAATTAATCCCTTCATGATTTTAAATTTAAATAATTAGCATTTAACCATTGCAATTAATACAGTTTTAAATTGCTTTGATCTTTATAAATCAGCTTTAATTGCAATCACTACGATTCAACTTATATTCACCTTTAATTCCTATTTTACTTAAGAAATTTTAATAATGAGAGATTATACTGTACCTAAAAAATAGTAATACTTGTATCCACGTACATAAACTTAAGATCATATATAGGTTAGGTTAATATTTTATGTGTGAGTCATAATGCGTTTCAGCAATATCGGATTATATTGTCCGTATCGAAAATTCTAGAGATAATCTTAAGGTTTAAGATTACAAAATGTATAAATGTAAGAAACTTTAATACAAAACAAGTTTTCTACTTCCTATTTGCGCTTGGTAAAATAAAAATTATGGATTATGTGCAATTTTTATTGTTATTAATGTTGATGTTTGACTATTTTATTAAAAGGTTTTAAAATCTACAACTTAATCTTTTAATAAAAACAGTGATAACGTGTTACCTTTAACTGTTGGAATTAACGATACAGTAATAAAACATGAATACCTACTCAAATGGAATGACATTTTGGAGCTGTTTCTGAAACATTTTGTTCATCTGTATAATTAATTTTGACGGTTTTGTATTGTACTAACAGACATGCTTGTTATTGATCATTTATTTCGATTAGACAATTAAATTTATAAATTTTTGTTTTTCTAAAATTAATTATCTTTTTTAAAAATTAATAAGTTTGATTTACTTTGGTTTTGAAAAAACCAAAGTATTGAATTCTCGAGCCAAAAGTGAAATTCTTACCTTCACTAATTTGGCATTTATCGACGTTTTAGGACCTACTGATTAAAAAGCAAAAAAAATGTAAGTCTGTCTGCTTGCGAAACAATCGACGAAATCTAGAAAACGGCTGGAGCGATTTCAAAAATTTTTGTTTCTAAAAATAGGTATACTCAATGGTAAGAGCCGAAAGGACGATGTGTTCGATAGCTGTCCCGAAATTGTGTCAAAAAATCGTGTGTCAAAACAAGAAAATTCGCATATTTTTGCTTAAAAAACGTTCATTTTAAGTGATTACGAGCCCGGGAAAAAATAGAGAGATCTAAAAAGATCTGATTAGATCTCTTTTGATCAAATTAGATTTAATACAAACAAAGATCTCGTTTTGAGTCAAAAAATGAGAGTTTGATCTTTTCAGATCTAAAGAGATCTCTTTAGATCAAGGTAGATCTTCAAAGATCAAAGAAAAAAATTAGCGTTTGATCTTTGAAGATCTACAAAGATCTGAAAAGATCTCTTCAAATCTTGATAGATCTTCAAAGATCAATGTAAACATTTGCGTTTGATCTTCGATGATCTACCAAGATGGAAGAAGATCTTTTCAGGTCTGCAAAGGTCAAACACTAGTTTTTATCTTTGATCTTTGAAGATCTACCACGAGTTACAGAGATCTTCAGATCTGCAAAAATGTGAAAATAGAAAAAAAGTTTACAAAAATATTGTTCAGATCTAAAGAGATCTCTGCCAATTTTCTAACACCTTTACAGTAAATTTATTTGCATGTGATAATTATACACAGTTGAAAAAGTTACTGCGATTTTTAATACAAGCTTTGCAATATGGGTTATGTATTGCAAGTTATTATTAAATTGCAAAGCAAATGTTGCATTAAAACTAATTCTAATGCAAAACTACAAAATTTAGTACAATTCTACCATCATAATTTATTTTTTATACTAATGGTAGAAGTTTGAAAACAACTTGCTACGCTGGAAGTTTGAAAACAACTTGCTAATGCGAAGAGCATTAAATTTATTTTTTAAGCAAGCTTTGCATTGTTTTATAATGGAGAATTACATTTGCATTACATATTCAGCTTATTTTTAACTGTGTATATCTTTGCATATTTAATTGAGTTATTTTCATAACTAGTTAGCATAATTGAGTTATTTTCCACTTTTTTGTGCCTGTTTCGTTTTTTCTAAAATTGGTTTTATTTTTTTTTAAAGTTTATTTTTAATAAAAGGGATCTTGTTAGATCAAATAAGATCTTGATAGATCGAAGCAGATCTAAAAGTATCAAAGAAGATCTGCGTAGATCCAAGAGATCTGCATTTTGGAACATATCTATACAGATCTGTTTTGATCTAAGGAGATCTGCGCAGATCGCTGTAGATATGTTCCAAAATGCAGATTTATGCAAATCTGCTAACGCAGATCTGATAAGATCTCTTCAGATCTCTGTATTTTTCCAGGGAGTAGAAACATTGAATTTGGAGAAATCTTGATGGGCGGGATTGGTATGTGAGGCCAAAAACTAGATTATTGCATTATAAGGTTGTCAAAAAAATATTGTCAAGTGTGTCAAAAGAATAATTTTCATCTTTTTTTAACCAATTTTTTGGCAAAAAATGAAATTAATTATTTGTATGACATGAAATTTAATCGAACATGAAATTGGACATAGAAATTTTTGATTTTGTTATAATTTTTGCGATATTTTTAGAATTTTCGAAAACGTTTTTTGATTTTTAGAATTTTGAAAAAGTTTCAATTTTTGATTTTAGTATAATTTTTAGAATTTTGAAAAAAGTTTGTTTTTTTTTTGATTTTGTTATAATTTTTGCAATAATTTGAGAATTTTGGAAAAAGTTTGAATTTTCGGAATAATTTTAAAATTTTGAAAAATTTCAATTTTTGATTTAGTTATAATTTTTGAAATATTTTAGAATTTTGATAAAAGTTTGTATTTTTGATTTTTTTATAATTTTTGTAATAATTTAAAATTTTTTTGAATATATTTAAATTTCTGATTTTGTAATAATTTCCGGAATATTTTTAGAATTTTGAAAAAAAGTTTAAATTTTGGATTTTATTATAATTTTTGGAATATTTTCGGATTTCTGAAAATCTGAATTTATGATTTCGTAATATTTCTCGAAACGCTAAATGGAGAGGTTTTTGAGTAGTTTGCTGAGTGTATCATCTTTTCACTAAATTATGTTAATTTATGATCTGTTATAATTTTCCGGCAACGAATTGATGTTTTGTGTAGTTTTGTAATTAATTTCTAAGCAGAGATAAAATACTTGTACTTTTACAAAGAGTTTTATGTTTAATATACATCGCTGCCGATAGTTAAAAACAATGTCCTCATGAAAGTTTTATGCCGAAAACTATATCTTAACGTAAACTGAAGTCTTGATATCTCAGAGCTGTGAGATTTCAGCCCCTTCATATTTTTTGTATTTAATATGTCTAAATAAACGCATTGTACAATGTTGACCGTACTTCTATAATGCTAAACATAATTTGAAATAATTCACTTCACGAGTCAAAGAGTATTGGGCTTTTTATAAAAACCATGGTCCGTCTTCCACTTTTTGTACATATTTGTTTGGTATAATATATTTTAAGTCGTACGTCATTTCTTAAGTAAGCTGATGCAATCGAAACTTTATTAAGTCAAAATTATTACATAGAGCTTATGTTTATTGATTTATAAAAATCTTAATAAAAATTATAAGATAAGATACTAAAATTATATCATTAATTGTTAAACATCTACGATTACAAATCAATATTAATCGTTTTATATATATTATTCAATATCAAAAATTTAATTTTAGCAATTCTGGCATACTTTACTTGGGTCATAAAAACAGCAATACTTATTCTAGTTACACTCGCATCGACAATCGGGGTCTTCTAAATATCTTCACAAAATCAATTTTGATTTTTATTAGAATCCAATTTTCAATTAAGATAATTGGAAGTTAGCCCAACTGTAAGAATTTAGTGCGCAAATTTAGATTAAGAGTGACGGGTTCGTATATTGCGTACGTTTTCCTTACTTGAATATCTCCAGTTAACGATGTTGTCCGTTCTGTTTTAATATATATTCAGAATGATTAATCAACCAGGTGTGAAAACACACATTCTAAACATCTACAAGAGAGAACTGGTCTCCATTGGCTATCGAACCCGACACCCCAGAGTTACCAGGCTAGTGCTTTAACAACTTAGCTAGAACAGCAACAATTTTACAATAATATCTAATATATTTCCAACTTTATTTTGGAAACGCACCTCAATCTTTTAGTCAAACTAAATCTGCAAAAAGCGAATCAAAAATCATTACCGTTTCTTAAAATGTTTGGCCAACTTTTAATGTGGAACAAGATTCATCTTTTTCTTTATTTGAACATTTTCTCTAGCTTAAAATCACTTCTGGAGAGATCTAGGCAATTGAAATATTTAGCAAAATTTGTTGGATATTGGAAACAAGTCGAATCGGCTGGATCACGTTAAAGAGGATTTGATAGATTTGGTTTATAGTTTTGACTATCTTCTCCATAGAATAATATGGTCTCAGATGTAGTCGAAACTACAAAAACAAATGAATTGCTTTGAACCGATACTGTTTTGTTTTGTTTTATTGGAGGGCCTTGAGACTTACAGTCAAGTAGCACTGCGACCTGAAGGTCTATAGTAGGGATGAGCATCGATGGTCGATGTTTGATAAACATCGATGGTAGGGGCCCGATGTTCGATGTATTTACCATCGATGTTACAGTGTCGATGTTTTTTCACCATCGATGGTTATGTGTCGATGTTTGGCTATCGATGTTTTTTTTTCGAACTTGATAGTATTGGGTGCGTTCACCCGACGTAAGCAGCTAACTTCAAGCTCTCAACAGTTGAGAGTTAGCAGTTGTCAAATTTGTGAAGCATTGTGGATTTACAGCGTTTTTATTTGACGTTTACTACTTGTAGCACAACCTTATAATAATAAATAAATTTAAATATTTTAAGCAGCTTAAAAAGATCTTGCCAATTGCTCTTTTTAGGTGCTCCTGCAGAAAAAATCCAACAAGATCCTCTGTCTTTCTGGAGGGATTTAAAACCAACCTACCCAAATTTATCGGGAGTTGTAATTAAATATCTGGCTGTTGTAGGAACTTCCGTTCCCTCTGAAAGATTATTTTCTAAAGCTGGCCAGATAATATCGAAAACAAGAAATCGTTTAGAGGGGAAGTTGGCTTCTAAAATTTTATTTTTAAATTCTGTGCCAGAGAAAATGTGGGAATAAAAAATACTGTTTTTTTTTGTGTAAAATAACTTAACTTGTTTTAAAGTGTTAGAGGTAAAAGAAAAATACTTATGTTAACCTTAATATTTGTTTGTGTGGTTTTTTACTTTTTGGGGAATGAATACTCAAAAACATCGATGTTTTGAGGTCGATGTTTCACGACCATCGATGTTTGGCTCCTGATGTTTATTCGATGGTAAACATCGATGTTTTTGTCACGATGCTCATCCCTAGTCTATAGTGCTTACCCTGGTTGTTTTATTACTTTGTCGTTGTCTATGCCGTTACTGGTTGTATTCTGTAATCCAAGTTGAGACTTTTAATAAATTTAATTAGCTCGTGTTGTGGTAGTGGAAGTGTTAGTCTTCTACGACCAAGTTGGTTGTATCTGTGCCAAGAGATTTCAGGACAGTTGCAGATGACGTGTTCTATCGTTTCTGCATCCAAGTAGCAGAATCTACACTGTCGGAAAAGGCCCGTTCTGTTAATATGGTGATTTAAAGGACCATATCCAGTAACGCACCACGCTAAAATTCTTAGAGACTCTTTGTTTAAGTCGATTGTTTTTAAGGGTGAAACAGGGCGGTTACCTAGAAACTTCTTGGAGTATACTAGTCCCTCTCTGCTTCTCCATAATTTAGCATTTGGTCTTGTTCCCATGTTTGGATTGTGCTTTTGAGCGAACTCTTGACCATTCCGAAGCATGTTTCCAGTCCAATAAACTTTTTATTGCCACTTTGCTTTGCTAAAACGTCAGCAATAGCATTTCCTTCTATTCCTGTGTGGCTGGGTTCCGCCCACACAAGTGTGACTCTACTCTTGCAAGAGACTTTTTGTAGATTTTGCATTCCCATGCCAGTTTTGAATCAAAGCGGGTAGATTTTAGTGCCAAGAGTGTTGCTTGACTGTCAGAGATAATATATATTTTTATATTTTGGCATTGTCTTTCAAGTTTCAGCACATAGAAGAGCAACTGCTAATGGCAAAAATTTCGACTGGCAAAAATTTCGGCTTGAAATATTGTTGTTGTGGTGCCTAAGGCAACCGTTCGTTTTATTCTAGGACCAGACATTGCTCCTGTGCAGGCATACAATTCGAAATGGGGTATGTCTGCAGTTCAGCTTGTAATTCAGCAAGAATTTTAAGGTGTCCGGTTAGATTACCTGGCTTAAACCCTTCCGTGAGCTGCAGTCTATGAACGCTCAACACCGCTACAGATTTTACATGTAGATGCAATGAAGAAAGCTTTAGACGAATTTTTTTGCTGAGGTTGGCGTTGTTTTGAAAGAACCTGTAGCACTAAGACACAAGCCTTTGTATTTTTGTATAAATATTTTGAGCAGCTTTTTGCGTTTTTTAGTCCAACAAGCTAAACCTGCATATGTTAGAATTGGTTTTATAACACTTTGGTGCCACCAAAGTATCATTTTTGTGCTAAGACCCCATGTTTTCCCAAACAGGTTTCTGCATGTGTATTGTTTGCCTTATCGAAGATATATGTCACGTGTGAGTTCCAGGTAAGTTTGCTATCCAGGACCACACCCAAATCATAAATCACTATAAAAAGACGCCCAAGAAACCTTGGACCGACACTGAGATGCTTAATATATTTAAAAATGCGACAAATTCTTAAAATTGAAATCAAGGTACCCCAGAAACGAATATATTATTTCAGAGCTGAAAAGTATTCAAACACAAATAGTAAAAGTCATCATAGGCGAGGAAATAAAGCCCAACAATAGACCAAACCTAAGCAAATTGGCAGAGTAAGATGGATCGAGATGTGGTTTTTTTGCATTCGATTCAGGAAGCCATCAGGAAAGTTTGTGAACATAGCCTCTTTTCGACAAATGCATATTGCACCCGTGCATAAGAAAAATGCATTTTTTAAAAGTGCATTCAGTGATCTGATTAAAAAAAATTCATAACTTGGTCAATGATCATAGAAATAGAACCATTTTTGTTATTTGGGGGTTTTGGGGACCGCTGAACACGAATATGATGTCGGCGATGACGGAGTACCTAGGGGCCAGGGCGGGTATGTCTGACTCATCTCCTGAAACTTTCCATAAATTCAGCTCGAAAGTGATCGAAGCTCGTTACTCGGAGGTTTTTGGGGTCGCTGAACACGAATATGATGTCGACGATGACCCTCGGAGTACCTAGGGCCCAGGGCGGGTATGTCTCACTCATCTCCTGGAACTTTCCATAAATTCAGCTCAAAATTGATGGAAGCTCGGGGGTTTCTGGGGCCGCTGAACACGAATATGATGTCTGCGATGACCTTCGGAGTACCTAGGGGACAGGGCTGGTTATATCCGTCATTCATCATTCGGAGTCAGACGAGTCGACGTCTCCTAAATTTTAAAATAAAAAGAACAAAAAACATAATAATCGAAAATAGATAAATAATAGTGTTATAAGTGTTAATAAGTGTTAGTAAGTGTAGTAGCTAATAAGTAAATAAGTGTTATAGTGTTTGTGTTAATGTTTATGAAAAATAAAAGTGTTGAAGAACGGACGCGTACAATTATATAATTGGTGAGATTGTTCTTTATTAAAAAATTATTTGGTATTTTGTGTTCACTATTACCAAGAGGTAGGCAGGTAAAATTTTACCTTTTATTACTTTGATGTAATAAATTTATTTATTATTTTAAAGCATTTGTCTTGGTAATAGAAACCCAAAAATTTTGTTTTAGTTGTTATTGATTTTTTTGGATTGCCTGGGTTTTTTTTTTTTATTTGAAGTTTTGTGACATGATCTAGCTCCTCCCACCTCGGACTTATTTTGGGAGTTGGAAAGTGTCAGTTGGTTGATTGTGAAATGTTTTTTTTTGACAAAAGTTAGGAATTTCGAATTTAACCCTTTATTTGTGCTCGTCAATTTTGTTAGTGTATTTTGTGTCCCCATTTTTTTTTGCTTTTGCATGAAATCTGCTACCGTGTTTTTGTGACAGAGATACCCAGTTTCTTTTGTACTGTTTAGTGTTGAAATTTAGGCCTGGCCGAATTTCAGTAGCTATGCCTGCAATGTCAAAGGGTAAGTCTTTGTCTCAACAAAATGGCCGCAGAGTGAACCAACAGCTTAGCATTGACTTCACCAACATAAGAGGTCTCAATTCGAATCTAAACGAGGTTCATCACTACATCGAAAAAAATAAACCTGACATATTGTTTCTTACCGAAACAATTGTTAGTGGCAAAGCATCGAAGTTGGATCCCGATAAATACCGGATACCTAGTTACGAATTGGAACATTCCTTTTATAACAAGCATGGTGTCTGTGTATTTGTTCGAGATTCACTTTCATGTATGAGAATTAAAGCCTACGAGTTGAACTCTAAGCACCATAATTCTATAGCACTGAAGATCTCAGGTGTTGATGAAACTATGTTTATAATAGGATTATATAGATCCCCAAATTCTCCCCCAGGATGTCCCTTTTTCGATCAAATATCGGCTAATCTAGACAAGATTACCACGGACTACCCCAAAGCAAGACTGGCCATTCTTGGAGACTTTAATATTCATAATAAAGAATGGCTTAAGTATTCATCGCACACTGACGACGTAGGAAGACAAGCCGAACTGATTCTCGCAGATTATCACGGTTTGACGCAAATGATAGAATGTCCCACTAGAATCGCAGACAATTCACATCATAACAATAATTTGCTGGATCTGTTTTTGACAAACGAACCAGATACTACGAAGACAAAAGTTGAACAACTCCTCGGAACATCAGACCATTTACTAATATCAGCAATAGTGCAATTTACATCACCGACACAAATTAAAGCAAATCCTCGCCGGGTTTGGAACTATAAACGCGCTGACTGGGAGGGACTGAGAAACTTTTATGACGAAACACCTTGGAAAACTATTTGTTGTGTTGATCAAGATCCTAGTACATCGGTAATAAGAATTTCTGAAATCATAAAAGAAGGAATGCGGCGGTTTATTCCAAATCGATTAATCACTCCAAAAACTGAGCCTTGGTTCACACGGGATGTTGATGAGGCAGTGAGGAATAAACGCAAAGCATTTAAGACGTATAACGCTAATAAAACACCTGAAACCCATAGCGCCTATAAGAAAGCCAGAAATATTAGTAAATTCAAAATAGACTTGGACAAAGACGCGTTTATCCAGAAGAAAGCAAAGAAATTCGCCGAGCACCCATCTGGCTCACGTAGTTTCTTTCAGGCAGTTAAATCAGTCCAGAGCAATTTTACTCGATCCTCTATTCCAACCTTAGTTCTGAATGACATTCCCGTGAGCGACTCGAAAGAGAAAGCGGATCTATTGGGTCGTATTTTCGCAGAAAACTCAAACATAGTTGAACCCCCCCATTCTCCTACACTCATTCCCCCAGTTGTAACGAAAATGAAACCAATTATTTTTCGTTGCAATATTGTACGGAAAATGCTTCTTTCTATCAATATCAACAAATCTGCTGGCCCAGACGGTATTCCACCCCTCATTCTTAAAAACTTTGCTAGGCAACTAGCTCCAATTTTAACAAAAATTTTCTATTTATCTTATAAAACCGGAATATTTCCCGATTCTTGGAAGCTGGCCAGCGTTCAACCCATATCAAAGAAAGGCAGTAAGATAGACCCTAACAATTATAGACCAATTGCAATTCTGTCGGTTTTAGCTAAAATATTTGAAAAACATGTTAACTAGAATTTGATAGATTATTTGGAAATGTCGCAAATTATTGATGATAAGCAGTATGGTTTTCGTAGAAGTCATGCAACAGGTGATCTGTTAGCCTACGTATCCCATCTCTGGAACAAATCGCTGGAAAACCACGGTGAAACATTCAGTATTTCACTTGACATTTCTAAAGCATTTGATAAAGTGTGGCATAAAAATCTTATAGCTAAATTGAAATCTTATGGCATAGACCATCTTACTGTCTCATGGATTCATAGTTTTCTTACAGGTCGCCAATTTCATGTTAATTTAGATGGTATCACATCCAATATTTTCACAACCAATGCTGGGGTTCCCCAAGGTTCGGCACTCTCACCAACCTTGTTTCTTCTATACATTAATGACTTACTTATTTCCACAGTGCACCCAATCCATAGTTTTGCTGATGACAGCACTAAATTTCGATCTCATACTGCAGTTACCACTGATAGAGAGTTGCTAATTGATTCCATCAACAATGATCTGGAGCGTATAATGGAATGGGGTGATCGTAATCTCGTTTCATTTAATTCAACCAAAACCAAATTATGCCGTCTTTCACGAATGGAGCGACATAAAAATTTTCCTATTAAAATAAACCAAGAGGAATTGCGTGAGGTTGAATCAGTTAGACTTCTTGGAGTGGATATTCAAAATAACCTGAAATGGAATAAACATGTGTTCAACCTCGCTAAATCTGCAATGCAAAAATTAGGATTCTTGAGTCGATGTAAAAAGTATTTCAATCCCGAGCAAATTTTGCTAATCTTCAAGTCCTTTATTCGTCCATGTATGGAGTACTGCTGTCATGTTTGGGGAAGTGCTTGTCAGTCAACAATAAATTGTTTAGACTCTGTACAGAGAAAAGCAATACGGTTGATTGGTAATACCGAACTAACGGACCAGCTTGATTCACTCCAGCACAGAAGAAATGTGGCTGAATTGTCAATATACTATAAATATAACTTTAGCGAATTCTCCTCTAAGGAAATTCAAAATATTCTTCCATCGTGTGCGCAGTATAATCGACAAACAAGAGCTGCCGAGTTATCCCATCCATTTGTTGTACAAATACCTCGTTGTAGAACTGTGTCCTTCCAAAACGACTATTTCAATAGAGTGGCCAAATTATGGAACTCATTGCCCTCCTCTGTATTTCCCGATGAATTTTCTCCTCAGGCATTTAAAGAAAATGTCCATTATCATTTAAAAAAATTAGTATAGTTATCCCTATATCCCCATTCCTTCCATTCCTTTATAGTTGACATGGTATCTTCGGATATTCAAAGAGTCTAAATAATGAATATTTCATATTTAGTGTGCTAAACATGTCTAACTAATTAATAAAAAAAAAAAAAAAAAAATATAGACCTTATCTCCTGGAACTTTCCATAAATACAGCAAGAAATTGATCGAAGCTCGTTGCTCGGGGGTTTTTGGGGCCGCTGAATACAAATATTATGTCGATGATGACCCCCGGAGTACCTAGGGCTCAAACTTCGGGATCTTAAAAATCCTGGAGTAAAGAGTTTCCATCTGTTTGTTACAATCTTATTTCAGGATATGTGTTAAATATAGCTGCTCTTTGCCCCAGGTACTCCGAGGGTCATCGCCGACATCAAATTCGTGTTCAGTGACCCAGAAAACCTCCGAGTAAAGAGATTCGATCAATTTCGAGCTGTATTTATGGAAAGTTCAAGCAGATGAGGTGTATATAACCCTCCCTGGACCTACCTGTATATTCATAAGGTCAATTAGAAGATATCCAACTACGCCAATAGTAATGCTGTTCGGATTAGTTAACTCTATTTGTAGAATAATAATAAAGCTAAGGAAACTATCTTGAGATTTTGTATGCCAGATATAAAATAGGGAAAGTTCATGGAGTTTAAGCATCGAGGCAGATTTACCTGGATTGAAAGTAACTCAAACACGACATGGTTAGGCACTTTAGCTTGGATAGGAAATACACATAGATGTTGAGCAATAAAGTAGAATGAAGCAGAGAGTTCACTAGATACCAGATGAGATGAATATTGATGTACTGAAATAGTACACGAATGGTTAAAAAAGAAAGACTGTGGGGAAGCTTGATAATGGTGACAAGGTAACAGAATACTGCACACATGATCATGTGGATATAGTATTCTGCTCAAAGTTAAAGGAGCAACGTTAGGATATTGACAGTTGCCCTAGCAGACAAATAAAACACCTCAAGAATTCTGAGGTAGAAGAAACTAACGAATGTAAATTCTGGTAAGTGGGGAGATCTTAATCATATATTTTCAATGACTTTTAAGCTTTGGTTCACAGGACAAGGTATCTTCTACAGCCGTGCTGTATTATTGAGAATAACCTATCTAAATTATGCCTTCCCTATATTCTGAGCATTGATGCTCTAACTTGGTAATCTCGGGGAAGTGAACAGAAACACAAATAGATTACAATAGATTCGGTGTTAGAACTTGGTTTTTGGAATGAAAACTGACCAGTTAGCAGTCCCTTGCCTAATTAGGTGAATATATTTGGGTCCTTTAGTCACATTTATTGCAGAATTCCTAAAACTATGTATTATTTTGTTCATGCCGACTTTTAAATATAAAAAAAATATCAACTTATGCAATATGCTATCATCTGCAAAACGGTGCATTGCGCTACCGATGCTTTACCAATATCAAAACTTAAACATTAAAATAATTATAGATTTTATTTGAATGTGTATTTCTGAATATACGAAAGACAACGTTTATGTACGTTACCTGGTTTAGAATTATTTAAATTATTATTGTTTAAATTCACTAGACTGAAATTTTGAATAGGATTTTGAATTATTAGAGCTATTTACGTGAGCAATTAAACTTAAATAACTCATTGTCAGATGATCGTATGATCACAGATCATTGTCTTTCGTATATATAGAGATAAACTTCAATTAAAATCTAGACATTAAATATCGGTATAAGTGGCAACTAAGTGGAAATTGTCTTCCATACTCGTAGAACATACAGTCAGTCTTTCATTCAATTCTAACAGGGTTGTAACGTATAATACGGTAACGTATAAAACACGTATTATACGTACGTATAAAACGTACAGTATAAAACACACAATTATTTACGTTTTATACCGTATAAAAGTAAAATCCTTAATAAATAAAAATACATTTATATAACATTAATGCGGGCGTTAACTCGTATCGTACTCGTGATATTTAATATTTATATAGCCTAGATTTCGGGACTAATAGGAACATTTGGTTTAGAAAATATAGCGTCGGCATGATAATTTCTTACCCAGCTATTCCTATTAAATTAAAAATGAATTTACTCAATAAACTTCTCACTAAACTTTTTCGTTTGATGTAAATACATATTATTTTAACTATTACAACTTTTGTATAAAAAGAAGATTTTATCTGCAAGAACCTGTTATTTTCAAACTGTGTCTATTAATTGGAAGTGGTGCGACCTGGATTCACAAACAAAATTTTTTTTAAAAACATCTCTCTAATAATCTCTAATAATTTCCCTAACTGCTATGAAAAAACGACATTTATTCTGAAACAACATTATATTTCCAGCTGTTCTTATTAGATGGGAGGAGCCGAAGTTGGATTGAACCATATTTTATATATTCAGTAACATTTCATGATACAAAATAATTAAGTTCATGAGCCAAATGTTTCTCATCCAAAATGCTTCCCATTAAGTATTAAGTAAATGTTGGAATCAAAATGAAAGAAAATCATATAGTATACGTGTTGAAAAATTCAAAAATAATTTAATTGCTTGAGTTTAAGTGCTCAAAAAAATCTCTAATATATAATTCAAAATTTTCAATATTCATCTAGTGAATTAAAAATTATTAACCAGTTTAATGTACAGTAACATAGTCTTTCGTATAAAGTATAAAAATTAAAATATACATTCAAATAACATCTAGAATTTAAATAGTTTTTGTTATAAATTATAAAATATATAAATAATTTATAACTACGTAATTATATTTTTACTAAAATATATATATTTTTACTATAAATTTAATTAATATCTGAAGTAAGAAGTATTTTTAATTTTTTATGAATGAATTTCAAAAACAAAATCAAATTATACGTTTTATACGTTATATACGTTTTATACGTTTTATACGTTACGTATTATACGTGTAACGTATAAAACGTTTTATACGTGTATATTAACAACCCTGAATTCTAACACAGTGAGGGTATGAAAAAAAGTAAAATATGTGTTCGTAAAAATCAGAAATTTCTAACGATAGTTGAGAAACTCAACTTAAGTGGGTAAATAATTATGAAATTACAACTTCGAAATACCATCGCTTCGGTTGGGCATGTCTGCCTACGGATTTAAATCATGACACGGACGGAATCCTAATCCGAAACAAAATAGAAATGGAGTTTCTCTCTGTGAAAAAGCCAAAATATAGTTTAATTGAAAAATTCAAATGATTGTCAAAAATTTCTAATTATTCTATTCAGTCTAGTGAATTATAATTTAAAAAGTAGTTTGATAAATATTGGCACATAACATAGAAGAAAATGAACTTTTGTTTTCGAGATACCACTACCACACCGCTTTGCCAAATGTGACCACCATCCTCCTTTTGGAAGGAGTCCTTTTGTAGTTTCTGTCCTGCCTCAAAACATGTCCTTCTAGCTGTCCTTATTCCCGATATTTTAAAGCTAATCTGTTAATCTCTTTATTCAGAGACTTTTTTATTAGTACGCAGCCATCTATCAATTCAATTTAAATTTTTTTAACTAAGTATTGGAATTGCTCAATCGAAAGTGTGTTGTTTTCCATCATGACAATGCTAGACTACACAAATTTTTGATGACCCACTAAAAAATGATTGAACTGTCAACTGGGTTGGGCAGTTTTGGTGCAGTCAATGTATAGCCCAGATCTTGCTCCATCTGACTATTATCCCTTATCCCAAGAATGTGTCTGCTATTGTCGAGTACGATCATTAACATTTTGGCATGTTTGGGTTGTCGGATTCGATAATAGCAGACAAATTTTTGTCGGCCAAGATTACCTTAGAAAATTCTGTAACGGAGTTTTCCAAGCGAAAAAGCGGTCGAATCGAAAAAATGGCAAATAGAAGTTATCCGACAGTCGTCAAGGACAGTCGTCTCATGAAGTATAAAATATGTGGTAATCATCAAATGAAAGGGGTAAGGGTCTGGTGACTAGTATTTACGTTGTACTTTTTTTCAATTTTCCGTCCTACTTTTTATAGTATGAAAAATGGTCACCTTACTTTGCCATATAATCTAGCCAAAGCACACAGTGGTGAACATAAATACTTATAAAATAAGGCCAAATGTTTTAATTAAACAGGTGTTTGCAAGATCATAAAAAATGCCAATCTTCCATTTATATAAACGCGACACATGAACCAAGGTTTCATCAAAATCATTTGACCAACCACAAAACCAGAACCAAACATTTTCGTTTTACATATTTGGTTTCAGATTTCAGAGGCCGAATTTGGATTGAATCTTCAATCTCCATTAACCAATTGTGTGAATCAGTTTAATCACTAAATGGAAAAGTCAGATATATTTATTTGCAGTTCCTCCCTACTAGATAGTCCTAACAAATCTTATAATTTCAAATATTGATCAAAAATTTCATCCGCCGGAATTCGTTATCTACACATACTGTAATTTGCTCTCAGCAGTTAATAAAAAATGTAATAAAAACAAATGATGATAACCTTATATTCATTTTATCTATAAACATTTTAAACAAAAATAAGATTTTTCTAAATGAATGTTTAAAAACTTATAAGAAAATACAGTTTATTTGAGTCCACCTGATTTTTTTTTAATCAAGAATAGTTTTTTTTCAATACTACAACATAAATATATGTTAAACAAAATCCTGCATTAAATCTGCAATGATATCTCTGCGTAGTGGTTATTATTATTCACCAAACAGCTGATTTTGTATTTCAGGCAATTTAATTTTAACTCAATCGAAAAATAAATAATAAGACATACCTTTGTTCTATAATTACTCATTTTGGAAATTGACAAAAACTGATATTTTTTAAAACAATTATGTATTTCAAAAAAGTTTATTAACACAATAGTTTAAGTTTCATTTGCTATTTTATCGTAACTTAATTAAAATTGAATAATAAGTTTCAAATTATTTTATCAACTGCATCCGTTAACTATATAATTTTATTTAAATTAAACTATCTTTTATAACCGATAAAGTGCACTGAGTTACTATAATTAATCAAATTTAGAAAAAAGAAAATCAATTTTGTTTTACTTGGCTAAAATAATTTTTTGTCTGACATAAGTTATGATGTTGTTCTATTTATTTGTTCGGATAGTTCAAATTTTGTGAGAAGGCAATTTTTATAAACATTTACTAAATTTACACCAACGAAATAATAATATCAAATTCAAATTTACACTAACAGTGCATGCACAATGGAATTACTTTTACTCATGAGATCCAAGTTTGTATGAAAATTTATTTTGAGAAAAAAAAATTTATTTTTGAAATATTTTTTTTCTCAATGAAAAAGTTAAAGATTTCTTAACTTTTTCCTCATGTCTCATGATTAATAGAGAATGACTCTAGCTACATTTTAAAGCATTGTGCTACTATTAAAAAATAATAATAAAAAGTTGCTCAAATCTTATGAGTAAAAGTAATTTCATTGTGCATTCACTGTAACTATTTTTGTTAAATAAAACAAACAAACTTATAAAGAAAACATTTTTAAAGTTTTGTAATTATTTTCATTATATTGATTTACATATATGGAAAATAATCTTCTTTGTGTAACAGATGACTTTTTGAAAAATACTGGGAAATTTTATTTGGTAACGTGCCTATATTTAGGATGAATAAAATGTAATATTAACAATTGAAGCAGTCATTTGGGAAACATACCACAATTATTATGCATATTCGACAACGAATTATTGTTTTAAACTGCCAAAATAGAAATATTAATATGTATATCATTTTGTGTTTGTTATACAATTTACAATTAACTATTATGATACTAATATATCTTACTTTTTTTAAATTCAATAATAATATTATTCAATCTTAAATTCGATTTCCACGATATCGCGTTCCATACAAAACTGTTTTTCAGCAGTCTTCTAATTAAGTACAATTTTAATCATTTTCTGAAAGTGCAGCAAAACAAAATACTTTTAACATATCGCTACGTTGGAAGAATACCGGCACAACTCAAAATAGAAATGAAAATCAAAAATTTTAATTAAATTGTAATTTAATTATGAAGTAGGGATGAGCATCGTGACAAAAACATCGATGTTTACCATCGAATAAACATCAGGAGCCAAACATCGATGGTCGTGAAACATCGACCTCAAAACATCGATGTTTTTGAGTATTCATTCCCCAAAAAGTAAAAAACCACACAAACAAATATTAAGGTTAACATAAGTATTTTTCTTTTACCTCTAACACTTTAAAACAAGTTAAGTTATTTTACACAAAAAAAAACAGTATTTTTTATTCCCACATTTTCTCTGGCACAGAATTTAAAAATAAAATTTTAGAAGCCAACTTCCCCTCTAAACGATTTCTTGTTTTCGATATTATCTGGCCAGCTTTAGAAAATAATCTTTCAGAGGGAACGGAAGTTCCTACAACAGCCAGATATTTAATTACAACTCCCGATAAATTTGGGTAGGTTGGTTTTAAATCCCTCCAGAAAGACAGAGGATCTTGTTGGATTTTTTCTGCAGGAGCACCTAAAAAGAGCAATTGGCAAGATCTTTTTAAGCTGCTTAAAATATTTAAATTTATTTATTATTATAAGGTTGTGCTACAAGTAGTAAACGTCAAATAAAAACGCTGTAAATCCACAATGCTTCACAAATTTGACAACTGCTAACTCTCAACTGTTGAGAGCTTGAAGTTAGCTGCTTACGTCGGGTGAACGCACCCAATACTATGAAGTTCGAAAAAAAAACATCGATAGCCAAACATCGACACATAACCATCGATGGTGAAAAAACATCGACACTGTAACATCGATGGTAAATACATCGAACATCGGGCCCCTACCATCGATGTTTATCAAACATCGACCATCGATGCTCATCCCTATTATGAAGCCCTGAAAAGGCGAGTGGGATTCAATTGTGACACTTTACCACATAAAAATTTGACGATATTACGATCATTTTATGCAGAAAAGTCAATATTCATAATTTTTTAGTTGTGCCGGTATTCTTCCAACGTAGCGATATGCCCAAAATACATATATGTACATGTTTGGTAGCAGGAGGTATCCAGATGATGATTTGCTATAGTTGAGTTGATTACTGTTTGGTAGCTGGAGGTATCCGAATGATGAGTTGAAAGTTGTTGATTAGAGCAAGCAATGAGGAGATGAAATAATCTTGAAGGATGTAGTTGACGGTTGATGAAGTTGATACTTTAATATTTAAATAACGTCGAATATTTCAAATTTAATTAGCAATATTTCAAATTAAATTAGCTTCAGATAATTTCAATTTTTCGATTTGTTTTCAGATGTATACATAAATTAAAACATCAATATTCCACTTATTATTTTGAAAATTATATACAATCCAATAAGTATACAATCCAATTCTTCTTCAATTTAAATACACGGCATTTAATTGTAGATACAAACTTACATACTTTTATTAAATCGTAAATTTTATATTTTGATTGAACATATGTAAATAATCTTAATTATGTAATTTATTTTCGCATAACATAATGGAGTGAATTTTTTAAACAACTCAATAAGAAATTTTACAGTTTTATTTCTTAAAATTTAACAGCAGAAAATAATTTTTTTAATTAAAACTGTTTTTCAAAACAATTAACCATCATTTTAAAAAATGAAAAAACGAATGAATGAATATTTAAAAGTTTTATTTCAATCATCGTTTTTCCAGGCAACTTTTCTCTTTGATTCTTAAAAGCAGGAGTTATTATTTTAAATATATGAGAAGTTATTGCCACAACACTCCCTAGTGCCATCGAAGATGGGACGATATAGAAATTAATGTGCAACAGCACGAAGGAAGCGAGTAGGGGTACGAGTAGTTCTGCCTGCTCGTGTAATTGTAGATGCAGGGTGGAATAGATGTTGTTGAGGAATGAGATTGAATCAGACCTTCTTAGTTGAAACATTTGCTTTAGCGTCGCGTTTCCTCTCATCTTCAGAGGTAGAAGGGAAAGACGAGGATGTGTCCGGAAGAGTAGAATGGACTTTATCTGTAGAAGACGAAGTTTCGTCTGCGCGACTGAGATCAGTACTCGAAGTAGGTGAGTTTTGAGTTAAGTCATCTTCAGATTGTTCCCTAAAGCAAGGTTTTATTCTGTCGATGGAAACTCGAATGTGTTGACCTTTACGGTCAATAACGAAATTTTTATCATCGCGACTGATGACTTGGAAAGGACCTTCGTATGGAGGTTGAAGAGATTTACGTACTAAGTCAGTACGTAAGAAGACATACGAACAAGACTGGAGATTTTTGGAGACGAAAATATTAGGAGAAGTGTGTCTTGATGCAATTGAGGGACGAAGGTGGTTGAAATGTTGTTTCAATTGAGAAACGAAGTCAGATTGAGGAGTAGAAGTAGAGTTTTCGGTAAAGAATTCACCAGGAAGATGAATGTTAGTACCATAGACGAGCTCAGCCGATGAAGATTGGAAATCTTCACGGAAAGTGGTTCGTAAGCCAAGTAGTATTGACGGTAATATACGCGTCCAATCCGTTCTGTCGTAGGCCATTATCGCAGATTTTAAAGTTCGGTGCCAACGTTCGATGAGGCCGTTACATTTCGGATTGTAACTTGTAGTTCGTTTGCGTTCGAAACCGATTAGTTTTGACAACTCGTTAAAGAGATTGGATTCGAATTGGGAGCCCTGATCAGTAACGATTACTGAAGGTACTCCGAAACGAGAAATCCAATTGGAATAGAGAGCTGATGCTACCGTTTCAGCTGTGATATCCGAGATAGGAATGGCTTCAGGCCAGCGAGTATAGCGGTCAATAATTGTGGTACAATAGCGTTTGTCCTCAGAGGTAGGAAGTGGACCAACAATATCCATGTGGATCTCGGAAAATCTTTGAGAAGTGGAGGGATAGTTACCTAAAGGAGATTGAGTATGGCGAGAAACTTTTGCCTTTTGGCAAGCCAGGCAGTTCTGAGCCATTTGTCGTACATCCTTTTTAATGGATGGCCAAATGACATTTTCAGTAAGGAGTTTGACAGAACTGTGGACTCCTGGGTGAAATAAATTGTGAAGACTATTGAAAACAGATTGACGAAATTGCTTTGGAATAAAAGGTCGTGGATTACCAGAAGAGGTATCACATAAAATAGTTTTGGCATTAGAATTGCCAAACGATACTGGAAAGGATCGGAATTGAAGTGTGGGACTAGTGTCCACTAATTCCTTTAGTTCGTTATCGTTGAACTGAGCGTCAGCAATTTCATCGTAGTTAATGTTTTCTGGAATTGATATTTGCTCGACACGAGAAAGTGTATCGGCAACTACATTATCAATTCCAGAAATGTGGCGAATATCAGTCGTGAATTGACTGATGAAATCTAAATGGCGGAATTGGCGAGGACTAGCTTTGGCAGGGTTCTGCGACAAAGCGTAAGTGAGTGGCTTATGATCGGTAAAGAGTGTGAAGGTTCTACCTTCAAGGAGATAACGGAAGTGTTTAATTGCAGAGTAAGCTGCAAGGAGTTCGCGATCATAAGCGCTGTATTTCTGTTGCGTTTCATCGAGTCGCACAGAGAAGAAACTAAGTGGTGTCCAGCAGTCGTTAATTTTTTGTTGGACAACAGCGCCAATTGCCTTATCGGAAGCGTCGACCATTACGGCAAGTTGGGCAGAGTGTAAGGGGTGAGAAAGAATTGTTGCCTCACTGAGTTGCCGCTTGCATAAGTCGAAGGCTTGAATGGCGTCTTCGGACCATTGAATGACACGTTTGTCATTCTTTTTGGAACCCTTAAGGAAATCGTTGAGGATAGCTTGATTGCCACCAGCGTGAGGAATGAATCGGCGGTAGAAGTTAATCATTCCGAGAAAACGACGGAGATGCATAACTGTTTCAGGACGTTCGAAACGATTGATAGCATCGACACGTTCAGGAGTAGGTTTGATTCCAGATGAATCAATAGAATGTCCGAGAAAGTCAACGTTGGTTTTAGCAAAGTTGCATTTATCAACGTTGATAATGAGACCAGCGTCGGAAAGACGCTCAAAAACAGTCCTAAGATGTTTGAGGTGTTCCTCAAAGGTTTCAGAAGCAATAAGGAGGTCATCTATGTAGATGAAACAGAAATTTAGGTCTCGGAGAAGAGAATGCATAGACCGTTGGAAGGATTGCGCAGAGTTTCGCAATCCGAAAGTCATTCGAACGAATTCGAAGAGTCCGAACGGAGTTGAAATTGCAGTTTTTGCAATATCGCGCTCATCAATAGGAATTTGATGATATGCGCGGACAAGATCGATAGTGGAGAAAAATTTGCATCCATGAAGTTGATGCGAAAAATCCTGAATATGTGGAATAGGATAATTATCAGGAATAGTGACATTGTTAAGAGAGCGGTAGTCACCGCAAGGTCTCCACTCGCCGTTTTTCTTTTTGGCGAGGTGGAGAGGAGAGGACCAAGGGCTTTTTGACGGTCGGCAAATGCCTTGCGACAACATAATGTCGAATTCCGTCTTTGCGATGGCCAGTTTGTCAGGAGCTAATCGTCGGTACTTACAAGCGACGGGAGGACCGTGAGTCTCAATGACATGAGTCACGTTATGTTTGACCGGCTTAGCTAGGTCATGAGAAGTGATACCCTTAAAATCATTAAGGATATTTCGAATATGTATATCAACCGTATCATTGTTTATGATTGTTAGCGAGAGCGTTGGAGAAGTGGAGATTTTGGCGAGAGTGAACAAGGATGTTAGTGGATCGACGAGGCGTCGATTTTTAATGTCCACAAGGAGACCATACTTGTTCAAGAAATCAGCTCCAAGAATAGGGATGGTAACATTGGCGATAACAAAGGTCTGACAGAACACACGTCTGAGACCAATGTTTAGAGTTAGAGTTTTGTTACCATATGTACTAACAGGAGTGGCGTTAGCAGCGGTAGAGAGTGAAAGCTGATTTCTTCGAGAGTTTTTCCTCTGTAGTTGCGGGGAGAACTGACACTTCAGCACCTGTGTCAACCAAGAATTGTCGACGGGAGTTGATATCAAATATCAAGAGGCGTAGTTTGGAGAAGCTATCATTATTTGGTAATGATAGCTTCTATCTTGCCTCTATCAGGCAACTTTTCTCTTTGATTCTTAAAAGCAGGAGTTATTATTTTAAATATATGAGAAGTTATTGCCACACATGCATGCATTCAATTTTGAATTTTTATTTTATTATTTTGTGTATTTACTACAAGAACTAAGAGCGCGAAGTACTTTTCCAAAAGGGATTACACTACATACTACACTATATAGGACTGCAAACTGCACTGTTGTTTCAAAATAGGTGTCCGCAGCAGTTATACAATATAATAGTTATATTATATTTCAAGTTCTTGTATGCTACTGAATACATTTTATAGCATTTAGACGAGATGTGTTGTTAACACTTTCTTTCGATTTAATTGAATTGCTACAGAAAATGTTTATTTATTCCATTTTTCAACCAACGATGACTTTAAAAAAATAATTTTTTAAGAATATTAATTTATTTAATTTATTATAAATAATATTAACTAATTTATAATTAAAATTATAATACAAGATTTATGTATTTACAATTTTATGAGGAAAACAAAATAATAAGATAATTGACATTTTAAATATTTAAAAAAAATTGTTCATAACGGCC
>OY856186.1:334523862-334622038 GCA_963693315.1 Diogma glabrata | reverse complement strand
CCACAAAATTTCAAAAATTATTTGAAGCGTCAACAACAATAAAACCATCATCAACCAAAGCTGTAAGGATATTCTCTGTTTCATCTCACTTTTGTGGTAAACTTCGAACCCATTTGTAAGATTATTCTCCAAATTGTTAATTTTTTCTAAAACATTTTTATTGATTAAAGTAAATAAAAAATTTTAAATGAAATTTTTTGTAAGTTTTTTGTTTTCAAATTTCGGTTTTTGCTTTTAAAAAAATATCTGTATTCGACCGGATAACCGCGGTTACTGAAGAATAGAAACGGGTGTCACTAAAATACCGAAAATCACGGTTCCTGTTATTGATATACGATTTAGCGTGGAATAAATGGCACTAGCCAAGGTGATTTTATTTAGAGGGCTGAAGAACATACGGTAGGAATGGAACCTAGATTAGATTAGATTAGAAAGGTTTGGACAGGTTGCACGAGGCAGAACTTGTCCTGGCACGCAGACTTTACGGTCCATAGCACCGTGTACGAGTTTGGTCTCATAACAACTATTCCACAAACCTTTCTGTAAGTTTAATGAAATCTAATCAAACTGTATTGGCGACAGTTTGATTGTGCTAGCCTCTACAGTTTCAGAGCCAAAAATCCTAACTCTGACACTAGAAAAGGCTGGACATACACACAGAAAGTGCTACGAGTCCTCCTCCTCTTCAAGACAACACCCACACACAGGACTTTCACTAAGTCTTATGGTAAAAAGGTGTTTATTTAGATGTTCATGTCCTGTAAGGACAAGGACCACAGTGCTGAGAGTTTTCCTCTTCATACTGAAAAGAAAATCATTTTTATCTGAAATGCTAAAAAACATCTTACTTTGTCTGCCTGTTGATGACGCATTCCACAAGGCCTTCATCTTGAGGTCGGCATCCACCTTTAATAGTGACAAGGCAAACGTTTTGTCACGCATCTTAAATAACTATATGAACCGAATTGACCACAACATTGTTGACCAGTGTCCCATATGTGAGGGCACGCCACATGATGCAGACCACCTATTTAATTGTCCAGGAAAACCAACCAACTTGACGAAGGAAGATTTGAGGTACCGCCCAAGAGCAGTAGCAGAGTTCCTGAATCTGGACATGGAGCCGGAGGAGTAGCACCGCACCGTCGCTACAACAACAACAACAACAACCAGAGTTGCGAAGGTCTTTCCCAATTTCCAGTATGGCGATATCATAAGCATAACCCTGAGAATAGAGTCCCGATTGATTCAGTCTCTTAAGAAGACTATCAACTACCAAACTCCACAGAAGAGGTGAGAGAACACCACCCTGCGGACAACCCCGTTTGACTGAAACTGAAACAGCAATATTACTCATTTCAACAAAGGCAATGCGGAAGTTCAACATAGACACAATCCAATTTGAGATCGTGCTACTAATTCCATGTAGCGATGCCGCAGTCCTGATTGATTCGAAGGTGGTATTGTCAAAAGCGCCTTCTATATCTAAAAAACACCCAAAGCGAATTCTTTGACATCCAGTGCTCTTTCAATTTAACACCCCGATTACCGAAGGCAAGTCATGTCACTTTAAATGACTAAAGTCACATCGCATCAATTTTCGTATTGTTGAAGTCGTTTTTTACGCCTCAAGTCATTTTATACGACGGATGTCACCTCAATTTTTCATGTGACAATAATTTTTTCAAACGTCTTTAATTGTTTTTGTGAAATTGAAGAACATAAAATGTAAATTTTTTTTAGTTTTAGAGTTTTTTTGTTTCAGAATTTTTAGTTTTAGTAGTGACCGTTTTTATCGACTTCAATAATACCAATTTTTAAGTGACGTGACATGACTATAGTCATGTCACCTGATGTGACACGACTTCAGTAATCGGGGTGTAAGTCACCAAATGATGCGCAGCTGTTTCTACCGATTTCTCAATCTGGTATGCATGCTGATTGGTAGTTAGTGGAAACTGTGGTAAGGCGGTGTCCCTTATATAACGGTTAAGTCAACCAGTCTTTTCAAAGTTTTGAGGACAAAGGAGTTCAGACTTATTGGTCGAAATGACTTGGCTTCACTGTAGTTGTTTTTACCTGGTTTTGGTATGAAAACAACTCTAGTTTCTGCCACGCTTCTGGGACATAGCCATATGCTAGACATGCCCTATATAACTTTAACAGTGATTCAATGAGGCAATGCACATTATTCTGTAGCATGCATGTATGGATTCCACCAGGACCAGGCGACTTAAAGGGGTTGAAAGAATTTATGGCCCATCTCGGAGATCTTCTGTTCACCACATTATCAGCCAAAATCCAACTGTCTTTATTTGGAGTTACAGTTCGTTGTTCTTTCATCTCAGCAGTGGTGTTGCTACTCGGAAAATGTGTACAAAGCAGATATTGTGCTGTTTCTTCAACAGATTCCGTATACACCATTTGGCATAAGCAGTAAGCCCGGTTGGTATTTGGGCTCTTTTGAGAGTGCTTTGAAAAGCCTAACTGCCACAGGATAACTCTCAATTAATTCACAAAATTTCTTTCAAGCACTCCGAATACTGTTATATTCCCTCCGACTATCACGATAAGTGATCCAGTCATCGGTATTATTTGTTTGCTTAGCTTTAAAAGTTTCCTATTCCAGCAAGGTGAATTTCTTCATGATGGAACACCCTATGTGGACAAGATTCTTTAAAAATCCTTGACCATACACTCCTGAATCCGATTCGCAACATTTTCAATGTCTTGTGTGCACTATGTCAGACATTTTCAATGTCTTGTACACTTGATTGACGGATCAAAGTCAAGTAACAATTGGTTAAGAAGTAGTTTGTACATATCCCAATCAGTGATTTGGGATATCTAAAACTGTCTTTTACCACCATATCGACTTTAAAGTCAAAATTTATGCAATCGTGGTCTGACATGAGAATTTCTTGCGATACTTTCCAATTTCTAACTCTTTTAGCCAAAACTATGTAGGCTAGTTAGGGTAATGTCAATTACTTCCTCTCTAATTGCATTTGAAAAAGTGGGGGCATTCCCCTTATATAGAATTTCTAGATCTGTACCATGAAGAAACTCTACGAGGTCTGGTCCTCGTCTGTTGTTATCTGAACTGCCCCCAATTTCCATGATGCGCATTTGCATCGCACCTCAGGATCAAGGGAAAGTTCTTTTTACTGCAGAACTCCACCACCTTAACAAGATGTTGGGTTGGCATGGTGCCATCATACAGTAGACACATGGATGCGAAGACTACGTCTGTATCAACACCCTCAACCTTTACCGTAACTTTAACAGCAACATCTTTACCACTACATTGAGGTATAAGTATACCGAAAATGTCATTCGACAAGACACGCACGAACGAGGGTTTTCCGTAACTGTACCGACAAACACCCTGCCCTGTTTACAATTCAGGCCAAGGATATGATTTTTATTTACCCATGGTTCGTGAATCAGAGATATACTTGTATGCTGCATAACAATCGCTTGACATAATTTAGCGGGAGCAGATTTGTTATGCTGCACGTTTATTTGTGCTATTTTTAAACTATCCATTAGATAATCTTAAAAAAAGATAAAAAACAACAAAAACAAAAAGATAAACCAAACCAAAACCAGCGCTTCAGCTTGGTCGTTAGACTTTGCCGTCGTGCTGGTTACTGGGGAAGAAACTCCACATCCAGCTGGTACCGCTTCAGCTTCTTTTTATACACTTGTTACACTCATTGCACAGGCAACTATATTTGAAGTCAAATAAATAACAATAGTATTTCGTTTTATAATGTGCTAATGCTCACTTTTAGTGCAGACTTGACGGACGAGCGAGCCGCGACTTGGGCTACAGAGCACAAGAATTACGTAGCATTAGTGTCGAATAAAAAGTGTCGTTTTTTTTCTCACGCGTTCTCCAGAATTAATTAGGTTTCGATTTCCGACATGAAAAGTATTTTAAAAAAAGTGAGAAAACAAATTAAATCCTAAAAACTATTTTCTTTGTAAACTGTAGTGAACATCAATTTTACTGCCGCTTTACATAAATATAAGCTTTAGCAGAGTTGAGTACACACAAAATTACACTCCGGATGGAGAAACTGTGCTATTTTTATTCAACATATTAAAAGTATAATTAGTATCTAAAGGATCATCTTTCTCGAACTTGGAGAAAAACAATATCATATTTTTGATTCATATAAAAAAAACTAAGATTGTAAATATTTATGGATAAAAATAAAAAAATTTTGGTCAGAAATATGTAGTTGAAAACATATATAACACAAAAAAAACTTACCCAAAGAAATCACTAAGAAAAGTGATATACACTAGTGGTGTGAATAACGTAAAATATAAACCACTAGTTAAATTTAAAATGCACAAACTTTCGTCGATATTCCAGTTTAATAGTCCTGCTCCTAACGATTGTACAGCTTCGATTATTAGTAGAATAAAAACGTATGTATAAAATGATCGTTTGGCTGAAAATAAAATAAAATATAAAAACTTGTTTTGTGCAATAAAGAAGTAAATTTACTTGGCAACGATAACCGATCTCTTAAATTGGTCCATGGCAGTAAAAATATAATAAAATAAAATGTTGCAAATATGACGGAGGTGATTAACCAAAATAACATTCCGCCATGACCAAATAAATCTACATCTTTTGACGGAATATGAAATGCATCGTCTGGTAAGACAATATCTAATGCTCCTTGTGTTATTGTAAAACCTAATGCTACTGTTCCGGTACAAATTAAAACTGCTTTAATTGAATTTCTACTATCCAAATGACCAAACGCTAATCCAAAGGTTATAACACTCATTTCAGCTGATAGTAGAAAAAATCGGGTTACCACCCATAATATCTGAAAAATTAAAATAAAATGTAATTAATATCTGAATTTTTATTTAAAAAACATAATAATAAAAGCAAAAGCACTATTTATAAAATTACCCCGATTTTATATAAAATCTATAGAAAAACATATGGGTAGGACTTTAGAAAACAAATACAATGTGAACGACTTAGCGGTAGATGAAATCAATACTAGAGTATTTGCCTATTTTGAAAGCAATTACATATGTAACTTGCATGCGCCTTACAATTTTAAAACGTCTTATAATTGGCTTAAAATCAGGCTTAATATATTAAATCAAAGATTGGATTGTTATTACGACCAGAATCTTTCAACTGCTTATTAACTACGAATTTCTTGACATTTTTTATAGTGCGATATTCATACATTCACATCTTGTTACAACAAACAAAAGATCATTTAAATAAACTATGGACGAGACCATTTTTCGTGGTACATTTCTCCACACAAATAATATTTTTTTTATTATTATTATGATACACTTTTAATTTAATGCGCTTTTAATACACTTTTAATTTAATTTCATCGTTCTTATTCAAATAAATAAATCTAGTCATATGCACAGAAAAATGTTTTTTGTACCTAAACAAGTCAAAAGTAAATTTAAAATAAAACGAGAAGAACTTGCCGTAATTTATAACAACATTATAAATATTAAATATAGTGTGTAGTATTTCATGTTGAGTAAAATGTAATATTTCTTCTGGGGTACTATTCCCGAACACATAAATCTAAATTTAGACAATATTATGAAGTTCGTATTGCATAAAATAACATAAACGGTAACGGTATTACGGAAAACAAATTTCACAATATTGGCAATATTCAATTTAGACAATTTTGTAAGATCGTTACCGTCACCGTTTAATGTTATGCAATACGAACTTCACCATATTACCAAAACAAAATTAACACTTATTTGTTCGGAGATAGGGTCCCAGTTTGTTGATATTCAGAATTTTAGGATCTTCCTCTTAGAAAGATTGCGCAATGTCGAAGAACTTGTTTTTGTCTCTTTTTGGATGCATGGAAAATTTTTTGATTGACAATTCGTTTGAAAAGGAAAAAATGAGAAAGAGAAAAAAAAATTAAAATACGCGGACTGAATAAAACATCACGTATACATTTTTTAAAAACAGATTATGTATAATATTTGGGGTTATCAATGAAATAGCACATTATATATTTTGGGACTTGAGTCTAATGGTTATTTTTTTGTGTGGAAAACTAATTTTCGATTTATCAAAGAGATTTAATCAATTAAATTTAGAATTAATTTTAAAAGAAAAAAATTATAAAACACTTTGTTTATATAAAAAGGTATTTTGGAAACATTTAAAAAAAATTATAGATTAAAAATTTAAATTGTAATTAATGTTAAAGCTTATAACGTTAAAGAATAAAAAAACGGGATTATTTCACTCTTTGAGCTCCATGAAGGCAGTTTTTGTAATCACATTTTATAAATTTAACCACATGCAGTTGAATGTCTTAAGAAACTGTGATTCTTTTGAGGTAGATCGAGAAACAAAACTTCACCTTTCACAAATCTAGTCAAATTCATAGGAATAACCTTAAACCACTTTTAAGAAATCTAAACGACTTTATTTATTCATCAATTTATTCATAAGTCAAACGACATGCAACCCCCATGATTTATAAAATTTAATCGCGTTAGAAATTGAACCATATTAGAAAGAACAACCAAAAAGTGTCCCACTAACCAGCCGGTTTTCGATTTAGAGAAAAACATGGACAACGCTGCCTTGACGACGCAACTCAAGACGTTCATACTACACTACAGGAAAACTAAAGTCAAATAGCGGTGAAACGAGATAAATGTAAGCTGATTGTACAGACAATTATGGAACTTATTTTATTGCATAATTTATAGTTCAAATAATCATTTTTTTTTTTTTTTTAATAAAATGTGTTGTGTAGTAGGAATTACAGTACCTGTCACAATAACACATAAAAACCTTTTAAGACCAAGGTCCCACAACAACATACGTTCAAAGGTGTTGATGGACGTAAATCTTTCTTTTTTTGTTTTTTTATATTTTTTGTTAAAGAATGGATAACTAAACAAAAGATCCTATCACTGACAAAATATGACATAGGCCAATATTTTATGATAAAATAGAGAAAATAAAAGTAAATTAAAAAGTAAATAGCAAATTTTTACAAAAATTTGCTGAAACAAAACTTAACAAAACAAAACTGGCCGCTTTAAAATATCAACATTGATTACACAGATAATACCTCATTTAACATGGAATCTCATTTTCGTAAATTATTAAAATTCAATATTTTGGTGAAAAGTCGTTTGTTTTTGTTTTCGTTATTTAAAATTGATCCTTAGAGTAAGAGAGATAGCGTTCTTAATTTTCTTGTGATAAAAAGAGAAAATATTGTAGATGAAGTTTATGATTTTTATATGGTATTTTATCAAAGTGTTGGTAAATTTTGAGCATAAAAAAAATAAAATGTTGTATTTCGTTTTCGCAGTTTTACAATTATCCAGCCTGGTCCACCATAACTATTGCAACAAACTAGTGATACTCGTTTTTGGTAATATGTTAGAACAACAGAAAATCATTTTTGTTTTTGTAATTCATAGTAATATTGTCTTATAATACTTTATCAATGGTTTTCGTTACCCATTTTTTTTTATTGTGTTTGTTTAGATGGCACAACATTTTGGAGAGGAGTGGAAAGTGAAGGAAGAAGAAATGCAAGTAGATAGTAGAGGAGAGGGAAGGAAATGTGTAACGGGGGTGATAGGACTTTTAATGTGAGAGAGTTAATTTCTTTATGCTAAGCTTACACTTTTGAAGGCTGTAACTAGGCGGAAAAACAGTGGATTTTATAGAATTCTAGGAATGGGGTATTAGCCCTTCGCCCAACCCAAATTTTCGTGAATGGGTTCGTTCTGCATCTTAAGGTCACCAGAAACAACCTTTTTACACGTTTATATAGCGAGCCGCTTGATCCAAGACAGACGCCTGCTGAAAACCGCCCCTTACATGGAGAACAGACGCTTTCTACACATTTATATAGCGAGCCGCTTGATCCAAGATAGACGCCCGCTCCAAGTCGCCCCTAACATGAAGAACACACGCTTGAGTTGCATTGGTTTTATGGCGCCAATGACTCGCCATGGTGCAGAATCATTGAGCATAAGCAGTATTTACTCTGCCCCTCTCAACTACACCAACCTAATTCTGTTAGCGTTACCCAGGTAACACGGCGTGGACGTAGAATTTCGGATTTTCGCTACCTTTTCGAATTTCGCCTTTTCGGGCGAAAAGTCCGGCCTGTCGCATTTGTGTATAAAGATAAGCTTGAAATTTAGATGTATTAAATACGACCCGGTTAGTTTCCCCCATTTAAGGATGATATTGATGTCCTGTGACATAGAAGACATCATTCCATCTCGTTTTGAAACGACTGTGATTGAATTGATGGGGCACGGTTGTGAAAATTGTAACCAGTGGATAAGGTACTATCATCACGTATGAATGGGCTGGATTAAGATGGACAGCAAAAGATCGTTTATGAAAATCAAGAATAGAGTGGGGGAAAGAACGGCTTCTTCAGGAACACTAGCATCAAGAATATGGGAGCTAGAGGTTGCGCCATCGACGACTACTTGTATTATGCGGTTCTCCAGAAAGCTCTTAATTTAGGATTTATTATAACAGTACTTGCATAATTGAACAAAACATTGAGACAAATAATTTGTTATTTTTAAAACGAAGTAGATCAACAAATTTAAATTTTAAATTAAGCGCGTGAGCATTTGAAAGAAAATATTAATTTCGATTTAGGAGTAACAACGATATATTTTCACTCCTGTATTCTAACTGAATGAATAGAGTAAAAAAGTGATATACGTGATAGATGTAAATTAAATATAATTTAAAAGTTGAATATTTAAAAATTTTATTAAATAATAGATTAAATAGCGATTGGAGAAAAAATTTAATGTTTTACCCAGACTAAAATGGATTTTGGAACTCGTAAAATTGCGGCACTCCGCTATTGCGTCGCACAGTGGGATTTGTTCATACAATATTTGGCAAAAAATATAAGGAGTGCTCGTAGAATATTGAAATTTTGCTCTGAGCCTTTGGTTAGCTCAATTAAGAAAAATATAAAGTTTCATCAAAATTGGCCACGCCCACTACCCCACCGTCCATAGAACCGAAAATTTATTTTTGGCCCAAAGTTTTTGAAATTTGGCACAGAGCCTTTTATTACCTCAATTAAGAATAAAATAAAGTTTCATCAAAATTGGTCACGCCCACTACCCACCGCCCATAGAACCCAAAATTTCATGATTTTATGATTTTATAAATTTTATGATTTTATAAAAGATTATTAATTATTTAAACTTTTTTTTTTTTTAATTGATAGTATGGAGTCTTACCTTTCATTTTATTATAGCGGGAGCACCTAGCACGACCGAGCAACCCTTTTTTTCTTCCAAGGAAGTTTTCAATCACGGCACATTATAGAACAAATTTTATTCTATCATATCTTTCAAACCATATGAGCGAACTTTATAATTTTTTTTTTTAAATACGCAGAAAAGGCTATATTTGAAAAAAAATCACTATTTAAATTAGAGCAATAAAGTTATCTTACGTACAAACACTATAGAAGTGCGTAAACAGTTTTCAATATTTTGGACCAAAATTTACATGTGACTTTACTTCATTATTTCAAAGACAAATAAACGTTTTTTTGGGATACAATTTATGGATTCTTCATACTGAATCAATTTTCTACAAAACTGCATCATTACATTTTTAAATTTTATATGTCGAAAAAATGACTTATTGCACAAAAAATCCCACTGTGCGTCGCACCGCCACATTATTCGTCCTAAAATCCATTACTTTTTGTCCTACGGAGTGGGCATGGAGAGATCAGTTTTTATTGTTTTTTTATTTTTGATCTACGGGTGTGACAACCCCGCGTACTCCAGTCCCTGCTATTGACATACGAGTTAACGTGAGATATCACATACCACTGGCAATAGCAGTGAGATATCACTAGCCAAGGTGACATCTTAGGGGTGGTGGCGGATGAACTGTATTCAGTCAACGGTAGCACCCTCAATCTTAGCTGTGAAATAATCCTTGATGATGAGACGCTATTGCTTCCTTAGGGTCACCAGCCTTCATATAACTATGTGTGGGCTTCAATCTTTAAGAAAGTGGTGCGTCACAGGATCAAGGAATATGAAACTGGCTGGATTATTGGCAACTACATTTTTGTTTTGTTTCAGCAAATTTTTTAACAATTTGCTATTTACTTTTTAATTTACTTTTATTTTCTCTATTCTATCATAAAATATTGGCCTATGTCATATTTTATCAGTGATAGGATTTTTTGTTTAGTTATCCATTCTTTAACAAAAAATATAAAAAAACAAAAAAAGAAAGATTTACGTCCATCAACACCTTTGAACGTATGTTGTTGTGGGACCTTGGTCTTAAAAGGTTTTTATGTGTTATTGTGAAACATATTGTAATTCCTACTACACAACACATTTTATTAAAAAAAAAAAAAAAAAAAAATTTATTCGGCATAATTGAAACCAAGCCTTGAAAAAAGTTTATATTTCCTTGGATTACGAAAGATACGAAATTTTTATTAATCAACATTAATTTTGTTCATTAGAGCTTAAAATTATAAAAGTATTTATGTATATATAATCGTTGCATTTCAAATCAAGAAAAAATATGTTAAAAATAAAATTTTACGCGTAAATAAGTTAATAAAATGTTTATAATCAAGCTTTTTAAATAACAGTACATATCATTAATTATAGTTCAAATGATTATCGGTTATTTAAAGGTGCGTAATTAACGATTGATAATTGAATATGACTAATCCTAGCATGAGCATTAAAATTTTAACAGTTTAAATATCGTTTTAAATTGATCCAGATAAACAATACAGGCATGTAATTACATTTAAACTATTTGGGGCTAATATTGCCTAGTTCTCTTTTGTTTTCTTAATTTAATTTACCTTGTCTAGGACTCCACCAACATATCCAAAAGCATTGACTGTCATGGAAAACAAACATCTTATCACACTCATTAATACACAAGCCCAAACGATTCCATAAAATGCTAAAAATATAGGAGAGCTTGTTGCTCTTAACTTTAATCTCGCCTTATTGAAACCCACTGCCAAAAAAATTAAAAATATAACGTTTGGTATACAGATTAATAAATCCCATATTCGTATCCTAAAAATAAACAAAATTAATAATTTGATTAGCGTTTATTGTTAATTGTACAAAGAAATATAAATATTATTTGTGTACATAAATATATCAATAAATAAATACAGTAAATCCTCCCATTTGCGTTTCCAATTGCAATATTTTACAAAAACATTAGATATTTTTCACAACAAATTTCCAAGAAAATTTCCAGGAATTAATTTCCTGTGAAAATTTTTTATTGATATTTTTAATCATAAGTCATAACAAATATTCACCTTGAATTATATATTTCAATATATAAAATAAGTTTACATATATTTTCATCTTGTGTTAAATTTTTTTCAATAATTTTTGATTCACTTTCTAAACTTAATAAATTTCTATTTTCAATTAAATTTGTCATACTTTAAAAACGAAATAAAAAATTTTTGTGTAAAAAAAGAAACAATTTTGTTCGTATGATTTTATAATATTAAAACTAATTGAAATTTAAACGAAAAGATTAACATTTTACAGATTTTTTATAAAATTGATTACACTTTAAATTATTTGATTGAAAAATTTGCAAAACTTTGTTGTTAAAATAAAAAATAAAGATGCCTTTCTCCTTTGTCAAGATTTGACATTTATTAAGACAATTCACAATAGTTTTATATAGTTCAGTGGTTGGAATACACAGAAAAAAAAAATTATTTTCACCGAAGTTTCGAATAAATTCGGATTTGTTACGCTTAAAATGTAACGGACAAGTTTGAATCGTTTGAATATAAAAAATGAAGTGAAAATGAAGTCACTTTTTTGGTTTAAAATCAAAATTAAACGTAAAAATTAATATTTTGATTCCAAAAAATTACAGCGTACTAGGGACATATAAAGTAAGTTTCACCACTTGTGTGAATTTTTTTGTCGGAGATAAAAATTAAAAACGAAAACCTGTTTTCATATGATAGCATATGAAAAGTCTATTTTCATCACGCTTAATGCTCTGTGAAAATTTGTTCTTTTTCCACTAGTGTAAAAAAAATAACAAATTGTAGTTGCTATGGTTTTTCATATAATTTTACAAAGTTTGTCAAACAACGCAACCATGAAAAAATAGAATATGAACTTTGAATGTTTTGTTGTCGATTTCTTACTTTATAATTTATAGTAAATATCGATTATATATTACTATCATAAAAAAAATTGCAATTTCCTACGCGAGAAAAAACGTTTTTCGTTCGTAAACATGTCTCACTCGACGCTAGCGCGTTTCGTGAACGTTGTTGAAATGTTTACTCACGAAAAACAATGTTTTCATCTCTTGTAGGAAAATATATTAATATATACTATTAAAATATATTAATATATAAAATATATTAATTTATACTATTTTGCCACCTCTGATTTCATAAAATTTTGTTTCGGCGTTTGATTTTCGTACTTCGACTTTACTTTTACCTTAACAATTTCTGCAAATGCTTCTACGAGCTCACTTGTTGTAACGAATCTTTGAATCCTTGCTGGAGTTTTCAAGTTTGAATCCTCCATTCCTTCGATAACATATTCTAGAATTTCATTATCCGCCATGTTTAATTTATTTGCCAAAATTATTTTTTCATGAAAGTATGTAATAAAATTTTCTCCGTTCCTCCATTTCCTTTCTTCAATCTTTCGCCTAATTGTAATTTTGGTTTGTTTGTCTTCAAAATCAAGTCCTTCCTTCTAACTGAAACCTTTGGCTACAAGTCTAGCCTTGTACTTTCTACAGTTCTACATCGTGTCACTCGAACCGTATAAGGATAGGTTGCTATTGAAGCTCTGGTGAAACGCGTAAAGTTTGTTGGTTCAGGCAAAATCGATTTGATCTCCGCAGATCCCCATTCGTCCATAATATACTTGTAAAATACCGTCAAATCAGCGACGTCTCTTCTATGTTGCAAAGAATCAAGCTCGTTAGTAAGATTTAAGTTGCCGATCAATTTAACAGCTCTCTGCTGTATAGAATCAAGACATTTCAAACTACTTATGTAGGCTCCACCCCATATGCGAGAACAATATTCCATGCAGGGACGAATAAATGATTTATATATTAAAAGAAGCTGCTCGCTATTAAAAACCTTACAACGACCCAAAAATCCTAATTTTTGAACAGCGTTCTTAGCTAGGCTAAAAATCTCAACTCCTAGATGTCTAATAGATTCTTTCTCTTCAAGATCATTTGAATCAAACTTTAATGAAAACCGATTAGGTGTTGATAACTTTGACTGTCAATGGAAAAAATATTAGTTCTGGTTTATTCAATTTCTCACTTTTATGTTTTGGAAATTTTTAATAAACTTTACATCGCGGCTAATTTTGATCGTCTTGTTCTGCATATTAAAACATCTATAGTCCTTAGATTGCTAATCGTACCCAACAAAAATATTTTCAACACCTCTGGCTTCAAATTTTCCGTGACTTGGCTTCTTGTTCAGGTAAACAACTCGTGAGCCAAACACCTTCAAATCCGTGACAACTTGCTTCACTCCAAACCATATTTCGTGAGGCGTCTTGTCTCCAAGAATCTTGTTGATTGCTGATGTGTTGATTGCTTACGCCCACAGAAACATGGGTACACCGAACTGCTACATCATGCATCGAGCCATATTTTATGTCGTTCTATTCCCTCGCTCAGCAACTCTGTTCTGTTGTGGAGTATAGGTAATGGTAAGCTCTCGCCGGATACCACTATTTTCAAGATGCTTCGTGAAATCTTCATTCAAAAACTCACCGCCTTTGCCAGTTCTAATCGCTTTTACACGCTTGCCACAATGATTTTCGGTAAAAGACTGGAAAACTTTGAACTTTTCGAGAGCTTGCGACTTCGTCTTCAAAAAATACATGAACCTTATACGTGAGTAATCACCAGTTGATTGAAGAAAGTACTTCGATCCACCAGAAGAAACGGTTCTCATAGATCTGCATGGACAATCTCCAACAACTCCGTACTTCTTGATTTACTATCTTTTGAAAATGGTTTTTGAGCAATATTTCCCTTCATGCAAATTTCACACTGCAAATCAGAACCGGGATCCGTAAAATCCAAGCCACCGACCATATTTTTACTCTTCAAATCTTTCAAGCTTCTAACTTTTAGATGCCCGTACCTATAATGCCATTTTCGTAGATCAGATCCACCTCTGACAGCTGTAAATATTTGTTTCTTTACTTTGTATACGTACAAATCATCTTCTCTAAAACCTCTGAGAATCAATTTTTCATCATTTCTTCTCAAGTCCGTTGTGTCATATGATGTCTGGACCTTCGATCCACCTGCAGTCGCTTTAGGTAACGAAAGGAAATTCAACTTCGCATCTGGGATGTAATGGACAATCTACAACTCAATACTTCCATGTTCCGTTTCAAGAATGACTCTTCCTATTCCTTCAGTTTTCATGGAACTGCCATCCGCCAATGTCAATTTGTCCGAAATTGGATTAATTTCAGAAAACATCTCCTTTTTGCAGCATACATGGCACGTAACGCCACTATCGAATATCCAGGGTTATATTCCCGAACACATATTTGTCAATCGACAATATTGTCAATTTCACCAAAATGCTTAACAACTTTGTTTAAAAATGATATTCTATATGTCGTTCTATTCCCTCGCTCAGCAACTCTGTTCTGTTGTGGAGTATAGGTAATGGTAAGCTCTCGCCGGATACCACTATTTTCAAGATGCTTCGTGAAATCTTCATTCAAAAACTCACCGCCTTTGCCAGTTCTAATCGCTTTTACACGCTTGCCACAATGATTTTCGGTAAAAGACTGGAAAACTTTGAACTTTTCGAGAGCTTGCGACTTCGTCTTCAAAAAATACATGAACCTTATACGTGAGTAATCACCAGTTGATTGAAGAAAGTACTTCGATCCACCAGAAGAAACGGTTCTCATAGATCTGCATGGACAATCTCCAACAACTCCGTACTTCTTGATTTACTATCTTTTGAAAATGGTTTTTGAGCAATATTTCCCTTCATGCAAATTTCACACTGCAAATCAGAACCGGGATCCGTAAAATCCAAGCCACCGACCATATTTTTACTCTTCAAATCTTTCAAGCTTCTAACTTTTAGATGCCCGTACCTATAATGCCATTTTCGTAGATCAGATCCACCTCTGACAGCTGTAAATATTTGTTTCTTTACTTTGTATACGTACAAATCATCTTCTCTAAAACCTCTGAGAATCAATTTTTCATCATTTCTTCTCAAGTCCGTTGTGTCATATGATGTCTGGACCTTCGATCCACCTGCAGTCGCTTTAGGTAACGAAAGGAAATTCAACTTCGCATCTGGGATGTAATGGACAATCTACAACTCAATACTTCCATGTTCCGTTTCAAGAATGACTCTTCCTATTCCTTCAGTTTTCATGGAACTGCCATCCGCCAATGTCAATTTGTCCGAAATTGGATTAATTTCAGAAAACATCTCCTTTTTGCAGCATACATGGCACGTAACGCCACTATCGAATATCCAGGGTTATATTCCCGAACACATATTTGTCAATCGACAATATTGTCAATTTCACCAAAATGCTTAACAACTTTGTTTAAAAATGATATTCTATAACTCATATTTGTGTCAAACAAATTATAACAAATTTTTACAAAATTATAACAGATTTTTGGTACTAGATTCGCACTTTTGACAACTAACTTTTTTAATCTTAAAAGATGCAAAATAAAATAAAAATATATTTAATAAATAAATATGTTTTAATGATATTTATATAAAAATATGATTGTTTAATACTATTAAAGACTTAATTTTGCGTTATAAATTAATTTTTACGCCAATCGATGAAATTTGTATAAAAAAGTCAACAAACAAAACATAAAGCAAAAGTGTTATTTTGACAGTAACTATATTGTTCTTGTCAGATTCACAATATTGTGTTGAATTTTCACCAAATTGGTGTTACATAATACGAAATTCACAATATTGTGTGGATTTACAATATTGTGATGACATTTATTCATATTCTCCATATTCTCTTTGAATGCGCAGAACAATCCGAAAGATGTCTTGTTTCCAGATTCTGTTGCTTTCTTCTTCTCGTGTTTGACGGACAATTTTTGGAAAAACGTCCAGTTTTCAGAGTTCCTCCTTATTGATTTCTCAATCAACTTATTCTTGAATCGAATCCAATGGTTCAACAGAATACTAGCTAGAAGCCCCTCAGAAAGATGTTCGTCGAAAGTCTTGATTCGTCCAACAAGATCAAAAAATGTCTTCAGGAACTCTGTCATTTTCGTTCTATCTTCCATTTTAATTGTCAACAATTGAGTTGTTAACATCATCACCGTAGCAGGACCCTTAGGCTCAAATACTTTGATCAGCTTCTCCCATGCTCCCTTTGTAGTTTCGCATTCGGATATATTACATAATTGTGACGGTTTCAAGCAACACGTGATGGTGGCGATGTCGTTGTGGATGTGCACCGAACGCATCTGAATTTTCCAAGATGGACAATTTTCATCGTTCAACTTTTCAATAGCGTATAACGAGGGCATTCAGTTACTGTTTAGTCGCGCAATTTCAAAAAATTAAATTATTTCCGGGAACTGAGCCCATAACCCATTGGAACAACCGATTGAATTGAAGAATATTTTTAGACAAAATAACAAACATAAAAAGCAAAGCAAATAGGATTATATTATTAATTGACTCTCCAACACATTTGACCATCACCCATATAAGATTCAACTCAAATCAGCAGACCAGCGTTTTGTTTTTAACTTAAATCGTGCAGTATTATAGGGTCACCCTTTACAAAAAACAAAGTTCACATAGTTGGGTAAAGCTATGTCAAGTGTATAGTCTTACGATGGATTTTCTGAACGAATTCTGCTTTGTCGTAAAACTATCAGGTTGTTGCATATTAAAAATGTGATTTTATACCAACTTTGTAAACACAGCAAAGAAGCATTTACACTAGATGGGGAGGTTTGTGAAGAAGTTTTCTGCATTAATAAGAAAACAGTTGGAAAATGTCAAGCTGTTGCAGACTAAATATTTTTTTTTTCAAAAGTTATAATTAATGAAAATAACTCACGCTAATATTTTTTTTACAATAACGTATTCACATATTCTTCATTTTGGTTTAGTAATACGATTCTAAACAATTCGGTTTCTTTAAGCCATCTGTTTGAAGTTCGATGATTCAACGAAAGAAGTAAAAACTAGATTTAAATAAATTTGTGAAATAAAAATCTAAATTTTATTTCTTCTTTTTTATTAAACATATACATAGTACTTATAAAAACAAATTCGATTCAATCATAATAAAAAAAATTTACTCTTTAAAATTTTAAATATAATTAATTTAACAGAAATAATATATTTTAATTAAATTAAATATACATTTTCTTATAATTAAAACAAAATCAACAAACGCAATTTGAAAAGAAATTAACACAAATTATATTTGAAAAAATAAACAAAATTATACTACGGAAAAAAAAATTTAATCTAAATTTAGGTAATCTTTTGATCTTTAAAATAAAAAGATCATTTAATCTTAATTAATTATAGGTAGCACCATGTTAGACAAAAAAGCACAAATAATATATTTTATACATATACTTAGTTGATTGACTTAAACCGAAGGATGTCCTTTAATACAAAATAATAATAACAAAATACAATCATCAAATTTAATATTTGACTGCAATAACTTAAATTTGATTTTTGTATTTTACATTATTGACAAAACTATAAATTCTTTGAAAATTGATGATGTAGGTTTGATCTCGGACGGAATATATCCAGAGTTAAGGTTTAGACATATATGTAAATTTGAATTAAACATTATAACTGTTGGTGATAAGTAATTTCGAATTGAATATGTTTTTGAAACACGGATTGAAATTATATTTTTGGAATGCATTTTCTTAAACTGCGTTACAATCTACGAATAGTATTTTCGTTCACAAATAATATTAAAATATCTGCGAACTGGAGGAGCTAACAGAAAGGACTTGATAATTTTTTTCTTAATATACTAATTTGACCTATCATATTTTATTTTGTTTATTATATTAAAATAGTTTTGAATAATAAAAATCAATATTTGTTTGTTGAGAAATAAAAAAATTTGGATGTTTTCTTTTATTAAAGGAAAAAACTCACAAATCAAAATTAAATAATTCAATTAGCAAACAATAGTAACAATATATACACAATAAGATATTATGATTACAACAACTACAAATATAAAGTAAACAAAAATTAATTAGTTTTAAATAAACGGTCCCATTGGTTTTTAAAGTAACTGATAATGTTAGTTTATGTTTATATTTAATTTAAGTATAACAACTCTATCTACTAAATATATAATTATTATTAATTAAAATATAAATTAAGATACATTTTAAAAAAATATTGATTGAACAACTATTTGTCAGGTAATATCTAAATAAAATATTTTTTTTTCAATCTTTTTCAGTATAACTTTTAATTCTTAATTACATATAATGATTTAATTCTTTTTAAACATGGAAGACAAAAAAATACATACATTTTAATATTCTTCACGAAAATATAGTGACGTATTCGCAATATAAATAAAATAATTTTATTATTATTATTAATTACTTTTTGATCAGACGTTATTTTTTTAATTTAAAAATATTTACTTTCAAAGTAAAAATATATTTGGATATGATTTTTTATTTATAAATTATTAAAACTTTTTTTTAAAACCAAATATCAAAATTCATGTTGGCCGTTTTTAAATTTTTGTAATGAATTTTAAATAAAACTATTTCAAAGATAAAAATTTAATATACTATAATCTATTATTGTATTTAAAATAAAATATTTTTTTGTATGTTTACCTTTAAGGTGTATGTTGATCTAAAACAATTAAGGCCCCGTCCCGGTCCCCCTATTTAAGAATTATCTGAAGAAAAAAAACGCTGTTTGAATAGGAGTTTGCCATATTATTACTTCTAACAACGAAAAAATTGCCCCTAGATTCATTTTTGAGTAATATCAATAAAAATGTATTAAAAATAAAATTAAAATACTTTTCAACGACTGGTTGTTCGTTATAATGTTTTTAAAACAAAAAATAAAAGTCGGTTAAGTGCCAATTTAATCGGCTATATCAAAGAAATGGTTTTAGTTTAAAATTTTTAATTCACTAGACTTGAATTTTTCTTGAAAAAATTCAAGTAACTAAGGAAATAGTTTGAAAGTATTTTGGATTTTTTTTTTTTTTTTATACTAAGTTAGACATGTTTAGTGTTAATTTAAATAAATTATAAATTAACGTCTTTGAATATCCGAAGATACCATGCCAACTGTGGATTGTGGAAATGGATTATGTTTCTTTAAGAAATTGGTGGACATGGACTTTAAAAAGTTGGGGATTAAAATAATCAGGGAAAACCCATAAGGGCAAGGAATTCCAAAGATAAGAAACACGGTTGAAAAAATCACGTGGAAAGGCGACAGTTCTACATTTTGTTATTTGAACGGTGAATGGGTGGGCCATGGCTGATGCTCTGGTTGAACGAGAAAAAATAGCGGGTTTGGGTAGTATTGATTTGATCTCCTCTGAAGAGTACTCATTCATAATGTATTTGTAAAATATCGTCAAATCAGCGACATTTCTTCTATGCTGTAACGAATCAAGCTTGTTTGTAAGATTTGAATTGCCAGTGTCAATTGGACAGTGTCTAGACATTTTAAAGAGGTTGGGTATGCACCACCCCGGATGTGAGAACAGTACTCCATGCAGGGGCGAATAAATGATTTATATATTAAAAGAAGCTGTTCGCTATTGAAAAACTTACGACAACGCCCTAGATATCCTAACTTTTGAACTGCGCTCTTAGCAAGATTGAAAATGTGAGTATTCCATTTCATATCATTTTCAACCTCAACCCCCAAAAGTTTGATAGATTCCTTTTCTTCTAGATCGTTAAAATCAAATTTTAATGGAAAAGGGTTAGATGTAGATGATCTTGTAAAGTGGCAAAACTGTGTTTTACTTGCATTAAATTCTACACTGTTTGTATGACTTTAATGCAAGTATTTTTCTCAAAGAAAAACTCCATTTCACTCCCTCATTAGTGCCATGATTCGAATCCTTTGGAAAACTCGCTATCAATTACGCCACCGAGGCGAAGGTATTTTGAAGTTGAAATTTCATTCATTCATCTACTTAATTTCTCATTTGCTCGTGGACTATAAATCCTAAGAACCTGAATTTCTATAAAGGATGTGTATAAAACTTATCTAATCACATAAGATGGCGAGTTAAAAAATAAATAAAGTTGTTTTCTTTTGTCATACAGGGCTGCGATGTGTGGCTTTAAGAATATACATTTTTTTGTTTAGGAACACGTTTTATACTTATCTTTAGATTTATAATTGAGACAAAATAGCTCTAAAAAAATAAAGTTGTGACAACTAATACTGAAAATGCATGTCCACAAGAAATTTAATACATACACAGGTAACTGTTCCAATAGCTTTTTCAAAATAGTTATTAAACTAAAAGTATAAACAACTCTTTGTTACACGAATTTTTGACACAAATGTCAAGTTACACGGTTCAACAACGTTTTTCTTTTTTGAAAAATTTATTTTTCAGACATGATTCAATCATTGTGCACGTGGATATGAACAATCTAGTATAAATTGCACTCTTTCGTACCACGTTTTAACACACTTAAAAAACTAACATGGTGTACACTATTTTTTCAAAACAAAATTCCCTGACTTTCCATGACTTTCCAGACCAAAAATATCAAAATTTCTTGACTTTTTTCAAAGTAAAACTAAAATTTTGACGAACATTTAACTACATAAAATGCCTCGTAGTAGAATAACTATGGCTTTCCAGAACGATTATTTTAATAGACTGGTCAAATAGAACTCATTGCCCCTCTTAGTTTTTCCCGATGAATTTTCTCCATCTCCTTCTCTAGTGGACATGTTATCTTCGGCTACTAAAGAGTTTTAATAATGAATATTTCATGTTTAGTATGCTAAACATGTTTAACTAAATAATAAAAAAATTGCTTATCAAAACCGATATAAGCAAGAGTTTCCCAATTCGATCGTCATACTGATGATGTAAACGATTCTGCTCAAAGCTTGACTGAATCCATTCAATTCGAGATTAATAAATTCGTTCCCTTTTCAATAATGAAACCACAGTACAAATGTTTTCGAAGGTGGTCAAAATTCCTCTTAGAAGCTAACGTAGATTATTTGACATTTAGATACATAAGTAATACTAATCTCGTAAATCGGCCCTATAGTATCGAAAAGCTCACAATGGTTTAATACCAGAAGATTGAAAATGAATTAGCCGAAATTCACAGATCGAAAGTGGCAAAACTTTATGTCAATTTCTGACAAAAGTTTTTTCAGTGCCTTTGATTCTTTAAATTGTGGTACTAAATACTATAGCCTTCCTATATCACTAAAATTCACTTTGTTCGTTAAACACTTTGCTTCAAACCCGACTGTTCTGAAACATCGCTTCAAACCCGACTGTTCTGGAACATCAGGAGTTAATCGAAAGCTTCATTTCAAACCCAAAATTGCCACACTGAAAAAAAAAATTGAAGTATTGACAACCTCATCTAGAAGTTGGCAGTTTATTATTCAAACAAAGAAAAAATATTTGCAAACAATTTCCCCGTGATTGTGACAACTACACGATAACATTTTCCTAACAACATAATGCGGTTTATTTAAAATATAAAGTGTTATATACAATATAACAGTAGTTGAATAGAGTTAATAACTATTTCCATGAAAAAAATTTGCTTTGGCCTTATATCATGAATTTTTCATTTTAAAATTGAAGTATTTGAAATTAAGTGAACTATATTTTATTTTCACATAAATATTTCGTGTGATTGTCTCAACTACATCGTTCCATAACAATACAGTTGTTGAAACAATTTCGTACTTCTATTCACCATATCTGACCGCACGGTGAGGTTAAGACAACTGCATTTCGATTGGAAATAGAACATGTTTTTTGCAGTGCAAAAATACTTTTGTGAGCGGGTTAAACAAAGCTTTTTCACTGGAACAAATTCTATGTGCTAACTTTTACCCATTCTTCTAAACTAATGATCTAAATTCTAAACACATTTTCAAAAGAACTTGCATGCATTTTAACTAAAATTTTCTACACATTTTATAAATTTGGAATTGTTTTCGAGCTGGAAGTTGGCCAACATTCAGTCGATTCACAAAAAAGAAATGACATGTGATATATCAAATTATAGATCAACAGTCAACAGTCAATAGTTCTCACTCTTATTCAAAATATATGAGCAAAATTTTCATTTCCATATTCAAATTTGTTGCAAGACAACAATTTGATATCTGATAGTCTGTTTTCGAAACTCTGTTTCGTATACTCTAACCAAGTTAGAATTGGATAACAAACTTGTATCGGTAAGAAGAAGATGACCAGATGAACAACAATAGTGATCAACTAGAGAAACAAATTGACTAAACCTGAATCTAATAAACATATGTTTATGAAAGTTTTTTGGTTTCTTATACTTCGCTAGAGTAGTGACCTATTTTAGGTTTATATAGCGAAAAATTTTTTTGGTAGTGTATCTAGTCGGCTAGCCCTGATGAGAATGATATACTTTTTTAAAGTTTAATAAAAAGTTCTTATCGGTTCGAAACTAGATCGATCGACAATTTTGTGGATAGCAAAAAATTTTCATAAATTGCACACCATATTTTGTTATTTTGTCAGTCTTATTTTTTTAATCTGTTTATGTGCACTTCATAGTAAGGATTCCACACTTGAATAGCATACTCGATTTGAGAACGAACATAAGCAAAATATAATGTTATTATGCAATCAATATCTTTTATGTCTTTGGTCCAACGTTTCAGAAATCCTAGCATTTGATTAGCTCTTGCTATGGTAAGCACATGGATGCTTATTGAAAGTTAGGTTTTGAGTAAAGGTTATACCCAAATCTCTAACTTCACAAATTTGGGCCAGTGGGATGTTATTGATATCGTAGCTGAAATGGATAGGATTATTCTTTCTATAATGACTTATGACTTTGCATTTATCAATATTCAAATCCAGCCGCATTTTGTAACACCAGTCACTAATATGATTAATGTCTTCTTGAAGCAGAATACAGTCTTCAATCGTGTTAATAACTTTAAAAATTTTCATATCATCAGCGTAAATAAGTACCCGAGAGTTATATATTATTTTGGTTATTCCGTCAATTAAACAAATAAAAAACCAAGGTCCTAGATGCGAACCTTGAGGAACCCCAGATGTTACCTTGATGTTATCAGAGCATTTTCCGTTGATGCATACATACTGGCTCCGATTGGATAGGTATGATTTTATCCATAACACAAAGTGTTTCGAAAACCCGAATTCGTATAAAGCATCTAATGTTTTTAAATGACTACAAGAGTCAAAGGCTTTACTAAAATCCGTATGAATTGTATCTACTTGTTTATGCTCCTCAATTGCTTTTACGGCAAAATTTGTAAACTCCACCAAATTAGTTGTCGTTGATCTGCCAGGTAGAAAACCGTGCTGATTTATGGAAATGGAACTTGTTATTCTATCTTTGAATGAATTACACATAATAACTTCGAACAATTTAGAACAATTTATTTAAAAGGCACTGATGAAAACTGTTGAAGGCGTAATAAGGAACTACGCTCCAAATCGAGTGCTAAATAGAAAGCCACCAAAAGTCGCTGACGAGGAGGTCCAGCTACCTCGCAGCACCAGATCCATACTACAGGGCTCCCGTTTTAAAGTCAGATTGAAAAAAATGGAAAAAATGGAAATTTTTCGCTAAAAAAATGGAAAAAATGGAAAAAAATGGAAAACAAACAATTTAAAATGTGTAATACATAGGGTATCTTAGAATATTACAGTAAAAAAAATCCCTGTTTTTTCAGGTTATCCAGACTCGGTTTTTAATTTTTTCAGAAAATGTTTAAACTACGGTATTTTATAATTGATAGAAAAATTAATAAAAGTGTACAATTATTCATTTGTTAACACTTTTAATCGTTAATATAACAAAAGCCTTGACTCGAAAATTTCAGATTGAACGATTCTCGTACATATTGTTTTTAAAATTGAAATAAAATGAATTGTTAAATTGAATCGGTCATTTGAAAAACCACATAAGTCATATTTTTTACCAACATACTTTTTTTGCAGAAAATGGTTCCTTAAAGGGAGATGCGTATTCTGGGTAAAAACCACGTAAGTCGATAGCGATAGCAGTCCTGCATCCTTGCGTAGGACGAGAGGACCCGCAGGTACGGACCCATGACACTCGTCCTCTTTTCGAGGATTCGTATTATATATGAATTATATACGTATTATACTATTATATATGAATTAACTCATACTTAAGATTGATGGAGAATATGACTATGTACCATAAAGATATTAAAACATGACAAATTAATACATGTAAAATGTCAATAAGATTATTTTTAAGTGTAATTCTCAATAATAAGCAATAAAAGATATGATTACTACGATTTTTTTGATTAAACTTTATACCACTAACCCTATTTCTTGCTAAAACAACATAAGTCAAGAACTGTTTTTCAGGTTTTTTTCATTATTTCTATTAATAAATTGTATAGGTTATTCGCTATCTTAATTTTTCACCACTCAAATACTAAATTAAACATAAAAAAGTCCTTTAAAACTCATTTGTTTGTGTATGAAACAGTTTTTATTGATTTCTGAAAAATTCTAATTGAGTGACCTATGAGGTTTTTGAAATGACCGATTCAATTATTTTTATGAAGAAATGTAACTAAAAGATTATTTGATTGAATCTGAGTACAAAATAGTTGCATTGCATCTCATAAGTAAACAATATAAAAACAGATAATTTTTAATCCAATAATTCATCTTTAAGTGTTTCAGAAACTAAATTTTTAGATTTAGTAACTTCATTAACATATTTCTTAAAACCAGGTGAGAGTAAAGAGGCTTGTTCAACCATTTTGAACAAAGTTTCGTGAGGAATATTTTAATATTTTTCATATATAATATTTTTCATCGGCTTTTCGATTAGGAGCATTGAAAGTAAGCAAATAAATTATAAGCGAATCAGATCATACAAATTCAACCACAGATCAATTCGTTGCTTTAACTCCAGCGTTAAATGCATTACTAATTTTACCTATAAGCCGCAGCTGCCCAGATTCAGAATTTCTTTATTACTCGAATCATGTGCTAAGTCCACCTTTAGATGTCAAATAGATTTTAAGTTAACATTAGTTCCGTTCATCGAAACTTGAATCCAAGTATTGGTTCATGGAATACATAATATGAAAGTTTCGAAAGATTGATATTAAACAGGTAATCGTTCGTGATTTGTTTTTATCACCATTCTATATACCATCATTCTTACAATATCAATTTGCTGCTTTAGACTCTCATGCAAATAAGTTACAGCAAAATATATTTTTTGAATTGAGTCGATTCAGTTCGATATAATTATTAATTCTATATATCATTGTACCGGTACCTTGGAATTTAGTTAGTTTTAATTCTCGTTCAATTTCACTGACAGAAAACATTGTCTTCATCATAGAAACGCTAATTACAAAGATCAAATACCACAATGTAACACAGTCTTTTAAAAAAAATTTCATCGTGTTGGACAAAGCGCACTTGTGAATAATTTAGGTCACGACAAGTGGCATACAATTATAAACTTTTTATTTATAAACTGTTCCTAATAGGAACGATATTCTTTTTAGTATTTTTCTGGTGAAAATTTATGTTTTTAATTATGAATAATTTATTTAAATCTAGCATAAGTTGATCAATATAACACGTAGGCTTTCTATCGTCTTGGACTTCACACAGTTCGGAGTTTACTAGCTTGCAGTTTCACACCTGCATATTATACGAAGTGAAAGTAATAACTGCAAGTCTGGTTTACCATCATCATCATGAACCGTACTCCACTAGGAAGCATATGGAAATATATTACGGAAGCTTTTTAAAATACATTTCTTTGCACATTTTGTTCTCATTTACACATTTAGTGGTTGCATTCGGCACATTTAGTGGTCGCCGAATTACAATAACATATTATTGTATGTGCAATAGTATTGCAAACCTCATGGATAATTTTTTAATTAATTAAATAATTAGAAAAATACTAAGATCCATTTTATGTTTCCCAAACCTTCGCCGTAAATCGAACGCAGGTGTTTTGTGTTAAAAGGAAAGCGTGTTAACACTTGAACCACTTCTGTTATTTGGATTTAATAATTGTTCATATTATATAATCATGTAGTATAGTTGTAATTGATGCCATTTTGAAAACATTTTTCGTTAATCGATTCCACCAGTATACGAAATGAGAAAAGAAGGAATTGGTATAAATAGATGTTTCCACATATGAGACCTCTAAGGTATGCTTATAAGAATGCCAAGATTGGCTTGTGGCTCGTGAAGATCTACGTAATGGAGGCATTAAGTGATTAATTTCTTTAGAGCATAGCGTAGTATAATGTAAATGCTCCAACAACTCTTGTATGATCGGCTTCAACACGCCTATGAACTCTGTCGACAAAATTTAGATGTTTCTGGTATACTGCAACCCATAAATTGGGGTAGAATTCGTGGATTGGTCGTTCTTTATACATCGTAGTTATTTCAGATGGAGACAAAAATTTCACTACACCGTACGAAGCCAAGTCGTTGGGACTCAAATTTCGCCACAGAACAAATGTGATCATGCCATTTTCGTTTGTGGTTTATATTAGTACGAAATAGTTAAGTGCAGGTGAGTTTAATAATGCTAGTCTGGAAAACTTTTCAAAACAGGAGCTATAGAGTGAGGTTTTATAGGACAAAACTAGAATTAAATGTCATAAGGTTCAGTATACACCAGTTCCGATTGATTCAAGATCTAGATTTTAGTCCAGAATTGATTTAAGATCCAAGGGTTGAACCATTTTTCTACGAGTATAATTATCAGTTAGACTAGATGGCTGTTTCTTCTTTTCTTCTTCATTCTCTTAATATATGAATGTTAGATAGAACTTCGGAAGAGCTATATATTGGGTTTGTGGTGCTAGATAACAAACCGTTAAAAAAGATCAGAAAAAGGGGTGGCGAAAGAACCGAACCCTGATTAATGCAGGCTTGAATTGAGAAATTATCCGAAACAACACCAACTACTAAGAGATCTCTGGAATAAAAAGACTAAAAATAAAATTAATTTGTTGATAAGAGCCGATGCCAAACTCTATCAAACGCCTTGGATATATCAAGGGAAATGTTATGAGACTCACCAAAGTCATGAATTGCTACACCCTATTTCTCCGTGAGGACTGGATAAGGTGCAGTGATGAAGATGTTATCAATTGTGTCTTTAAGAGAATTAAACGCGTCCAATGGGGTGATTATGGTGGTAAGGATAACTACGGTGTAAATAACACAAATAGATTTCATGTTTATTTGCGATGACTTTGAGATAGATAAAGCAGAATACAGAAATACTACTTGTTTTATACTGGGGGAGCTTTGTATGTTTAAAATCCTTGTGTATATATGTATATCATTACAACACGGTGTTTAAAAATGCAAGCTCCGGAGAATGATTTTTACAGCCGAATTATTGATATTTGAAACTTGTGTTTCACCTAGCTCAAGTAAATGAGGTTTGTTTTGGTTGAGATCGTATTGAATGCCAAGAAAGTTTTTTGAGATACCAAGGATGTTAATGATATCGATTACGAAGTTGGAGAACGAAGCTAAATAATGGCTAAATAAACAGATTAATAGGAGAAATAACAAATACCAAAACCAGAAGGAAGAAATAGAGTAACACAACAAAGGCCACAAAGATTCGTTTGTTGAGAAAATAAAAGGTACTTCAAAAAAATTGAGGTTGGGGATGTGTACAATTATTTCTCAACAAGTGTACAAGCATTTCTCAACGTTTTGGATCATAACCAGTCTAACTGGGCAAACAAAAATGTCCGTTTGTATGCCATTGAAATGTTTTAGGGAAAATTGAAAACGACAGAGATTTCAGTCTTCATCAATCACTATACCAAACCCTTCGGCCTTCCCACAGACCAAAGTTTTTGATATATCGGAGTAGGAGGTTTTAAGTCCATATTTTATAAATACTTTGAGATTGTTTATCGAAATTTATGATATTTAATGAAATCTTCGGGTTTGCATTAGATTTATTCGGGTTTATGTTTTGTAGTAGTTGGCAACCCAACCCTATTCTAATATAAATGTCCATGCAAAATTACATTTGTCTGCAGGTTAACAGAACAATATTTTAATTTAAGTTTTCAGCGTTTTTTTATAATAAATAAGGTACTTTTTGTCGACTTTGTCGGTGTTTTTGGATGCCAACGTTTCGGTAGCGGCTTTTGCTCTTTATATATTAAGGCAAAATTAACAAAACTGCAGCCAAATTCTGTAACTGTGAAGTGGTGAAGTGATAAAAATTTCTTCGTTTCTTTTCATTAAAAAACTTATCATTTCACCGCTTCACAATTACAGAATTTGGCTGCTGGTGCTGGACAGAGCAAACAAACAATTTTCATTTTCCTTCACTTTCAAAACGACAGCATCTAAAAAAAGCACCAAAAGTGCTTAAAATTTAATTATTATTCTGTTAACTTGTAAACAAAGATAATGTTACATGGACATCTATATTAGAATTAAAACTATGTTTATAACTTTTAATTACCATATTAATGTACATAAACATTAGCTGCATTTCATGAAACAGTGTGATCCGGATCCGCTTAAGTTTTACATGTAAACTGAGATCCAAAAACAAAGTTGGATCTCATTTTACATGTAAAACTTATGCGAATCCGGATCACACGGTTTCATGAAATGCAGCTAATGTCTTTTATATAAACAGAAATATCCATTCAAATAAAATCTAGAATATAAATTGGTTTAGTGCCCATCTCAATTAGTTGGAGATTGTCGTCCAAACTCGTAGATCAGTAGAGTATGGAAAACAGTAAAATATGTGTTCGTAGAGCAAACTTCAAACTAAACAATATACACTAAAATTGAAAATTGAATAAAAACAACAATGTCTAACTTATGTAGATCTGATAAATGATGATGAAATTTCAACGTCAAATAGCATCGCTTCATATAGAAGAGAAATGGAGTTTTGCTCTCACAAAAGTTGAACATATTCGAATTTCAAAATATTTGAATTGCATAATTCAAATTACTTTTTCCTTAGTTACTTGGGTTTAATTACTAAAACTATTAATTGATCGACGAAAAGGTTATCGAGGTTTATATCGATAAATTAATTATTTGGTCACATATTCTCCTACTATTTCCCTGAATTTGCATTATATATAAAAATAGTTGATGAATAACGATGGAAAAGTTTTTAAATTAATATAAAAATGTGTATATATATTTTTAAAAAATGTTTAAAAAAATGGAAAAAATGGAAAAATGACGGAAAAAATGGAAAAAAATGGAAAGAACCAAAAAAAATGGAAAAAATGGAAAAAATGGATTCAGCGGGAGCCCTGATACTAGCCCAACTACGATCTAGTTGGTCACGTATCCTAAACAACTACATGAGTAAAGTTGTTTCTGAAACTATTGACAAGTGTCCCGCATGGAGGGTACGGGTACGCCGCACAATGTAGACCACCTATTCAATTGTCCTGATAATTTAACCAACCTGACGCATGGAGATTCGTGGTACCGCCCAAGCGCAGCAACATGGTGCCTGAACCTGGACATGAAGCCGGAGGATTAGCACCAAACCCGTCGCTACAACAACAACAGTAGCTACAACTTTGTCGCAATGTTGCTGATCTCGTTGTTTTAAATAATATCAAATGTATCGTCTTCAGTAGTAGACAGAGAAATCGGGTGCATCAGACGGGAGTACCAAGCAAATTCTTTTACTCGTTTTACTTGTCAGTCGGTTAGTGCAAATAGGCAAACTGTTAAGATCACACATTGCCATAGCGACTGGATACAATGGGAATTTTTTATGCATATATAAACGAAAAAATATAATTTTTCTCCAACCAGACCATATAAATTATTAAGAATATATGAAATATACTTTTTAATAAAAGTATTTGTTAAAATAAAATTTTCTTACAATCGTTTAAGAATTAATCATTTCCGCACGCAAATCGCGTGCGCAGAGTGATCAATTTTCGCATTAGTGCGGGAATGTCAATAGTGGAGTGTTAAAGTTAAGTGTTAAGTTGAGTGTTAAATGAGTGTTGAGTTGAGTGTTTAGAGTGTTTTTTGAGTGTTAAGTTCAGTGTTGCTCGGTCTGCGGCTGCTTCAATGTCCTCGGGAATCCAGTTTTCGTCATCTGATTCGTTATTTTCCAGCATTTTTCTTGTCACAAAATGCACAAAAATGCACAATGCACTAAACGATTCCAATTAAACGATTGTAGGAAATAGTAATTCTTTAACGATTATAGGAAAAACGTCCTACGTCCAAAACATCGTGCTATCGTTTCGGAATCACCAACTTTGCGCGCTTGTTAGGAAAATACCTGTTTTCCACAGAAATGATTAAAATTTCATGACTTTCCGTGACTTTCCCAGACCAAAATAAACTCCCTTGACTCCATGACTTTCCAGAATTCCATACCTGGTAGACATCATGACTAAGTAGCACTGCACACTTCTATGTTGTTGTAGTTATTCATTATTTGGACTTATTTTATAATAAACTTTTACACTAATTAACATTTTACAAAATGTCGAAAATAACAGATTCGTAAAAGGCATTTCTTTAGAATTTCTTTAGAAGAAAAATTAAAAATATTGGATTGTCTTGCGAAAGGGAAAGTTCAGCATCTGGCTGCAAAGATTTTGACTTGAACTCTCCTGCTATCAGAACTAGTATGAAAATACCATACAAAAATCTGTAATTTAGTTAAAATATAAAATAATAATTTTGCATTTTTACATCAAAATTAACTAAAATAATCAAATAGTGCGTTTCTTACACGTGAAATCAGCCAAAAACATGCGATTTTGGAAATGAGGTTTTAATTTAGTATATTTAGGCATTGGAATTCGTTGACATCAATAAAAAAAAATTTTCTGCGTTTTTAGATTTTTTTTTTAGCCCTGTCTTAAGATACAGGGTGACGAGAAATCAAGAAATTGCTTGATCCTGGTGTATTAAAATGGCTCAACAGTAAAAACTACTGAACTGATTTTAATGTTTTATAGCTCAAACTGTAGGTATTAAACACAGCTAATCAAAATAGTAATTTACATTATATGACCTTGAACATTTTCTTTTAGAAAAATAACGGTAAAAAATTCAAACTCGATTTTCTAGAAATGTGTATTTTTAAAACTTTTGATTTTTTAACATATGAAAGGTACATATGTTACTAACATTTTATAAAAATTTCAAAAGGGGAAAATTTTTAATTGATTTTATTGCAACACGCCTTAATATTTTTCATCATAAGAAAAAGTGGAGATAAAAAAACGAACAATTTTTGGATATACATATATGTTTTTATATTAAATTTTTAACTTTAACTCCTGCCTCCGTTACATAGCAAAAATGCATGTTATCTTGAAAAGTGCATGGGACACAGCTGCCCAATTATACTACTCCAGAGGTGTTGATATAACTTTGTCGTATTCTTCTTAAGACTCACTCTAGCTGCTTTCCTTTTTACTGTTCCTCCAATTCCATCACAAGGTCCTTTGCCGTGCGATGTTGCATGAAAACCACTCACATGCTATTTTGTAGTCGAATCGAATTCAATCAATGGGTTCCAACCGACCGATGTGATTTGCTCGCATATACAAAATCAGTTGAAGAATTTTTACAATTCTTTAAGAAGAACCTAACCCTGCTGATTACACATGATTTTATTGCAAAACAACAACATAGTTTTGTAAAGGAACAAAAAAAAAATTAGGTTTCTTTATTTATTCAATATTTAATTTTCAAATTTTTACTTATTTATATTTTCCGTTTTCAAAATTTATGTCCTGGTGAAATTTGCGAGAGTTGTGATTTTGCAGAATATAACTCGTTCGTAATACAAAACAAAGTGCAAGGTTACCATTGGAACAATAAACAAGCAACAATTTCATAAAGTTTCAAAAATTATTTATATTTCTGATGGCGCTGCTTCACAATATAAAAATAAAAAGAATTTTTCTACGATCCTGTATCATTTGAATGACTACAAAATAGCATGTGAGTGGCATTTTCATGCAACATCGCACGGTAAAGGACATTGTGATGGAATTGGAGGAACAGTAAAAAGGAGAGCAGCTAGAGCAGCTCCAGGCACTTTTTAAGATAACATGCATTTTTTCTATGTAACGGAGGCAGGTTACATTGAAAAACGAAATCAACTAGCTGATAGATACGCCAATTTAAAAACAATTTCTGAAACACGAGGATACTCATACATTCCTACAAATGATGGATCCATTTTAGCTAGACGTTATTTTAACTCTAAAGATTTTAGTAATGTAAAATTAAATAAATGATAAAAAATTTGTACAATATGAATTTTGAGTTAAAATTAAAAATTTATTATAAAAACATATATGTACATCCAAAAAAATTGTTCGTTTTTTTATCTCCACTTTTTCTTATGGTGAACAATTTTTAAGGCGTGTTGCAATAAAATTAATAAAAAAAACCAAAAATTTTATAAAATGTTAGTAACATATTTTCATATGCTAAAAAATCAAAAATTTTAAAAATACGAATTTCTAGAAAATCGATTTTGCATTTTTTTCCGTTATTTTTCTAAAAGAAAATGTCCAAGGTCATATAATGTGAATTATATTGATTAGCTCTGTTCAACTATTATTATTGTGTTATTGTTATTATTTTGATTAGCTCTGTTCAATATCTACATTTTGAGTTATAAAACATTAAAATCAGTTCAGTAGTTTTTACTGTAGAGCTATTTCAATACACCAGGGTCGAGCAATTTCTTGATTTTTCCTCACCCTGTATCTAAAGACAGGGTTAAAAAAAACTAAAAACGAAGAAAATTTTTTTTTATTGATGTCAACGAATTCCAATACCTAAATATACAAAATTAAAACCTCATGTCCAGACCTTGCTGATTTCACGTGTTTTTCACCAATATGGTTAAGTTTTCCGACCAATTAATTTTCATTCTGGAAAAATGTCATCCAGTAAGTTATCGTTATCCAGTAAGTTAAAATCTAAATTTAGACTCATTATGACCAAAAACGTCGAGAAACGAAAAAGAGCAGGAGTACGATTTCGAAAATTTTATCATGATGTAACATTGAGGTCTTTCAGACCAAAGTAATATTGTATGAGGCAAGCACCAAGGTAATATCTTAGGGGTGCTGAAGGATGAACTCGATGTGACAAGATTCTATCAACGTGTTCATTCGTCAACGGAGAGGTTGGTACGCAGAAATATTGGAAACAGTACTAAAATCTTATATAACAAGTCTCAATAAGATTGAAAGCCAAGATTAGAAGTTATTGAAGATTCAAACTAACAGAGGTGTTTGGTGACCCCACCATTTGTCCAATTTTGAAACAAATCCAGATCTTCCATTTTCAAGTGAATCTGGATCATATACCAAAGTTTCATCAATATCCACTGCGTTTTTGTCAACCATCCACAACCAACCCGCAGACATACACCTTTTTTGGCTATTTAGATTTAGAATGGTCCAAAGATGGATGGACAAATGATAAAATAAAATTTGGGGAAAGATTTTTTTCTCGATAGATTGCATTACTTCACACACATTTCAATTGTGATGAAACACACATTTCAATTGTGAAAAAATCAAATATCGACCCTTGGCTACCGTACCCGGACACGAGTAGGTAACTGGAATGTCAGAACTCTGATAGAAACATCGAGGTTAGTACAAGTTGAGAAAGTAATGGAATATAACAATATAACATCGAGATACTAGGACTCAGTAAAGTAAGATGGAAAAACTGCGGAGAGCTAACAAAACAAGTAAAAGAAACTATATGATGTTCTCTGGTAAATCCAACACACATGAACAAGGCGTAGCAACATTAACAACACCTAACGCAAAGAAAGCACTTCTCGAATGGAAACCAATCAGTAGCAGAATAATAACAGCAAGATTCCAATCGAATGCACCTACCGACGAAGCTGATGATGCGACAAAAAATGAATTCTACGAGCTCCAAGCAACACTGGCACTGGCACACCGAAATGACACAAAATAATACAAGGTGATTTCAATGCCAAAATTGGAACCGACAACACCGGAATGGAATCAGTCATGGGCAAACATGCACTAGAATCAACACGTAACAATAATGGAAACCGGCTCATCGATTGTTGTGTCACAAATCATCACAAATCACAAATCATTCATAGGAGGCAGCAAGTTCCCACACAAGAACAAACACAAATACACTTGGACATCACCTAATGGAAGAACCAAGAACCAGATTGATCACGTACTGGTGAAGAAGAGGTTTCTATCCTCACTACAAGACGTCAGAGCAGTCATACACAGCGACCATCAACTCGTAATTGCAACATTCAAAATTAAACCAGCCGCTGTGAAACATAACAAGTCATGTCAGAGGAAATTTAACATCAATAGATTTGAGCGACAAAAATACAAATAACATCTTCAAAGAATCGCTCCAGCTCAATCTACCAAACAACGAAACCACCAGCATTGATGAAAAATGGGAACAAGTTAAAGAAGCTTACACCAAAACTGCTACAGATGTGCTTGGATACCAAGATAAATCGCGGAAACCATGGATACCTGGAAGAAAATTGAAGAGCACCGTCAGCTCAAGTTGCAACTGTGTTACCAGAACACAACCGAGATCCGCAGCAAATACGAAAGTACAGCAAAACAAGTTAAAAAGATGGCAAGGAATGATCGCAGAAGACACACAGAAAGCATTCTCAAGACTGCAGAAACAGCAACAGCTAAAAGAAATATGCGCACACTACACAAATGCGTGAGAAAGGTCACTAACAAATACACAAACACTCCACCAATAAAGGATGAATCTGGTCAAACCCTCACAACACATGAACAACAGCTAAATAGATGGAAAGAATACTTCGAAGACAACTGCCAGCAACATGAAGATAATTAGCAGTCTCCGGATGACAACTATAACGAAACTATCAGCACCCATCCACCAACGGAACGGGAAGTTAGAGATGCCATACAGAAACTTAAGAATAACAAATCTGCTGCAGATAATATATCAGCAGAATTACTCAAAGCAGATGTAAACACAACAGCAGAAGCTCTAACACCACTATTAATTAGCTGATGTATTAATTAATTATGCCATTAATTATGCCGTGTTGGGAATCAAATGCTATGGTTTAATTAGAACATTTTAAAAATACACGGAATGAAAAAAATCGACCAATTGTTGTGTCTTCAATTCAGTTGTTGATTAAAATTTAAATTTAAATTTTGTTTTTGAAGATAAGACAACTGAATTGGAGGTTATTGCGATAAAATAGGTTGTAGTGACCGATTTTTTCTTTTAGTGTATATAAATATACATTGTTAGCTGTTGCTCGCGACTTTGCTTGCATGCACCCGATAGTTGGGAATAATTTCTAAAATCACGCCTTGGACGTGAGCGAAACATAGTTTCTCACCAAAGCCTTCCAAAATAGTGGGCGAGATGGAGCAGTGGTTAAGACGACAACATCACATACAAGGAAGTTAAGCAACACTGTGAATGTCTACAACTTAAACGGGTGACCGCTTGGGAACTTTATCAGAAAAAATGTGGTAATGATTGAAACCATTGAAGCAGGAATATCTCGCCCACGGTATGCCAGTATACCTTATCCAGCAGCCCTGGAAACTGGCTAGGATTCGATGGTCCAATCACCCGTTAATCCGAAAGGGAATCCGAAATTCAAATTGTTAAAGAAACGTACACTAGAAAAAAACAAAACAAACCAAACCCGAAAAAATCAAATATCGACCCTTGACTACTACCGTACCCGGACACGAGTAGGAAACTGGAATGTCAGAACTCTGATAGAAACATCGAGGTTTTAGTACAAGTTGAGAAAGTAATGGAAGAATATAAAATCGAGATACTAGGACTCAGTGAAGTAAGATGGAAAAACAGCGGAGAGCTAACAAAACAAGTAAAAGAAACTATATGATGTTGTCTGGTAAATCCAACACACATGAACAAGGCGTAGCAACATTAACAACACCTAACGCAAAGAAAGCACTTCTCGAATGGAAACCAATCAGTAGCAGAATAATAACAGCAAGATTCCAATCGAATGCACCTACCGACGAAGCCGATGATGCGACAAAAAATGAATTCTACGAGCTCCAAGCAACACTGGCACTGGCACACTGAAATGACACAAAATAATACAAGGTGATTTCAATGCCAAAATTGGAACCGACAACACCGGAATGAAATCAGTCATGGGCAAACATGCACTAGAATCAACACGTAACAATAATGGAGACAGGCTCATCGATTGTTGTGTCACAAATCAACTATTCATAGGAGGCAGCAAGTTCCCACACAAGAACATACACAAATACACTTGGACACCACCTAATGGAAGAACCAAGAACCAGGTTGATCACGTACTGGTGAAGAAGAAGTTTTTTTCCTCACTACAAGACGTCAGAGCAGCCATACACAGCGACCATCAACTCGTAATTGCAACATTCAAAATTAAACCAGCCGCTGTGAAACATAACAAGTCATGTCAGAGGAAATTTAACATCAATAGATTTGAGCGACAAAAATACAAATAACATCTTCAAAGAATCGCTCCAGCTCAATCTACCAAACAACGAAACCACCAGCATCGATGAAAAATGGGAACAAGTTAAAGAAGCTTACGTCAAAACTGCTACAGATGTGCTTGGATACCAAGATAAATCGCGGAAACCATGGATACCTGGAAGAAAATTGAAGAGCGCCGTCAGCTCAAGTTGCAACTGTGTCACCAGAACACAACCGAGATCCGCAGCAAATACGAAAGTACAACAAAACAAGTTAAAAAGATGGCAAGGAATGATCCCAGAAGATACACAGAAAGCATTCTCAAGACTGCAGAAACAGCAGCAGCTAATAGAAATATGCGCACACTGCACAAATGCGTGAGAAAGGTCACTAACAAATACACAAACACTCCACCAATAAAGGATGAATCTGATCAAACCCTCACAACACATGAACAACAGCTAAATAGATTGAAAGAATACTTCGAAGACAACTGCCAGCAACATGAAGATTATTTGCAGTATCCGGATGACAACTATAACGAAACTATCAGCATCCATCCACCAACGGAACGGGAAGTAAGAGATGCCATACAGAAACTTAAGAATAACAAATCTGCTGGTACAGATAATATATCAGCAGAATTACTCAAAGCTGTTGTAAACACAACGGCAGAAGCTCTAACACCACTATTAATTAGCTGATGTATGGAACAAAGGTAAAATGCCAACCAAATGGAAAGAAGGTTTAACCATAACAATCTCAAAGAAAGGTGATCTAAGAGAATGCAAAAATTGGAGAAGTATATCTCTGCTCAACACAATAATGAAAATACTAGCGATGATCATTCTCGAAAGAATATCTCCATCAATTAACACGAAACTAAGAAATGAACAAGCCGGCTTTAGACCAACAAGAAGCTGTACCGATCATATCAACACAATCCGTATCATCATAGAGCAATCAAACGAATGGAATTCACCATTTTATCTCCTCTTCGTGGACTTCAAACGCGCCTTCGACTGAAACAACAGAAGCGCGATATGGAAGACACTTTGTGAAATGGGCGTCCCGAAGGAAATAATTGATCTAATCAAAGAAATGTATTGGGATGCTGGAAACAGAATACAATACATAGGACAGCAAAGTGATAAATACTACAACCACCGAGGAGTGAGACAAGGCTGTGTACTATCCCCGCTACTATTCCTAATAGTACTAGATAGTATCATGAGAAAGCTCGATGATGCAAGCCCAAATGGAATCCAATGGAACACAACAAGCCTTCTCAATGATCTAGACTACGCAGATGACATCTGTCTACTTACACACACACATACGCACATGCAACAGAAAATACAGAAGCTATCAACCCTTGCACAAGAAGTCGGTCTCAACATCAATATCAGGAAAACAAAGGCTATGAGATTGAACACCAAAACGATAACACCAATTACCATCAACAATACACAAGTGGATGAAGTTGAAAAATTTGTGTACCTTGGTTGTACTGTAGCAAAAACAGGCGGGACTGAAGAAGATACCAGTCAGCGTATTAACAAAGCCAGAAATACGTTCACTATGCTTCACAAGATCTGGAATGCATCCGTCCTGTCAAGAAAGACAAAGCTACGAATGTTCAATGCATGTGTCAAGTCAGTACTGCTGTATGGGTGTGAAACGTGTAAACATACAAGGAAGATCACATTCACAAATCAACTACAGGTGTTTGTGAACAAATGCCTGAGAAGACTGATCAAATGCTTCTGGCCGAACACCATCAGTAACCAGGAACTTTTACGGCAGACAGAGCAGTTAGACATTGAGACCGAGATAAAACAAAGGAAATGGAGATGAATAGGACATACACTGAGAAAATCAGCTGAAGATATAGCAAGGATGTCCCTAGAGTGGAATCCACAAGGTAAAAGGAGAGTTGGAAGACCACCCATGACATGGAAGAAAACGGTGCTAGCTGAAGCAAAACAAATCGGCAAGACATGGGGTGAACTGAAAGCGATTGCCCCCAACAGAGTCAGATGGTCCAGTCTAGTAGACGCCCTATGCTCCTAAACGGAGATAAAGGAAAAAAAAATACGCATAGAAAATTATTATCATTCTGGACTCTATATACAACATACTATTTTTATTGTAATTGAAGTAAATGTTATCATTTAACAAAAACCGCCACTTTAATATCCATTTAAAAAATTTATCACACTAACCGCACTCGTGCCTTATTGATAATAAACGGATAAAAAATAAACAAATGAACAAACATTTCTAACGAATACACATACATACTTAAATTATTAACAGAATCCTGAAACACGAAAAAACTATTAGAAAAAATAGATAATCTAAACTTACAAACAACGCAGATTAGCAGATAATAATAACAGCACGCAATTAAGCAGAGATTGGTTTGAATCGGCGAAGAGATAATTATTATGAATGAAAACATCTAACATATTGAAAATAATCTAACACGAGTAGATTTAGGCCTGGAAAAACAGTATATCATAAATCATAATATATATCAAGGAACAAGATTAAATTAACAAGGATCTGGAAAACGGTGAGAAAAAAATATTGCGACGATGATGCATAGGCTAACTTCACCACAGCTCTGAAAACATAATGTTGAGCTCCATTAAATAGTGAGCTCCATTAAATATTTTTATTAATGACTAACCAATGTTATAGATTTCGCGTAGTTCTAATTATAAAAACATTAAAGAAAGCTGTAGTATTCTAAAAAAATATAAATTCTGTTGTACGAGAAAATGTAAAAAATTTTTTTTACCGGAAGTGACAAACCGGGAGTTGGAATGCAGAATTGTTACAAATCACACTCTTAGCATGTACTTCAAGTTTATCCAAATCAATTATCAGGAACTGATGTTATTGAAGGCTCAGCGGCTCGGAGGCTGTCGCTCTTAAAATTGTTCAAATATGGTTGCAACGTTATACGATTATCGTTGTTCGAATTTTTTTTAAAGTAAAATGTGTGATGTAATCGGACTTATAATATGTCTTACAACACATAGACACCTTGGAAGATCCAGCTCCCACAACAAGATGCGTTGATGGATCCAAATTGTTGTTAAAAATAGACAACTAAAAAATAAATTCTACCACATTATAAAATATGACATAGGCGAAAATATGTTCAGTTGTTAGCACGCTAGACTCGAACTCGAACAAGATGTTTTTAGGCAAAACATTAACAAGCAGTTTTCCAAAAGGCAACTAATAGACCTTTCTTTTGATAAATTGGAAATATACTTTATGGTCTGATAATCACCCATATAAAACTAATAAGAGGTTAAAAGTAAATTTGCTTTAAAAAATTTGCAGAAACTAAAATGTAACTGCCAATATCCAGCCTAGTGGCATATTCTTGAATTATGACGCATTGTCTTTTCAATGATTAAAACTCACATATGTATAGAGTATCTAGTCGTTTCTTCGAGTAAGCAATAGTGTCATCAAAGAATAATTTATAACTAAAAATGAGTGGGCTACCGTTGATGGAATAGAGTTCATTCACCACAACCACTCCCTAAAACACTTTGGCTAACAATATGTGATATCTCACGTTAGCTCGTATGTCAATAAACTTGGTTATCTCTAGAAGGGGGACCAATTTCTAATTAACTAAAAATTACATCTACCACCCCTAAAAATCAAATAATACGTTTACGAATCACATAATCGCAATGAAATACAAAACTGAAATTGTCAATTTAATTTTTGTTTTATGTAAAAACTAAAATTATGTAATGTCAAATTGTTTCCAAGAAAAAGGGTCAAAGCAAAAAATAAAAACAAACAAAAAACATGAAATAAAATATATCCAAAATAATGACGTGATTTTATCAGAATTTCTAGAGTTTTCTTGGTAAAGAATTGATAATCAAGAAATTAAGAAAAATTATATATAAGGAATTCGTTTTGCAGAACGAAAATTAGACAGCGATAATGTAAAGTTAAAATATGTCTTGTCATAAATTAATAAATAAATAAAGTTATTAGTTTAAATTAGACTGGGATAGTGTGAAAATTAATTTAAATTAGACTGTGATAGTGTAGCCAGGAACTACAATGATAAAATAATAGAAGAAAAGTTAGAAAACTCTTAAGCCAAAATTATCTCTTCAAAGTCATAGTATTTTTATTTTTTAAATCACCACAATTGAAAATTCAGTCTCGAAACCCTGTGTATATTAAAACTTATTAATTTCAAGTGCAGATATTCAATTTTGTTAAACCTTGGTATATAAGGTTTTTGAAAAGTTTTGCAATCTAATTTAATTTGCGGTAAAAAAGTGAGTACCAGATAAAATAATAAAAAAGTTTTCAAAAACAAGCACATTCAGTTTTTCCCCAACAAATATTTTGCGCGCGATACAAACTAAAACTGTGCACGCGCGGAAACAGCAATGGTTTCAACCGTTCAAACTAGATAAAAACTGACTGAAAGAGTAAAAAATTTAAAGTTTTTAGAAGAGTCAATTGTCAGTGAGTGAGGCAGTGTAATGTAAGGCAGTTTTTCGAGGTGCTAAGCTCTGAAAACAACAACAATTTAAATCAAAAACTTCTTTGCTTTGATTTCTTAATTCGTTGTTTTGGCGAGTTTGGTTGTTAATGTGTTGTCTAATAGAAATAACAATATGTGTCACAACACATAGAAACCTTTTAAGACCTAGGTCCTTCAACAAAATGAGTTCAGATGTTGATAGACGCTTTTTTAAACCTTTGTGGATTGCAGCCACTCGAGACTATTGATGAATGCTCTTAATGATTATATTTGAAAGGTACAGGGGAAAAACAACGTAAGTCCATAAAATCAAATTTCGAGAAAATTGAAGTTTTGTGTTTGAAGTCTTTAAAATGCAAGAAAATTTGTGAATTCGGATTAAACAATGAATAGATATGGTTCATACAAGTGTTTTGAGCCGGGGCCACCAGAGGCGTTTGTTGGTAAAAAAATGGTGAATTAAGTTGTTTTTCCCCTGTAAATTGGGTATAAAAAAATGTTGCGAATTCTTATCAATTGATTTATAAGGGCTGGGTTTGATATTCATCAAAATTGAATACACTAACTGAAAGCTTTTGTATTTCTTCAATAGATAGCAGCATTAACTCGATTTCGAAAAAAATGGACTTACGTTGTTTTTCCCCTGTACCCTTCATTTATAAAAACAACGAGATTAGCAACAGTGGGATGATGTTGTAGGGAATCAAGATTTGATGTTAAATTTTGACCGCTCACAATTCAGAATTGCGGAGTCCCACCAAACTCGACAACATACCTCCAAGGACGGATATAGGACTTAAAAAAGTGGAGTAACTAATACCGAGTGATTAATTTTTACTTCTGTTGAGGAGATCGAGTTTTCGCTGAAAACGGGTTCTTTACAACTGTCATTATATCATCGTTCCAGAGTAAGTTATTGAAAATTGTAAATCCCAACAAACGAATACTTTCGCAGTCGTCAGTTAATTCATACAGTAACAGAAATATCATCGGAAATTCAGTCGTCTCTTTATATACTAAACAACCCCTTTACAAATACTTTTTGATTAAAGAAGTGTACAAAATAAGTACACAATTGAACTTTGTATGACCGCAGCAGAAAACAAATTTTAAAATACAACAAATTAAAATTATTTCCTATCAACATTTACTTATTCGAATAAAAAACAGTTGAGATAAGATTATTGAAAAAAAAAAAAACAATTACAAATGGACAAAAAAAAGTTTAAATTTCTTAAAAGCAGGCTACAGATCTTCAATCAATTTGTCAATCAATTGAAAACGAAAATAAACGAAATAAAATTTAGGGGATTTTTACACTAAATTTTGTTTCGTTTATTTTCGTTTTCGAATTGATTGACAAATTGATTGAAGGTCTGTAGCCTGCTTTAAGATAAAATAAAATAAATATAATAGTTACCAAAAACGTAGTGAATTTTGTATACGTTTTTTGATTTAAATTAAATAGGATACATGTCTAGCTACGTATCTCTGATAAGATTAACAATTAAATTCAAGTTTTGCTATCACAAATTTTGAGTTACTTACATTTCATATTTTCCTAATAAAATTGTATTTAATTACTTTTATTCTTTACGACTTTTCTTTTTGCTTTTCTTTGGAGCTTCTGTCCAAGAATCTGAAAAAAAAAATATTTCATTAATCTTATTCTTTTGAAGTTTAAATAATAATTCTAAATTTATGAAAATTTTCACTAAAATATTAATATATATTTGGTCAAGTGGCAGATGGGTGGTATGACGTTTTTAAAATATGTGTAAACAAGAAAACTCTAGAGGCAACGAATTAAAACAAATTTTCAAATAATCGTATAATTTTAATAAAAAAAACTACGTACCACCAATTTCATCGAAAACAACTCCTGTTGCCTCCACAACATTTTCAATTAATTTTTCTTTAATTGGTTGAATTTTCGATGCATTATTTTCACTAAGTGCATTTCCTTCGTCAGCCTTTTTTGCAGGCTTCTTATTTGCATTAGCTGTTTGTTTGTTAGATGATTGATTTTCCTTATCATTATCTGAAACGGAAACCTGTACAATTACAGGAGTTTCGGAATCACCCTTTTCAACCGCTTCTTTCTCATTCACTTTTTTATTTGATGATTTGTTGGTGTCATTAGTCTTGGTTTTTTGTTTCTTGGGTGTTCCTTTTTTATCACTCGACGCCACTTTTGCGGTTGGTGCGGCTTTAACGGGAGATGCAGGTAATTTTTCAGTTTTATTTGCATCGGTTTTTTTATTTTTCTTACTTGGAACTTCAAACCATCCATCATTATCATTAACTGTGACTTGTCCCAAGCCTACATTCTTTTCATTATCAAGTTTAATTTTTTGGTTCTTTTGTTTCTGTTTTTCTTTTAATTGTTTAGCTTTCTGTGCCGCCTTTTGCAGTTCTAACTTCTTTGCTGCAGCTTCTTTTTCTGCCTTAGCGGCTTTCTCTTGTTGAAGTTGTTTTTTACTTGGGGTTGCCACTTTAGTCGGCGAAGGTGTATCCGTCTTATCTTCCCTTTTTTTACTTTCTACTTTCAACTTTTCCGTCTTTTTCTCTTCGACCGGTTTCTGTGTTACTGGCTTCTCTTTCTTCTTCGACGATTTTTGAACATTTTTACTTGAACTACTTTCAGATGATTTTTTAAATTTTGGTTCTTCCGGTTTTTTAAAACCAAATACGTATATTAATGCGGAAAGAAAAAAAATTACAACCGGGATGATAAAGTATTGCTCCATTTTTATAGCCTATAAAAATAAAATATTTCAAAATTATAATACAATAACTGAAGATTAAATAATCCAATTGGATTTAATAAATTAAATTTAGCATACGTCACACCAGGTTTTCTTATTTGAATAAACAGCAACAAAAGTAATTACAATTTTTATTCAATAAGCTTTAATTTCTTTACTTTAATTCAAAAAAATTAACAATTTAAATTGTTAACATATTTTAATATATATTAGTTTTTAGAGCAAGCCAAAGTTTATTATATTCAAGATAAACGTTCTTTTTATATACCTTTTATTAAAAAAAGATTAGAATTAAAATTAAACATTTATTAGCCTAATCCCTTCACTTTTTCTTCGTCAACAATTCACAGATTACAGAAATTTCCATTTCAAGCACATAAACTGCAACATCTAAACAAATCTGATTTTATCATTGAAAATTATTTGACTAAAATTAGTTTACACTAAAAAAATTATAAGAATAAAATTTTAAATAAAACGTGACATGTGTTAAATTCTTTTTTTTTTAAATTTGTAAAAAAGAGTTAATTTAAAAAAAAAATTGTTGGCAGAAAAATGCCAGCACGTCAAAATTTTTTTTGTACGGTCTCACTAAATATTTAAAAAATTTGAATTATTAAATTAAAATTACTTCACTTACCTATAAATTCACTTTTGCTCTTAATTTAAATGATCAATTATTTTATTAATTAATTAGATATAAGATAAAATTAAAAAATATATCGAATATTTTCTGTAAAATCTGTATATTTTGATGACGAGGCTTTGAGCTGTGAAAAATGAAGAAGAATAAGCGAAACGAAATCTGATGACACTGACATGACAATACTGCAGTTGTAGTGTACTCTATTGTTTATTGAACGAACTATAAATTTTGCTTTAGAAAAATAATTTGCCTAAATGTGCTCAATTGTAAGTCTTTAGTGACATCTTCAATTTAATAGATATATGATGTTTTATTTTCGAATTATTTCGTTTTACGCAGGGAGAACATAGTTATTTATTTATTTATTTATTATTTATTTATTTATTAAGGTTTTAACATACAATTACAAAATGAAATATCTCCAATTAAAAATTAGAATTATATCATTTAGTTTAGTTATCTATAATAGCAAGGCATTATGTTTAATAATGTTATGCATTGAAATACATATATGTTTTATTTTATTTATTTATTAGGAGAAAGTTATAGCTTGTAATTCGCGCTATATACATTAATTTTATGAGTTAATCCTCTAGAAGTTTATTTAGTAGAAGTAGTTCAATGAAGTAGAAGTAATTTGACATAATAACTTGTTTAGTAAAAACTTAATCCTTGTCGTATATCAGCCTCGCTTGATATAAAAGCAACAGGAAGATAACAAATATTAAGATGAATTGATTTTCATCTAATTAATCCATTGAGATTTTGATATAACAGCAACAGGATGATAACAATAAATAAGATGACTTGTTTTTCATCTACTTAATCCATTGAGATTCTATTGCACCATTTGAACACAAATTAATGATGATCATTCATCATATGTAGAATTAATATAATACGTTTTATTTAAATGACTTGATAAAATATATTTAATTTGAATTCATTAAAATATAGAGAGTAAACTGTTTATATAATTAAATTGTTTCCTTCTGATAATTATCACTTCTTAAAATTTTACATTAAGAAAACTGTTTGGTTATTATTATTAAGAAGGTTAAACTTTTAAACAAACCATCAAGTAACATTAAATATTTACAATAAAACTATTTTTTAATCTTTAAAAAAGAATAATAAAATATTTTTCATATTCACGGACAAAAAATATGGAACAATGAAAATCTGAACAAGAATTAAACATTTTTGAAAAGCTACTAAAACTAACTTTTTTGTTTTACATTTTCCTCAACTACTAGATTAAGATTTTAAATTTAAAATTTTTAGTCTTAATATACGCCACAAAGTGAAGTGACCTGTTTATATCAGCTGTTTGTTAACATATAAGAGAAAGTAATTTTCGAGTGAGAAAGATTATGTTTGATGAAGAACATCCCAAATTGACTAAAAAAATTCAATTTTGGGCGTCATTTAGAATATGTTGATGATACCAGCACATTTTTTTGTGACGTTAGTTGAGACTTGAGGATATTATAAAGATTTTTATCTATACGATATCAATAGATCGTAGCTGCATAGTGAATAAATTGTACCAACGTAGTGAATAATTTGTTGACGATATTGAGATTTTCATATCATTAATTCCAACAACATTTAATTTTAATTTTCAACACATCTTAAAGTTTTAGAACAATAACATTTTTAATGAATAAAAAAACAAAATATATTTTGGAAACTTTTTATTGAATGCACAAGAATGAATAATAATTTGTTTTTTTCTTTAGAACTCAGATTTCTTGGCTAGGCGTTATCAACAACATAACCAAATTTAAGTTAGTTTGCCACAAACACTCCTTCCCTAGTATCATCGAAGATGAGGCCATATAGAATGATTATTGTGCTAAAGCACGAAGGAGGCGAGTAGGGGTACGAATGGCTATGCCTGCTCGCGTAGTTGTGTATTCAGGATGGAATATCTGTTGTTGCCGAATTGGATCAAATCTAACCCTCGTCTCGTTTCTGCGGAGGTAGAAGGCAAAGACTGGAATGTTTCCGAAGGAGAAGAATGAAAAATATCTGTAAAAGACGAAGTTTCGTCTGCGCGACTGAGATTAGTACTCAAAGTATTTGAGTTTCAAGTTAAGTCATCTTCAGATTCCCTAACGCAAGGTTTTAATCTGTCGATGGAAACTCGAATCCCAGAAAACACATTTACGTCATTGTGACATCAAAATGACACCACGTTAAGTCACATCTTATGTAAGATCTGGGGCATATACAGAGTGAGTTTTTTTAAAAAATGCCAGGCTTTTATCTCGAGAACCATGCTAGATGGGACAAAATAACCCAAGATGATATTTGTTAAGCGTCGAGGGGGACGTCCAATGGTAATATTGAATGACCTTGAAACTCATAAGTATTGGAGATATATGCCAAAATACGTTTTTTTTAAATTAGAACCTATAGATTTAACATTTTTTTTAATTAAGTAAATCAAACTACACACTTTTTGCCTGCAAAATTTTTTTGTAAAGTGTACGATTTTGTAGATATGATGAAAATTGATTTGCACTAAAGCAAACGTGTCTTCGCTAAGTTCTTCAGAAAAAAAATAAAATTTCAATAAATCAAAAAAAAACAAAGAAAACCATTCATTAATTTAAATATTATTGCATCGTGGTCTACTGCGTGAAATTGATTTTCGTTGTTTTTTTTTGATTTATTGAAATTTTATTTTTTTTCTGAAGAACTTAGCGAAGACACGTTTGCTTTAGTGCAAATCAATTTTCATCATATCTACAAAATCGTACACTTTACAAAAAAAATTTGTAGGCAAAAAGTGTGTAGTTTGATTTACTTAATTAAAAAAATGTTAAATGTATAGGTTCTAATTTAAAAAAAACCTATTTTGGCTTATGAGTTTCAAGGTCATTCAATATTACCATTGGACGTCCCCCTCGACGCTTAACAAATATCATCTTGGGTTATTTTGTCCCATCTAGCATGGTTCTCGAGATAAAAGCCTGGCATTTTTTAAAAAACTCACCCTGTATAAGTCATATGTATGTCATTATTTCACAATTATTTACGTAAGAACATGACATAACAATAATGACATAACTATGATGTCTGTAGAGATATTTGTGACGTTGTTATGATATAAGGTTGATATCATAGTAATATAAAATTTTTAATATAAAAAACACTTACCCGTCATTTGGTGCTCACTACTTACCTACTATTCTATAGCCTGCTAGGAAGCATTAATTAACTGTATAGCTATCGCTACTGTTCGAAAACAGTACTGAGAGTTTTGAGGTGGCTCTTAACCTTAAAGGTTTCAGAATCAAGAAGCAAGATGAACCAGAAATTTAGATCTCGGAGAAGGGGGTGCATAAACCGTTGCAAGGATTGCGCAGCGTTTTGCAATCCGAAGGACATTGGAACGAATTTAAAGAGTCCGAACGGAGTAGATATTGCAGTTTTTGCAATATCACGCTCATCAATAGAAATTTGATGGTATGCGCGGATGAGATCAATAGTGGAGAAAAATTTGCATCCATGTAGTTAGTTGATGCGAAAAATCCTGAATATGAGGAATAGGATATTTATCAGGAATTGTGATATTGTTCAGAGTAAGGTAGTCACCGCAAGGTCCCCATTCGCCGTGATTCATTTTATCGAGATGGAGAAGAGAGACAAGGACTGTTAGATGGTTGACATATGCCCAGGTATAACATAACGTCAAATTCTGCGTTTGCAATGTGCAAGTTGTCTGGAGCAAGTCGACGATATTTACATGAAACGAGAGGACCATGTGTTTCGATAACTTGAGTCACGTTATATTTCACAGGTTTAGCAAGATCGTTTTGGACATTAAGTCCTTAAAATTTTTGAGAATATCAAGAATTTTGATATTAACAGAATCGTTCATTAACGTTAAAGAAGGTGCTTGAAAAAGTGGATAGATTAGCCAAAGTGAAACAAGAGTTTAGTTGATCGACAAGACGTTGGTTTTTGATGTCCACTAAAAGGCCGTATTTGCTATGAAATCAACTTCGAGAATTGGAATGGTAATATCGGCAATAACAAAGGTCTGAGAGAACGCTCGTCTGAGACCAAAGTTGAGAGACCATGTACCATAAGTGCTAACTTTAGTCGCGTTATTTGCATAAAGGAAAAGTCTGATTTCCGGGAGACCGGAATTTTTCCTCCACCTTTGCGTTGATAACTGAAACTTCGGCACCTATATCAATGAGGTAGTTCTTTCTAGAAGAAATATCGAGGACCAGTTGGACGGAGTTGAGAGTGACACGCCGTCACATGTGATTGATCTAATCGTTTTTTGAAGTAGATGAGGTAAAGGATTCAGAGTGCTTGGAATAAAGTTTGAACGTGGGATGGCATTTTTTGCATTCTCCTTGAATGTATGATGGTAGTAGCATATACCATCAATCCATTGGGCTCGCGACCTGAACCGTGGATCGCATGGGAGAGCGATTGAATCAATGAAAGTTTTGATTTCAATTATCGTTTCGATCCTTGGAACCACTCCGATAACTATGGAAAGATTTGGAGAAATTTTGACGTTGAATAGAGTTGAGAATTTGCGCATTTTTCTTCCATTATTCATTTTTCCAAGAAGAAGCGATATAAGGCTAGATTTGACTACATTCCGAGCAGGCAAAACCACTCGTACCCCTACTCGCTTCCTTCGTGGTGTAGCACAATAATCTCTGTATATCGTCTCATCTTCGATGATACTAGAGGGAGGAGCGTTTGTGGCGAACTAGCGTTAATAAATTTTTGGTTATGTTGTTGGTAACGCCTAGTCAAGAATTCTGACAGTTCTAAAGAAGAAAACATACTATTATTCATTCTTGAGTAAAATTATAATAAAACTTGCATTAAAAAGCAAAGATATGTAGCACACTTTTATCTGAATTTTAGTTCGAGGATCGAACCGATGTCTTATGAAATATGATCAGAGTTCAAAAACAAGTTTTTATCTCGTTACTAGTCGTGTGCACTAAGAGATTTTTTTTTTCAAAACCTGACTGAAGTTTGAGGGTGGTAAAAATCGATAATTTGCTCTACTTAAGTGTGTTAAAACAGCTCTACAGCAAAAGCTACTGGGTTAATTCTCAATCTAGCGGTTACAAAGTACAACGATACAAACGATACAACGGCTACAAACTACAACGATACAAGAATCCGATTACTATTCTAATGGAATTACACTATTACTTTAAAAATATTATTTGAATTGGAATTTATTTTTTCTGATAACCAAAAATTAAAAATGAATTTTCTAGCAATGTACATTTTTTGTTTATATATTGCTATGATTCTATATAATCGCTATGAAACACAAAACAAAATTGTATTCGACCTCAAACAAAACGAAAATCACTCATCAACATGTGATACAATTTCAAAGAAAAAAGGTTGACAAAACAAAAAAATTAAATAAAATACATGCAAAATAATGTCGTCGATTATTCTCAGAATTTCTCGAGTTTTCTTTATGAGGAAATTGACCTTGAATAATCGAGAAATTAAGTAAAATTGTATCTAAGGAATTGCTTTTCAAGAAGGAAAGTTAGTTCAAATTAGACTGCGATATAGTGTAAACAGTTTAAGTTAGAATGCGATTATTTTAAGTGATTAATTAATTGTAAACGAAACGCTATATCGTGAACATAAAATCGTGTAAATAGAAGAAGTAAAGTGATATTTAATAGTAACAAGTTTAAGATCATAACGATTCTAAAAACTAAAAATATAAATTACTGTCTGTCTGAGGGTCGCCGGTCGGACGTCACAACCGACGAAAACTAGAAGACCGCTAAAGCGATTTTAAAAGTTTTTGTTCCCAAAAAATTATGGTAAGAGCCAAAAGAAACATATTGTACCGGTTCGATAAATGTACCGGAAGTGTGTCAAAAAATCATTAAGTGTGTCAAAAACAGACATTTTGCATATTTTTTCCGATAATGAGTATAGTAACATTGAATGTGGAGAAATCTTGATGGTCGGCATCTGTATGTAAAACCAGAAGCTTGATTATTGTACATATTATAAAGGGCCCACACACGGTCAGTATTGAATGACGACAATCAACTAGATTAACATTCATGACTGACGGTGTATGTGTATAACTGATAATGAGTGACAGTCAAATTTTATCACTGACGAAATTTTAAACATGTTTGAATTTTTATCATCAGTCAAGATTGACATTCATAATTAATTTAGTATGGGTCCCATAAGCGTGTCAAAATCAAAAGAACGGTTTTCAAACATTTTGTTACCCAATTTTTTTGACAAACATATATATATATATATATAATGGGAAACATTTTCGACTAGAAACAAATAAAACATAAGAGTAATTATTTGGATGACATGAAATATGGTTATATATACAGCTTCAACTATTCCCAACTAATATAGGAACAGTTGGAAAATAACATGTTGTGGCAGACTAAATTTTGTTTTTTTTAAAGTTGTAATTAATGAACAAAAAAGTATTTAAGCCTAACGGAAAAGTATTGTGAATTTGTTGAGTAAATCTACTACTTCGTTCGCTGTTGTCTAAAAGGTACAGCTGTAAAATGTTAGCTTGTTGCAGACTAAATGTCGTTTTATCCAAACCAAATAAATAACTTTTAAAAAGAAGCATTTACGGTAAATCCGGTTTACGGTAAATAAAGTTTTTTTGAACTAATAGGAACAGTTGGGTTACAAAATATCAAGTTGGTTCACATTAAAAGTCGTTTTTTTCACAAAAGTTGTAATAATCGAAAAGAAGTATTGAGAGTAAATGAAGAGGTTTTCTGAGAAGTTTTCTAGACTATAATGGTAGGAAGTACACGGTTTAACTTTTGTTCTAAAAACTTCAAACGGTGCAATTTTATTAGACATTGCGCGCATTTTGTTCCTGTTTCACACTTATTTCAGGTAGCAATTTTCATCAAATTGTTTGTGGCTAATTGTCAATTTGTGGCATCACGTTTATGTTCTTGAATTATAATTAAAACTTGACAACATTTAGTATTGAATTGAAATTTTAATTTGACTGAAAAGCAAGTGCGAACGAGAAGACTGTCGTTTTTACAAAGTTGTCTATTCCGGAACGGGAGTGTTTATTGGGGCAAAGAATGCTAAAGCAATCAAATCGAAAAGTTTGGATAGTAAATAAAATAATAACAATTAAAGCTGTAAATTATTATTATTTTTTTTAATTTATTATTTTTTTTAATTATAAGGCAGATCCAAATTTTAGTCTGTGCTCTTTTTTTCACCTAAAATATGAACAATATAATCAGTTCTATCGTTTGATGCATGAAACTTTGCATGTTTAAAAATTTGTCTTTATTTTTCGTATTGGCATGTGTATTGGATTTTGTGATATGAATGGAAATAGCGCTATAAGCTGTGATCAGTTTTTTTTTATTTCTCATTAAACTGGTGTATTTGAGATCATGTAATGAAAATTCTGAATAACTATTGGGCGTTAATAAAAAATCGATCAATCTGTTCGATCGGCACATTATTAATTTGCATATAAAACATTATAAAGTACTAAATTATAAAGTACTAAATTTCTAGACAGTATTATTGTGTGAATTCATAAGATTAGCAATATTTCTTTTATAGCCCACAGGCAACATCCTAAGTCACGAATTTATATAGTCATAATTGATTGTTTCCAATCAATGTGAAATCAATTATCGATACTTGGTCAATTAGTGTCATATTCATATATATGCTTGAAATTATGGGTAATTTTTAACTATTTAATTGAACTTAAGTAACTAAGGAAGTAATTTGAATGTTTTCCATTCAAAGGTATGGTTGGATTGGATTTATCTAAGAGAAAACTCCATTATTCTCTTGTACGTGTTTCAGTTGGAATTCAAGCTTGTAACCTTATCAATACCACTGAGTTCGGAGCCTCTGGCAGACAGTCTATTCACTACGCCACCAAGACGAGAAATTCACACAATAGTACTGTCTAGAAATTTAATGCAAAATCAAAATCTTCATTCAAAAATGAATAACATTTCCATAAGAACTTCGAAATATCATCGCTTTGGTTTGTCTTGTTTCACGTCTTGTTTCACAAATTTTTTCTATAATATTAAGAAAATTATGGAAAATTGATATTATTTTCTACACATAAGTAAAATATTTAAATATTTTCATTTCTTATATTTTGTCCTTAAATTTTATCATTAAAAAATTACGGAAAATGGACGCATTACGTACAAATGCAATTACACACATGGGAGAAAATGGTAAATGGGTCTTTTTTTAAATGGGGGGGGGATGGGGGGGGGGGGGGTATATTAGACTCGTTTATAAGCCATTATATTAGCCATTTTGCGCTAATGTTGGCACTCAACTGTCATTGATCTAGGGTAAAAAGTGTTCAGCCAAAATCCAAATAAAAGCCTATAGATTACATTTATAATACCACACTTAAAAAAACTAACTAAATGAAGAAAAAGTTTTTAAAGTGTCTAAGTCGATTCACCAAAGTTATTAAAAAAACTATTTTAAATTTGTTTTATAAAATTGCCAAAAATATTATAAATTTAGAAAATAATATGTGATCATAAGGGTAGATACATATTTTTTATTTTTTTAGTAAAAATATATGAAGTTTTTACAAAAAGTTTTGTGTATTGTATATTTACAAAACAAATTGTAAAATTTACAAAAAAAGTTGTAAAATTTAAGTTATTTTTAGTGCTAATGATCGTAAGAGCATTTGATTCATCCAAACGGACATATCAGTATTCTTGTATTTTCTATTGTATATATATATATATGTATATATATATATATATATATATATATATATATATATATATATATATATATATATATATATAAATATATATATATATATATATATATATATATATATATATATATATATATATATATATATATATATATATATATATATATATATATATATATACATATATATATATATATATATATATATATATATATATATATATATATATATATATATATATATATATATATATATATATATATATATATATATATATATATATATATATATATATATATATATATATATATATATATATATATATATATATATATATATATATATATATATATATATATATATATTAGGCATGACCAGATATGTATGAACAATTTTCAAACCGTCATTTTCTTCGCTCCCACCGAATAATTATGTTCCATTTGACTCGAATATGAAGTATATCCAGTTTTATTGAAATCGGAAAATAATTACCCACCGCGCAGTGGCGTCGAAGATGAGAAAATTAGCAGAATAATAGGATTTTTTATTTTTATCAGATATAATCACCTCAAAACATAATATACCTCATAATTTTGATTTTTTATTAAAATCTAATTAGTTTACGATTCCAACGAGCCTAAGTATGTAGAAATCGATCTTAGGAAAGCGATTTTATCTTAATTTTTCTTCTTACATATACGAGCCTTTAATTTATAACAATCTTTTTTTCAAAGAGAAAAAAATAATTTTTATGATTAAATTTGTAATAATTTTTATTCAAAAGCAACATTTTTCCAAAAAAATCAATGCATTCAATTAGATTTATTGTATCATGGGTATTTGGATCTGTAGTTTTCGACCACCTGAATGGTGCATTGTGTACCTTCCACGTCTTTAGTTAGAATGTTGGGTTATTCCGTCATCAGCTTAAGATCGCGTTCGGCGGTATCATTAACAATTACATGCAATCTTTGCAAAACAACGTGGCTTTGATGAAATCTCCATTCGTTGAGCATTCCGATGTAGACCATTCCGTCATGTAGCAAAAAGTCAATACAAATTCTAAATCGATTAAAAAAATTCTGAGTTTTCTTTGTGACAAAATCACTGATGTTCTTATTAGCAAAAAGTCGCATATAATTGACTGCGTCAAAATCTTTTTTGCGAGTTTGGGGTGCGATGGGGATGTCTCGTGCTGGAACATCAAGGTGTTGAACCAGTTTTCGTTTTTCATCAAACGAAATCTCTGGGTGGAAAAAAGCCATGCCAATATTTTCTTCCGTTAAATAGTGAAGATGATAACAAATTTGCTCAACATTTCTTCTGAAACTCTTTTGTCAATTTTTTATAAGCGATGGCCGATTTGATGAAATCCAAATCCTGATTTGCGGCTGCTGTTCCATCTATGCATTTGAACCATATTTTTACATACAACATAATCAGGAAAATGCGAACGTCGAACTTAATTTAAATCTCCAACTGCAATATCATACTGATTATACTGATTACGAAACATAAATATCTTCAAGAGATAAATGGCCTTAGCCATCCAGCGGGCGTGACTTGTTGGACCTGGACATTTGAATTTGTAATTCTCAAAGGTTTCGCCAAGAAAACTCAATGTAACTTCCAAAAATTCTTTATAGTCGCTGCGTGGGTGTGATTTTTTCAACTCTTCATGACAAAAAATTACTAGAGCTTTACACGTGTGTTTTGGTATTTTGTTTCCCAGTTTTTGTCCTATTTTCCACTTTTGAACATTTTTGGATTAATTTTACCATCGTCCCATGCCTTCTGAAATTTGTTGAACAGCGAAACATCGGGTGTTGTTGTCTTTCCAAATTTGAGATTATAAACAGCCCGTAGTAACCGTAATTTCTTTTTCGATATCCTTTCATTTTCTTTTTTTTTCTTTTTTTGTTTTAATGCTGCGCATGCAAGTATCCCAAAATAAAATTCGGGTCGCTCAAATAAAGTCTAAATCTAACATAAAAATTTATTTTTTCTGAATTTTCGCTAAAAATTTTTTTTTTGGATTTAAGAAGAAGAAATTCGTTAAAAACGCTTTCCTAAGAGCGATTTCTACATACTTAGGCTCGTTGGAATCGTAAATTAATAAACTTTTAATAAAAAAATTAAAATTATGAGATATATTATGTTTTAAGATGATTATATCTGATAAAAATAAAAAATCCTTTTATTCTGCTAATTTTCTTATCTTCGACGCCACTGCGCGGTGGGTAATTATTTTCCGATTTCAGAAAAACTGCATACACTTCATATTCGAGTCAAATGGAACATAATTAGTCGGTGGGAGGAATAAAAATAACAGCTTGATAAGTTAGGTCATGTCTAATTATTTATATATATATATATATATATATATATATATATATATATATATATATATATATATATATATATATATATATATATATATATATATATATATATATATATATATATATATATCACAGCATCTGCTCCAGCTTGCTTTTATTTGTACGGTGGTCATACACTCGCCATCGAATATAGAAAAAAAAGATCATTGATCACTTGTAGGTTCAAAGGTTTCGTATTATTGATTTTTTGAGTATAAAATTTATATTTAAATTCTCTAATACAACCAAATTTATTCTTTTTAAAATATGAATTGTATTCTCGATATCATTTTGAATTTATAAAATAATCCAACCATAAAATCAAATTTGTTAACATAACCGAAATGAAAAAAAATTATCGGCTAAAAACATTAAAAAAGGAAATATATATATTATATATACAAAGTTTTTCTTTTCGTAATGGCTGAAAATTCAAATTAATATTCTGTTGTTTTTCTTCCTATTTGTGTACAATACAAAGGCAATAACAACAATAAAGAAAACATGAAAGAAAAATAAAATTAATATTTTTATTAGAAAATAACATCATTTTGTTTTTTCTTCATGTTTTCTTTTCGATTTGGTTTTATAAATACATAAATGTTTTAATGTCTGCATCTTTCTGTATTGCTTTGTTTTTGTTAAAAACAAAAAAAAAATTCTATATCGATGTACAAAGTTGCCACTCTCCTCTTTTGCTAATATCTTCATTTTGTTGTTTTTGTTGTTCTATCAATTTGTCCAACCCTCAAAATATTTTAGTATTGTATATATTATTGTTATTTGGAATAAGTAGTCCCACCCTAAACTAAAAAAAAGTTTCTATATAAGGGATATATTTATATAGATATAGTAACATAAGGATGACATCTCTTTTCCGCTTGTGTGAAATTTTAACTTCTGTTGAACGCGGTTTTGATAAAATAAATGTTTTAGTTTGATAGAAATATAATTTTTGTAGGTGAAATGATTTTTTTTTTATAATATTTATTTTATTTGATTTAATTTTTTTCTGTTTGTTATTTTTCTGTTTTTTGATTGTGATGATAGCATTTGGTTGGAAGTTTTTCATCTAATCAGACGTGTTAGCTTACTTTACTGTAATTTGTGAAATTGTGATTTTGTTTTAAACATTTTTGTTATAGTGAATTTTAAGTGAGCTATGTGTATTTTATAAAACAATTTTTGTGTAATTAAATTCATGATGATTTTGTTTAAAGTGATAATTTGAAAATATATTTATAATAAATAAACATATTTCATGTGAAAATGTGAAAAAAAAATAACTTGGTTTAAAAAATAATAAAATAATTGAAATGCATTCGTCATCATCACCAACGTCGCCGTTGGATTTGCGTCCAGCATTGAATAGTTCTCCATCGCAATCAAAAAAAGTTTTAGACGAAAATGACAAAAATTTACCGCCTTCTGTAAAACCACCGTATTCATATATAGCTCTAATCACAATGGCTATTTTGCAATCACCACATAAGAAATTAACATTAAGTGGAATTTGTGATTTTATAATGACACGGTAAGCGCAAAAGTATTTTGTGATAGTGGTTTTAGTTGTTCTCGGAATATAAAAAAGTGTGAAATTAGTTTTTGGTTTGTACAGATTTAAACACACATTTTTTTTAATGGAAGTTAGGCATGGTTAGTGTTAATAATAACGAGTTATAAATTAACGTCTCTGAATATCCGAAGATACCATGCCAACTAGAATTGGGATTCTAAATTATGTTTCCCTTAGAAATTTATGAACGTTGATTTTAAAACTTTGGGGATTAAAATTATCAGGAAAAACCCACGCTGGCAAGAATGGCAAGATTGTGAGACTCGATTAAAAAAAATCACACTGAAAGGCTACAACAGTTCTACACTCTGTTATTTGAACCGAAAAAGGATGGGCCGCTGTTGCAACTCTGCTATGACGCAAGAATAATGCAGGCTTCGGTAAAACCAATTTGATCTCCTCAGAAACCCTTTCATTTTCCTTTAAAAGTAGGATGGTTTTGTTGAAAAGTACAGCATAGCTGAAAAACTAACCAGTAGATTTAAATTCGGAGAACGTTGACTTAATTTTTAGTCAGATATGTGTTTGTCGTTAAACATTGTAACGCTTTAACTGATCAAACAATTCTAAAACGACATATTAAATGGTACAATTTTTTAGTTGCAAGATAAATTTTAATCTGTATATATGCAATGTAAAAGATCGCTCCTATAATATATATATATTTCACGTACAAAGTTCTTATGACTAGTTCTAATCACATAGTCATGAGATGTAATGACGATGCACGAACACAAATAAAAGCAACATACGTTTGTTAGGAATACTAACATTTCCCATCTATTTCCACCAACCAAACATTTGCTATAATATTTGTTGAGGTTCCGAAAATTTCACAATAAACACTTTGACAGGTGTATATTGAATTTTTTTAAAAATAAAATATAATATTAAAAACAATTAAATAATAATTTAACAAAGATTATTTTTTGCTTATTTCAAAATTGTCATTTAAAAAACCATAATGAAATTCTAATTAACTATCAAACGTCCAAGTGGCAGAATAGCCGCTGATATATGTTCATTATTACATTCAAAATTTTGACCAAATATCTAAAAAGTCAGTAAAAAATATTACAACACTGATGCATACGCTAACTTCACCACTGTGTTATGCCGCAATCTGAGGAATTATCTAACCAGTAGTATTTATAAGAGAGTCTACACCCTACTCCAGAACGAGTTCAGGTTCTGTATTGGTAGACTGAAGGAAATGTATGCCTTGGTAGTGAGATTTAACGGTCAACGAACAGTCAAGGATACATTTTCTTCAGACGCCACACTGTTCTATTTCTTCTCTCCCTTATAAACTCACTACTTGGTAGTCTTCAAGTTTAACATCCGTAACTACATAAAACAGCAACTTAGTTCAACAAAAATACATTACATAATGAACCAGTATCAAAACCATTAATTAATCGCGTTGCTAAAACAACACGTCGTGTTGATTCAGTAACAATTTCTATTAACAAACTATCAGTCTCACAATTAACATTGCTTAAATTCGTAAACATTCTTCTACCTTGTTTTCATCAAACAAAAAAATAAAACTCATGTAGTTGTGGTTGCATTTTTCATTTTTTGTTGATGCTATCAGACACAATCTCATCATCATCTGTTTGATTAAACTGTTAATAAATTGTTGCATTTCGTGGTTATTGTTATTTCGTTTTCTCTATAATCTTTAATAACTGAAAACAAAACCAACACGAATTGTATGTTGTCGATCCTCCTTTCTTTTTTTGTAATTGTTCGACGATCTCATTCTAAAAAAAAAAAAACGATTAAATTCCTTTGTTTGGGAAAAACGGAACAACCGAAAGAAATATACAAAATTTTTGAATAGACATCTCCTTCACACCCTTTTGTTTAGATGCTATTTAAATGATATGATTTACATCTAAAATGGTCAGTTATTAATTGATTTTTAATCAATTTTTGTCAATTTGAATTGATTGTGATTCGGGAGTCGCTCTGTGAGTTGTCTTCTTTTAATAAAATAACTAAATTAAGTTCGGGCGGAAAAGAAACAAATTAATTGTGTAAATTGATAAAATTAATTAAGTTATTGGAGCTCTTTAAGAGTCCAAATAATCCCTTCGGGGATTTCAAAAAGAAAAAAAATGTTTGTGTTGTATTTGTCGAAAAAAAATTACCAAGAATGTCATAGTTTTTTTTTCTGAAAACATGTAGTTTTTTTATTATAGTTTATTGAGTGAATAAAACAAAATTGTACCGAGTGATATTCTTTTGATTTTTCTTGATTTTGAATGTGAAATATATTAAAACGGAAAATTTTACTTAATGAAGAGAAATTCCAAAATATCTAGTTAAAACAAAAAAATAATAAATCGATACATGTTGTGCTGTAAAAAAATAGTGGTGAAAGTTGAACACCGTTAATTGCAGTGATTCTTCTGTGCATTAAATTCACTATAGATTTCGTGCGAGGTAGTAAGTTGAATTGTTTAGTGAATTGCGAATATGTATGATTCAACTTAACAGCAGTATATATATGTTGAGATAAATGATGTTACATGACGGAGGTTGTTTGTAAAAAAAAAGAGGGGAATGAAGAAATAAAAAAGGGAAAGCGATAAGTGAATGCCCCTGAATAACTGTATTGATAAAGTGCCATTAGAGGGTGTCTGTCAGAGGACGGGGTTCTAGTTATATTTGCACCAGCATTGCGCGTAAGAGTTGGTCTAATACTACGAAGGCTATTACATATACAACTGTATACACTTTATTGAGGATTTCAACATGACGTCAGAACAACACACAACAAATTAAGATAAGTTTATTTTTATCTTTGTTTGAATTTCCTTTTTTTTTTATATTATACTAGATACAAATATATAAATATTCCTTTTAATTCATGTAGTAGATCTAATGATTTATTAAATTAACTTTCATTTGAGATTTTTTCTGGGATGGAGTCCCCATAAATATCGGTTGTTCTAAACGAATCGTACCCTCCGGCATAAAACTATTTGTGGTTTTATCACTACTAATAATTTTATTATAAATAATGGCGCCGAACAAAAACAAAACATACAACAGAAAATACTGTTGTATGTATAAATTTAAATACATGATATTCCTGTTTTTGCAAATATTTTTGGAATATCGGTTTTCTTTGTGTTGAATTTGAGGAATTTATATTCTTCGATATAAATTTTATAAATCTTGTAAATATATTTCAATATAAAATTTATCAATATAAATTTGATAAATATAATTATTTTTTTTTTGAAATTTTATATATACAATAAAAAAATGAAAAAAAAAATGTTAAAAATGTTAATTATGAATGTTTTTGATATTTTAAAATTTTTGATATTCTTACATTATTCGAATAATACGGTTTTTTGTGATAGCGTTAGTATACGTTTTTTTTTTGATTCGGATATTGTAATTTGTGATAATTTTGTTGCATCTGTTGGTCGATATATATATATCTATGGTTGTATTATTATACCTTTTGTATTTTTTTATATATATATATATACTATCGTATTTCGATATATCTTTATTTTATGATGCAACAAAGAAATTTTTACAACGTTTTGATCTAAATAAAACTATGGGTATCTCTAAGAAAGAATCCAAGAAGGCTTAACCTTCTTAACATGTTTCGTTGGTTAAGGGTCGCCTCTGTCTTTTGGCATGCGATCACCAAGCGGATTTTTTTTTTTTAATATTAGTAAAATTTCAATTAGTTTTCCTTCCGAGACTGAATGCAGCTTTACTGGTTGAGTGTTTATGCGGAAGAGAAGGGAAGCCTGTCAGTCCTACGGACAGCCAGGATCGCTTCTACAATGCTAAGCACTCCTCCATACAAGTGAAACTGCATCCAGATCTCCACTTTGTTGGGAAGAACCAACGTTCAACCCAACCTCCCTTCACAATTTTAATGGACTTAGCAAACCCATCCAACATCGCGTTTCAATAGAAAAATTCGGTCTTGTACTGAAATCGGATCTGGAGACTGGTACTCTATACTGGTCTACTCCCAACAAACGATATTAGTCTTAATTATTTTTCTTAACTTTTTCTAGTTTTATATTTTTCTTAGTTTTAAGGATGAATGAACTCAGCATATGATTTTTGTAGATAACAGATATTTAGGCTGAATCTTTAAACAATGCTGAATTCATTTCATCACGCGGGAGGGTACTAGAATGTAGATTTTAGGATTTTTAGGCCTATTTTTGTTCTAGACCTCACATGTCGTTTCTGGGAAGAGATCGCGAGTTCGATTTTCCACTTCGAATCTTCGTTACAATTCCTTTTAAAAATTTTTTTTGATTATACAGTCAATCGGTGTGGGCTTTGCCCAGGAAAAATCTCTACAATTATAAATACATAAATAAATAAATAATTTACTCTTTTCTAAATAAATAAATATTTTTTCAAATAAATAAATAAATATTTTTGTTATATCTCATAACAAATAAATATATTTTCACATATTATAAATAAATAAATAAATAAATATTTTTGTTATATCTCATAACAAATAAATATATTTTCATATATTATAAATAAATAAATAAATAAATATCTCCTTTTTTTTAAATAAATTAATAAATAAATAAATATTTTAATTTATAAATATTTTTACAAATAAATATTTTCTCACACATATTTTGATAAATAAATATTTTCTATTTTTTCATAAATAAATATATATACATTTTTTTTTTAAAAAATTCAATAAATAAATAATTAAATAATTAAATAAATGAATATTTTCTCATTTCATAAATAAATAAATAAGTATATATATTTATATATTGAATAAATGAATTAAATAAGCTGAACATCAAGAAAATAAATAATTAAATTTTCTCCTACACATTAAGTAAATCAAGGTGTACAAGTTGCAACAAAATAACTAGATTGTAAGTAAATCAATATTTTTGCAAATAGATATTTAAATAATCATCTTTTTCCTAGGATCTTTAAGATCAATAAATTTTTCCCTGTAAAACGAAGGTCGAAGGAATTGATTATTCAAAGCATTTGTATATTTCTTTCTGCTGTTGTTGGTCGCGTGTTCACGATTTCTAGTCGATTTACAATTTTTTTTATTGCACTTTACAATTTTTTTTTACGGTTGTTGGTTTTATATTTTTTGTGCGGAAAAAAAAAACATTTCAGGGGGTCACAATCATTATCGTCTGTTGTTGGTTTTGTTGAGTTGCAATTTCTTTTATATTTCTTGTCCTTCTTTTCATAAAATCTGACAACAAAAGAAAATGTCAGAGGTGCCGATAGACCATCCGTTTTACGGTCTCGAGTTGTGCGAGTTGTGGGTCGAGTGCTTCCTCCGGGACATCCAATACAACAGCGAAGGTTGGATACAACAGTTAAGTGATGCTGCGAGAGGTGCAACAGCACCAATAATACAAACACACGCAGCTAATACGAAGGAAGAAAGTGAATTGATTCTGGCAGCAGCGCTGTTTTTGGCTCGTGAAGTAAGGGGTTTGGTGGCTCCAGTGCCACCAAACACACTAAAAGGATTGTTGAATCGTATAACCCATTACGTGGACCGAAATAACCGCATAAGAAACATGGAAGAGTTAAAAGATGCTACCGAATACGCAGCCAGGTCATTGTCTGAAACTTTCAGGACCATCACTGCACTGATAATGGGACCAGAAGGAGGGGTCTTAAGAAAAGATGTACCAGCACCTGCAAATCTTGACGAATCATTTCAAGGTGTATTCGCGAGATCAACTCCAAATCATATGGAACCACTAGGTAACCTGATTGATGATATGACGGGCCGTCAACGAAGACAACGTCTTCCACAACCAGCCAACGAGGTACAGCAGGAACAGCTTGGACCAGCAATACCACTGGAAGAGCTATTCAATGACATCAGAATAGCTCCACCACCATACCGATCGGCTAGGGTCTCAGCAGTACCAGCATACATACAACCGCATGAAGGGTACCAACCACACAGGTATTTGAGTCAATTCTATACGAATTGGCTCCCCTACTTCTCTGGTGACGGGTCCTCACCCGATGCTCATGAATTCTTTCATTTGGTTGAGGTGGCTGCACGAAGGGATCGGGTGACCTTTGACGATTTAAAGTCAATCGTTCCCCGATATCTCCGTGGAGCCGCTGAAAAACATTACATAAATCTAACATATGAGTATCGAGTGGTGACCTATCCCATATTGAGAGAAGCATTAGTTAGCACGTTTGGTACCCTTACAGATGATAAGACGGTTTTGAAAGTACTGCTGAGCCGTAGACAAAAACATAAAGAGAGTGTCTATGACTACATAATTGGTATGAACAACTTAAATAGTAGACTGATCCGGCCTTATAATCCACGAGAATTAATAGAGATAGTTCGAGACGGTTTGTCTGCAGAATTAAGAAGCGTAACAATGATAGCTGAGTTTGCATCACTTGAAGACCTGCGTGTGATGTGCCAAAAATTTGAAAAATTTTGGGCATCATCACCCGTAACGTCAAGGACAGGTGGGCAACCTCTGTTACCACCAACAAGAACAGCTGGTCAATACCGGATCAGTGAAGTCACACCTTCTGATGAAGATGAAACAGGTCCATCTAATTATCAACCAGGTCCATCAAACTACGTTACAGGTCCTTCAAATCATCAAATGGTTCCAGCAAACAACTCAACTTATGTAGATGCCTACAGCGCACCACCAAAAATACTAGCCAGACCAACAAATGCTAATAGGTCAATACTACCACCATCGCCACCTAGAACTGAACATCAAATTTGTAGCCGATGTAAAGACATTGGTCACACGATATACAACTGTCCTCAAAAGCCGTACTGCTATCGATGTGGTAAGGCTGACACCATCTCTCCACGATGTACTAATTGTCATCCACCGCTTCATTTAAACTCTCGGGCGGGAGTACAGAATTCGCGAGCTGTGCCCCCAAACCCATCTTCGAGTACGCGAGGTCATCTGAGAGATGCGTCAACCACCACCGAAGAAGAAGATCTTTCGCCACCACAGTACCAAAAATAAGTAAATCTGTTCAAACTTTAACACCATTACTGATACGTCAGAAAAAAAGATCTCAAAAGCGTATTGAACGCTCGCGCATTTACTTTAGAAAAAGGAAACTTCTCAATAAAGCGTGTGTCTCTTCGATCATTTATCGGGAAAATGATCCTAGACCACACCTTTATATAAACATTTTTAATAAAAAAGTTTATGGACTTTTAGATAGTGGAGCCTCTATCAGTATTCTGGGAAGAAATTCCCTAGAATTATTAAGAAACGCCGGCATAACCTATCACAAAATGTTTTCTGCCATCCGTACAGCAGATGGTACCCGTAATCATATCCTGGGTTATGTAGACGCTTCTATAAATTTCAATGGCTTATCGAAAATTTTTCGTTTTCATGTTGTTCCAAGTTTGCGGGAGGAACTCTACCTGGGCATCGATTTCTGGAGGGAATTTGGTATCACTCCTTCATTTGTCAGTGAATTGACACCAATTGAATCTAATAACAACTTAAATCACGATCTAAACCCTGACCAGCTACAAGAACTGGAGAACGTCAAGGATTCTTTTCCTTCTTTTGAGGTATTAGGTCTCGGCAAAACATCTTTGGTTGAACATGTCATCGATGTTGGGGATAGTGCACCTGTGAAACAGAGGCATTACCCCACATCGCCGGCAGTTCAACAAAAGATTTATGCCGAACTAGACCGTATGCTTCAACTAGGAGTGATCGAAGAGAGTTCTGACAGTTCTTGGTGCTCGCCAGTGGTTTTAATACAAAAATCTTCTGGGAAGAATCGTCTATGTCTGGATTCAAGACGTGTCAACGCACTGACCAAAAAGGATGCTTACCCACTTCCATTAATCGATGGCTTGTTAGGACGTCTAAATAGTACGAGATACATAAGCAGTATTGATCTCAAAGATGCGTTCTGGCAAATTCCTTTGTCAGAAACATCTCGAGACAAAACAGCCTTCACAGTGCCTGGACGACCATTGTACCAATTCAAGGTTATGCCTTTTGGTTTGTGCAATGCTCCCCAAACAATGTGTCGGCTGATGCATAAAGTGATACCTCACAAGTATCATGAAAGTGTCTTCGTCTATTTAGACGACCTACTGGTAGTGTCCTCAACATTCGAGGAACACATGGAACTACTGTCTATAGTCTCTACTCTTTTAACTAATGCAGGTCTAACCATCAATCTGCAGAAAAGTAAGTTCGTGCTGCGAGAAGTAAAGTATTTGGGATTTTTGGTTGGCGAAGGTGGATTGAAAACGGATCCAGAAAAAGTACGAGCTATTGAGGAATATCCAGCTCCAACAACTGTTAAACAGATTCGTCGGTTATTAGGTATGGCAGGGTGGTATCAACGATTTATACCAAACTACGCTAGCGTTGTTTCACCTATTACAGATCTTTTGAAAAAAGGATCTAAACGACTGGTATGGACTGATGGAGCTCAAACCGCCTTTAACAATTTAAAAAATCTTCTGACTGTAGCCCCAGTTTTAATAAATCCTAATTATGAAAAAGAATTCTTTATTAGATGTGATGCAAGCATCACGGGTGTAGGAAGTGTATTGTATCAGCTGGATGATGAAGGCCATGAGTGTCCGATAGCATTCATGTCTAAAAAGTTGAATAAAGCCCAAAGGAATTATTCAGTGTCTGAGCTTGAGTGTCTTGCAGCAATTCTCAGCGTGAAGAAATTCAGAGCCTACGTGGAGGGTCATAAATTTACAATTGTGACCGATCATTCAAGTCTAAAGTGGTTGATGTCACAAAAAGATTTGAGTGGTCGGTTAGCTAGATGGAGTTTAAAACTTCAACACATGGATTTTTCTATTGTACATAGTAAAGGGACCCAAAACGTAGTACCTGATGCTCTGTCTCGTATATATGACGACACGTCTGAAGAATTTGCTGAAGCACTCGCTCATACTGACGACACTATTAAATCAGATGATGAATGTTATCGGCACCATGAATACACAAACATGATAGCCAAAGTACAATTGTCTCCTCAGGATTTCCCAATGGTGAAACAATTGGATGGTAAGCTATACATGCGCATAGAACCTAAAGCTGATGCAGTACCTAACGATTTGCCTGTTTGGAAACTTTGGATACCGAAACCTTTAACTACTAAATTGATCAAGGAACATCACGACAACTGTATAGCTGCTCATGGAGGGGTAAAGAAGACCTTGGTGGGTCTTCGGCGTCTCTACTACTGGCCGGGCATGGCATCTCAAGTTCATGACTATGTCGTGTCTTGCGATGTCTGCAAACAATCGAAGGCAACAAATCAGATATTGCGTCCACCAATGCAATCCCGATTTATAACAGATAGACCATGGCAGCGTATATATATTGATTTTTTGGGTCCGTATCCCAGATCAAAATCTGGGAATACTGTTCTTCTGATTGTACTTGATCATTTGTCAAAATTTGTATTAATTAAACCACTCAGAAATGCTACGTCACCTTCTGTGAATACATTTTTGAGAAATGAAGTTTTTCTAACATATGGTGTTCCAGAGTTTCTTCACAGCGACAATGGTAAACAATTTCTAAGTCATTCTTTTCAAAAACTGTTGTTAGAATTCAACATTTCACATATTAAAACTGGAGTCTACAGTCCTCAGAGTAACGCTTCGGAAAGGGTGAATAGGTCAATATTAGCTGCGATCAGATCTTACATTAGAGGTATGCATAATACGTGGGATTCTCATCTGGGAGATATAGCTTTTGCACTACGTTCCGCAGTACATAGCACAACACTTCATTCTCCATACTACGTGTTGTTTGGTCAACACCCTATATCAGATGGCAAGACTTACACAACTCTTCGAACTTTACATAGTCTGGGTGAACCAATAGATATGGACATGGATCACACAGATCAATTAGCAATCGTCAGAGCTCGCATTAAGAAATATATGGACACAGCTTTCGCAAAGTCCCAACAACATTATAATTTACGGACGCGACCTCGTACATTTGAAATACAACAACGAGTCTTGGTACGACAACATCACCTAAGTGATGCAGCAAACAAGTTTTCGGCCAAGCTGGCTCCGAAATTCCTACCAGCCATAATAACAAGCAGGGTTGGTAATGTGTTGTACAAATGTACAAATTTGGATGGTAAGCCCATTGGGACTTTCCATGCCAAGGATATAAGAATTTAAAAATTTCAAACATCATTTATATAGTTCCTGTTAACTTATTTTTCTTGTATTAGTTTTTTTTTATCTTTATCAATTTAGTGATTATTATTAAATTTTTTTTAATATTATTCTTTATATTAGTACTTTGATTTATTAAAATTTCTCACCTAGGTTGTTCTAATAAATCATCCACTATGCTTAACATATTAACGTTTTCGTGTTAGATGTGGGCCGCTTAAGACTTTGTCTGCGGTTATCTGACTCTACTTTGAATTAGCTTGCCCCATTCATTTGTTAATTAGCTTTCACAAATTTTCACTATTTTTCTAAATAGCTTTCATCGCTGACAATAGTAATGCTGTCTCTCATTACCTGAAATTGAATTTTGGTACTTGGGGGCACTGTTCAGTAAAAGTATTAGGTAGTTTTTTTCATTAGTTTTAGTTTTTTCTTTAGTTTTAATTTTTTTTGGGAAATTTGATGTACGTAGAAAGAGATTATTAGGCTCATATCTGTCATCAGTTCCACATACAATTACTGAACAGGGCTCTCAAGTATGGAATTTCGGTTGATGGTCATGATGGTCAACATTTGTATTCCTCTTATTGCAATAGAACTTACCTTTAATAAATAATATAATTTCATTCACTAGTATCTAACACTTGATTTATTTGTGCACGCTTACCAACTCTGCGCTGCTTGTTGTCTACTGGAACTCAGCATGTCTCAATTGGGGAACTTTTACAGCGAGACATGACAGTTTACACGATATCATTAATGCAGCTGATCAACAAAACTCTGGCGTTCTACAATCAAGAATTTGGATGCAATAGTCATTAAGTCAACATAAATAAAACAATTTTTTTTTTTGAAACATCTATAATTCACAACTCTTTTATAATGGATATACAACATCAGTAATTCTAAACATCTTTATTTTTCATCATGGCTACTCAACATCTACAATGCTTACTTTCTTTCATCATTTAGCGACATGCAAAAATGCTAAACATCTGGTTGTCTTGGGAGAGGTACTCGACTCATCAATTCGTATACCTAGTATCGGTAAATAATGGCGATTGCTACATATTTTTCTTTCCTTAATCTTCACAAAAAACATTTCACTGTTGAATGCTTGTTTGATATCGGTTCAGGAAATTGTCTGTTATGCCGCAATCTGAGGAATTATCTAACCAGTAGTATTTATAAGAGAGTCTACACCCTACTCCAGAACGAGTTCAGGTTCTGTATTGGTAGACTGAAGGAAATGTATGCCTTGGTAGTGAGATTTAACGGTCAACGAACAGTCAAGGATACATTTTCTTCAGACGCCACACTGTTCTATTTCTTCTCTCCCTTATAAACTCACTACTTGGTAGTCTTCAAGTTTAACATCCGTAACTACATAAAACAGCAACTTAGTTCAACAAAAATACATTACATAATGAACCAGTATCAAAACCATTAATTAATCGCGTTGCTAAAACAACACGTCGTGTTGATTCAGTAACAATTTCTATTAACAAACTATCAGTCTCACAATTAACATTGCTTAAATTCGTAAACATTCTTCTACCTTGTTTTCATCAAACAAAAAAATAAAACTCATGTAGTTGTGGTTGCATTTTTCATTTTTTGTTGATGCTATCAGACACAATCTCATCATCATCTGTTTGATTAAACTGTTAATAAATTGTTGCATTTCGTGGTTATTGTTATTTCGTTTTCTCTATAATCTTTAATAACTGAAAACAAAACCAACACGAATTGTATGTTGTCGATCCTCCTTTCTTTTTTTGTAATTGTTCGACGATCTCATTCTAAAAAAAAAAAAACGATTAAATTCCTTTGTTTGGGAAAAACGGAACAACCGAAAGAAATATACAAAATTTTTGAATAGACATCTCCTTCACACCCTTTTGTTTAGATGCTATTTAAATGATATGATTTACATCTAAAATGGTCAGTTATTAATTGATTTTTAATCAATTTTTGTCAATTTGAATTGATTGTGATTCGGGAGTCGCTCTGTGAGTTGTCTTCTTTTAATAAAATAACTAAATTAAGTTCGGGCGGAAAAGAAACAAATTAATTGTGTAAATTGATAAAATTAATTAAGTTATTGGAGCTCTTTAAGAGTCCAAATAATCCCTTCGGGGATTTCAAAAAGAAAAAAAATGTTTGTGTTGTATTTGTCGAAAAAAAATTACCAAGAATGTCATAGTTTTTTTTTCTGAAAACATGTAGTTTTTTTATTATAGTTTATTGAGTGAATAAAACAAAATTGTACCGAGTGATATTCTTTTGATTTTTCTTGATTTTGAATGTGAAATATATTAAAACGGAAAATGTTACTTAATGAAGAGAAATTCCAAAATATCTAGTTAAAACAAAAAAATAATAAATCGATACATGTTGTGCTGTAAAAAAAATAGTGGTGAAAGTTGAACACCGTTAATTGCAGTGATTCTTCTGTGCATTAAATTCACTATAGATTTCGTGCGAGGTAGTAAGTTGAATTGTTTAGTGAATTGCGAATATGTATGATTCAACTTAACAGCAGTATATATATGTTGAGATAAATGATGTTACATGACGGAGGTTGTTTGTAAAAAAAAGAGGGGAATGAAGAAATAAAAAAGGGAAAGCGATAAGTGAATGCCCCTGAATAACTGTATTGATAAAGTGCCATTAGAGGGTGTCTGTCAGAGGACGGGGTTCTAGTTATATTTGCACCAGCATTGCGCGTAAGAGTTGGTCTAATACTACGAAGGCTATTACATATACAACTGTATACACTTTATTGAGGATTTCAACATGACGTCAGAACAACACACAACAAATTAAGATAAGTTTATTTTTATCTTTGTTTGAATTTCCTTTTTTTTTATATTATACTAGATACAAATATATAAATATTCCTTTTAATTCATGTAGTAGATCTAATGATTTATTAAATTAACTTTCATTTGAGATTTTTTCTGGGATGGAGTCCCCATAAATATCGGTTGTTCTAAACGAATCGTACCCTCCGGCATAAAACTATTTGTGGTTTTATCACTACTAATAATTTTATTATAACTGTTCTGGAAACAAAATGTTCTGGATATATAGTGAGCTAATATCCGTCAAATACTTCAATTAATGGCTACCCAATGTTATATATTTTGCGTATAAAAGCATTTTTTTACATTTTTGTTATCATTGAGCGCTATTGTACTTAAACTGAATAAGCGATTTTTGATATACTACTGACCAACCACGCTCATGTCGTATTTTTAGCTTCTCTGATATAACCACAGGTGAAATCATAAATTTTATCTCAATTTTCGAGCATTCAATACGGAAAAATACTTAGTACGAAAGTGATTTAAAACCGCAAACGGTTTCAAGTTTTTTTCACAAAAACTATAAATAACTAAACTAGTGAAGGCGCCAGTTATTTCTTTTGTTTGATTTTAAACCTTAGTCTGGTTTAACTAAAACTTTATACAAATAATTTATTCAAAAGTGATTTGAAATCTTTGGCGGTTACAAGATTTTTTCACAAAAACTATAAATAACTAATCTAGTGGGGGCGCCAGTTTTTTGTTTGTTTGATTTTAAAGCTCAACCAGGTTTAACCAATTATTTTTTTAAAATTTTTCTTATTCAGCTAAATTCTGTACGCCTCATTGGAAGCTATAACCCTTAAATTGAATAAATGGTTTTTGATATATTACTAACCAACCACCCTAATGTCGTATTTTTGAGCTAATCTATTTATGACAACAGGAAAAATCATAACTTTTTTGAATTTTTGAGCATTCTATCCGAAAAAAATACTTAGTTTGAAAGTGATTTGAAACCTCAGGCGGTTTCCAGTTTTTTTTACAAAAACTAAAAATAACTAAACTAGTGTAGGAGCAAGTTTTTTTCTTGTTTGATTTTAAAGGTTAGTCTGGTTAAATGCACAAATGGTGCGTATGGGTCTAAAATGTAAAAAACATGAATTTTCTAAAAATCTGGTGATTCACATGACGTGAACATGTGACTGAATAAAATATACATTGCTGCAAACCTGTCGATGTACATAGTGTTAACATTTCGGTGCACATTTGGTGCATATGAGTCTAAAATGTATGTGCATATGTGTGCTAAGGCGTTTTACGACATGTGCACAGTATGGTGTGCATCATCTGCATGACATGTGTTATGCCCAATTTTGTGTACGGGCATATTGTGGCATGCATATCTCATGCATTTTTTCAAAATTGATTTACTTACGGGATATCTATTTTCCATCTCACTCTTCAAAATATTCAGAATGGTGAAGTATGTTTCTATTCTTAATTTATTACTCAGTCATATGGACTTCATTTTCTCTTGTTTCGCCTGCTTGAAGTTTGCGTTGTTTAGTCCTTTTTGTAGTTTATTTACTTTTTTTTCTTATAAAATGTGTTGTGTGTTAGAGGAATTACAATATGTGTCACAACAACACATAAAAACCTTTTAAGACCAAAGTCCAACAACAACATGCAACAATTTGTTTTTTTTTTTTGTTTTTCTTAATATATTTTTTATAGAAGAAATAACTAAGCAATAAATTAAATTCTATCACATATAAAATATGACATAGGAAAATATTTCATGATAGGGTAGAAAAATAAAAATGAAATAAATGGTAAACTTGCAAATTTTTAACAATTTGCAGAAACAAAACTAAAATGTGGTTGCCTTTATATAGCTAATGGCATATATTCCTCGATCATGCGACGCACTTCCTTCCACAATGATTAAAGTCCATATCATATACGAAGGCTCGTTTCTTCGAGTAAGCAATAACATGACACCATCAAGGAACACTTCATAGTTAAAATTGAGGGTGCTACCATTTACTGAATATAGTTCATCCGCCGGCACTCCTAAGACATCGCCTTGACTAGTGATATCTCACTGCTATTGCCAGTGGTATGTGATATCTCACGTTAGCTCGTATGTCAATAGCAGGAAATGGAGTATATGGGGTTGTCACTTGAGTTATTAAAACGCACCAAAACTGAATTCCAAAATATAGTCATAATAACTGTTTCAACGGTCAAGTTGACGTCTTAAGCCAACTACTTCTCAACGCGTCGCCGTTTTTTCTAAATCACTCTTCTCTTAAATACTTAAAAGAATAAAATTCTCAACGCCCTCATAGTTTTAGTATAAGCTGTCACATCCTTCATACCTAGCAGACCTCCGAGTTCTATTTGGTCTTTTGACATTTTTTTTCCAAGTGCTAGGCTAGACTTCAAATATATCCCATCGTCTAGAATATAATTGCAAAAAAGAATAATAAATCTTTCACACATTTAGCTACACAAATCCGAACCAAGCTTAACAAGAGAGCAGCACATGGTACGTAACACGTGCGTAAGATTTTTTTTGTATAAACCTTGTTTGTATAGCCGAATAATTTCCAGACATATTGGCAACGTTGTCGTATGACTGGCCTCTACATTTGTTTATATCACTATCATTTTTAGTTAAAAAAGTCATTGCAGCCGTTTCAAGTGCTTCCGAGTGCTTATGCCCAATGTCTGGTAAAAAACACATAAACGTTCGAAAGGAAAAATGCCATATCTCTTATGTAACGAATAACATATGCTAACTGTTCTCTGTGGTCTCAGGCTTTGAGTTCACAATCGAAAAATATTTTGCACTTTTAATTTCTTTTATAATTTTTAGTAACTTGTGTTGCCATTTATGTAATTAGTTCATCGCATTTCGTAGAATAAAGATAAGAGGTTTCCCACTACCCGAATTTCCATGTTGAACTATATGTATGCTTATAGAAAAGGGTCAAATTCAAATATTAATTCTAAGCACATCCAAAAATTATTATTATTTTGACTTCCAAATTTTCCACGGAACCTATAAATGGCTATAGATTTTTATAACACAATAACTCTTTTCAACACGTTTTTCCAAAAATCTACTTCATTGTTTATTTGTACACAAATATCACTATCTATATATTAATGATTCTACGTAACAATACCATTTGACAGTTCGTATGTTCGTTAGAGGCTTCATGTTGTTTTACAACCTTAATAATATTTCTCCAGGTCATTAAAACTTCTGTAGTAAGTTTGGTTGAACCTCCAAATATGCGACAGGGAATACAAAATTATATATTTTTACTACGCGAATAAATTCTTCCAAAATCGTGGGTCACACAGTTACATTCATTCAACGCTAACTTAGTTATAGAGTATGAAAAAATATTGTGTTCGCAGAGTTAAAATCAAACTGAAATAATCAAAAATATCATCGCCTCGGTACCCAACAAACAGTCTTTGCATGATGCACGAGTAGAGTTTCTGCTCGAGAAATCCGGTCTCTAGATTCTCGAGAAAGAATTGTAATTTTGAGCTCTCGAATTCTCGAAAAAAGATATTTCCACATTTTCGAGATTCCCATTTCTCGAGAAAAATTGTCGAGAATCTCGAGATTTAACAAACTACCATAAATCATTCAATATTATTATTTTAAGTATTTTTTACTTAACAAAAATTGTTAATGTCAATCTGCATCACTTTCTGATTATTAAATCTAGATGTCGATGCAAACAGTAATACCTAATACGAATTTGGGATAATATTATGTTATTTGTTATAAATGTATTGGGAAAACCTATTTTTATTTCTATGGCAAAATAACCTAAGATCACCAAAATGAAGGCTTTTAATCTAATGTTTACGATAGCAATTGATGAATGGACAAGCTTCTGCAAGCGTAGATATTTTAACGTGCATTTGTATTACATTAATGGGAAATCGGAAAACCTAGGATTGATGCGAATTGAAGGTTCATATCCAGCTGAAAAAGCCTACAAAAATTATGTGCCAGATATTGTTTTCACTACAAGCGATGAGCCAGTGTCTCATCTCCAGCTTACCAACGTTATGTTATGTTATGTTACAGTCATGGGAAACACCAAGCGATAATGTCAATATTTTTTAAAGAAAATGAAACCAGTTAAAAAGTCAAAAATGATTTTTTTCGATTTGCTCTAAAAGCGAAATTATTAAAACTGCAAAAAAAATCTCTCGAAGATTATTTAAAGAACCAGAAATTGATTCTTCTAATTACAATGAAAGCATTACATATATCGACGAATGATATCAACGAAAGTGAAGAGCTTATATAGCCATCGGACTCAGAATTAGAGGAAAAGGGTTGCGTTGAATTAAATTTAGAAGTATTCGTGATAGTTTGAGAATGCAGTCAACTATAAATGACAACTACCGCTCACTATCTAAGGAAATGAATATATTTGAAGCTACTGGTAAGATCACATTCAATTTAAACTTCTAAGAAACACTCTAATTTTGATAAAACCTACAGACACTGAAAACGAGAGAAATTTTTCTGTATTTGGAATTTTTGAAAGTAAACGGTGGGTTACTTTTCTTGTTAAAATTAATTTTAATAACTCTGGAGAATCTCGAGAAATTCAAATAACTATTTCCAATTTCTCGAGAAACACAATCGCTGATAAACTCGGGATTCTCGAATCTCGAGATTCATAAAAGGTCGAGAAATCAGAAACTCTATGCACGAGCCTATGCACATTTCGTGCACTTTTTGAAGTTATACTTCTTTGCGCACGTTATACAAATTGGGATTGGGTGTTGGTCGAGAAACCGCGCCACGCTGTTATTCGCTGTTATTTTAACCTTTATGCTGTATGGTAATAAAGACGAAATTTCCAAATCAACCTTATGCTGGATGGTAATAAAGACGAAATTACTAAATCAATCATAATAATTAATAATTATTAGTTTTTTGAATAATATGTTTTTCTATTTATTTAATATTTTTGTTTTAATAATATTTTTTTTTTTTTTGAATAACGTTTTTTTTATTTTTTTTTGAATAATATCTTTTTTTTAGTTATTTTTTTTTTAATGTATCCTGTCTGTCTGTCTGTGTGCGTGTGTGCGAGCGAATGGCCAAAGAAGTATAACTTCCACCGTCTGGTCCGACGCAGACCCTACTTTTTTTATTTTACTAATTTTTAAATTTTTTTAAATATTCTAGAATCTAGTGTATATTTTAAACTAAGGATGTATAAATAGTCAAATCGCGTAGTACATCTAATAAAATTTCAAACAAATTATTATGTAAAAATTTCAATACAGGAATGCTTTTTATCAATTACAACAATTTTCTATGATAGAATATTTTAAAAATATTATATAATTTCATAGTACTAAAAAATATGTGTCTCTAATTTGACTACCACTACTATATGGAAAAGTAGATCTGGCAACGTCGCAGTCAGTCAAATATATTTATTATTTTAATTTAAAATTATTTTGTTTTATTGTTGCGGTTGTTGTTTGTCTATGTCTATGTCCTATAGGAATAAATAAATATATTTATTATTTTATTTTAAAATTTGATTGTCACGATATCTTATTATGAACACGAACGATGAGAAAAGACTTCTCTATTACCGACACACACAACGTTGCCAGATTTCCTTACTGCAAATGGCGGTCAGATTTCCGGTCTACGCAGCAGATTTTATAAATTTTTAAATTAAATATTTACGTCTGATTGCCGGTGAAACCGCTGTTTTTTGGGCTCGAAAAATCATAAATCGCACAGAGAAACTGAACGTAAGTTTTTTTCCGATGTCTTTGCAAGAACATTCTGAATTTTTAATTTTTCTAACAAATTTTGATACTTCCGCCGAATATAACACATCTAGTGAATGATAACTTTGAAATTGATTATTTCGCGAAAATTGTCGGTGAGATCTAAATTTTTTGATTTCAATCGATGCAGGAACGTTTATTCTGTAATATATTTTAAAATCCGTTGCAAATCTTTGATTTCATAAATGTTATATACACATTACACCCTTAAGTTGAAGTTTAAAAATATTTGAGAGCTAACGTCATACCTCTTTGATTTAATTTAGCATTTTTAAATCATGTAAACATGTACACAAAATGTACATCGAACTTTCAAGCATAACTACAAAAATATTTGATGTTTGACTTATATGACTAGAATCTTCTAATACGTTATGAGTCTTTCATTGACCAAAATTTTTGGTAACGTCATTGCGACAATTGAAGATTGCGATCGTATTTTGAAGTTGTAAAATAAAAATGCATATGTATGATTGCATTGGTAAATAACGCGTTCCATTTTTCACCATTTTTTGAACGATACAATTTAAATGAAAAGAAATCATAAATCAAAAAATTTAAATATTTATCTATAAAAATGACATATAAAAACTAATATTAATTTTCCACAATCTTCTTAATATTATAAAACAAATAAATTTAAATATTAGTAAACCGACATCAAAAAAGGCAAACAAAAAATATTTAATACATAAAATAATATTATTTTTAATCACTAAAATTAATTATTCAAAGCGCCCGTTTGTTTTTTATGAACTTCTCATTAACCTTCACAAAAAAATTTCTTTTGCTCATAATTTTAGATGCAAATAAAATTACATTCATCAATTTATTTTTAGGAAAGTCATATTATCTCATAAAAAGTTAAATGGAACCAGTCAATTTTAAAAAGGTTAAACTACATTTTCACTCTCCATTATTCTTTGTTTATTATTCTTATCATTAAATAAATTCCATTTCGCTTCGTTATTTATTATTCGTGAAACATGCGGGTTAACGTTTGTGTGCACATATGTGTTAAGGCGTTTTACGACATGTGCACGGTATAGTGTACATAATGTGCTTGAAATGCGTTAGGAACAATTTTGCGCACGGAGATTTTGTAACATGCACAATTAATGCACGTTAAAAGCACTTTTTCAAAATTGTTTTACGGGATATCTACCACCAAAAGATTAACTCAGGGAAACACTTCTTTGCATATAAATTCAAGCAAACGAGCTAGCCATATTTCCTTATAACCTTCTTGCGGTTGAGTAAATACAAACAACTTGAACTTGATCTTCTATTCTATGTATTGTTTTCAAATGCAATGCTATTTTAAACGCATGGAGGGATTAGTTTTTGTTTATTTGTATTTTTTTTTAATTTTTGATCTACGAAAATGACAATCCCGCGTATATGAGCTATAACGTGAGATATCACATACTACTGACAGACAATAGCGATGTGATATCGCTAGCCAAGGTGATGTCTTAGTGGTGCTGGCAGGTGAACTCTATATTCAGTCAACGATGGCACTCTCAATTTCGGTTATGGTTTATTCAAAATAATATAAAAATAAACGGGAGCATGCTTCGTACAATATTACTCCGAAAACTAATTAATTTTTTCATGTTTCGACTGAGGAAATTATATTGTTGGAGAATGGATGAGATCACAATGTTTAGTAATAATATTTTCTTAGTATACACCAGTCAGAGTCCTTGTAATTCGCACTGGAAAGCTTCATAAAGACTAACTTTGATTGGAGAAGGGAACAGGTAATTGTTTTTCACTGATACTAGTAATCAGATGATCGCAAAAGTGAATCGAAAATGAAACGCAAGCCTGAATACAGTGAGGGCAAGCCCTATTAGGGCAATCTGATGTGGGACTGTTCCGGGTTTAGTTTAGAATACGAAAATACCATAGCACCTACAGTTTGTTATATTTAGCGAAAATGATTTTAAATTAGTGGAAAAATACTAATTTTCACAGGAGACTAAACCTACATGCAATTTTTTATTTAATTTTACATAGCAATGTTTTTTGTAAATATTGTTAAAAATATGTTTTCTTTATTGAACGACTTTTTAAATAGATTTCATATAAAATAATTCAAATTGACAGTTTTGTGTCATATGTACGTTATGTCACTACCCGACCAATATTATGTCGATTCAGTTTCAGAAACTGCAACAGTTGATTGTAGAAATGACTAGTATTACACATCGCATAAAATAATACACAATATTTCTATTAAATAACATTTAAAACTTTATTCACAATTAAATTTTCATTATCACAATTTCAATTTGAACTGTTTACACTTTCGCAGTCTAATTTGAACTATTTAATATCTGCGAAATATTGCAGTTTAATTTGAACTTTATTTCGTTCTGCAAAAGGAATTCCTTAAATACAATTCTACTTAATTTCTCGAATATTCCAGGTAAACCCAAAATTTCTTTACAAAGAAAACTCGAAAAATTCTGAGAATAATCGATGCATTATTTTGTATATATTTTATTTAGTATTTTTGTTTTCTTGAGACCCTTCTTAGGGTTTGTAACTCATGTTTAGTTGAAATATTAGGGTGAATTGCTTCAATCTACAAATCAAAGTCAATATAATTTTTATATTATTATATAATTAAGTTAAATAAAAATTAGTTCAATTAACAATTTTTTTTTTCAGATTTCCATACTACAAAGAAAAATTCCCTGCATGGCAGAACTCAATTAGGCATAATCTAAGTCTAAATGATTGTTTTATAAAAGTTCCACGTGAACCTGGGAATCCAGGAAAAGGTAATTTTTGGACATTAGATCCATTAGCGGAAGATATGTTCGACAATGGTAGTTTTTTACGAAGACGTAAACGTTATAAACGCGCCAGTTTATCACATGGTCTTCCATTTCCTGCTGTTTTTAGTCCATTTACACAATTTTGGGTAAGAAAACCAGTTCCTGTGTTACCAGTTCCATTTAACAACTCAACATTTTCGGGGTTCCGTGATAATTTTGATTTCTTTCCACGGAACGATTTATTTGTAACACGAAATGAGTTAATCGATTCAAAACTAAACATTTTTAATAATCCTGCTGACATCATAAAACCAGAAATGATGGATAATCAAGAAAAATTGGAGATGTTAAGAAGAAATATTGATAATTTTGGTCGAGGGAGTACAAATAATATTCATAGAAATAATAATTCGGTTTTTAATAGCACAAATAAAATAAGTAACAATAGTGATATTTTTATCGATACAATTGGACAAAATTCAAATTTATTTTTAAATCAATTAAGTGAAAATCATATTAATAATCCAAATAATTTAAATAATTTCATAAAAACTAATTATAATAATAATTGTAATAATGTTATTAATGAGGATGATGATATCGATGATGATGAAACGAACGATAAAATTGATGTAGAAAGTGAGTCGGACGAATGTTCAAGTGATTTATTTAGTCAAAAAAATATTAACAATATTAATCCTACAATTAGTGATAACAATTTAGTTAACGATAATAACAGTGATGCTAAAAATTTAAATAATATCGAAAATTTAATTCATAGTGATGATAAAAATAAACTTAAGTTTCAACATAAAATTAAAGAGTTAACATCGAATGTAACCCCAACTTCCGTTACGGTTGCGAACCATGATTATTTTGAAGGGACAAAGTTAAATACATTTGATTTAAACAACGAAAGTTGTACGTCCTCGTCCGAATTAGAATTAGATAATAATTTTACAATAAATCATAAGGAAAATAATTATAATTTTAATGATACAACAATATTAAGTTATGGACTTGGAAAAAATTTAAAGAAACGAAAACTAGCGAATGCTAAAGGTTTTAGTATAGAGAATTTAATTGGACGTGCGATAGAGGATGGATGAAACTAGACGAGCAAAAAAATTGTAGATAAAATAAAATCAATTATGTTTCTTATTTCTGATGTTTCTGATAGAGTTTTGATTTTTAATTTAAAGATCTTTATATCATATATCCCTAAACATTGTATGTGAATTTAAGTATCTACAGAGATAAGAATGGAAGAAGAATCTCCAAAAAACTAATATTTCTTTCTACTTTTACCATGAAGGTTATATGGTGGTTAAGGTGATTCCATTAAGGTGGTTCATTTACCACTGATAAAAATAAAGCTATGATTGCAGGTCATAAGTTTTGTATAAGATAATTACAAATGTTTATTCCTGATAAGTACTTTCTATAATATTGTTGCAATATCCATAATTTTGAGGCATACATTTTTATGAGTATTTAGTCATGCAATATAAAACCCTGGAATAAAATATTGAAAGAAACGAAACTATGATTCCTAGTCACAAACAAATGAATAACAAAATGATAATTTTCATGCCTAATAATCATTTTATATTTCAAAATGTGCATGGAATATATTTAGAAGGCATAAAATTTTTCAACAGTAAAACTAATTTAAAAAATAATAGAAAAAAAACATTTTTTATAATTTACTAGACCTTTTAGTGGAATGAGTTGTATATATACAAACTTTGTATTTACCATTCAAATGATAGATATGGGTGATTCTACAAAAATCGGGTAACTCCATGTCATCAGTCCATAGATACCAAGTTTTATTATATTTTGTTGATATTTTAATTTATTTTAAAAGAATTAAAAGGCTTTCATTTGGTCACCCAATTTCAGTTATTTATTTTAAATACAAGTGTGTTAAATAGCCCAATATATCCTCAAAATGTCAGTCCCCTGGCATGTCACCACCACGAAAACGCGCAATAAAATGGCTATATATTATATGAGCAATTTCACGCAAGTTCAGCAAATTTTTGGGAAATTTTGACTTGACCCCTTTTAATTTTGATTATTTTTTGTTTATAGATAGTCTTTCATAAATAAAAAATACAAGTTCTCTTAGAATTTTTTTTTCGACCAGGGGTCTTCACAGGGTGCCCCTCAATTTTTTGTTATTTTGTGATGTGAGTGCATTTTGACGAGCGATTGTAGAAAAACTACTGAATCGATTTTCATAAATGATATGTCGTTGAATAGGTATTAAAACAAAGTTTTTAAAAATGTACACTGTTAATTTTTTGAAATAATTTTTAACGGTGTAACATAAGAAAAAAACGGTGTAATTGAAAAAAAGATGGCATAGCCTCTTTTTTTTTTTTTTTTTTTAAACAAAATTGAAGCTTATTTTATATCTAACAACTTGTGAAAGTTTAGGACTAGCATCATTTTTTGTTTTAGAAATAAAATTCGTTGTGCATATGACTGTCGGGAATCAGTTTTTTTTGTTCTGAAGGAAAATTATAAAAATGGCGATTTTTAGTTTCAGATTTTTTTTTTATGTTAAATATCAAATATTTTATTATTAAATGAACTTTTTAAAAAGCAATTTCAGTCAAGTTCAGCAAAATTTTGCGACATTTTAATCGAAACACAATAATCGAAATATCTTTGGCAAACTCGGTCGTTGATCTGGCAACAATCAATAGTCATGTTTTGGTTGAGTTAAAATTGAACATATTTCAGTCACCCCAATTGGAAACTTTCAGGCTATCATTTACATTTATGGCAGAGTCTCTCCGGGCGGGCTTTATTCGTTCATGCCTTTTCCCTTTTAAAGATAGGAAAACAAATGACTTGTACAGTGTACTATCATCTGAAAAATTATTTATTGGGTTGCTGGTGATTTTAATTTAAAAGTAAAAAATTAAAAATAAAGTGGTGACAAAACTAAACCTTGTGGTACATCAGCGTTAGTTAATTTAGACGCAGAAAAAAAGCCATCAATGGATACCGAAATGTATTGGTCGGTGAGAAAGTTTTGAATAAACTACGCAACTGCGGGGTTAAATCCGTACGCTACGCGCTTGCTGATCAGGTTTGCAGCCCGGATTTAATCAAATGCAAATTGACGACCAAATTGTAATTAAAGTGGAAAATATTATTCAACTTTGCCTTAAACAACAGAAAATTACTGATTATTTTTCAGTAAAAAAATTGTCCATCGCAGATTAATCTGAGTAGGCCAATATTCAGACATTCTCATCCGAAAATATTAACATACATTCATATGTTTATGTAGCGTTGGTTTGATTAGTTTTAACATAACTATTTTATGATAATGAATTGTTTTTAAACTATATGTTCCTATTTTTTGTGATGTGGAACAGTTCTATAAAAGTGATGAAATCAGTAGATTATTGCCAGGCAAACGAGATGCAATATCTTTTAAAAAAGGAGAGGAGCGCATAAAAACACAAAAGCGCTTATTGCTATGTACATTAAATGAAGCTTATGTGGAGTTTAAAAATAAGTTTCCTGATGTGAAAATAGGATTTACTAAATTCACGTCCCTTCGACCACAAGAATGTATAAAATTATCCCAAGGAGTTCATAATGTGTGCGTGTGTACCATACATCAAAATATGAAACTAATGATTCAACACTCTAAGATGTCTTGGATTACTGATGCTGCTTTCCAAAATTATAAAATATTAATTGAATTTGTTTCATGTGGTAAATTAACAGAAGATTGTCATAATTTGAAGTGCAATGAATGTTCAAAAAAACTTCAACAACTGAAAGAAAAATTACTAAATGATTTTGACGTTAAAGGAATCCTTCAAGTCAAATATCAACAATGGAATACCACTGATCGATGCAATTTGGATACTTTAATAGAAACTGTAGAAGAATTTATGAAAAAATTTATTTACCGTTTACAAATTTTGATACCACACAACTTTATAGCAAAACAACAATCTACATTCATTGAGGAAAAAAAAAAAATTTAGAAGCAGGAGAGTGCTTCGTTCAAGGGAATTTTTCTGAAAACTACGGCTTCATAATTCAGAATGCGGTTCAAGGCTATTATTATAATAATTCACAAGCTACTATTCATCCATTTGTCATTTATTTTAAAAGTGCCACAAGTGAATATATACAGCACCGAAGTTTTATACTCATTTCGGATATAAACGATCACAACAGTACTACAGTCCATCTTTTCATTACAAAACTTATTGAATTCATCAAAACGCATATAAATTCTAATATTACAAAAATAATTTATAACACTGACGGTGCACCTTCTCAATACAAAAATAAACATAACCTAATTAACTTATGCCACCATAAAGAAGACTTTAAGGTTGACGCTGAATGGCATTTTCATGCTACCAGCCATGGAAAGGGACCTTGTGATGGAATTGGTGATACACTGAAGCGTGCTGCACACCGTTATAGTATGGCGAGCGAAGATAATATTATTGATACACCAAAAAAACTTTTCGAATGAGCTTTAAAATGGGAATCTACCATGAACTTTGGATACGCCGATAAAAATGAATATCAATTAACAAAATCGATATAAAAATGCGATTACTATAAGTGGAACTCAAAAATTTCATTCTTTTGTACCAGTAGATACTAAGACAATAAATGCAAAAATGTTTTCCAACTCAAAAGAAACTTTTGAATGTAAAATAAGTAAATAATTTTTAATAACTATATTTATTTTCACATATATAATTTGTATGATATTTTAAAAAGTTTATTCAATAATAAAATATTTGTAATTTAATGTTGAAAAACAATCCTTTACTTTATGATTCCATAATAACATAATACGAACATAATACTTCTCCAGTCAAAAGTTCCTAAATAGATTTAGTTGTTTATACGGCTTTTTTGTTTGCAGTCAAGACTGTCAAATTATTTTTTATAAGAGTGACAAGTGATTACTAAAAGTGACAAATAAACATTTCATTTTTTATGCCATCTAATACAAAGAAAATAATTGCAGAAGTGCTTTCCTATTCAAAAGAAACTTCTGTTTGTAAAATAAGTAAATCATTTTTAACAATTGTATTTATTTTATTTATTGTACTACATATATAATTTTTATAATATTTTAAAAAGTTCATCTAATAATAAAATATTTGATATTTAACATAAAAAAAAAATCTCTTAGTTTATAACGCCATTTTTATAATTTTCCTTCAGAACAAAAAAAACTGATTCCCGACAGTCATATGCACAACGAATTTTATCTTTAAAACAAAAATGATGCTAGTCCTAAACTTTCACAAGTTGTTAGATATAAAATAAGCTTCAATTTTGTTTAAAAAAAAAAAAAAAAAGAGGCTATGCCATCTTTTTTTCAATTACACCGTTTTTTTCTTATGTTACACCGTTAAAAATTATTTCAAAAAATTAACAGTGTACATTTTTAAAAACTTTGTTCTAATACCTATTCAACGACATATCATTTATGAAAATCGATTCAGTAGTTTTTCTACAATCGCTCGTCAAAATGCACTCACATCACAAATTAACAAAAAAAAAACCCTGTGAAGACCCCTGGTCGAAAAAAAAAATTCTAAGAGAACTTGTATTTTTTATTTATCCAAGACTATCCATAAACAAAAAATAATCAAAATTAAAAGGGGTCAAGTCAAAACGATGTTGAATCTTCGTGAAATTGCTCATATATTACTATTAATTTAGGGAAACTTACTATTTTTCTATAATCTGTAATGTGCTTAGTAGTGAATATCACAATTTTCATAATGTAATATTTTCAAGGTTAGTAGAAAAATAATAACAAACTTTGTCATCAGTTTTTATCGTCAGTCTCTTGTGTGTCTTTTAAATTTGAAATTCTCGGTACATATCACTGACTCAAGGTCAACTCCCGGTTAAATTTTAGCGTTGGTAGTAAAGTTAGCTTCAAACCATGGCATTTGACGGACGCTATTACTATGCCAGTGCTAGAGTGGTTGTTAACTTATATATACGTGCCTAGCCAGTCAAAATATCAGTACTCTGGTGAGTCGTTATTTTCTTGTAAACCTGAGTTTTGTTTTAATTTAAAAACAGTTATATTTGATTTGTTAAAATGCAGCTTATTGATATTCGAAAAACCCCAAAAAAACAATAGTTGTAATTATAACCTGAAATTTATGTCTTTCATCAATTCCCTGGCGTCCGTCTCCTGGTCAGTATTTAAATGTTCTCATGTTTCATAGGCACTGAATGTCAATTTTTTTGATTCTATTGTTTCTTTATTTCTCAGAAAATGTATACTATTACTAAAACTACACTAAAATGATATAATTTAAGTAATATTATGTTATTAAAATGTCAAAAGACTGTTTTGAAGACTGAGGTAGTTCTCACGGTATTACACGGTAACAGTTGTTTTTAATAGTTACTTGAGTGGTTTAATATTTAAAATATAAGTCCTTTTTAAAAAAATCCTTTTATTAGATTCAACGAAATTTGTTCAAGGTTTTAGTCAATTTCATACATTACTCTGTTACCCTCGTCAATCCCTCCCCCAAATATCTCAAAGTATACTAAAAAAGTGACTGGCCCGATTGGGAACAATATAGTCATTAGATTACCCATCTTAAATATCCGAATTTGTAGAAATTTAAAATAAAAAATATAATCAACAAAATATCTTTAAAAGTTACCCGATTTTTGTAGAATCACCCATATATATAAACATAAGAAATATGACCTTCAAATATGAAGATATGATTATAACTTATCACATATCATGACCGTGAGGTTTATTGGGTATTGGGACACTTCATCAAATGCTAGGAATATAAATGCCTGGTTCTATGAATTATTATTCCTAAGCGCCATAATTTTATAAATAAGAGGCATGGTATTTTACGAAAAATATCCTTCCTTATATTCATATTTTATTATCTAATAAGTATACAATATTTTTTCAACAAAGTTATTTCTCTGTTCCTAATTAGTCATGCTACGTACCCCATATTTATATTGAATAATATTCATAATAAGCTCCCTAGTGATTTTATGAACAAGTATTCCTTGTAAGTATATAATACACTTGGCTTATTCACGGTTGAAAATTAACGTAATTTAAGCATGGAATATAAAGCATAAAAAAACCTAGATTTCTATCTGTGGATAAAGTATTAACTGCCAGAAAAACGACACCAATTTAAACGAATGTCACTGAAAATCTGCCTCTCTCTCTGGCGTTTACATCCCATGGAGGGATTTTGTCGTCTGTGTCACCAGCTTCCAATCATCTCATTCCATGACCAGTTGACCCCAGTTTCGACATCCTATATCACGAAGGTCTTGGATGATGTCATCACGCCAGCGTTGTCTAGGTGTTCCTCTTCGACGAACACCAGCTGGTTGTTGTTGGGACGCTTTTTTTTATTATTCTATCCAATGGAGCCCTTTCTACATGACCAAACCATCTAATCCGGTTGGATTTAATGAATCCGATTACATCGCAGCCTCCAAGAAGCTGTCTGATTTCATGATTCATTCGGATTCTATACTGATTTTCAGCAACTTTACATGGACCATAAATTGTTCGTATGACCTTCCTCTCGAATGTTGATAAAATTCTACAATCGGAGGAAGTCAGTGTCCAGCTTTCACTTCCAAATGTAAGCACGGGTCGGATTAATGCTTTGTAAAGTGTGAGTTTACACGACCGCGAAAGATGTTTTGATCGCAGAAGTTTTGAGTATGCGTAGAAAACTCTGTATGCGGTAGAGACACGGGCTTTGATATCTGCCTGCACGTCATTTGACGATGTTATTACAGATCCGAGGTATTTGAAGTTTTCCACGCGTTCCACTTCATAGTCGCCAGTATCCAGATTTCCAGGAGGTATGTTCTTAGATGTTGTTAGCACTTTAGTTTTGCCGGTGTTGATGGATAATCCAAGCCGTTTAGCATTTCTTTCAAGCTGAAAGAACTATCCTTAATATCGCTCTTTCTACGTCCGAGAAGCACAATATCATCTGCGTAGCCAAGAACTTGACTAGATTTGTTATATATGCAGTTTGTGTCTTAATTCGGCTTTTTATTATCGCGTACTCCAGTGCCAAATTAAATAGTACGGGCACGAGTGCATCACCTTGTCGCACACCTGATGTTATATCGAAAGGATCAGAAACTGACCCTTCGATTACTATTCTACAATTTGATCCCGATGTTGTGAGTTTGCACAGAGAAACAAGTTTCTCTGGGATACCAAGGCAAATGAGTGCGGACCAGAGGTTGTCGCGGATGATACTATCATATGCTTGCCTGAAATTAACGTAGAGCTGGTGAATGCTGATGTTGTGCTCCCAACATTTTTCCAGAATCATCCTTAATGTAAAACATTGATCTGTGGTTGAGCGGTTGGGACGAAAACCACACTGATAGTCACCGATGATAGATTCAGCGAACAGGATGAGTCGAGCAAGTACGGCATTAGCTAGTATTTTGTATGCAGTTTTCAACAGTGCGATGCCACGATAATTTGCACAGTTTAGACGGTCACCTTTCTTATGTAGCGGAACAATGAGAGCTGTTTTCCATTCAGCAGGTAGTTCTTCTTGGTCCCAGATTGCAAGAATCAGATCGTATATACGTGAGACCAGAGCTGCTCCTCCATTTTTCAGAAGTTCTGCGGGAATTCCATCGAAACCTGGTGATTTGCCATTTTTCAGTTTTTTAATGGCAGCTTCCACTTCTTCTATTGCTGGGTAAGGGACAAAAATCTTCTCAGTTGATGGAGCAATTGCTCGAATAGGATGAACTTCATTCGTCCTATTCAGTAGGTCTTGAAAGTGGGATCGCTATACGGCCAGCACATCACGTTCACTTGTTGTAAGCTCATTATTTTCAATTTTGATGGCTGTAGATCTTGGGTGGAAATCTTTTGTCAGATTCCGTGCATTGGCAAAGCACTCTCTTGAATTTCCGTTGGATGCATGTTGGTTGGTGTTTTTGATGCAGCTCTTCATGTGTTTGCGTTTCTTTTTACGTAGAAGTTTTGCTGAGGCTTTCCTGGCGCATAGATAATCAGCTTCGGAGCTTCGGGTGTTCCTTGTTAACCATTTTTCTCGCAGTTTTTGTTTATGTTCAACGGATTGGCGGCACTCATCGTCAAACCATTCGTTGTGTGAATTCGGTGGTCGTTTTCTGATTCTAGTTTGTGCTGCGGCTATAATGATTGATTGAAGCGTTTGCCATTCTTCTTGTATGTTTAATGGCATCTCAGAAGAGATGTCATGCTCTTCTATGTTTTGTGTTATTATTTCCTGATATCTATTCAGCGTTTCCGGATGTTTAAATGCTTCGACATTCCAGCGCACGGTCTTTTTTGCTTGTCTGTTAAATGTAGATGATAATTTGCACTTGTACTTAAAGATGACAAGCATATGGTCGGTGTCCATATCATCACCTCTGTATGATCGAACGTCAGTTATACTTGTAGAGTGTCTCTTAGAAATCATGGCGTGATCGATTTGATTTTCTGTTCTTCCGTCATTTGATTTCCACGTTGCCTTTTGAATTCTCTTGTGAGGGAAGAAAGTGCTAGAAATTACTAGATCATACATCATAGCCAGCTCGGCTGCGCGAAAACCGTTATTGTTGCTGGTATGATGCAAGCTGTTAGGGCCGATATGTGTTTTAAGTTCTGCAATCCTACCGATTTGAGCATTAAAGTCACCTACCACGATTTTTATTGGGTGTTATTGATGACTTCCTCGAGTTCTAGGAAGAACAGGTCTTTAATATCATCTGCTTTATCTTCAGTAGGTGCATGAACATTGACGATCGTTACATTGAATTTTTGCGTGCGTATTCTCAGTATGCATAACCGCATATTAATTGGGCAGAAGTCGATAACATGCTGATTCACGACGATGTATAAAAAAGCCAAATTCAAATTTTCCTCCGTTTTGATGACCGCAATAATAAAGAGTGTATCCTTTCGCTGTTTCATGGATTAGTTCTTGTAATGCCACTATATCCAGTGTGTAGCTCTCGACTTGTTGAGTGAGTTTTAGAAGATCTCCTGGTTTTCTGAGGCTTAGCACGTTCCAGGTTGCCATTTTTAAATCGTCGTCCGGGTACAGTTTCCGAGGTCGTTCCAATAATGATTCCGAGATATTCCGAGGCCTGTGTACAGAATTCATGACAATAATTTTTTTACGGAAATGGGGTGTTAGCCCTTCGCCCAACCCAAATTTTTGTGAATAGGTTCGTTCTGCATCTTAAGGTCATCAGAAACAACCTTTTTACACGTTTATATTAATCCAAGATGTGTGCGTGTGTACCATACATCAAAATATGAAACTAATGATTCAACACTCTAAGATGTCTTGGATTACTGATGCTGCTTTCCAAAATTATAAAATATTAATTGAATTTGTTTCATGTGGTAAATTAACAGAAGATTGTCATAATTTGAAGTGCAATGAATGTTCAAAAAAACTTCAACAACTGAAAGAAAAATTACTAAATGATTTTGACGTTAAAGGAATCCTTCAAGTCAAATATCAACAATGGAATACCACTGATCGATGCAATTTGGATACTTTAATAGAAACTGTAGAAGAATTTATGAAAAAATTTATTTACCGTTTACAAATTTTGATACCACACAACTTTATAGCAAAACAACAATCTACATTCATTGAGGAAAAAAAAAAAATTTAGAAGCAGGAGAGTGCTTCGTTCAAGGGAATTTTTCTGAAAACTACGGCTTCATAATTCAGAATGCGGTTCAAGGCTATTATTATAATAATTCACAAGCTACTATTCATCCATTTGTCATTTATTTTAAAAGTGCCACAAGTGAATATATACAGCACCGAAGTTTTATACTCATTTCGGATATAAACGATCACAACAGTACTACAGTCCATCTTTTCATTACAAAACTTATTGAATTCATCAAAACGCATATAAATTCTAATATTACAAAAATAATTTATAACACTGACGGTGCACCTTCTCAATACAAAAATAAACATAACCTAATTAACTTATGCCACCATAAAGAAGACTTTAAGGTTGACGCTGAATGGCATTTTCATGCTACCAGCCATGGAAAGGGACCTTGTGATGGAATTGGTGATACACTGAAGCGTGCTGCACACCGTTATAGTATGGCGAGCGAAGATAATATTATTGATACACCAAAAAAACTTTTCGAATGAGCTTTAAAATGGGAATCTACCATGAACTTTGGATACGCCGATAAAAATGAATATCAATTAACAAAATCGATATAAAAATGCGATTACTATAAGTGGAACTCAAAAATTTCATTCTTTTGTACCAGTAGATACTAAGACAATAAATGCAAAAATGTTTTCCAACTCAAAAGAAACTTTTGAATGTAAAATAAGTAAATAATTTTTAATAACTATATTTATTTTCACATATATAATTTGTATGATATTTTAAAAAGTTTATTCAATAATAAAATATTTGTAATTTAATGTTGAAAAACAATCCTTTACTTTATGATTCCATAATAACATAATACGAACATAATACTTCTCCAGTCAAAAGTTCCTAAATAGATTTAGTTGTTTATACGGCTTTTTTGTTTGCAGTCAAGACTGTCAAATTATTTTTTATAAGAGTGACAAGTGATTACTAAAAGTGACAAATAAACATTTCATTTTTTATGCCATCTAATACAAAGAAAATAATTGCAGAAGTGCTTTCCTATTCAAAAGAAACTTCTGTTTGTAAAATAAGTAAATCATTTTTAACAATTGTATTTATTTTATTTATTGTACTACATATATAATTTTTATAATATTTTAAAAAGTTCATCTAATAATAAAATATTTGATATTTAACATAAAAAAAAAATCTCTTAGTTTATAACGCCATTTTTATAATTTTCCTTCAGAACAAAAAAAACTGATTCCCGACAGTCATATGCACAACGAATTTTATCTTTAAAACAAAAATGATGCTAGTCCTAAACTTTCACAAGTTGTTAGATATAAAATAAGCTTCAATTTTGTTTAAAAAAAAAAAAAAAAAGAGGCTATGCCATCTTTTTTTCAATTACACCGTTTTTTTCTTATGTTACACCGTTAAAAATTATTTCAAAAAATTAACAGTGTACATTTTTAAAAACTTTGTTCTAATACCTATTCAACGACATATCATTTATGAAAATCGATTCAGTAGTTTTTCTACAATCGCTCGTCAAAATGCACTCACATCACAAATTAACAAAAAAAAAACCCTGTGAAGACCCCTGGTCGAAAAAAAAAATTCTAAGAGAACTTGTATTTTTTATTTATCCAAGACTATCCATAAACAAAAAATAATCAAAATTAAAAGGGGTCAAGTCAAAACGATGTTGAATCTTCGTGAAATTGCTCATATATTACTATTAATTTAGGGAAACTTACTATTTTTCTATAATCTGTAATGTGCTTAGTAGTGAATATCACAATTTTCATAATGTAATATTTTCAAGGTTAGTAGAAAAATAATAACAAACTTTGTCATCAGTTTTTATCGTCAGTCTCTTGTGTGTCTTTTAAATTTGAAATTCTCGGTACATATCACTGACTCAAGGTCAACTCCCGGTTAAATTTTAGCGTTGGTAGTAAAGTTAGCTTCAAACCATGGCATTTGACGGACGCTATTACTATGCCAGTGCTAGAGTGGTTGTTAACTTATATATACGTGCCTAGCCAGTCAAAATATCAGTACTCTGGTGAGTCGTTATTTTCTTGTAAACCTGAGTTTTGTTTTAATTTAAAAACAGTTATATTTGATTTGTTAAAATGCAGCTTATTGATATTCGAAAAACCCCAAAAAAACAATAGTTGTAATTATAACCTGAAATTTATGTCTTTCATCAATTCCCTGGCGTCCGTCTCCTGGTCAGTATTTAAATGTTCTCATGTTTCATAGGCACTGAATGTCAATTTTTTTGATTCTATTGTTTCTTTATTTCTCAGAAAATGTATACTATTACTAAAACTACACTAAAATGATATAATTTAAGTAATATTATGTTATTAAAATGTCAAAAGACTGTTTTGAAGACTGAGGTAGTTCTCACGGTATTACACGGTAACAGTTGTTTTTAATAGTTACTTGAGTGGTTTAATATTTAAAATATAAGTCCTTTTTAAAAAAATCCTTTTATTAGATTCAACGAAATTTGTTCAAGGTTTTAGTCAATTTCATACATTACTCTGTTACCCTCGTCAATCCCTCCCCCAAATATCTCAAAGTATACTAAAAAAGTGACTGGCCCGATTGGGAACAATATAGTCATTAGATTACCCATCTTAAATATCCGAATTTGTAGAAATTTAAAATAAAAAATATAATCAACAAAATATCTTTAAAAGTTACCCGATTTTTGTAGAATCACCCATATATATAAACATAAGAAATATGACCTTCAAATATGAAGATATGATTATAACTTATCACATATCATGACCGTGAGGTTTATTGGGTATTGGGACACTTCATCAAATGCTAGGAATATAAATGCCTGGTTCTATGAATTATTATTCCTAAGCGCCATAATTTTATAAATAAGAGGCATGGTATTTTACGAAAAATATCCTTCCTTATATTCATATTTTATTATCTAATAAGTATACAATATTTTTTCAACAAAGTTATTTCTCTGTTCCTAATTAGTCATGCTACGTACCCCATATTTATATTGAATAATATTCATAATAAGCTCCCTAGTGATTTTATGAACAAGTATTCCTTGTAAGTATATAATACACTTGGCTTATTCACGGTTGAAAATTAACGTAATTTAAGCATGGAATATAAAGCATAAAAAAACCTAGATTTCTATCTGTGGATAAAGTATTAACTGCCAGAAAAACGACACCAATTTAAACGAATGTCACTGAAAATCTGCCTCTCTCTCTGGCGTTTACATCCCATGGAGGGATTTTGTCGTCTGTGTCACCAGCTTCCAATCATCTCATTCCATGACCAGTTGACCCCAGTTTCGACATCCTATATCACGAAGGTCTTGGATGATGTCATCACGCCAGCGTTGTCTAGGTGTTCCTCTTCGACGAACACCAGCTGGTTGTTGTTGGGACGCTTTTTTTTATTATTCTATCCAATGGAGCCCTTTCTACATGACCAAACCATCTAATCCGGTTGGATTTAATGAATCCGATTACATCGCAGCCTCCAAGAAGCTGTCTGATTTCATGATTCATTCGGATTCTATACTGATTTTCAGCAACTTTACATGGACCATAAATTGTTCGTATGACCTTCCTCTCGAATGTTGATAAAATTCTACAATCGGAGGAAGTCAGTGTCCAGCTTTCACTTCCAAATGTAAGCACGGGTCGGATTAATGCTTTGTAAAGTGTGAGTTTACACGACCGCGAAAGATGTTTTGATCGCAGAAGTTTTGAGTATGCGTAGAAAACTCTGTATGCGGTAGAGACACGGGCTTTGATATCTGCCTGCACGTCATTTGACGATGTTATTACAGATCCGAGGTATTTGAAGTTTTCCACGCGTTCCACTTCATAGTCGCCAGTATCCAGATTTCCAGGAGGTATGTTCTTAGATGTTGTTAGCACTTTAGTTTTGCCGGTGTTGATGGATAATCCAAGCCGTTTAGCATTTCTTTCAAGCTGAAAGAACTATCCTTAATATCGCTCTTTCTACGTCCGAGAAGCACAATATCATCTGCGTAGCCAAGAACTTGACTAGATTTGTTATATATGCAGTTTGTGTCTTAATTCGGCTTTTTATTATCGCGTACTCCAGTGCCAAATTAAATAGTACGGGCACGAGTGCATCACCTTGTCGCACACCTGATGTTATATCGAAAGGATCAGAAACTGACCCTTCGATTACTATTCTACAATTTGATCCCGATGTTGTGAGTTTGCACAGAGAAACAAGTTTCTCTGGGATACCAAGGCAAATGAGTGCGGACCAGAGGTTGTCGCGGATGATACTATCATATGCTTGCCTGAAATTAACGTAGAGCTGGTGAATGCTGATGTTGTGCTCCCAACATTTTTCCAGAATCATCCTTAATGTAAAACATTGATCTGTGGTTGAGCGGTTGGGACGAAAACCACACTGATAGTCACCGATGATAGATTCAGCGAACAGGATGAGTCGAGCAAGTACGGCATTAGCTAGTATTTTGTATGCAGTTTTCAACAGTGCGATGCCACGATAATTTGCACAGTTTAGACGGTCACCTTTCTTATGTAGCGGAACAATGAGAGCTGTTTTCCATTCAGCAGGTAGTTCTTCTTGGTCCCAGATTGCAAGAATCAGATCGTATATACGTGAGACCAGAGCTGCTCCTCCATTTTTCAGAAGTTCTGCGGGAATTCCATCGAAACCTGGTGATTTGCCATTTTTCAGTTTTTTAATGGCAGCTTCCACTTCTTCTATTGCTGGGTAAGGGACAAAAATCTTCTCAGTTGATGGAGCAATTGCTCGAATAGGATGAACTTCATTCGTCCTATTCAGTAGGTCTTGAAAGTGGGATCGCTATACGGCCAGCACATCACGTTCACTTGTTGTAAGCTCATTATTTTCAATTTTGATGGCTGTAGATCTTGGGTGGAAATCTTTTGTCAGATTCCGTGCATTGGCAAAGCACTCTCTTGAATTTCCGTTGGATGCATGTTGGTTGGTGTTTTTGATGCAGCTCTTCATGTGTTTGCGTTTCTTTTTACGTAGAAGTTTTGCTGAGGCTTTCCTGGCGCATAGATAATCAGCTTCGGAGCTTCGGGTGTTCCTTGTTAACCATTTTTCTCGCAGTTTTTGTTTATGTTCAACGGATTGGCGGCACTCATCGTCAAACCATTCGTTGTGTGAATTCGGTGGTCGTTTTCTGATTCTAGTTTGTGCTGCGGCTATAATGATTGATTGAAGCGTTTGCCATTCTTCTTGTATGTTTAATGGCATCTCAGAAGAGATGTCATGCTCTTCTATGTTTTGTGTTATTATTTCCTGATATCTATTCAGCGTTTCCGGATGTTTAAATGCTTCGACATTCCAGCGCACGGTCTTTTTTGCTTGTCTGTTAAATGTAGATGATAATTTGCACTTGTACTTAAAGATGACAAGCATATGGTCGGTGTCCATATCATCACCTCTGTATGATCGAACGTCAGTTATACTTGTAGAGTGTCTCTTAGAAATCATGGCGTGATCGATTTGATTTTCTGTTCTTCCGTCATTTGATTTCCACGTTGCCTTTTGAATTCTCTTGTGAGGGAAGAAAGTGCTAGAAATTACTAGATCATACATCATAGCCAGCTCGGCTGCGCGAAAACCGTTATTGTTGCTGGTATGATGCAAGCTGTTAGGGCCGATATGTGTTTTAAGTTCTGCAATCCTACCGATTTGAGCATTAAAGTCACCTACCACGATTTTTATTGGGTGTTATTGATGACTTCCTCGAGTTCTAGGAAGAACAGGTCTTTAATATCATCTGCTTTATCTTCAGTAGGTGCATGAACATTGACGATCGTTACATTGAATTTTTGCGTGCGTATTCTCAGTATGCATAACCGCATATTAATTGGGCAGAAGTCGATAACATGCTGATTCACGACGATGTATAAAAAAGCCAAATTCAAATTTTCCTCCGTTTTGATGACCGCAATAATAAAGAGTGTATCCTTTCGCTGTTTCATGGATTAGTTCTTGTAATGCCACTATATCCAGTGTGTAGCTCTCGACTTGTTGAGTGAGTTTTAGAAGATCTCCTGGTTTTCTGAGGCTTAGCACGTTCCAGGTTGCCATTTTTAAATCGTCGTCCGGGTACAGTTTCCGAGGTCGTTCCAATAATGATTCCGAGATATTCCGAGGCCTGTGTACAGAATTCATGACAATAATTTTTTTACGGAAATGGGGTGTTAGCCCTTCGCCCAACCCAAATTTTTGTGAATAGGTTCGTTCTGCATCTTAAGGTCATCAGAAACAACCTTTTTACACGTTTATATTAATCCAAGACAGACGCCCGCTGTAAGTCGCCCCTAACATGGAGAACAGACGCTTTCTACACATTTATATAGCGAGCCGTTTGATCCAAGACAGACGCCCGCCCCTAACATGGAGAACAGACGCTTGAGTTGCATTGGTTTTATGGCGCCAATGACTCGCCATGGTGTAGAACAACGTACAATTTTATTGGATCTTGGCAAATTTTTTTAAGTGTAATTTACGAAAATTGTTTACATTGCAATTCTTCAACAGTGCAAGTGTTCGTTGAAGCACTGTGTCAAGGTGTATAGTTTACTAATGTTGGTTAACACTTTTAGTTCTTTTGATAATAACTCATAATAGACCTTTTTTGTTTTTGGTTAAATTGCAATGTTCAATGTGATTATAGACCAGTGCAAATAGTTATTGGTAAAGAAAACATTATTAACAGCACGAAAGCTGTTGAATAAGCAAGAAAATATTGTGCAAATGATGGGAAAAATAAATTAAAGTTGATCGAGGTACGAGGGTGAAATGGGGTGAACTTTTAGGGGTGGAAAATAAATGGTTTTTCACGATTTGCATCGAAACTAGACCTTCTATCTAAAAAAGTTTAAACGAAAAGTTGTAGGTAATAAAAAGGTCTATAAATTTACGTAAGCCATTTTTTCACATAACCTCACCGAAAGAAAAAAATCTTGGTTGATTCAAACATTTTGCATTGTTAATCGAGCATTAAGTGAAAATTGGGGAATTGCGATTCCAGGAAATGCGAAAATCTGAATAAACTTGATTTTTAATAGCTAATTATGTATCAAAGGAGTAAAGTAGATCTTTTTTGTTTGAGAGTGGAATTGTTGCTCGAGGCGTTAGCGAGGGTAATAATAAATATTTTGATTCAAAAACTTACAGCGTATTAGGGACATGAAAAGGTGAGTTTCCACCAAATTGCGTGAAAAAAAATTGTTTTTGTGGGATATATACAAATAAAAAACCGAAAAAAGTTTTTTTTTGATGGAAGGTCTAGTTTCGCTGCAAATCGTGAAAAATGATTTTCCGCCCCTAAAAGTTCACTCCATTTCGCCATCGTAAGTCGATCAACTTTAATCTATTTTTCCCATCATTTCAGCTTTTTTAAAAAGTATCTGCACTGATAGGCCAGATAGGCCAAGCAAGCATCAATTTTCAAAATATTTAAAGATAGCTTTTTAATTCAGAATAATTCAGGGAAAATGTCAGCAAAGGGAAAACGTGCAAACTCGTGACGGTAAATGTATACTTACGCTTTGATATACGTTCATTTTACGCCAACCTTCATGCGTTCATTTTGTGCCAACCGCACATTCACTCTCAAACTGATATCAAATGACAAGACAAGGCAGAGACAAGGAGAGATTGATGAAGTGGTACAAAAAAAATTGCAGTTCGAAACATTTTTTTCAGTGGATTTCCTGTTGAACTTAATACTTGTAAATAAAATGAGGTTCATATCCTGAACTGAGAAGGTCTCAGTTTTGACTCCGAAACTTCAGCCGGTGTGCGCATGAGCATTAGGATTGCTAATGCCTTCGTTTGGAGTTGCATTGGAGTGATACAAACACTGATGATGTTTCGATTGACTTTTATTGCAGCCCAAAGCCCAAAATTGGCGGGTAGGATGATTATTTTGTTAAAATTTGTCCGTGTATCTGGTTAATCTGGTTCCAATGAGCTGTGGATCGTCCAAGACTTTTAAAATATTTGCGATGGGATTGTGAAAAGGATGCAACATAAAATTGAATTTTGGAGGATCAGATAATAGTTTCAGTACAAGATACCTTAGTTTGGTCGAGCGAATGTGATAACAATATTTGTTTT
>OY856186.1:334431626-334523662 GCA_963693315.1 Diogma glabrata | reverse complement strand
ACCGTTTTTTTTTGCACATAAGTTCTAGTCACTAGAAATTAAAAGAAAAGTATTTGGTGTACCTGTAGAAATTGATTAATTTTTATTTAATCTAAAACAAACAAAAATTGTAAATATAATAATGTTATCAATCGCGTCTGATCTGAAATAATTCATTCCAAAGAATATATTTAAATTTATATAAAATTACAATTAACTGAAGTAATTTTATACTAAAATTAGTAATTAATTACCGATAGTTATTAAATTTTGACAGATCTATATAATTTTCTTAAAATTAATCTTATGAAAATATTTTTAAAAATATAAACGATTTTAAAATAAGTATTAAATTGTACAAATTTAAATAAAAATTAAAAAGAATACATTTTAAAAATAAAAGTAATTTAATTTTTTTATTTTTATTAAATTGTTCTAATCCTTTAGGAATTGCATCCAGCCTCCTGGAGTCTTGTTGAGAAGAATATATGCAGTTTAAAAACTTCCTTCAACAGTTATGTCAATTCTTACAGGATTTTTTTACCTTATAAATATATGTTAGTTTTCAGAAAATTTAATTGTTTTTCAATCAAAAACTTTGTCAAAATCCTCGTAAGGCGGTCCTTTATTAAATTGGTCTAGTACTGACTGCCCCTGTTGCACTATCCGCAGCATCAATTTTGATTCAAAATCTTACATTTACTGAAGAGTGAGTGAGTCGCACCAGTTTTATTTGTTTAACCGCTGTTTCGAATTGTAGAGGTCAGATGAAAGCTAATAGTAAAAAAGTCAGACAAGTGCGAATAAAATTCGCTCGTCAAGGGTTCCGTGAATGTAAAGAAAACAATATCAAAATAATTTACATAAAGTTGTGTTGTAAAGGGTTTATATTGCCAGACCATAGACACATAAAAACTAAATGGTTCATCGTAAATATCAATAGTTAATGTCAATGTCATCTAAATTGATCGAAATGATATAAAAAATATTACTTTAGGTTAAATGATATCCATAGCTATTTATGGTAGCTAAGGAACGACTCAATTCTGTTAAACAACGACGAAATTTAGGGGTGGAGTGGTGTTAACGCTAAAAATAGGACTCTTTTGACAATAATTCAAAAACTGTGCATCGCAAGATTCTAAAATAATTGTAATGTTTCTTAATTTTGGTGTTCTTTCAAATGACACTCATGCGAGCCAAAAAACCTTTTTTTCACGATTCCCCACTCCTATTCCCTAAACACGTAGAATTAAAACTACTTGAGGCTTCGCTATATTTTTCGTTAAGGGTTTATCAAATTTCCTATCTCTATGAATTTTTTCAAATTTTTCTGTCAATCAACGAAGAAACGTATAAGGGGGGGGGGGGGACCAACTTTTTGTTGCACTTTTTTGAGAATAAATCAAAAACGGTGCATCGCAAAATTCTAAAAAAACTGTATTGTTTTTTAATTTTGGTGCTCTACCAAATGACATCCCACTCATGCGGGTCAAAAAACAATTTTTCACCCTTCCCCACTCCCATCCCCTAAACACATAGAAATAAAATCACTTGAAGCTTCACTATATTTTTCGTGTTCCATAGAATTATAGGCTCATCGCTTTACTAAAATTTTCAGTTCTTTCTATAGCAACAATTTTTTTGTGTTAGATTACATAAGTTCGACATTTAGGTCGGTGCTTGAAAAACAACGTATAATTTTAACAATATTTAAAATTAACAAAAGATCAATGTTTGACTTAAACAATAGCATATTAAACAAATATTAACCCTAAAATAATTGAAGGTTATCGAACTTACCATTTAATTAAAACTCAACATTTTCTAAAGTTATACAAGAAATTTATTAAACCAGTAATTATGAATGGATTACAAACGTGGATCTTAACACAAACTAACAAATCACATCAATCTGATTTGAACCTTGAGAATTTACGCCACCTTTTGGGCCCACTTATGGCATACAATACAATACAATATACAATAGATAGTAAAGGACCGTGATAATTTTGAAATAAAGTCTTCTTTCTTTTGGATAACTGGTTATATTCACTCTAAAAGAGTTGCAATATTAAGAATTGCTCTAAGAATCAGTATAAAGGATGACATGACTAAAAATGTGCACGCCAGTCCCACTCGATATTGCTATTCGGGTTAAAAAAGCTTTATTTCACCTTACCATTCCTACCCTTTCAAAACGATTAATAAATATTTGATACACGGGGGGACGGTCTGAATTTTGAACATTTTTGATCATAACTCAAAAACTGTGCACCGCAAAATTCTAAAAAAAATTGCAATGATTTTTAAATTAGGTGCTCTTTCAAATGACACTCCATTCGCTTGGGTCAAAAAAAGTTTTTTTTTACCCTCTCTACCCCGGTGCCCTAAACACACAGAAATATAATTATTTGAGACTTCGGTATAATTTTCATACAAAATTTACCAAATTGCCTAGCTCTGTGAATTTTTTCAAATTTTTCTGTCGATCAGTGTCGAAACGTAGGGGGGGGGAACGGTTTGAATTTTGCACTTTTTGTCCATAACTCAAAAACTGTGCACCGCAAAATTCTAAAAAAAACTGCAACGAATTCTAAATTAGGTGCTCTTTCAAATGACACCCCACTCGCTTGGGTCAAAAAAGTTTTTTTTTTACCCTCTTTACCCCGGTCCCCTAAACACTCAGAAATATAATTATTTGAGACTTCGGTATAATTTTCATCCAAAATTTACTAAATTGCCTAGCTCTGTGAACTTTTTCAAATTTTTCTGTGGATCAGTGTCGAAACGTAGGGGGGGGGAACGGTTTGAATTTTGCACTTTTTTGTCCATAACTCAAAAGCTGTGCACCGCAAAATTCTAAAAAAAACTGCAACGAATTCTAAATTAGGTGCTCTTTCAAATGACACCCCACTCGCTTGGGTCAAAAAAGTTTTTTTTTTACCCTCTTTACCCCGGTCCCCTAAACACTCAGAAATATAATTATTTGAGACTTCGGTATAATTTTCATACAAAATTTACCAAATTGCCTAGCTCTGTGAATTTTTTCAAATTTTTCTGTCGATCAGTGTCGAAACGTAGGGGGGGGGAACGGTTTGAATTTTGCACTTTTTTGTCCATAACTCAAAAACTGTGCACCGCAAAATTCTAAAAAAAACTGCAACGAATTCTAAATTAGGTGCTCTTTCAAATGACACCCCACTCGCTTGGGTCAAAAAAGTTTTTTTTTTACCCTCTTTACCCCGGTCCCCTAAACACTCAGAAATATAATTATTTGAGACTTCGGTATAATTTTCATACAAAATTTACTAAATTGCCTAGCTCTGTGAACTTTTTCAAATTTTTCTGTGGATCAGTGTCGAAACGTAGGGGGGGGGAACGGTTTGAATTTTGCACTTTTTTGTCCATAACTCAAAAGCTGTGCACCGCAAAATTCTAAAAAAAACTGCAACGAATTCTAAATTAGGTGCTCTTTCAAATGACACCCCACTCGCTTGGGTCAAAAAAGTTTTTTTTTTTACCCTCTTTACCCCGGTCCCCTAAACACACAGAAATATAATTATTTGAGACTTCGCTATAATTTTCATACAAAATTTAGCAAATTTCCTAACTCTGTGAATTTTTCCAAATTTTTATGTCAATCAGTGTCGAAACGAAGGGGGGGGGAACGGTTTGAATTTTGCATTTTTTGTCCATAACTCAAAAACTGTGCACCGCAAAATTCTAAAAAAAACTGCAACGAATTCTAAATTAGGTGCTCTTTCAAATGACACCCCACTCGCTTGGGTCAAAAAAGTTTTTTTTTTACCCTCTTTACCCCGGTCCCCCAAACACACAGAAATATAATTATTTGAGACTTCGCTATAATTTTCATACAAAATTTACCGAATTGCCTAGCTCTGTGAATTTTCCCAAATTTTTCTGTCAATCAGTGTCGAAACGAAGGGGGGGGGGGAACGGTATGTTTTTGACAATAACTCAAAAACTGTGCATTGCAAAATTCTAAAAAAAATTGCAATGATTTCTAAATTAGGTGCTCTTTCAAATGACACCCCACTTGACCACATTTTAAATAGTGTTTTTACCCCTCCTCATTTCCACCCCCTTAATAAATCTAATTATGAGAATATGACACTTTTATATATTTTTTATTAAAACTGTACTAATTTTTCTATCATTCCAAATACATTTGAAAAATTTCGATCAGTTAGGTTCGGAGCTAATCGAGTTAAGAAAACACGAAAAAAACGTCATTATTCAGAATTATACAAAAAATGGTGAAGTGTAAAATTCCAAAATAAATTTTTAAGGAATACTGAAATGAAGCCCTTTCATATGATACCCTACTTGAATCTATAAAAAAATCTATTTTCACAAAGGTCTCACATCGAACCCCTGTAAACCAAACGAAAACCACTTTAGTTTTATTTGTATTCGTCATTTCATGTGGACAGATTAGTTTTATACGCACCTCAAATTTCAAGTCCATAGCATTTATAGTTTACGAGATAATCGATATAATGTGAAAAACTCGTTTTACTCTCACCAATAGTGTTCCGTATTAAAAACGGAACCCTAAAAATTGAGTTCTACAAACATTTGTTTATGTTTATTCAATTTGGGTTGCAAACTAAATATATGTAATTAAAATATAACATTGATCAGATAGAACAACAAAATCAATTCTTAGTAACGTCTTTTTGGGTAAGTTATATTCACGCAACAACGAACTATGAATTATTGAAATTATTTTATATTTATAAAACCCTGCCCGGCACTCTAAATGTTTTTCTAACACTCGAGTACCACAATACGACATATATCGAAACTCGTTTGAGTGCGGAAAAGTGAGTTATTTCCGCACTGATTTTTCATTTCAGCACTGCTTTTTCATTTCCGCACTGCTTTTTCATTTCCGAACTGCTGCCAATTTAAAAGACGAAACGGTGCGTTTGTGTTGGTAAACACTTTTATTAATACAGTAGAAATGAATGAAAACATCACTTATGACCAAAGTAGAAAGAGCAATTATGCAAGTTATTGAATGAATATCCTCCAGGAATCGGTAGTTGTGGCATAGGCTCTCCAACCACTTTCAAGTTTGTTCGGCTTGTTTGACTCGAAATTATTGTAACAGCTGTACCGGCTGAAACATTGCCTTCAATGATTGATTCACTGGATTGAGCAGTGGTTGATGGGGTCGTTGAAACGTTATCAGCTCTAACAATTTTCGAACTCATGATGCTGACAGCAATTTTACGTTTATTGTTGAGCGAATATTGAATGTATTTTTCTGTAGCCTTAGCAGACTCCCAACCACCATGTTGCTTAATTGTAGTTAAATGCACAACCGAATCTGCCAACAAGGATGCAGACGATCGACGGAAGCAATGACCAGTGTACTCACCCGGTGATGAAAGATTCCAGAAAATTGCAATTGTTTTCGGATAGCCTCCAATCATGTTAATGCCGATCGGCTGTTTGATGCATTTGCTTTTACGAAAACCCAAAAAGAATCTGTCGGTGATAGCGCCATGAGGACGTAGTCCTGAATACATCTTGACAATGTCAACCAAATCTACGTCCCGATCACTTCCTTCGTTGATGACAAATTGTCGAATGATTTTGGTTTTCGTTTTCGGTACTGTAATTTTAATGCCATTGTCTATGTATTCGAGATTCTTTACGTTCAAATTCAACAATTCGCTTAATAAGGGCCACCTTAAAATTGTGAGGTTAGGAAAATGAAACAAAAAAATTATCAGTAAATTTTACCTTCGTAGCCAAATAAACATCGTCGGGAGCGTCCTTCAGGAATTTGTAGATTTGTTCAATGGTGAGGATTCTTGATTTCTTCGCAAAATAATTGTCAATTTTACGCTTTCTAAGAGGTATCGAAATAAGCAAGCAACTTGTTATCGTCAATCACTTTAATTTTTTTTTTCACTACACCATTGTTTGAACGCTCGATACGTTTTTTCGTATTTTTCTTTGGATATTACCGGCAATAAACCTTGCAAAGCTCTTTCTGCTGCTCCTTCCAAATCGGAATCCTCCCCTGAGCTCATTTTTTGCAGTTTCTCAATAAAATACACGCGAAATGAAAACACGTTTGTATTGTGGGAAAAATCAAGAACAAATGACGTTTTTTTCATACATATAATCCAACACTTGCTTATTGTCAAGGCATTGTTGATCGATCAATACTTCGCGTAGTTTTTTTGTAGTGATTTTTTGTAATTTTTTTTTATTTTTTGTCTATTTTGGTACTCAAGTGCAGAAAACGTTGTGTGCAACTCGTTTTGAAATGAATTTTTTTCAGCACACGTCCTAATTTTCAATACTCGCTTCGCTCGTATTGAAAACTTACGACTAGTGCTGAAAAAATCTTCATATCAAAACTTGTAGCACAAACTACTATTTACATTCGGAATTAAAAACACGTTCCTTGTTTAAGTTATTTAGAAAAATTACTATGCTGTTGTCAGCCAACCATATAGTTTTATAGGTTAAACTTATCAACATAATCAATTTTTAACAAGCTTTCAATGTTATCTAAACATTTTTAAATTATAAAACGGATTGCCATAATGTTTAGAAAAAATTAAAGCGTAGAGAAAATATTATAATAAAGTAAGTAATTATAAATTAAGTAATTTTAATCTTAAAATAAATAAGTTATCTTGAACAAATTAAATATTAACTTTATTGAAGTTGTCAATCTGTAAGTAATTACATGTAATATTTGTGTTTTTATTATTGAACTAAGATAAATTATTCTATTTATTTATATCTAGACAATTAAAATATTCTGAATATTTAGAAAATCATGTCTGCGTGTTTTGTATAATACTATTTAATATGGTGTTCATATAAAGGTTGGAGGGAAGCTGTCAGTTGTGCGGAGTACCTTGACAAAAAGGTGGGGCGTAATTTGCTGAAGTTTACACCTAATAACACAACCTCAAGTAATTTAATAATCGCAAACGAAAAGTAAGAAATTCACATATATAGGTAGAACGGCATGAATATCAGAGTTTAAATCGCTTCTTATATCACTCATTTACTCTTTCTTCTGAGCGAATAACTTAAAAAAATATAACAGTTCCCAATACAGGAGTGAAAATGATAAAATATCGATGAATATTATAAATAATTTTTTAAAAAATATATAATAAAATATCGTTTTTACTCCTAAATTGAAATAAATATTTTTTTTCCAATACTCACAGATCTAATTTTTCGTACAAAATGTTTATTTTTGCAAGTATGTATTGTTATAAAAATATGTAAAAAGGGTGACGAAAAGGTACTAATTTTCTTCTTTTGCAAATGAAACGAAAGAAAATAAAAATAAAACAAAAACTCCAAAAAAGTGACATCGAAAAACTAAAAATTACCCTTCGAGAAAGAAATATGGAAATTATAAAAATTTTAATTTATAAATACGTTTTTAAGTGAAATGAGTGCTCGAATGAAACAAAATTGTAAAAATATGGAGGGGCTGAAATCTCACAGCTCTGAGATATCAAGACTTCGGTCTGAGTTAAGGATTTGTATATAGTTTTCGGCAAAATACTTTTATGAGGACTTGGTTTTTAGTTTTGGGCAGCGATGTATATCAAACATAACTCTTTGTTAAAGTAAAAGCATTATTTATCTCTGTTTAAAAATTTTTTACAAAACTAACACGAAACATCAATACGTTGCCGGAAAATTATAATCAATATTCCAAAAATATTGTTAAATTAAATAAAATCAAACTTTTTCACAATTCCAAAAATATTCCAAAAATTAGAATAAAATCAAATATTTAAATTTTTTCTAAATTCCAATAACTTTTCAAAAATTCTTAAAATATCAAACTTTTTCCAAAATTTTAAAAATATTGCAAAAATTATTACAAAATAAAAAATTGAAAATTTTTTCAAAATTCCAAAAATTATAATAAAATCAAAAATTAAAAATTTTTCAAAATTCTAAAATTATTCCAAAAATTCTTACAAAATCAAAAATTAAAACTTTTGCCGAAATTCTAAAAATATTGCAAAAATTATTACAAAATCAAAAATACAAACTTTTTCAAAATTCCAAAAATATTTCAAAAACTATAACAAATTCAAAAATTTCAATGTCCCAATTTCATTCTAAATTACATTTACGTCATAAAAACAGCTACATTTTTTTTCAAAAAAATAGGCTAAAAAAATAAATAAAATCAATTTTTGACACACTTGACATTATTTTTTGACAAACTTATAATTCTCTATAATAATAATAAAATATCATGTCATACAAACTATTAATTTTATTTTTTTCAAAAAAATTGGGTAAAAAATAAATAAAAACCTTTCTTTTGACACACTTGACAACATTTTTTGACAAACTTATAATGCCATAATTCTCAATAATAATAATAAAATTTCATTTCAAACAAACAATTTTATTTTTTTCCAAAAAATTCGGTAAAAAATTTAATAAAAATCTTTTGACACACTTGACAATATTTTTTATAATGCCATAATTCTCAATAATAATAATAAAACTTCATTTCAAACAAACAAACAATTTTATTATTTTCCAAAAAATTAGGTAAAAAAATAAATAAAAATCTTTCTTTTGACACACTTGACAACATTTTTTTGACAAACTTATAATGCAATAATCTAGTTTTTGATCACACATACCAATCCCGACCATCAAGATTTCTCCAAATTTAATGTTCCTACTCGTAATCTCTTAAAATGAACGTTTTTTAAGTCAAAAATATGAAAATTAGTTATTTTTGACTCACATAATGATTTTTTTGACACACTTCCGGTACAGTTATCGAACACAGCGTCCTTTCGGACCTAACCCTTGTGAATACCTATTTTTAGAAAAAAAAAATTTTCAAATCCCGCCAGCCGTTTTCCCTGCCGCGTAGGTAATGACGGACGGACGGCCGGCCGGCCGACAGACAGACATACATTTTTTTTTGCTTTTTTAGAATCAGTAGGTCCTAAAACGTCGAGAAATGCCCAAAAAAGTGGGGGTAAGAATTTCACTTTTGGCTCATGAATATACAACTTTATCAATTTCGGACAAAAGTTTTTACAATAATGATATTATTGTTTTAAATTCGGGTACTGAAAAACATCTTTTTTCCAATAAAATATGCTGTGTTAAAGAATGGATAACTAAAACATAAATACCATATCACACACGAAATATGACATAAGCATAAGCCTCTTATTTTATTTTTATTTTCTCTATAGAGAAAATAAAAATAAAATAAGAGCGAAATGCAATTTGAAAATATGGAGGGGCTGAAATCTCACAGCTCTGAGATATCAAGACTTCGGTCTGGGTTAAGGATTTTGATATAGTTTTCGGCAAAAAACTTTTAGGAGGACATGGTTTTTAGTTTTGGGCATCGATGTATCTCAAACATAACTCTTTGTTAAAGAACTAGTATTTTTTATATCTGCATAAAAGCTTATTACAAAACTAACACGAAACATCAATACGTTGCCGGAAAATTATAATCGAAATTCCAAAAATATTGTTAAATGAAATAAAATCAAACTTTTTCACAATTCCAAAAATATTCCAAAAATTAGAATAAAATCAAATATTTAAATTTTTTCTAAATTCCAATAATATTTCAAAAATTATTAAAAATTCAAACTTTTTCCAAAATTCTAAAATTATTGCAAAAATTATTACAAAATAAAAAATTGAAAATTTTTTCAAAATTCCAAAAATTATAATAAAATCAAAAATTAAAAATTTTTCAAAATTCTAAAAATATTGCAAAAATTATTACAAAATCAAAAATACAAACTTTTTCAAAATTCCAAAAATATTTCAAAAACTATAACAAATTCAAAAATTTCCATTGTAAGGAAGTGCCTCTCAAGATGATAATGGGAGGGGCTTAGAAGGATGCGTACCTAGTTTTGTTGTTTTGCCGTTCGACTTAGTCTCAATCATCGTGGATAGGAGAGAGTATAAACCTGCTGCTTCAGCACAAATGCAGAAATGTACGCAATTTTCATAATAGATCAGAAATGGAAACAAATATAAGTGCGAAAACGAGACTCTGGCGACCCCCATCTACGAAAGAACCACGGTCGGCACGTTCAATCCCCCCCTTGTTCGCTCACATACGCCCACACACACACACACTCATTCACACCCCTTTATCATTAGGATAAAAGAAACAAGTCAAATTTACTCACCCCATGATTATATCCTGACCTCCTATCCTGATTATATCAGCCTTCCATCAGCCCGTTGGTCACGTTGGAAACTTCACGAAGATATTTGTATATCAAAATTGTTGAATACAGTTGTATTTATAAATGTTGAATAAAATGTTATGTAGAAACGTAAAATAACTTGCAATCAAAAGCGTTGGGTAATTTTGTTTTATAAAACGTTAAGTAGAAACGTTTAATAAACTTGCAATCAGAAGCGTTGGATAATTTTGTTGTATAAAATGTTAAGTAGAAACGTTAAACAAACTTGCAATCAACAGCGTCGAATAATTTTGTACTTATAAACGTTGAATGAAATGATAAGGAGAAACGTTGGATCTGGTTGTAAACATAAGCGCCGAATCAATTTATAATCACAGGTGAGTACGGTAACAATTACAGCAATTACAGCCGAATACGTTGAAATGTAATTGTTGAAATGAAATTGAACACTAGTGGGACGCGAATACATTTAAAAAACTTGAACTAATTGCACTAATTGAACTAAATTGATGCTAATTAAAAATTCCACTACTTAACTTTTTAAACTTAAATTTAATCGAAAATGCATGAATGCAAAATTTCCGTATTTTGTCATTCATGAGAGATAGGTTGCACAAGAGAATGAAAACATTATAGTCGTTCATTATATACCCAAAATTTGAACATCGAAAAAACTCGAATACAGTGTTTGATGTAAGGCAATTAATTCACATCTTGTATTTAATTGTTAGGAACTTTTTATAGCTACACAAAACCGTTTGTTATTTGATATTATTTCACAAACACAATTTTGCGATACAAATCATTTACGAGACATTAATAACATTTATCATTGAATTTAAAGTGAATTAAATGCAAGTTCGATCGATGTTATGATGTTTAGGTATTACAAAACTACAATCTACTATATCAGTACAGTGAAGTTCAGTTCCATAAAGGAAAGATTGTTTGAAGCAAAATATTCATACAAAGATAAATCGAATGTTTAACAAAGCAAAATAGTAATTCTTTGTATGTTGACGATTGGACAAATACGCACAGCTGTTATGAGGTTTGAAAACTTCGTTGTTTAATTACGGTTGGTGTTTAGAGAATTCAAATTCAAGCAATATGGTGCAATTAATCGGATGGAAACGTAGCGTGAGTCAATTTTAGTGGATTGTAAAATTAAATTTTAATGTTTATATAGATAATATTTAAGGAAAATTTTTATTTAATTCAAATTAATTAATATTATATTATATTAATTAATAAATAAAATTAGTGTAATTGGTTCAATTTTTTTTCCAATATGTCTGTCCAGCTATTGAAAATTTAAGTAAGTTTTAGGAAAAATAAGGAAACTATGGGTTACGGGGGACTATAAGAAATATGACTATTGAAGGTGAATGGATGAGAAACTATTACGAGCTGTACATGTTAATAAAAAAAATTGACAACTAATAAATCTGAGACTATACGAAAAATGTGTCTGTCAATGATGGAGGAAAAAAAAAAACTATTACAAGCTACTTATGGTAATCACAAATGACACTAAAGAATCAGAGGCTATAATACCCCGTGTTCAAGCATTCTTCCAGGCTATCCATTACACCATGTCCAATTTCATTTATAAATTACATTTATGTCATAAAAACAGCTACATTTTTTTTCCAAAAAATTGGGTAAAAAATAAATAAAATCGTTTTTTGACACACTTGACATTATTTTTTGACAAACTTATAATGCCATAATTCTCTATAATAATAATAAAATATCATGTCATACAAACTATTAATTTTATTTTTTTCTGAAAAAATTGGGTAAAAAATAAATAAAAACCTTTCTTTTGACACACTTGACAACATTTTTTGACAAACTTATAATGCCATAATTCTCAATAATAATAATAAGATTTCATTTCAAAGAAGCAATTGAGTTTTTTCCAAAAAAATTCGGTAAAAACTAAATAAAAATCTTTTGACACACTTGACAACATTTTTTTGACAATCTTATAATGCCATAATTCTCGATAATAATAATAAAACTTCATTTCAAAGAAACAATTAATCTTATTTTTTTTCCAAAAAATTAGGTAAAAAAATTTCTTTTGACACACTTGACAACATTTTTTTGACAAACTTATAATGCCATAATTCTCAATAATAATAATAAAACTTCATTTCAAACAAACAATTAATTTTATTTTTTTTCCCAAAAATTAGGTGAAAAAATAAATAAAATTCTTTCTTTTGACACACTTGACAACACTTTTTTGACAAACTTATAATGCCATAATTCTCGATAATAATAATTTTTTTTTTTTTTTCTTTATTGAGCAAAAACAAATATAATTATTGGAAAAAAAAATATTACATTTTAGCCTTCTAACGTTGCAAAAACATACAATGTTTTACCGCAACTCATTTAGTTTTAATTATTATTTTAAATTTTATTCTACCTATATCTAAACATTTGACTAGATTAAATTATAATACAGATTTATTTAGTTTTTTGCTATTGTTAAGCCATTACTGATCCCATCTATCACATAGCTACGTTTCTTAGATTGTTCTTAAATGTCATTTTTTTTAGCTGTGTAGCTTAAGGAATAATAAAATTTCATTTCAAAGAAACAATTAATCTTATTTTTTTTCCAAAAAATTAGGTAAAAAAATAAATAAATTTCTTTTGACACACTTGACAACATTTTTTTGACAAACTTATAATGCCATAATTCTCAATAATAATAATTAAACTTCATTTCAAACAAACAATTAATTTTATTTTTTTTCCAAAAAATTAGGTAAAAAAATAAATAAAAATCTTTCTTTTGACACACTTGACAACACTTTTTTGACAAACTTATAATGCCATAATTCTCAATAATAATAATAAAACTTCATTTCAAACAAACAATTAATTTTATTTTTTTTCCAAAAAATTAGGTAAAAAAATAAATAAAAATCTTTCTTTTGACGCACTTGACAACTTTTTTTTGACAAACTTATAATGCAATAATCTAGTTTTTGATCTCACATACCAATCCCGACCATCAAGATTTCTCCAAATTTAATGTTCCTACTTGTAATCACTTAAAATGAACGTTTTTTAAGCCAAAAATATGAAAATTTTCTATTTTTGACACACTTAATGATTTTTTTGACACACTTCCGGTACAGTTATCGAACACAGCGTCCTTTCGGACCTGTCCCTTGAGTATACCTATTTTTAGAAAAAAAATTTTTGAAATCCCTTCAGCGGTTTTCCCTACAGCGTAGGTAATGACGGCCGGCCGGCAGACATAGACATACATTTTTTTTTTTTTGCTTGTTTAGAATCAGTAGGTCCTAAAACGTCGAGAAATGCCAAAAAAAGTGGGGGTAAGAATTTCACTTTTGGCTCATGAATGTAATACTTAGGTCTTTCAGACCGAAGTAATTGATTCCATGTTGACCGATTTATTTTGCTATATATTTCGAATGATTAATTAACGAGCAGATCTGAAAACATACATTCTAAACAATGTAAAGGTAAAGTGTCCTCCGTTGTGAATTGAACCCTGACCCTTGAATTACAAATCTAACACTTTAACAACTGAGCTAAAACGGCAACAGAGCGTCCTGTTAGAACACATGTCTATATATTTTTAGATTATTCATCTTCAATTCAGAGCATATGTTTGTTTTCTGACTCTTTGGACTGTTATACCCATGGGACTAGGCAAATACGATTCCTTCTCTCTCTAGCTTCTCATAATTTCTTGGATGGATCCTGTATTTTGTTCACAAAAAAGATTTCAAGTCGACGAATTGTTTTTCTGCCCCCTCGCTAGGCTATCTGCTTCATTATTACATGCAATATCTGTATGACTGACCTTTGTGGTTGAAATGTTATTTTTTATTTTTCCTTATTTTCTTCCAGATGGAATTAAATTATACAAAATAAATTGTTTTAAAACAAACATTATTCAAATTTCAAGACAGCATTTCTGTCAAAATTTACTCTAGTGGGATAGCAAAGTAAATTGAATATTTTTAATCTATTTGCTGATTCAATTTCAATTTCAATTTCGGAGAGATAGGTTACGGCATGAGTATCCAGTGCTCATTTGCTTAGTGTCTTGACGACAAGATGATAATCCATTTGTTTTGATAAGTTCTTGTAACATTAAAGTCTGGGCATCACTGAGGATCATTTAGCATTCTTCATGGGTTAGTGTTCCATCGGTGTTATTACCCTAACGAATTTTTTCATCACATGCATAGATGGTGACCAGCCGACGGCAGTACTGTATATTACTGCTTGTGAAGGTGGCTGTATCCTGTACTTCTGTAGTATTCTGAGTAGTCTCTTGGTAGTAGATAGCCTGAAAAAAATTCAAAGAAATCCAATTACATTTTTCGTGTCTTATTAAAGAACGATTAATAAATTACATTTCGTTGGATCAATTAACAATTTATTAATATTACAAAAACAGAAATATTAAAAAATTGTTCATTGAACTAACGATATTGTTCAATGAGCCAACAAAAGTAGTTTGATAATCGTTGTTTTTTGATATAACGAACAATTGTACATGATTTTTTTTTTCAGTGCAAGCTCTTATGCTTTCTTCTTCTACCACCCTTTGACAAGATTCTGGACTCTGGAGCTACGCAACACTCACTGTCCCACTCATCCAATGACTGTTGTTGTGTCCGTCACTTGCTGATCGCCGACCATAGAAGAGGTGTGCTCCTAAGACCATTGCTTGAGTCTTCACAACTTCCGTCGTTGTTCTCTCTCTTAGTTATTTGTTGATTGTTAGAATTTATTTAATATTCATGTTGTTCCTACTGCTGTAGGGAAATTACGGCTCACCGTGTTAGAGCTCTGTAACAGTAGCACAAATTATTCTTGGAGGTTGCCAGGCATTTTAGTTTGCAACTAGCGTGTGTATTTGCTCGTGCAGCAAAAGAGAACGTTGACCAGCAGTGGGCAATCGATTACCAAAACCAATTTTTAATTTTTAGCTTGCATGCAAATCTGTCAAATCGTATTTTGTTGTTGGTTTAATTCTCTGAGAAACCAACGGTTCTTCCCATATATTCGTGCGTAACTTTTCCTTCTGATTCAAAATTATACAACTAATGCTAGTTTTTTAAATCTATATAAGAGAAAAATCTCACCCCACCTCAGAACTACTCTCGTAATTATTGTCACTGTATAAAAATTAGCTCAACTATGAAGATTTATAATTTAATAAAATAAATTATGCTAGTAAATATAAACATTGAAAAACAAATCAAAATGGATAAAAGAGAAATTGAATTTGACAGATTTGCTATCACGATTTTTTGGGAAGCAAAAGTCACAATTATTTTTTGATACACATCGGTTGTTTTTTGTGTTTTTGGAAATTTTTATATATATTTAAAAAATTTTTTGGTTTTTTAATGTTTCTTTTATAATACTGTTTTAGTTTTTATTTTTCTATTAATTTTTTAATTCAATTCATATTTTTTTTTTCTATACATGTGTTGTATTTAGTTTCAATTTTGGGATTTTTAGAAGTTTTTAGTTTTTATTGTTACTATTTTTATTTTTTTTATTTGTTTTCGTTTTTATTCGTTTGTTAAATTTTTTAAATTAATTCGTTTTTCCTGTTTTCCAATAAGAAAAAGTCATCATGGCGGCAACCAGTAATGACGTGTGTGGAATTTGCTCTGCTAAAATTGTTAATAAAAATAATGAAAAATACCTTATGTGCAGTGGAAATTGACAAAAATATTATCATATATCTTGTGAAAACGTTAGTGATTCTAAATATTCTAAAATAACTAGTGATAACAAATGTCATAAAATTGATCATTTAAGAACCAATGTCCTTAAAAATGATGATATCGTTGTTCGTCCAGTGTATGTCAACCACCAACTTACAAAAACTTTACAATTTTTATTATCAAAATCACGAGAAAAAAGAAATGAAAACTCCAATAAAATCAAATATGTTTGGATAAGCAGAGATAATATTTTGATTCGACGGGCAGATGGCTGTCCAGCCATAAAAATACATAACTTAACACAACTAAATGAACTCATTAAATAATTTGAATTTAACCTCTTGCTTTATTCCAAACATTCAGATTAATCGAAAAACTAAATTTAACAACCTGACATTCTCACATAATTCACTCAAAATTCTTTATTTGAACGCACAATCAATTAGAAATAAGATTGAAAGGCTCAATTTTGTTTTGAAAAATATCAAAACAGAAATTGACATTATCGCAATCACTGAAACCTGGTTAAATGATGATATCAGCTGTTTAAATGTTAGGGGTTTTAATGTGCATGCATGTAGTCGTCCAACTAGAGATGGTGGTGGTGTGTGTTTTCTGATAAATAATCGAATCTCATATTACAATTTGATCGAAACATATACAGATGAAATTTACAGCTACATTTGCATTAATTTAAAAATAAATAATAAATATATGTATGTCCATTTATTTTATAATCAACACACGCAAACACTTGATCATTATAATTCATTCATGAGCCTTTTTCAACCGATTATAGAAAAGTATTCGGATAAAAAGAATATAATTGTTGGTGATTTTAATATAAATACGAGAGATAAGTCTAAAAATTGGGTAAAAATGTATCAAAAAACACTAAATGAAAACTCGTATTTTATTTATGATGAAAATACAATAACAAGACCTGCAAAGAAGACGACACTGGATCACATTATTAGCAATGATGGAAAATTCATTTAGATTTCTTTTCTCTGATCATAACAAGATTTTATGTAAATTTTTAATCATGGCATAAAAAAGAAACCGAAAACAAATAAATAAATTACGGAAAAAGTAAAGCTGCAAAGTCTTCGTGATGATAATATTTTAAGGCCCATACAACTTAATACCAAAGAAAACACTAACACTATGTTTGCAAACTTCATTGAGGAATTTGAAAATAGGCGAATTAACCATACTACAAAAAAGGAGGTCACTCTAAAATCGAATCAATCAATCTTAAAACCGTGGATCGACGATGAAATGAACAAATTAATTGAATTCAAACACCTCTGCCCATACAAGGTTGTACAACTGGTCCAGTAATGGTCCATTACTGGCAGCCAGTAATGCAGCAATGGGCGACTACTGGCAACCACGACTGGGCCATTAACATAATTTTACTGAATGATAACTTCCTACAATAAATGGTTGCAATTCATGGGCCAGAGAAAAAATAACAGCAATGGCCCATACAAGGTTGTACAGTTGGCTTAGTAACGGGCCAATAATGATGACCAGCATTGTAGTAATGACCAAATACTGGCAACCATGGCTGGGCAGTTAAAAAAATATACATTATTATCATATGTAAATTTAAATAAATTAAATACAAACTAATTTAAAATAAAATAAAAATGACGGGAAAAATTCAAAACTCCCCATACAACTGGTTCAGTTGCAAGAATGGCTGAGTAATGGCAAACATGACTGCCAGTTAAAAAAATATAAAATAATATTTTCATACATAAATTTAAATAAATAATTTACAAAATAATTAAAATAAAATAGAAATGAAAATAAATTAAAACATATACCAACCTTTTCTGTATTATCATAGTCTTTCAACCGACAAGGCGATAACTAAACTATATATGTGAAATTTTTCAAACTATGTATTTCTAAAAGCGATAATATTCTAGTGAAATTTAAAAAAAATGACAGATCGGCAAATTCATGGCTACAGTACTGGCCCAATAACAATAGCCAATTAATGTTAACCATTAACGGACCATTGCTTGACCATTCAAAGTAAACTGCACTGGCAATTTTCTATAAACCGTAGATTGGCCTATTCATGGTTCCAGTAATGGCACGATAACAATAACCAAGTAATATTTACCATTCATGGGCCAGTGCTTGGCCATTCAAAGGTAACAATATACTGGCTATTTTCAGTAAACCATAGATCGGTCGATGAATGGGTCTATTATTGGCCCAATAACAATAGCCAAGTACTGTTAACCATTAATGGACCAGTGCTTGGCCGTATGTTAATGTCTGGCAAAACCTACTTGGGTGGTACCGAAAACTGAAGCATGCAATGAAACGAAATTACTCTGAGTACGATATCAACAAAATTAAGCATGAATATAATTTATGGAATCAACAATTCATATCCAAACGTCTTAAAAAGAAAAGGGAGTTTATTTATCTGGATTTGTATCAGAACGCTTCTAATTCAAAAAATCTCTGGAAAGGTATCAACTGTGCACTCGCCGATGGTGTCCTTAAACCGAAACAAGATGTCAATCTCAAAATTAATAAAATAATGAGTTGGTGGGTGATAGAAATTGGTTGCTGAAGAATTAAATCGTCATTTTGCTGTAGCAGGACAAGCAAACATAAATATTACCACTCCCCTTATTGCATCAAACTCAATTCAAAAGCCGATAGTAAATTCAGACAATCCTTTTGTGCTTCGGCCGACAAACAGATTTGAAGTCTTGGACACAATAAATAACCTGAAAAATACAATATCAAAAGGCCCTGATGAATTTGATACAAGTCTCTTTAAGGTGTGCGCTGAAAGTCTAGCAGATAACTTCGCTCATCTCATCAATAAATCTTTCGAAGAAGGTGTCTTGCCCGATCTTCTGAAATGTTCTAAAATTGTACCAATATATAAAAAGGGAAGTAAATCAGATGTAAATAATTACCGACCTATCGCTATAACCTCCATTATTTCCAAAATTTTAATAATGGACGATCTGCAAATTGTACAAAACAAAGCAATAAAAAATTTATACGGTCTTCATCCGAGAACAAGCACTAACTTTATTCACAAAAATTACAACTTTATGACAATCAAGCAAGTCTACAAACAAACTCTGCTCAACATCACACATAATATCTTAAATCAAAATGTTCACACGAACACAACGTTTCCTCAAAACTCATCTATTCATTCACACTTTACCAGAATAGCGTCCAATCTGCACGTTGAGAAACTCCATCCTGATTCAATTAAATTTATCTCCATCTCTGAATACAACAAACTTCCAAACGAACTTAAGCTACTCAACTAACAAAAATTTAAAAAGTCAGCGACAGCATATATCAAGCAATTAGGTTATTAATTTTAGTAATTCATTTTAAATTATGATTGTCATATTCTGTATTTCAATTTCTTGCATTTTTGTTGTTTAGTTAGTTAAATTGTCTCTTATTTTATTTTTTTTTTCTCTTTATTTCATTGTATTTTTTTAACTATATTTATTTTCTTTCTTAAGCACTTTGCCGCCGTGCTTTATTGACTTGAAATTTTTCTTTTTTAAAAAACGTTTCTATGTATGTATGTAAAATTGTTAATTTTTAATTATAGTGTAACTTGTATCAAAATCTTGAAATGTCCTGTAATGAGTTGTCTCGCTGGACTAAAATAAAATAAATAAATAAATATGTATTTTATGGTAATAAAAAATTTACTAATGAAATTGTAATATTTCAATTATTTTTTCAAAAAGAAAAACTAGTCCCCTTTTTTTCTCTCCAAACTTATTTATAATAACTTTATGTATTTCATTATTCGAAATAATTTTCCTATGTATACACGCATAACATACATAATAAAATTGATCTATATTTCGTCATTGTAGAGCGTAACCATGTCTTATAACGCTTTTTAAAGAACTAAAGGGTCGTTCTTTTGTTGCTGTATGCAAGTGAAATAAGCAATTTTCGTCGGATTGATGGAACAAATTCTGCTGCTCGCTGCCTTAAAACCAATATTTTCTTGACCGCTGAGATGCTCGAAGTGCTGCTATGAAGCTCTATAAAGTTATAAAAATTAGCATAAGAAATAAATACTACAGATATTTAACGACCCAATAGTACAATAATGAATTTTAGGCTCAGATAGCAAAATCAGAATTGGGCAAATGCTCCTCTCCGTGTTTGTCCTTCTTTACCTTTGCGTAATTCCATATTTACGGACTGTATTAAAAAATTATATTTTTTTACGATATCATGTTAAAGGTCTATTTTCATATGCAGGTTTGTCATATCATCTGTGAAAATGTGTTTTTTTCCACTAGTGTAAAATTATTTTCGCTAAATAACAAATTGTAGTTGCTATAGTATTTTTATTTAATTTTACAAAGTTTTTAAATCAAAACAACCATGAATCAATATATAATGAATTTTTAATATTGTTGTGTTGCCGATTTCTAATTTAATAATTTATAAAAAATATCGTTTATATTTATTTGGGATTTTTGAGATCAAGTAAACTCAAGTAAGTAAAGAAGTATGTAATTGGAATTTTTTCAATTCAAAAGTATGGTTTTTGAAGTTTCTCAGAAAAAAACTCCACTTTACATGTTTCGTGTTTCGGATAAATTCGAACCTTCCTCGTCAGTGCCTGGCTCGAATCCTTAGGCAGAAACGCTATCGATTCCGTTGAGGCGAAGACAATTTCGAAGTTGAAACTTCTTCATCACTTATTTATTTTACTTAAGTTGAATTTTTCCACTGTCATTAGACTCCATATATGGAATAGTATATTTCATTAGGAGTCTGGAAATAAGGATATTTTCGTGCGCGCGTGACAAATGGGAAGTCATGCAACAACGGGAAGTCATGCAAGCGCGGAAAAATTCATTTCCGGACGTGTAATGAACGATACTTTTTATTATACTTATCTGAAAACAACGCAAAAAAGGATAAGAAGTAAATTTAGAACATTTTATTTTCAAAGTAATCATAATACATCGTAGTAGTACCAAACATGATTAACATTTCCATAGCAACGATATATTTACTATCGGAATTGTTTTATTTTCTGTCAGTTTAATTCATGTTATGTCGAATTCTTTTTGCCAAAAAAATTGCTCTAAACACGCCCATTTTTGATCTAGATCAAGTTTTTTTGACATAACGTATTCTATTTGACAAAAAAAAAGTGATTTTTGTTTGCCCTAAAAACTTTTGTTTGAACCTAGATTTTTAGCTAGAGCAAGCATAAAATACAATAAAGAATACAAATACATTTAAAAAATCTGTCAAAATTAGTAAACAAACAAAACGTCATTTACTTATTATTTTTTTTAATAGTGAAATAGTTACTTTTTAAATAAAGTATTGTTTAAATCGTGTTTTATATTAAAAATTAATAACAAATTAATTAATTAAATACAATTAATGACAAAAATATTCAATGACAGTTCACAAATACAACTACAAAACTGGATCATATTTTTGCATGTTCTTTTTATGAAAAAAAAATCACTTTTTCACTCTGGACAAAAAGAATTCGACATTAGTTTTAAAAAATGTACTTAAAATGTAGTTAATAAATGTTACTATAATTACCAACAATTCCTAAATATACTAATTATGTTGTTGTTGTTTTCAGAAAAGTGTTATAAATAAATAATTGTTTTTTGAAAGAAATAAATATCAATTGTATTTTTTTATTTAGCACACGGAAAAAAAATCGGAGATCGGGAAAAATTTTCCGTGCGCTGTTCTGAAAATGCCATCTTTACGTCTTTGTAAAAACAGATGAAAACAAGGTGTTTTCAGATAAGTATAATAAAAATGTTTTTATATTATATGGAATTTTTTGCATTAAATTTCTAGACAATACTTTGTGGGGATTCAGAGAATGGGGAACATTTCTATTCTAATTATCATCCTAAGTCACGATTGTATAGTCATTATTGATTGTTTCCAAGCAATGTGAAATCAATGGCTGACACTTGGTCAATTTGTAGTCCTATATGTATTAATATTAGACTACATTAAGGGAATTTAAATTTATTTGGGCTTTTTGAGATCAATTAAACTGAAGTAAGTAAGGAAGTAATTGGAATTTTTTCAATTCAAAGGTATGGCTTTTAAAGTTTCTCAGAAAAAAACTCCACTTTATATTTTTCGTGTTTCGGATGAATTCGAACCTTCCTCCGCAGTGCCTGGCTCGAATCCTTAGGCAGACACGCTATCGATTACGCCGTTGAGGCGATGACAATTTCGAAGTGAAACTTCTTCATCACTTATTTATTTTACATAAGTTGAATTTTTCTACTGTCATTAGGCTCCATATCATGGAAATGTTTTTACATTATATGGGATTTTCGTTTATGTGTTTACTATCGTAGAAAATAGTACATTTTGCTACAAGAGATGAAAACGCTACTTTTTCGTGAGTGAAAATTTGTTCACGGGACGCGTTAGCGTGTGACAATTTCATGAACGTTATATGTCTCGTATAGGAAATGTAATTTTTTCTATGATAGTAAATATATAAACGATATTAAATTTAAATTATTAAATTAAAAATCGACAACATAACATTCAAAATTCATATTCTATTTTCCATGGTTGCTTTGTTTTAAAAACTTTGCAAAATTACACCAAATACAATACATTCAATACTTATTTTTATTAACGCAAAAATTAAAACTAAATACAAATGCGTCTTCAATATAGAATTTTAATTTTACGGAACAAATAGCGTTTAGGTTTAAGCCTAAATTCGGGTATACTTATTTCTTGCGTAAAAAGAATTTACAATATCTTATTAACTGAATTTAGATAAACAAAATAATTAACTTAGACAATTTTTTTATTATTATTTTAATTTCGATGAAATGTAAATATTTCAAATAACTCCAACAAGCGCCGTAATCTCTAAATAAAACTTATCTTAAATTTTATTATATAGAATATATAAATCATGTTTTAATTGAATGATATTGTTTTCTTTTGTTTTGATTAAAACAATAAACAGTTTTTAATTTTTCATTTGTTTAAGATTAAATTAAGATAATTTACCTATTTTAATTAATTTTATCATTAAATCAATATATAAACTCATTGCAAGTCGACGAAGATGAAAATATATTAAGAGAAATAAGGTATTTGAAAATTTTAATTAAGTTTATGGACATTTTGGAACATTAGCATTTTTTTATTTGGACTCAATATTGGCCGGCTTTGACAGTGAGATCAGACAATGATCAGGAACATAACTCCGCAAACTAACCATATATGATCAGAACATGAACACTATGCTAGTCGTGTGCTTTAAAAAAATCAATAGGAAAATAACTCTTTATACTTATATGTGAAACACTTCATATGAAATTATACAAACTATAGACATTTCAAATGGATTCCAGTGACTTTCAACTAAATCATAATATCAGAAAGCGAATCAGAACCATATCAGGAACTAATAGGACTATGGCAAAGAAGAAACTTATTAGAAGCACGAAATACGATCAGGGAGTTTTTCAAAAACGAACTAAAAACTTTACTATCCCAAACAAACTTCCGAAAAAAAAATCGAAATTCTCTTACATGTTCGAATCGAATTGTTCACAAAGTTCTAATTTAAATTCAAATCTATTCAAATTTCAGTCTAGTGAACTATAAAAATTTATTCTTATGAAACAATATGATGGGCTTTTCAAATAATATTTTTTAAAGCTTACAATATTTTTACAGCTTTTTACAGCTGTTTGAACTAACCGATTGACGAGTAAAACGGGGAAAATATGTCTGAGGAATGATGCATTCAATTTCATTTGACTACTGCTGGCTACGGTATTTATAAAAAACAACAATATCAACAACAGCGCGACTATGGAATCAAGATTTGATGTTAAATTTCGATCTGCACCCATAATTAGTATAAAACCTTTTGGAGCCGGTTCCAAGAGCGTCAGTATGGAAACAGCATCCAGCATATCGGGAGACGCAAAACTAGCCCTGGAATTTGATAAAGGATTTTAGTGAGTTTACAAAAATTATTATCAATTTAAAATTATTGAACAACATACTTTGATTTAATATTATTGAAACAAATTAAACAACCTGCAAACCGTAAAGAAATTGGCGAAAGGTTCTTTCATATTAGCTGTGTTTTATTCATTCTGGTCAGGTTCAAGATTTGAGTTTTAACAAGTAAAAATAACAACAACATAGCCTATATATTTATCGAGTTCATGATTTGTGACCTGTATAAATTTTAGTTACATAAATTTGCAAGAGATGGCGCATACGTAGTTTCGATATTTTTAATGGTTTTCGAGAGTTTTCAATTCGCAAAAATTTGTTTTTGTACTATTAGACCTCATTAATACTGTACATATATTGATATTTTATGATGAAAATACAGCAATACGTTATTTGCATCTTGACCTTCAAAATTATCAAATTAAATTCAATCAACATTTGATTTTGACTTTTAAAAAACTCAGTGCAGACCAGATTTCAAAAATGTTTTTTTATTTGCGTGATCCACACGTTTTTTTCAAACCTTGAACCTGAGACGAATGAATAAACACCGTTATGTATTAATACATTAATGAATGAAATATTTTAAGTCACTCTTCAAAATATGTGAATGTCAAATTTCCTGTAATCAAGACTCAAGATTTTAGATTGGTTTTCACTTTCAATAAAAGTAATAATTTTGACTTTCGTTCTGAATTCTGATCTTATACTTCGAAGTTACTAGTTCTAAATTAATTTACAATTAAATCGTAAGATAAACTTTTATTTAAAAAATGAAAAGATAAAAATTATATGCAAACAAAAAAATTGAAATCATATATCTTTTATAATCTAAGTTTCAACTTAAAGAAAATAATATTTTTCCTAAAGAAAACAACGTCAGACCAATGAATTTATGATCAAGAAAAAAATCGTTGTTTGTCTTACAGACGAAAAAGTATTTGAATTGTCGTATACGGAATAAATGGTGAAATAATATTTTGAATTTACCTGCTGAAACTAGTAAGTAAACCTTCGAAAATCGGTTTACTGGTGAAATAATTATAATTGATAACAAAAACGCTAGATAGTTATGCTATTTGTTTTTGGATTTTTTGATAATCGCATAAAATTCCCTTTCAATTTCAATTTCCGATATGGAATATTATTATTAAAAGAGTTCGAGCCATAATGTTCTCAGTAGTCGAACGGCTTGCCAAATAAATTCCTATATGCGTTTGACTACACCCAAAAGGATGCAGAAAGAACTTATCGATTCGCGAACAATGTCATTTTGGAGTGAAGAAGATGGAAGAAAGCAAAAACAAGAAAAACAACATCAAGCGAAACCATTTTAAATCTGCGAAAAATGTGTGAAGCTTGTCGACAGTATTGTATCCCCGGTATGTTGATCGAAAGGAAAAGAGAAAAGAAGGTCGGTTTCCGGCATTCAATACCAAAAGAAGATGTACCACTTATGATCTACTCAGAGGTAAATCGGGTTAATAAAAAGTTTTACAAATACATATTTTCCGTAATAGATGCGATTCACGGTCAACGGTCAAGACGAGACGAGGTCTGTGAAATCATCATACTAGACCTATTGAAATTATTCTTAATCGACTTTGGGGATTGGTGTATATTCATTTTTAAACTTCAAACAGTATCTGAACTACAGTTGGCAGAGAGATGTGGAAAATACGCTATTAGAACTATTGATTATCTGATGAAAATTTCCAATGACGTCAGATTGGTAGAAATTCTGAAGGAAGAAGTCGCCAATCGTTTCATACAAAAAGAAATATGTAACGACCAAAACAATCTGTGCATTAGACATTTTCTTTTAAAATCTAAAACTGACAGATCTTACAATAATCACACATTCATTTCGTACTATCAGATTCATTTCATAAATAATATCTGTATATTTATGACGTTCCACTGTAATGCATATTTTTCATTTAAAAAAACATTTAATTGTTCTTATATTTTGATGTATAATCAATTGTTTTTTAGAGTTCCGTACTTCGGTGTCCGTCCGTTATTTATACATAATCGATTTACTCACAAAATATAAGTGCTATCAACTTGAAATTTTCTACAGTTATTAAATGTGTAACATCTGCTGATAACAAAAAATTTCAAATATTTGTTTTTATATATTTTATGGACATGCTATCTCCTTATAGCAAAAACAAAGTTTTTTTAAGGAATCGAGTTTGGTTTAGAAAAATTGAAAACGATGGAAATATTTAAAAAAAAATTTCAATGAATTTTCAACTGCTTATTTTTTGAGTTATTGCCAAAAACGAGTGTTTTATTCTGTCCCCCCCTTAACTTCATTACGAAAGAAAATATCACGGCTGTAGGAATTTTGCATTAAAAAACCGTGTTTTTGTTCCCCTTCTTAACTTCGAACATTACAAAAGAAAAAAATTAATAAAATTCACGGTTGTAGGAATTTCACATGAAAACCGTTTTTTGTTTTGCTTGTGATAGTTTCAAATGTTCATTGGAAGTGGTTGAAGGTAGAAATTTCGAAAACAAATTATTTTTGATCATTTCAAGTGAAAGGGGGGTCATATGAAAGGTGATTTTTTTTGTAGTGCAAAACAGTTTTTTTTAATTCTCGAAAAAAGCAGAGTTCTCGACTTATTTTCCAAAATGTGAATTTTTTTTGTCCCCCCCCCATATCTAGGAACATTACAAAAGAAAAAATATAAAAAAATTCACAGGTGTATGAATTTTGCTAGATCAAAACTAAAATTTTTTTTGGTTGTTATAATCTCAAATGTTCATTGGAGAGTAGAAATTTCGAAAAAAATTATTTCTGATCATGTCAAGTGAAAGGGGTCATATGAAAGGTGATTTTTTTTGTAGTGCAAAACATTTTTTTTGTAATTTTCGACAGCACCGGTTTGGCTTAATTTTAAAATTGTGTTTTGGAGAAGAACTATTCTCGTAGAATAATATATATACGAAAGCTTCTACGAGCGAGGGTAAATTAAAAATTCCATGAAAATATCATAGCAACTATATAGTTGAAAAAGGCCATCTTACGCAGTTATCCCTCTATATGAAAGTAGATATTTCATATACTATCGTATAAAATGTCTTTCTTACATATCTATAATGACAAATGACATCAACTCTTCTTTACGATCTATCCAAAAGTTTTTAAACATTTAGAGCAAATTTGCTTGAGTGTCTTGTCGAACTTTCATGTATAGACACAATCCCCAGAATATCAATAAGAATTCGCAAAACCTCTTATAATATATGGAGGGGCTGAAATCTCACAGCTCTGAGATATCAAGACTTCGGTCTGGGTTAAGGATTTTGATATAGTTTTCGACAAAAAACTTTTATGAGGACATGGACTTTAGTTTTGGGCAGCGGTGTATATCAAACATAACTCTTTGTTAAAGTACAAGTATTTTTTATATCTGCTTAAAACTTTATTACAAAACTAACACGAAACATCAATACGTTGCCGGAAAATTATAATCAAAACTCTAAAAATATTGTTAAATTAAATAAAATCAAACTTTTTCAAAATTCCAAAAATATTCCAAAAATTTGAATAAAATCAAATATTTAAACTTTTTCTAAATTCCGATAATATTCCAAAAATTCTTAAAATTCAAACTTTTTCCAAAATTTTAAAAATATTGCAAAAATTAAAACTTTTTTCAAAATTCCAAAAATTATAATAAAATCAAAAATTTAAAATTTTTCAAAATTCTAAAAATATTCCAAAAATTCTTACAAAATCAAAAATACAAACTTTTTCCGAAATTCTAAAAATATTTCAAAAACTATAACAAATTCAAAAATTTCCATATCCAATTTCATTTTCAATTACATTTACGTCATATAAACAGCTACAGCTACTGTCATAAAAACCAGCTAACTGCCAAAAAATTGGCCAAAAAAAATAAATGAAATCATTTTTTGACACTCTTAAATCACTTGACATTATTTTTTTGACAAACATATAATGCCCTAATTCTCTATAATAATAATAAAATTTCATTTCAAACAAACAATTTTATTTTTTTCCAAAAAATTTTAACTATTAATTTTATTTTTTTCTGAAAAAATTGGGTAAAAAATAAATAAAAACCTTTCTTTTGACACACTTGACAACATTTTTTTGACAAACTTATAATGCCATAATTCTCAATAATAATAATAAAATTTCATTTCAAACAAACAATTTTATTTTTTTCCGAAAAATTGGGTAAAAAAATAAATAATCTTTCTTTTGACACACTTGACAACATTTTTTTGACAAACTTATAATGCCATAATTCTCAATAATAATAATAAAATTTCATTTCAAACAAACAATTTTATTTTTTTCCAAAAAATTAGGTTAAAAAATAAATAAAAATCTTTCTCTTGACAAACTTGACAACATTTTTTTGACAAACTTATAATGCCATAATTCTCAATAATAATAATAAAATTTCATTTCAAACAAGCAAACAATTAATTTTATTTTTTTCCCAAAAAATTAGGTAAAAAATAAATAAAAATCTTTCTTTTGACACACTTGACAACATTTTTTTGACAAACTTATAATGCAACAATCTAGTTTTTGATCTCATATACCAATCCCTACCATCAAGATTTCTCCAAATTAAATGTTCCTTTTCGTAATCACTTAAAATGAACGTTTTTTAAGCCAAAAATATGAAAATTTGCTATTTTTGGCACACATAATGATTTTTGTGACACACTTCCGGTACAGTTATCGAACACAGCGTCCTTTCGGACCTGTCCCTTGAGAATACCTATTTTTAGAAAAAAAAATTTTTTCAAATCCCTCCAGCGGTTTTCCCTGCAGCGTAGGTAATGACTGCCGGCCGGCCGGCCGACAGACAGACTTACATTTTTTTTTTGCTTGTTTAGAATCAGTAGGTCCTAAAACGTCGAGAAATGTCAAAAAAGTGGGGGTAAGAAATTCACTTTTGGCTCATAAATGTAATACTTAGGTCTTTAAGACCGAAGTAATACATAAAAACTACTCGAATTACTTCGGTCTGAAAGACCTAAGTATTACATTCATGAGCCAAAAGTGAACTTCTTACCCCCCCTTTTTTGGCATTTCTCGACGTCTAAGGACCTACTGATTCTAAAAAAGCAAAAAAAATGTATGTCTGTCTGTCGGCCGTCCGTCATTACCTACGCTGCAGGGAAAACCGCTGAAGGGATTTCAAAAATTTTTTTTTCTAAAAATAGGTATAATCAAGGGACAGGTCCGAAAGGACGCTGTGTTCGATAACTGTACCAGAAGTGTGTCAAAAAAATCATTATGTGAGTCAAAAATAGCAAATGTTCATATTTTTGGCTTAAAAAACGTTCATTTTAAGTGATTACAAGTAGGAACATTAAATTTGGAGAAATCTTGATGGTAGCGAATTGGTGTGTGAGATCAAAAACTAGATTATTCCATTATAAGTTTGTCAAAAAAATGTTGTCAAGTGTGTCAAAAGAAAAATTTCTATTTATTTTTTTACCCAATTTTTTGGAAAAAATATAAAATTAATTGTAGGTTTGAAATGAAATTACTTCGGTCTGAAAGACCTAAGTATTACATTCATGAGCCAAAAGTGAAATTCTTACCCCCACTTTTTTGGCATTTCTAAACGTTTTAGGACCTACTGATTTTAAAAATGCAAAAAAAAAATGTATGTCTGTCTGTCGGCCGTCCGGCCGTCCGTCATTACCTACACTGCAGGGAAAACGGCTGCAGGGATTTCAAAATTTTTTTTTCTAAAAATAGGTATTCTCAAGGGACAGGTCCGAAAGGACGCTGTGTTCGATAACTGTACCGGAAGTGTGTCGAAAAAATCATTATGTGTGTCGAAAATAGCAAATTTTCATATTTTTGGCTTAAAAAACGTTCATTTTAAGAGATTACGAGTAGGAACATTAAATTTGGAGAAATCTTGATGGTCGGGATTGGTATGTGAGATCAAAAACTAGATTATTGCATTACAAGTTTGTCAAAAAAATGTTGTCAAGTGTGTCAAAAGAAAGATTTTTATTTATTTTTTTACCTAATTTTTTGGAAAAAAAATAAAATTAATTGTTTGCTTGTTTGAAATGAAATTTTATTATTATTATTGAGAATTATGGCATTATAAGTTTGTCAAAAAAATGTTGTCAAGTGTGTCAAAAGATTTTTATTTATTTTTTTACCTAATTTTATAGAAAAAAATAAAATTGTTTGTTTGAAATAAAAATTTTATTATGATTATTGAGAATTATGGCATTATAAGTTTGTCAAAAAATGTTGTCAAGTGTGTCAAAAGAAAGGTTTTTATTTATTTTTTACCCAATTTTTTAGAAAAAAATAATATTAATAGTTTGTATGACATGATATTTTATTATTATTATTGAGAATTATGGCATTATAAGTTTGTCAAAAAATAATGTCAAGTGTGTCAAAAAATGATTTCATTTATTTTTTTAGCCTATTTTTTGGATAAAAAATGTAGCTGTTTTTATGACGTAAATGTAATTGCAAATGAAATTGGACATGGAAATTTTTGAATTTGTTATAGTTTTTGAAATATTTTTGGAATTTTGAAAAAGTTTGTATTTTTGATTTTGTAATAATTTTTGCAATATTTTTAGAATTTCGGCAAAAGTTTTAATTTCTGATTTTGTAAGAATTTTTGGAATAATTTTAGAATTTTGAAAAATTTTAAATTTTTGATTTTATCATAATTTTTGGAATTTTGAAAAAATTTTCAATTTTTGATTTTGTAATAATTTTTGCAATATCTTTAGAATTTTGGAAAAAGTTTGAATTTTTAATAATTTTTGAAATATTATTGGAATTTAGAAAAAGTTTAAATATTTGATTTTATTCTAATTTTTGGAATATTTTTGGAATTTTGAAAAAGTTTGATTTTATTTAATTTAATAATATTTTTGGAATTTTGATTATAATTTTCCGGCAACGTATTGATGTTTCGTGTTAGTTTTGTAATAAATTTTTAAACAGAGATAAAAAATATTTGTACTTTAACAAAGAGTTATGTTTGATATACACCGCTGCCCAAAACTAAAATCCATGTCCTCATAAAAGTTTTTTGCCGAAAACTATATCAAAATCCTTAACCCAGACCGAAGTCTTGATATCTCAGAGCTGTGAGATTTCAGCCCCTCCATATTTTTATTATTATTTTGAGAATTATGGCATTATCAGTTTGTCAAAAAAATGTTGTCAAGCTTGTCAAAAGAAAAATTTTTATTTAGTTTTTTTACCCAATTTTTTGGGAAAAAATAAAATCAATTATTTGTTTGAAATGAAATTTTATTATTATTATAGAGAATTATGGCATTATAAGTTTGTCAAAAAATAATGTCAAGTGTGTCAAAAAATGATTTCATTTATTTTTTTAGTCAATTTTTTGGAAAAAAATTGTAGCTGTTTGTATGACGTAAATGTAATTGAAAATGAAATTGGACATGGAAATTTTTGAATTTGTTATAGTTTTTGAAATATTTTTGGAATTTTGAAAAAAGTTTGTATTTTTGATTTTGTTATAATTTTTGCAATATTTTTAGATTATGGAAAAAGTTTTAATTTCTGATTTTGTAAGAATTTTTGGAATATTTTGTAGAATTTTGAAAAATTTTAAATATTTGATTTTATTATAATTTTTGGAATTTTGAAAACAATTTCTATTTTGATTTTGTAATAATTTTTGCAATATTTTTAGAATTTTGGAAAAATTTTGAATTTTAAAGAATTTTTGGAATATTATTGGAATTTAGAAAATGTTTAAATATTTGATTTTACTCTAATTTTTGGAATTTTGAAAAAAGTTTGATTTTATTTAATTTTTACAATATTTTAGTTTAAATTAAGAATATGTATAACCTCACTACACCGCAATCCGCATAAAAAAACCCGCGATTTCAAAAGCAAATCGAATTAGATAATCAAATTAAATTTTATACTTTCTTTATCCCTTTTATCGTTATTGTATAAAAATCCTTAAACCGTAAATATAAAAGAAAAATAGTTAAATAAAATTAAGTAGGAGGAAATGAAAATATTTTCACATTAACATTTATTTTATTATATTTTCATTTCGTTTTTACTAACTTCCCATTTTCTTTTAAAACTCTTTCAAATTAGGGTGACATAGTCATGGAAACAATTTTGATTTGAATAAATTTCATTTTATCTACCGAAAGCCAATTTTTCTTTCATATTTTTTCAATTTCAATTCCTCAAAATAATATTATGAAAATCTTTTTCGTTTTCCCCCCCCCCCATTTAGTTTCTGTTGTTTTTCTTCGTTTTGTAAATTTTCTTTTGCATAAATTTGTCTCATTTTGATACGAAGGTTATATGAAATGTATATAAAGTTGTGAATCATACTTTAGATACAAATTTTGAATAAATATGTATGTATTGAGTTGAGTATAGATTCTGCGCGGTAAAAAAGTGTTTTTAGGTAGAATAATATTTTTAAAAGGACACGCCTCTAAATTTATATAGCATGTTCTGTGGTTTTGGTTAGAGATTTCACATTTTTGTTGTTTTTTCCAGAGTTGGTTTTTGTTTGATTCTTTTGAAAAAGTTATTCTTTCTTTTTTTATTGTAAAAAATTTATTTAAATACAAAAATGTGTTGGATATAAAATAAATTGTTTTTGTGACTTATATAAATTTAGTTTAGAAATTAGAAAATTATCTTATACGTATAAAAGTTGTTATTAAATCTTTCAAAGTGGATAAATTGACAAGCAAATTTTGTTCTTATGCATTTATTATTAGAAACACAGTTATGTCACCCGACGGCTTTTTGTGGTCATTTGGAATGGATGTGAAACACAAAAGACTGCTGCATGGATGTGAAACACATATACACAAAAAATTACAAACCAGCTACAGGTGTTTGCGAACAAATGCTTAAGACGACTGATCAAATGATTCTGGTCTAATATAATCAGTAACGAAGAACCTGTACAACAAACAGAGCAGATAGACATTGAGTCCGATGTATGAAAAAGGAAATGGAGATGGATAGGACACACTCTGAGAAAACCAGCCGATGATGTTACAAGGGTGTCCTCAGAATCCACGAGGCACAAGAAGGGTGGGAAGACCAGCAATGAGTTGGAAGAAAAATGTGTTAGTAGAAGCAAAACAAATTGGCAAGACATAGGGAGAGTTAAAAGCGATTGCTTCAAATAGAGTTAGTTGGTCATATATGCGTCTCTAGCTATAGTTCACGGGTTCTTACTGATTTACAACTGAAATTATTATATTTTTTATTTTAACTATGACAATCATAAATAGTTTTTGGAGAATCAAATGAGATGTTAATTTTGTACCTTGATAGAATTGATAGGACTTAGCATGTTTTTAGGATATGAAAAGTACTTAGAAAGGTGTTGGTTTAGGTGTTTATTTAGGTGTAAATTAGTGTTTTAAGAATAAGTAGTTTGAAAATAGTATTTTGAGATTCTATTTAGATATTAAATAGTATGTTTTTAGATTTTGTATGAGTTAATAAGTTTATCAAGAATAAAAAGTTCTTATTTACATGCAATTAAGGATGAAAAGAACTAAAACATGTTCATTTCAGAATGTCTACTACTTAAATCGTAGTTAAAGTTCAACCCGCGGGGACAAAAACTTGATTAATTTAAAATAATTTATTTAAAATAAATTTAATAATTTTTTGCTTTAACAACTTTTTTAATAATATTTTGTTACATCCCGAGCAGAAATTTGTTAGGGCTCAAGTAAGGCCCTGATCAGGTTTGCCCTAGCCCGGATCAGGCATTGGTAGGGCTACCTGATTGGGCCCTGATCATGAGTGTAACGCTTTTGCCCTATCATGTCCTGATTGGGATTACCGGATCAGACCCTGATTGGGATAATTGGATCAGGCCCAGATTGGGATATCCTGACCAGACCCTGATATATATTTATATATTATATACATTTTTTTTTTTTTTTTTTTTTTTTTTTTTTTTTCCTTTATCTCCATTTAGGAGCATAGGGCGTCTACTAGACTGGACCATCTGACTCTGTTCGGGGCAATCGCTTTCAGTTCACCCCATGTCTTGCCGATTTGTTTTGCTTCAGCTAGCACCGTTTTCTTCCACGTCATGGGTGGTCTTCCAACTCTCCTTTTTCCTTGTGGATTCCACTCTAGGGACATCCTTGTTATATCTTCGACTGATTTTCTCAGTGTATGTCCTATCCATCTCCATTTTCTTTGTTTTATCTCGGTCTCAATGTCTAGCTGCTCTGTCTGCCGTAGAAGCTCCTGGTTACTGATGGTGTTTGGCCAGAAGCATTTAATCAGTCTTCTCAGGCATTTGTTCACAAACACCTGTAGTTTATTTGTGATCTTTCTTGTTTGTTTCCACGTTTCACACCCATACAGCAGTACTGACTTGACACATGCATTGAACATTCGTAGCTTTGTCTTTCTTGACAGGACGGATGCATTCCAGATCTTGTGAAGCATATTGAACGTATTTCTGGCTTTGTTGATACGCTGACTGATATCTTCTTCAGTCCCGCCTGTTTTTGCTACAGTACAACCAAGGTACACAAATTTGTCAACTTCGTCCACTTGTGTATTGTTGATGGTGATTGGTGTTATCGTTTTGGTGTTCAATCTCATAGCCTTTGTTTTTCTGATATTAATGTTGAGACCGACTTCATGTGCAAGGGTTGATAGCTTCTGTATTTTCTGCTGCATGTCCGTATGTGTGTGTGTAAGTAGACAGATGTCATCTGCGTAGTCTAGATCATTGAGCCGTCTTGTTGTATTCCATTGGATTCCATTTGGACTTGCATCATCGAGCTTTCTCATGATACTATCTAGTACTATTAGGAATAGTAGCGGGGATAGTACACAGCCTTGTCTCACTCCTCGGTGGTTGTAGTATTCATCACTTTGCTGTCCTTTGTATTGTATTCTGTTTGCAGCATCCCGGTACATTTCTTTGATTAGATCCACTATTTTCTTCGGGATGCCCATTTCACAAAGTGTCTGCCATATCGCGCTCCTGTTGATTGAGTCGAAGGCGCGTTCGAAGTCCACGAAGAGGAGATACAATGGTGAATTCCATTCATTTGATTGCTCAATGATGATACGGATTGTGTTGATATGATCGGTACAGCTTCTTCCTGGTCTAAAGCCGGCTTGTTCATTTCTTAGTTTCATGTTAATTGATGGAGATATTCTTTCGAGAATGATCATTGCTAGTATTTTCATTATTGTGTTGAGCAGAGATATACCTCTCCAATTTTTGCATTCTCTTATATCACCTTTCTTTGGGATTGTTATGGTTAAACCTTCTTTCCATTTGGTTGGTATTTTACCTTCGTTCCATACATCAGCTAATAGTGGTGTTAGAGCTTCTGCTGTTGTGTTTACATCTGCTTTGAGTAATTCTGCTGATATATTATCTGTACCAGCAGATTTCTTGTTCTTGAGTTTCTGTATGGCATCTCTAACTTCCCGTTCCGTTGGTGGATGGGTGCTAATAGTTTCGTTATAGTTGTCATCCGGAGACTGCAAGTTATTTTCTTGTTGGTGGCAGTTGTCTTCGAAGTATTCTTTCCATCTATTTAGCTGTTGTTCATGAGTTGTGAGGGTTTGACCAGATTCATCATTTATTGGTGGAGTGTTTGTGTATTTGTTGGTGACCTTTCTCACGCATTTGTGTAGTGTGCGCATATTTCTATTAGCTGCTGCTGTTTCCGCAGTCTTGAGAATGCTTTCTGTATATTTTCTGCGATCATTCCTTGCCATCTTTTTAACTTGTTTTGCTGTACTTTCATATTTGTTGCGGATCTCGGTTGTGTTCTGGTGACACAACTGCAACTTGAGCTGTCGACGCTCTTCAATTTTCTTCCATGTATCATCGCTAATCCATGGTTTCCGTGATTTGTCTTGGTAGCCTAGCACATCTGTAGCAGTTTTGACGTAAGCTTCTTTAACTTGTTCCCATTTTTCATCAATGCTGGTTGTTTCGTTGTTTGGTAGATTGAGCTGGAGCGATTCTTTGAAGATGTTATTTGTATTTTTGTCGCTCAATCTATTGATGTTAAATTTCCTCTGACATGACTTGTTGTTTTGTTTTACAGCGGCTGGTTTAATTTTGAATGTTGCAATTACCAGTTGATGGTCGCTGTGTATGTCTGCTCCTCGTTTTGCTCTGACGTCTTGTAGTGAGGATAGAAACTTCTTATTCACCAGTACGTGATCAATTTGATTCTTGGTTCTTCCATTTGGTGATGTCCAAGTGTATTTGTGTATGTTCTTGTGTGGGAACTTGCTGCCTCCTATGAATAGTTGATTTGTGACACAACAATCGATGAGCCTTTCTCCATTATTGTTACGTGCTGATTCTAGTGCATTTTTGCCCATGACTGATTCCATTCCGGTGTTGTCGGTAATATTATATACATAAATTAATCAAATTAAAATAAAAACATTACAATGGAAAAAATTAAAACCATACATACCACCTTAATGAGTATTATTATAGTCGTTCAGCTGAGAAGCTACAACTAAAACATACATGAAACGATTTTAGCTATATATTTCTAAAATGGATAATACTCTAGTGAATTTTAACCCATTTAAATTTCAGCTAGGGGTCAAATTCGAAAAACCTGATCAGGGCCGGATATATTCAAATAAGGTTAACCCTAAAAGGGTATTCTAAATCAGGCCCGGAACAGGCCCACATCAGATTGCCCTAATAGGGATTGCCCTTGTAGGACTGACCAGGCCCTGATCACGCCCTGACTGTATGCAGGTTTTCCCTAACTAATTTCTGCTCGGGATGTTTCAACCGTAAATGGTCATTCTCAAACATTTGAAAATATTATGTATCAAAAAAAAACATTTTTCATTCAACATGATTTTTAGGGTTCCGTTTTTTATACGGAACACTATTGGTGAGAGTACAACGTGTTTTTCACATTATTTCGATTATCTCGTGAACCATTAATCCGATAAACTTAAAATTTGAGGTGCTTATAAAACTAACCTATCCACACAAGATGGCGGGTTAAAAAATAAATAAAGTTGTGTTCGTTTGTTTTAAGGAGGTACGATGTAAAGCCTTTGAAAACATACATTTTTTTAGCGAGACGAGTAGGGTATCATATGAAAGGGCTTCATTTCAGCATTTTTTAAAAATATATTTTGGAATTTTACACCTCACCATTTTTTGTATAATTTTGAAAAATGACGTTTTCGGGATGTTTTATTGCCCCGATTAACTCCGACCCTACTTCATCGAAAATCTTGAAATATATTTGGAATGATAGAAAATTGAGGAGGTTTTTAATGAAAAATATAGAAAAGTGGCAGACACTCATAACTATATTTATTAAAGGGGTGGGAATGTTAAGGGGTAAAAACATCATTTAAAACCAGGTCATGTGGGGTGTCATTTGAAAGAGCACTTGATTTTAGAAATATTGCCATTTTTTTTTAGAATTTTGCAATGCATGGTTTTTGAATTATTATCAATAAAGTGACACAAAAAGTTGGTCCCCCCCCTTGCATTTCGAGCCTAATTAACAGAAAAATTTGAAAAAATTCACAGAGACAGGAAGTTTGATAAACTCTGAACGAAAAATATAGCGAACCCTCAAATAAATATATTTTTGTGTTTTTAAGGGATTGGGGTGGGGAAGGGTGAAAAAAAACTTTTTTGACCCAAGCGAGTGGGGTGTCATTTGAAAGAAGACCGAATTTCAGACACTTTGCAATTTTTTTTAGAATTTTGCGGTACACAGTTTTTGAGTTATTCTAAAAAATGTGCACATTCCAGACCGTTCCCCCCCCCTACGTTTCGACACTGATTGACAGAAAAAATTGAAAAAATTCATAGAGACAGGAAATTCGCTATATTTTGAACGAAAATTATAGCGATCTCTCAAATAATTATATTTCTGTTTATTTAGGGGATGGGTGTAAAGGGGGTAAAAAAAAACTTTTTTTGACCCAAGCGAGTGGGGTGTCATTTGAAAGAGCACCAAATTTCCAAAAAATTGCAGTTTTTTTTAGAATTTTCCGGTACACAGTTTTTGAGTTATTCTAAAAAACGTGCAAATTCCAGACCGTTCCCCCCCCCTTCGTTTCGACACTGATTGACAGAAAAAATTGAAAAAATTCATAGAGACAGGAAATTTGCTATATTTTGAACGAAAATTATAGCGAACTCTCAAATAATTATATTTCTGTTTATTTAGGGGATGGGTGTAAAGGGGGTAAAAAAAAACTTTTTTTGACCCAAGCGAGTGGGGTATCATTTGAAAGAACACCAAATTTCCAACACGGTGCAATTTTTTTTAGAATTTTGCGGTACACCGTTTTTGAGTTATTCTAAAAAATGTGCACATTCCAGACCGTTCCCCCCCCCTACGTTTCGACACCGATTGACAGAAAAAATTGAAAAAATTCATAGAGACAGGAAATTTGCTATATTTTGAACGAAAATTATAGCGAACTCTCAAATAATTATATTTCTGTTTATTTAGGGGATGGGTGTAAAGGGGGTAAAAAAAAACTTTTTTTGACCCAAGCGAGTGGGGTGTCATTTGAAAGAACACCAAATTTCCAAAACATTGCAGTTTTTTTAGAATTTTCCGGTACACCGTTTTTGAGTTATTCTAAAAAAAGTGCAAGTTCCTGACCGTTCCCCCCCCCTACGTTTCGACACTGATTGACAGAAAAAATTGAAAAAATTCATAGAGACAGGAAATTGGCTATATTTTGAACGAAAATTATAGCGAACTCTCAAATAATTATATTTCTGTGTGTTTAGGGGACGGGTGTAAGGGGGGTAAAAAAAAACTTATTTTGACCCAGACGAGTGGGGTATCATTTGAAAGAGCACCAAATTTCCAAAATATTGCAATTTTTTTTAGAATTTTCCGGTACACAGTTTTGGAGTTATTCTAAGAAATGTGCAAATTCCAGACCTCCCCCCCCTACGTTTCGACACTGATAGACAGAAAAAATTGAAAAAAATTCATGGAGACAGGAAGTTTGCTATATTTTGAACGAAAATTATAGCGAACTCTCAAATAATTATATTTCTGTGTGTTTAGGGGATGGGTGTGGGGAGTGCAAAAAAACTTTTTTTGGAACCAAACGAATGGGGTGTCATTTGAAAGAACACTTAATTTAAGAAACATTGCAACATTTTTTAGAATTCTGCGATGCACAGTTTTTTAGTTATTGATGAAAAAAAAGTTATTTTAAGTGTATGTATACCACCCTATATTTCGACGCTGATTTATAGAACAAATATTCCCAATTTAGACCGTTAAAAGACTGGTTAAATCTTTCTTTAGCTAACATAAACAGCTATGGATAAGATTTAACCTCAAGTAACATTTTTGATCAATGTAGATGTGATTGACATTTACTACAGACGTTTACGATTAAACATTTATTCTGTTATGCGTCCATAGTCTGGCGATATAAATACTTTACAACATAACTTTATGTCATTTATTTTTGATATTGTGTTCTTTTACATTCACGGAACCCTTGGCGAGCGAATTTTATTCGCACTTGTCCGACTTTTTGTTTGATAAAAAGCGTACTACAGAAAATTTTTAATTGAAATAACTTGAATAAAAATTATTTTACTTCGGTCTGAAAGACCTAAGTATTACATTCATGAGCTCAAAGTGAAAATCTTACCCCCACTTTTTTGGCATTTCTCGACGTTTTAGGACCTACTGATTCTAAAAAAGCAAAAAAAAAAAAATGTATGTCTGTCTGCCGGCCGTCATTACCTACGCTGCAGGGAAAACCACTGGAGGGATTTAAAAATTTTTTTTTTCTAAAAATAGGTATACTCAAGAGACAGGTCCGAAAGGACGCTGTGTTCGATAACTGTACCGGAAGTGTGTCAAAAAAATCATTATGTGTGTCAAAACAAGGAAATTTGCATATTTTTGGCTTAAAAAACGTTCATTTTAAGTGATTACGAGTAGGAACATTGAATTTCGAGAAATCTTGATGGTCGGGATCGGTATGTGAGACCAAAATCTAGATTATTGCATTATAAATTTGTCAAAAAAATGTTGTCAAGTGTGTCAAAAGAAAGATTTTTATTTATTTTTTTACCCAACTTTTCGGAAAAAAAAGTTAAATTAAAATTTTGTTTGAAATGATTTTATTATTATTATTATTGAGAACTATGGCATTATAAGTTTGTCAAAAAAATGTTGTCAAGCTTGTCAAAAGAAAGATTTTTATTTATTTTTTTACCCAATTTTTTGGAAAAAAATAAAATAAATAATTTGTATGACATGAAAATATATTATTATTATAGAGAATTATGGCATTATAAGTTTGTCAAAAAAATAATGTCAAGCGTGTCAAAAAATGATTTCATTGATTTTTTGGGAAAAAAATGTAGCTGTTTTTATGACGTAAATGTAATTGCAAATGAAATTGGACATGGAAATTTTTGAATTTGTTACAGTTTTTTAAATATTTTTGAAATTTTGAAAAAAGTTTGTATTTTTGATTTTGTAATAATTTTTGCAATATTTTTAGAATTCAGGAAAAAGTTTTAATTTTTGATTTTGTAATAATTTTTGGAATATTTTTAGAATGTTGAAAAAAGATTGATTTTATTATAATTTTTACAATATTTTTGGAATTTTGAAAGAAATATGAATTTGTGATCTTGTAATATTTTCTCGAATCGCTAAATTGAAGGTTTTTGAATAGTTTGCTGAAAATGAAAATGAAATTGGACATGGACATTTTTGAATTTGTTATAGTTTTTGAATATTTTTGGAATTTTGAAAAAGTTTCAATTTTTTATTTTGTAAGAAGTTTTGGAATATTTTTAGAATTTTAAAAAATTTTAAATTTTTGATTTTATTATAATTTTGGAAAAAGTTTCAATTTTTGATATTGTTATAATTTTTGCAATATTTTTAGTTTTGGAAAAAGTTTGAATTTTTGAATTTTTAAGAAATTTTGGAATATTATTAGAATTTAGAAAAAGTTTAAATATTTGATTTTATTCCAATTTTTGGAATGTTTTTAGAATTTAAAAAAAAAATTTTTTAATTTTATATATATTTTTAGAATTTTGAAATAAGGTTCAATTTTTGAATTTTTAAGAATTTTTTGGAATATTATTAGAATTTAGAAAAAGTTTAAATATTTGATTTTATTCTAATTTTTGGAATATTTGGAATTTTGAAAAAAGTTTCAATTTTTGATTTTGTATAATTTTTGCAATATTTTCAGAATTTTTGAAAAAGGTTTATACTAATATTTGATTTTGTAATAATTTTTGGAATAATTTTAGGATTTTGGAAAAAGTTTGATTTTATTTATTTTTTACAAAATTTTTAGAATTTTGAAAGAAATATGACTTTGTGATTTTGTAATATTTTCTCGAAACACAAAATGGAGAGGTTTTTGAGTAGTTTGCTGAGTTTAACTAAAAACCATGTCCGCATAAAAGTTTTTTGCCGAAAACTATATCAAAATCCTTAACCCAGACCGAAGTCTTGATATCTCAGAGCTGTGAGATTTCAGCCCCTCCATATTTTATAAATAAAATTTAGAAGCTTACTATTTTAATTTTATGAATGAAATATGATTTTTAACAGAAATTTTAATTGAATTATTCCAAAACAGAATTGTATAAAATATTTGAATTAAAAGAAAGTTTGTCATTTAAAATTAAATTTGGTTGTGTTTTGAACTCTTTGTAAATTTCAAATTCTTCAAGAGAGTCCATTAAAATACCTTGATTACATAAATGTAAAGCCTTCAAATTTTGTTCAAAATTGGTATAATTATGATTGTTATCGACTAAATGGTTTGCAAAAATAGACTTTAGATTTTGTTTGTTTTTCTTCATTGGAAGATGCTCTTTGAATCTATCTTTGAAACATCTGCCGGTTTTCCCGATGTAAAACTTTCCACAAGAATCACATTTAATTTTATACACTCCTGAACAAGATTCTAATTTAACATTTAATTTTGGTTTAAACATTTTATATAAATTATTGTTTGTACGATAGGATATTTTATATCTATATTTTTTAAAATGGTTTCGTAAAATATTTGGTAAGCTATTTGTGTATTCCATTGATACATATTTTATATTATTCTCATTGTTAATATTTGGATTATTTAATTTGTTTATTTTCTTTGAAAGTAATTTATCAATAAATTTAGAGTCATATCCATTATCTAACTACAGCAATAAATTTTATAGTGTTTAGTTCTTCTTGAAAATTTAGAATATTCTTTGGAATATTTAGCATGCGATGAATTAGTGAGTTAAATGTTGCAGTTTTTTGTGCATGTGGGTGATGTGATCTTTTATTTATAGTAATGCTAGAAGTTGTAGGTTTCCGGTAAATTTTATATTCAAAATTATTATTGTTTTTTTAAATTGTTAAATCCAAAAAAATTATTTGATTATTATCTTCAATTTCAAGAGTAAATTTTATATTTCGATGAACATTGTTCAAATAATTTTTGAAAATTTCTATTTGTCGAATTGTACCAATAAATAAAATGAAGGTATCATCAACATATCTTGAGTACGAAATTATTAAATTTTGTTGTTTATTTAAATTTGAGAATATAAATTTATTTTCAAAATAATTTAAGAAAATATTAGCGAGCAATCCGCTTAATAGACCGAGAGCCCGCGACGGCCAGACCTTCGTTATTTTATAAAAGCTGAAAGTTTCTCTGCGCATACCCCCTACTCAGGTAGGAACGATTAGCGACATATGAAGTTTGGATCATAGTGGCTTTGGCAGGGAGCAGGTTCCAAAGGGGCCTCCAAAGTTTCGTGAAAGTATAAAAGCTAATTTTTTTATATATTCTTCGGGATAGTATTAGAAGTCACGTCACCCATTGCCAGACACTTACCTTCGTGGAAACCCCCTGCCAGACACCCTTAAACTTTAAAGTTTAGGGGTGTCTGGCAGGGAGTTTCCACGATAGTAAGTGTCTGGCAATGGGTGACGTGACTTCTAATACTATCCCGAAGAATATATAAAAACATTAGCTTTTATACTTTCACGAAACTTTGGCGGCCCCTTTGGAACCTGCTCCCTGCCAAAGCCACTATGATCCAAACTTCATATGTCGCTAATCGTTCCTACCTCAGTAGGGGGTATGCGCAGAGAAACTTTCAGCTTTTATAAAATAACGAAGGTCTGGTCGTCGCGGGCTCTTAGTCTATAATGGAGATCCCATTGCGAGCCCTTTTTCTTGAATAAAAAATTTATCATCAAAAGTAAAATAATTTTGTTGTAGAATAACTCAAATTATAGTAATCAATTCATTAATTTTAAGTATATCTAAAGTACCAGTGTTTTTTTTAAATTTTCTTCTAATATATTAATAGTTTCAATAACTGGAATATTTGTAGCCTGTATTAATTTCATTTAGTTTCGAAGAGCAAAGCAATATTACATATATTCTTTTGATATAATTTTAAATCAGAGTATGCGGTCAAAATTTTAAAAATTTTGTATGTACTATGTTCATAAAAAGACAAACAAAATTTCATTATTGTGTTGCGCTGATTCAAATATTTTAGCGCAACGCAATAAATTTGTTTTTCTATTAATCTGAGAAATCACCATTATTTACTCAATTGCTTTAATGAGAAGTAATTTTTCTCACCCTAGGTCAATAAAAATAATTAAAAAATACTAAGGTAAACAACAATGACAAATTTTCTTTTATTTTTAAATATCTTAAATGTATGTATATGTAAATGTATGTAATGTATATGTAAATATTTTAAATGATTTAATTAGAAAAAAAAACGAAAAAATAATAATTGCATTCCCTTGTTTCATTTTATTAGTGTCAAACTAAACTTCCAGACTACATGATATTTTAAGATATTTAAAAAATGAAATGGAAAATGTTAGTCAAAATCTAATCAAATCAAATATGATAACTTGTGTTAGTAGTAAAAAAATTCTATACAGACCTCTAAAAGGCCTCGAATATAAAAGTTCTCGGTTAATAATGGCTTACTTCTCAACTTTGTTATATAGCATGCGTTCCTTTGGAACAAAATAGCTGATCAAGGCAGCTTTTGAGCAGATCACCAATGGAACGCCGAAAACTTAAAAATATACCACACAATTTTATTATTATTAAAAAATTTGATTTTTGGCTGATATATTTAAGTCTGACTTCCTTTTTATTATTAAAAATACCAAAACAAGTTTATAACCGATCGAAATAAAATCGAAAAATCAACTGCTTTTCAACTACACAACTTGTTCGAGGTAGAGTAGATCAAAGCAAATTTGAGTAAGTTTGATCTTCAATGGAACGTGCCTATAATATATTATTCATGAATGTAATAATGCATACTATTATTGTTTAATCACACATCAATTTCGTTTTAATATACCAACAAATTGATATATGATATTTACAGAAAAAACTTTTGCAGATTCATCAAACATTCATTGATATCGGATAAAGTAAATGAATGAATTTTAGTCACTTAATCTTATATTTAACAATTCATTTAATTTATATTAAATGATTGAAGTTTTAGACATTTTAACAATTCTTTGAATTACTTCGGTCTGACAGACCTAACTATTTATTAAAATCTCGAGCCATAAGTGAAAATTTTACCCCCACTTTTTTTGGCATTTCTCGACATTTTAGGTCATAACGATTCTAAAAAGGCAACAAAAAACTGTCCGTCTGATTGACGGTCGGCCGTCACAACCTACAAAACAAGAAAACTACTGGAGCGATTTTAAAAAATTTTAAAAACAGGTAATATTAATGACAAGAGCCGATGGATCGAAAGGACGATGGTTCGATAACTGTACCAGAAGTGTATAAAAAAAATCATAGAAATCAAAACTAAGTAGCAAATTTTCATATTTTTGGCTTAAAAAACGTTTATTTTCATTCGGTGATAATGACTTTGAATCTGGAGAAATTTTGATGATCGCGGCATCTGTATGTGAGTCCAAGACCTTGATAATCTTGTTATAAGTATGTCAAAAAAATCGTTAGGTGTGTCAAAAGAATGATTTTCATATATTGTGTTTCCCATTTTTTAAGAAACATATTATGGGAAACACTTGCGACTAGAAAGATATTGCTACGGTTTTAACAAAATAAACGAAATATTTATAACATAAAATTCTTTTTAATTCAACATAAGTGAAGGTGAACTGTACAAAATTAAATCCTTAATCATCGTCATCAATTTTCATCAATGATTATAAAACACATACAATTGTTGTTGTTTTTAGGGTTCCGTTTTTTATACGGAACACTATTGGTGAGAGTACAACGTGTTTTTCACATTATTTCGATTATCTCGTGAACCATTAATCCGATAAACTTAAAATTTGAGGTGCTTATAAAACTAACCTATCCACACAAGATGGCGGGTTAAAAAATAAATAAAGTTGTGTTCGTTTGTTTTAAGGAGGTACGATGTAAAGCCTTTGAAAACATACATTTTTTTAGCGAGACGAGTAGGGTATCATATGAAAGGGCTTCATTTCAGCATTTTTTAAAAATATATTTTGGAATTTTACACCTCACCATTTTTTGTATAATTTTGAAAAATGACGTTTTCGGGATGTTTTATTGCCCCGATTAACTCCGACCCTACTTCATCGAAAATCTTGAAATATATTTGGAATGATAGAAAATTGAGGAGGTTTTTAATGAAAAATATAGAAAAGTGGCAGACACTCATAACTATATTTATTAAAGGGGTGGGAATGTTAAGGGGTAAAAACATCATTTAAAACCAGGTCATGTGGGGTGTCATTTGAAAGAGCACTTGATTTTAGAAATATTGCCATTTTTTTTAGAATTTTGCAATGCATGGTTTTTGAATTATTATCAATAAAGTGACACAAAAAGTTGGTCCCCCCCCTTGCATTTCGAGCCTAATTAACAGAAAAATTTGAAAAAATTCACAGAGACAGGAAGTTTGATAAACTCTGAACGAAAAATATAGCGAACCCTCAAATAAATATATTTTTGTGTTTTTAAGGGATTGGGGTGGGGAAGGGTGAAAAAAAACTTTTTTGACCCAAGCGAGTGGGGTGTCATTTGAAAGAAGACCGAATTTCAGACACTTTGCAATTTTTTTTAGAATTTTGCGGTACACAGTTTTTGAGTTATTCTAAAAAATGTGCACATTCCAGACCGTTCCCCCCCCCTACGTTTCGACACTGATTGACAGAAAAAATTGAAAAAATTCATAGAGACAGGAAATTCGCTATATTTTGAACGAAAATTATAGCAATCTCTCAAATAATTATATTTCTGTTTATTTAGGGGATGGGTGTAAAGGGGGTAAAAAAAAACTTTTTTTGACCCAAGCGAGTGGGGTGTCATTTGAAAGAGCACCAAATTTCCAAAAAATTGCAGTTTTTTTTAGAATTTTCCGGTACACAGTTTTTGAGTTATTCTAAAAAACGTGCAAATTCCAGACCGTTCCCCCCCCCCTTCGTTTCGACACTGATTGACAGAAAAAATTGAAAAAATTCATAGAGACAGGAAATTTGCTATATTTTGAACGAAAATTATAGCGAACTCTCAAATAATTATATTTCTGTTTATTTAGGGGATGGGTGTAAAGGGGGTAAAAAAAAACTTTTTTTGACCCAAGCGAGTGGGGTATCATTTGAAAGAACACCAAATTTCCAACACGGTGCAATTTTTTTTAGAATTTTGCGGTACACCGTTTTTGAGTTATTCTAAAAAATGTGCACATTCCAGACCGTTCCCCCCCCTTACGTTTCGACACCGATTGACAGAAAAAATTGAAAAAATTCATAGAGACAGGAAATTTGCTATATTTTGAACGAAAATTATAGCGAACTCTCAAATAATTATATTTCTGTTTATTTAGGGGATGGGTGTAAAGGGGGTAAAAAAAAACTTTTTTTGACCCAAGCGAGTGGGGTGTCATTTGAAAGAACACCAAATTTCCAAAACATTGCAGTTTTTTTAGAATTTTCCGGTACACCGTTTTTGAGTTATTCTAAAAAAAGTGCAAGTTCCTGACCGTTCCCCCCCCCTACGTTTCGACACTGATTGACAGAAAAAATTGAAAAAATTCATAGAGACAGGAAATTGGCTATATTTTGAACGAAAATTATAGCGAACTCTCAAATAATTATATTTCTGTGTGTTTAGGGGACGGGTGTAAGGGGGGTAAAAAAAAACTTATTTTGACCCAGACGAGTGGGGTATCATTTGAAAGAGCACCAAATTTCCAAAATATTGCAATTTTTTTTAGAATTTTCCGGTACACAGTTTTGGAGTTATTCTAAGAAATGTGCAAATTCCAGACCTCCCCCCCCTACGTTTCGACACTGATAGACAGAAAAAATTGAAAAAAATTCATGGAGACAGGAAGTTTGCTATATTTTGAACGAAAATTATAGCGAACTCTCAAATAATTATATTTCTGTGTGTTTAGGGGATGGGTGTGGGGAGTGCAAAAAATTTTTTTTGGAACCAAACGAATGGGGTGTCATTTGAAAGAACACTTAATTTAAGAAACATTGCAACATTTTTTAGAATTCTGCGATGCACAGTTTTTTAGTTATTGATGAAAAAAAAGTTATTTTAAGTGTATGTATACCACCCTATATTTCGACGCTGATTTATAGAACAAATATTCCCAATTTAGACCGTTAAAAGACTGGTTAAATCTTTCTTTAGCTAACATAAACAGCTATGGATAAGATTTAACCTCAAGTAACATTTTTGATCAATGTAGATGTGATTGACATTTACTACAGACGTTTACGATTAAACATTTATTCTGTTATGCGTCCATAGTCTGGCGATATAAATACTTTACAACATAACTTTATGTCATTTATTTTTGATATTGTGTTCTTTTACATTCACGGAACCCTTGGCGAGCGAATTTTATTCGCACTTGTCCGACTTTTTTTTTTTGAAAGATCAAAAATAATTTTTTTGTTGTTTGTTTTCAACCTTTTTCTTTAACTGTATAGATCACACATTTTTTTGTTATTTTATTATGGAACGTTCCGTAAAAAGAAGGATAAATTAGCCAAGGTCTTACACAAGACTAGGTAGTATCCAAAATTCTTAATTTGATTTGTACATTATATAATATAATATAAAATTATATAATACAAAATGAGAGTAAATTTCTCTTTTCGTTCGATCTCAATCACATTTACATCAATATATTAGTTGATAATAATATATTAGATTGTAACTTAAAATTGTTACGACATACCTTATAGATTGTTCTAGATTCTAGAACAATCTACCTCATATTCTAACCTTCTTTTTACAGAACGTTCCATAAAACGTTAGGAATATTGTTTGCTTCATTGTTTCCTGTTGTTGTGGAACAATTAAGGAGTTGAATACTTAATAAAACTTGGTGTTTTGCCTACTAATTAGTGGTCGAACACAGAAGAAGATTGGGAATTGCGTTTATCGAATTGAGAATAAGGCCAATTCGAAGTAAGGTTGGAAAAACGTAACATTGGTGACAGCGGTGGGATTAGTTAGTTGTTTAAAATGGTTTTATTATGTGAATTGGAGGTTAATAGTTGAAAAAGGATCTAGAACAACGAGGATTGGCAACAATTGAGAGTAATCGAATCGAATTGAGAGTAAGGCCAATTCGAAGTAAGGTTGGAAAAACGTAACAATATAAAATATAAAAGTAATTTCTTGGATGACATGAAATGTAACGACTTTTGAATAACAGGAACAGTTGGAAGATAAGTTTGAATTTTTGATTATTTTATAATTTTTTCAATATTTTTGGGATTTTTAAACTTCAATCTTTGATTTTGTTATAATTTTCGCAATATTTTTAGAATTTTGAAAAAAATTTAAATTTTTGATTTTATTTTAATTTTTGGAATTTTGAAAAAAGTTTGTTATAATTTTTGCAATATTTTTAGAAAAAGTTTGAATTTTTGATTTTGTTATTATTTTTGCAACTTTTATGGAATTTTGAAAGAGGTTTCGATTTTTGATTTTGTAAAAATTTTTGGAATATATTTAGAATTTAGGAAAAGTTTAAATTTTTGATTTTGTTATAATTTTTGCAATTAGTTATATTTGGAAAAAAGTTTGAATTTTTGATTTTATTATAATTTTTACATTATTTTTTGGTATTATGAAAAAGGTTTCAATTTTTGATTTTGTAATAATTTTTGCAATAATTTTAGAATTTTGACTAAAAATTTAAATTTTCCATTTTATTATAATTTTTAATTATTCGGGATTTTTGTGAGCTATTAAACCCAAGTAACTATGGAAATAATTTGAATATTTTCAATTCCAAGGTATTGTTGGAAATAAATTAGAAAAAACTCTGTTTTTCTCTTTTACGTGTTTCGGTTGGGATTCGAACTCATACCCTCATCAGTGCCAAGAATGAGTTCAAATCCTTTGTCGCGACACGCTATCCACTTCGCCACCAATGCGATGATATTTTGAAGTTGAAACTTCATCATCACTCTAATAACTAATTACTTAAGTTGAATTCTCAACTGTCATTAGACTCCTATTTATCAGAAAATGTTTTAACATTATTTTGAGGATTTTTCCATTAAATTTCTAGACAGCACTATTGTGTGAATTCATAGAATGTGTAATATTTCCATTATAGTCAACATTCTAAGTCACAAGTGTATAATTTTTAAAATATTCTTGGAATTTTGAAAAAAGCTTAAATTTTTGTTTTTGTGATAGTTTTGATTTTCTCTTGAATAATTGAATAATTTTTGAATAATTTTGAAGAAAGTTGGAATTTTTGATGTTGTTATAACTTTTTGAAATCAATTCAATCCGGCCCTTTTTATGAAAAAAATAAAATGAAAGAAAAAGTTTGAATTTCTGATTTTGTTATTATTTTTGCAACTTTTTTGGAATTTTGAAAAAGGTTTCAATTTTTGATTTTGTAAAAATTTTTGGAATATATTTAGAATTTAGGAAAAAGTTTAAATTTTTGATTTTGTTATAATTTGTGCAATTTTTGAAATTAGTTATATTTGGAAAAATATTTGGCCTGAAAGAATTACATATATGGCCGGAAAGAATTTTGAGACCCAAATGGATTTCGATAAATTTAAAATTCTTCAAATTAATTGATATTTCTTGCTTTCTAATAGGCACAAAGAGTTTTTGGTATTTATTTGAGTTATAGGCCTTAAATGCTTTTCGTTTATTTCTCAATGCCTCTCATACAAGAAGTTTTTCTCATAGAAGAAAGTGAATTTCACGTCGTCGCAAGTATGTTGTCCAATATCGCTTGAAGACTGTAGTGTACAGGCATAAATGCCGCAAGTGAGAAATCGGATAAAACTCTTGAAAACTGTATTAAAACCTCATATATACCAAGGTATTTATGAATTCTCTAAAAACTCGAATTTTAAAATTGTGATATCACAACTAGGGATAGCAATCCCGGTATATTTTGCTTCACGGGATCCCGGGATTCGTCAAGTAAAAAAGCCCGGGATTGCAATTCCTAATCACAACTATAATAGCTGATAATTTTTTTAATTTTCCATTTCATATGTAAAAAAGTCGATTAAGTATGGAAATAAAGTTCGCTCGCTGAGAGTTCGTAAAAGAGCAAAATGTCAAAAATAGTTTACATAAAGTTGTGTTGTAGAGTTTTTATAATGCCAGACATATGGCAAATAAAAAAATGATTTTTTCCTTATAAATGTCAATAGCCATGTTAACTGCTTGCGGATGAACTCTATTCTGTCAACGGTATAGTACTTCAATCTTAGCTATGATGTATTTCTTTAAAAAAAATTGAAAATTGATCAAAACTATACACAAAATTTTATATCGCGTTAAATATTATCAATGTCTGTTTATGGTAATTAAAGAGATAATAAATTACAACAGCTTGTAAATGGATTAAATTTAAAAATATATATTGTCAATTCAAATAAAAATTCAAAAATAATTCAAAAACTGTGCACTGCAATATTCTAAAAAATATTGCAACGTTTCTTATATTAAAATTAAGTGATCTTTGCTCTTATAGTAAGTGCACTTTTTATAATATCACATCCCACTCATTTGGACCAAACCCGGCAGAAAACAACATCGGAAACCATTGAATTAACTATGTTGGCATTTAATGTATGTTATTTTGGCTTAGCTATGTAAGTTTTTACCTACGTTATTAGCTATGTTATTTTTATTTATTCAACATTCGCTCGAAAATAATCAAAAGCGGTTTTATCTTATTCATGATTGTATATATTAAACTTTGATTTAATCAACCGTATAAAAATATCTTTCATATTCTTCTCTACACATTTCAATTATTTCTGATAAGTACTAAAAACTAGAAACTTGATTATAACATAATAAAAAAGTTTTAGTCATAAAGTTTTTTATTACTACAAAAACTCAGATGTTATAATAAACTTCAACCAAAAACAGCAAACAATTTAAAATTATTATAAAACAAAGAAAATTTGTGCTTTTCTATTTTCATTTATTTTATTCTACTTGAAAACTTGAATATTTATATTTTGAAATATGTTCTCATAAAATAAAAAATAAATAAATATCTATTCTTCATTCGTATATTATATTATATTATAAATATGAAACTCGAGTAAATATTTGCCAACAGGGGTTGCTATCATCACTAATATCATCATAATCTAAATCTTCAGCATGAGTTTATTATACAAAAGCATTATTCCAATATATACGAAAAAAAAAGGAAAAACAAAATGAAAACAATAAAAACTAAAATGGATTTTCATGTTACTGTTTAATTTAAGCATCGAAATAGCTGAAAGGTATTGGAGAGATTCAATAATAATAATAATAATATATGCGCGAGGCTGTAATGAAATCAACGTTTTCTACTTTTATCATAGAAATAATAAAATAAGAGAAATAAATATATGACAATTGTGTTTGACTGGGACTTGCCTTTCCTTTGCAGTAAAATTCAATCAAGTCATTGCCGCTACAATATAAATCAATTCTATCATGACAATGGTTTTGGTCAACGATGTATATCAAACATAAAACTTTTTGTGAAAGTACAAGTATTTTATCTCTATTTAGAAGTTCATTACAAAACTAACACGAAACATCAATACGTTGCCTAAAAATTACAACAGATCATAAATTAATATAATTTAGTGAAAAGATGATAAATCCAGCAAACTCTCAAGCAAGGTTTGCCTGACTTTGAAATACGGCCAAGCACTGACACATCAATGGTTAACAGTACTGGGCTATTGTTATTGGCCCAGCACTAAAACCATTCATCGGCCGTTCTATGGTTAACAGAACAGAGCCAGTATATAGTTACCTTTGAACGGCAAGCATTGGCCCATGGAAGGTAAACAATACTTGGCCATTACTGGAACTATAAATCGGCTGATCTATAGTTTATATAAAATAGCCAGTTAACATTAATTGGCTATTGTTATTGGGCCAGTACTGCAACCGTGAATTTGCCGATATATGTCATTTTTCAAATTTCACTAGAGTATTATCCCTTTTAGAAATATATATAAGAACTGAATCTAAAAAATTATGGTGCAAATTATGAAACCTTTTGCAATCCATACAATTTTTGACCGATCTAGTTTCGAACCAATGAGAAAATTTTAAACTTTAAAAAAGTTTATCATTCTCATCAGGGCTAGCCGACTAGATAAACTACCAAAAAAAGTCAATGCTAATATAAACCAAAAATTAGGTTACAACTCTAGAGAAGTATGAAAAACAAAAAATTTAGATAAACATATATTAAATAGATTCAGGTTTAGTCAATTAATTTCTCTAGTGATCACTGTTTTGTTATATTCTAGACATACTAGAGCAATTATTTTGAAAATTTACAAAAAAATGGAAAAATGAACTTTTAGAATTTTAATTTTGATGAACACAAAATATGTTCAAAGTATGCGATCGAGAAAAACAAAAATGCAAAAAAAAATTTTTTTTGTCGCTCGCATAGTGAGCAAATGCGCATGGAAAATATAGGTTAGGGGTGTCTTTAAAATGATGTAACTCGGTCAATTACTGTCGGATTTCAACAATTTTTTTTATTTTATTTATAAAAGATCATATGTTTTACAAAAATTATTTAAAAAAATTCAATATTTTGTTTTTTATTTTTTTTAATTAAATGTTTAATTAAATCTGTTATAATAAAACAGCTCCGTAAAATTTTAATCCCAAAAATTTATGAAAGATAGTCCCAAGTATGCACAATAACATATCAAAACTAGAGGAGACACTCTCTTATAGTTTCAAAGATATTGAATTTTGAGTTATCCAACATCCGATAGATTTGATCAATTTTTACAGTAAAAAATTAGTATACCATCAAATATCAAAAATACCTCGTTAAATTTTGGTCCAAAAAATTTATGAAAGAGAGCTCCAAGTATGCCCAATAACATATCAAAACTAGAAGAGGCACTCTCTAATAGTTTTATAGATCAAAGTGATCAGATCATATAACAAAATTATAAATTTTTATTTTGCAAATAGATATGTTCAACAAACAAAATTTGAAACATATAAAAATCCGTTACAATATTTTTTTTCAAACATTATTGCACACTCTCGTTGCGTTCTCTGTCACTGTCTTCCCAAATTTTGTTTCAAGCGGTTGAGTGTAGTACATGTAAAGATTATTTTGAATAGTTGAATATTTTTTAAATTATAAATTTGGGGTTTTAGATTGATTTCAATTTAGAAATAATTTGGTGATAATTTAGACGCTTATAGTTTTAGTGAAAAGTGATAGTTAAAAAACATTGGAAAGAAATCATAGCAAAGTGGATAGTGAGTGACAGTGACAATTGGGCCGAGTGTTGTTTATTGTGAAAATCTTAGCATTTTCGATATTTTTTTAAATATAATTTGGTGATAATTTTGACGCTTATAGTTTTAGTGAAAAGTGGTATTTTGGAAAACATTGGACAAATAATCATAGAAAAGTGGCTAGTGTGTGACAGTGACAATTGTGCTTGTGTTGCGTACTTTAAAAATCTAGCTTAGCATAAAAGCTTCGATATTGATTTTTTATATTTAAGTTGTACAAAAACAAAAACAATTGGAAAGGCTTGTAATTACAAATGTTGTCGTCCATTCTTTAAAAACGGTAAGTTCAGCACTCCCACTCCCATAAATGCCCAGAAGATGTTGTGTCAATAATTCAATCGCAGTACAAAAATCTGCAAGTTATGCCTCGGTTTTCTTCAACGAAAAATACCAACTTTAAATGTGTCTGTTTCCTCTGAAAGTGGTGTATCGGAATTAGAAATCTCTACTTTAAGATTAGCGTCTTGTGACGATGAAGAAAATATTGAATTTTTTCCAATTGAACCTGAAATTGAGATTATGTAGATCGATGCTCCATTGGAAATATTCCATTCTGATGAAACAGATATTGAAATCGAACTCAATAAGTTTTTGAATTTTATTGATACCAATACGTGTGAAAAAATATCCAAAATGACGCAACATGTTCGGGAGAAAGAGGCAGAACGTGTTTGTCACGAAATTTGTTTTAAAGTATTTGGAATCGACACAGTATATAAATGCGACACTACAATCTTGAAGGATGCAGAAGATTTTCAAGACGTTATCTTACAGCTTCGTGAAATACATAATAGTCCTCTAACAAGTAAAACCGAAAAGCATCAAATCCTCTCCATTTTACCCAAATCGTGGTCATGTTCAGATATTGTCGACAACTTTGATGGTGTTTCTTTGTACCAGGCTGGGAGAGCAAAAAAAACAAATCAGTCAACCAAAAAGTAATCGACAATCAAAAAATTCCGCTGAATACGCCGAAGTAATTTAATTTTTTAATTCAGATGGCATCTCACGACAAATGCCAGGAATTCGTGACTTTGTAAAATGATAAAATGATTATTTGAATTCGATTAGAAAGCTACATACTATCTATCTTTCTGAGCTATCTTTCATAAATTTTTAGGATTAAAATTTAACGAGGTATTTTTGGCCTCCTCTAGTGTTGATTGTTGGGCATACTTGGGACTATCTTTCATAAATTTTTGGGATTAAAATTTTACGGAGCTTTTTTATTATAACAGATTTAATTAAACATTTAATAAAAAAAAATTAAAGATTAGATATTTAATTTTTTTAAATAATTTTTGTAAAACATATGATCTTTTAAGAATAAAATAAAAAAAAATTGTTGAAATTTGACAATAATTGATCGAGTTACATCATTTTAAAGATACCTACCCTATATTTTCCATGCGCATTTGCTCACTATGCGAGCGACAAAAAAATTTTTTTTTGCATTTTTGTTTTTCTCGATCGCACTTTGAACATATTTTGTGTTCATCAAAATTAAAAGACTCGAAGAAAATGGATGTAAATTTTTCCAGGAATTGCTCACTAGTATTGAATAACAAACTCGTATCGGCGAGAAGAAGATGACTAGTCTTCACTTGTGTCTATTGACACATATTCAACAATTAATTCAGTAAATTATTTGTGATATAACATCACTCCGATGGAAAATATCCCATCAATATAAGAACTGAATCTAAAAAATTATGGTGCAAATTATGAAACCTTTTGCAATCCATACAATTTTCGACCGATCTAGTTTCGAACCAATGAGAAAATTTTAAACTTTAAAAAAGTTTATCATTCTCATCAGGGCTAGCCGGCTTGATAAACTACCAACAAAAACCAATGCTAATATAAACCAAAAATTAGGTTACAACTCTAGCGAAGTATGAAAAACAAAAAATTTACATAAACATATATTTAATAGATTCAGGTTTAGTCAATTAGTTTCTCTAGTGATCACTGTTTTGTTATACTCTAGACATACTAGTATTGCATTACAAACTCGTATCGGCGAGAAGAAGATGACTGGTCTTCACTTGTGTCTATTGACACATATTCAACAATTAATTCAGTAAATTATTTGTGATATAACATCATTCCGATGGAAAATCTCCCATCAAGAATAATGTAAGAACTAAATCTAAAAATTATGGTGCAAATTATGAAACCTTTTGCAATCCATACAATTTTTGACCGATCTAGTTTCGAACCAATGAGAAAATTTTAAACTTTAAAAAAGTTTATCATTCTCATCAGGGCTAGCCGACTAGATAAACTACTTCAATCTTCAATATCTATTCTACAAACTTGTAACCAAGTGCGGAATACACCTCCTCATTGGTGAAATGTATTTCAGGCTAGGTGTTCAGATGAAAAATTTAAGAAAAAGTGTTAGAATAAATTTAATGCCAAAATCAATAAACATTTTCATAAAAACGGAGTCTAACGACACTACAGAAATTCAACTTAAGTAAAATAATTGATGATAAAGTTTCAACTTTGTAATAGTAAAGTGCAAAACACTCCTTATATCACTCCTTTACTCCCATCTCTCAAAAGAGGCAGTAATTTTAAAAAAAAAATAGCATTCTCACATAGAGGAGTGAAAATAAAAAATATCATTCTTTCTTACTCTTAAATCAAAATAAATATTTTTTATTCGCCTACATATTAAAGTGTACCTTTATTACTGTAATTTGCGGTCGAAAAGTGGCACTTTTTAGCCTTATATTGTTTGTCATAGATACATTCAAAAAAGTTAAAAACATTTAAATTTGTATATAAATTATAAAAAAAATAAAATTTTTTATCAAAGTATTTGTATATTTTGTTCTTTGGCTAGTATTTTTATTAATAAAATCTAATTGTTTTTGATTTTAAGCCAATATTTTGACAAATGAATAAATAAACAAAAAATAAAAATTCAAAATATTGGCTTAAAATCAAAAACAATTAGATTTTATTAATAATTTTTATCAAAGCAAGCTTTCAATTCAAAATTTCTTAATCCAATCAAAATATTTGTTTTTTTGTTGTCATATAGTTATACTATTTGTTTGAAAAATAACAAATATTTTGGTCAAAGATTACTTGTTCAACATATTTTATTTCAGAATTTATGCAACTTTTTAATTGTGATTTAGATTAAACAATTTTTTAAAAAATATTTTGCTTGCGGCGAATAAAAAATAGTATATAACCACGGACGTAAGCTATTTTGGACTTAATGTGGGTGCAAACTTCACATACGTGGAAAATCTTTAGCCTTAAGTCCTTGCATCATAATCTACTACTGTTGCAAATGTCCACACATTGAATTTTTATTTTAAATTTGATGCTTGAATCAATAAAATAAAATTTTACTTTTACAAGTAAGACCGATATAAAACATACAATTTTAACTTGTCAACACTATTTTGAGGAGTGAAAGGAGCGCTCAAATAAGATTATCGTTATTGATAAAGGTTTGTATTGTTACGGACTGATGAGAAAGGTTCGAATCTAGTCCGATAGAGTTTAGGGATATGTATTTTAATTCAACAATTTAGCTTGTTAAAATTTTCAATTCATCTTTTATCATATTGATATCTCTTTATTTTTAGTGAAATTCTAAATTCATAATTTTTGTCAAAACTCATTTTATATATTTAAAACATTAACAAATAGTTTTAGATTAATAGCTAAGACAAAAATTAAACTTCCATTATACTGTGTTTCTAACTTATCACAAAATACGTCAGGAAATAAAAGAGAGATTTTCTGTCTAAAAGTTTCTGTCTACAAAAACAATACCGACAACCGTCTAAAACGATCTAACTGCTAGAAATTTGGTTTTTCATATAAAATTATCGTTTTCATCCAAATTATGCAAAATTGCATATAATGTAATAACATTTATAAATGTCAATTAAACTGTTAAGATCCCACGCTATCACTTACCAAAGAATGCAGAATGATTTCGTTTTCTGAGCAAATTATAAAAAGTATGTTTGGCTGAAATCCATAGTCGCGGATGGCAAACATTTAAAAATTATTTATATGTTGTTGTGACACATATTTTAATTCGTTCTAAACAATAGGAAGAATATATGTATGTATAAAAGGTAGGAGGAGGAAGACATAGAATAACTTAGAATTAGAAGTACATATAGGAATTTCTCGACCGATTGTAAAAAATTGATTAACAACAATGACATCAGTCAATAACTATTTACTTGGGATTATTTTAATGGATAACAGCAATATGTCTCGTATAGCTTGTTTGAAATTTCAAGGTACATCAATCCTTGTAACTGGTAAGTTTAGTGTATGTTGTAGCATTTTTTCATTTTAAAATTTATTCACTTGAGCAAGTAAATAGTTCAAAAGTCTCAAATATTTTTCCACTGGCAAATTATCGAGTTTTATTGCACATTTTTAACACCAAGAGGAATAAATATCTTTCCTTATATCATCAAAGAATGAAAAGTTAGAATAAGCGAAAAACAATTTCCATACGGTTATATCTTTAATATAATTTCATAGGTGGGTAAATATTTGCTTGTATAGGAGTATCACAATCATAGAGAAAACAAAGAAAATATTGAAATAGGAAATGCAGGATAAAAATTGCCATAAATAAAACAGTGATTTCTGGTTGGGTGTAACTTTTTTTTTGTTTTCATCGAGCTTTTATTTCTGTTTTCTATAAACAAAAACGAACGTGTAAGATTTTTATTTATCAAGTGGATTGAATGGGAATTTGATAAAAAAAGAAAATCAAAGAAAGAAGTTGTTTTTCAACTAGAATAGAATAAAACTGGAATGAATATATATGTATATTGCTTTTTTCTTCTTTTAATACCATCTTTGCATAGTGCATCTTAGTACAATAATAGAACAATATATGTTTCAAGACTAGTAGTTTTTAAAAGATAGATTTTATTGATTTATATTTGTAAATATTTAATTTTTTTTTAAATATATGAAAATTTAATCAATAATAATTGTAGAATTATTTTATCTGGAGCTTGTTTTTGAGTTTCTAATTCAGAGATATTGCAAAGAACTCAATCGTATGTCCTTTAGTTCTATTTTAATTGCTTTGATTACGAGTACCCCAGTTTATTTTGATATGTTTAATTAAATTTTTATAAAAAGATTGTTACCTGCAAGAAGAACATGTGGCAAGCCTTGCAACTGCATAGAAAAGAATAACCGAAAATTAATTATGCGAAAGCCGAAAACTTCTATTTATTGACTAGTACCATCTGATAAGCGAATGACTGGTGTAAATTATACTTAATTAGTAAAATATTAATGCGAACTTAAAATAACAAGTGCCTAAATCGTAATACATTTGAATTTATTGACATATCAAAACAAACTTAACTCAAAAAGTCCGAGTGGCAGGATTTCCGCTAGAAATAGGTAGCTTTCGAGATCAGACAGTTTTATGTACAAGTAGAATCTGATGTGCCAGATTAGTTTAAACAGAACAAACTAATTACAAACAGATATCGAACAAATTTTAAAAAGAAAATTAGCTACATATAAGCAAAACTACATCTATCCAATTTTGCAACAAACAAATATCATAAATTTCGGTAGAAATTTGCGAGTTTTTTAATATACCAAAAAATTACTCAAAAAAAAACAGCTCAAAACAAAATTTTGATCATAAATTTCGGTAGAAATTTGCGAGTTTTTTAATATACCAAAAAATTACTCAAAAAAAAACAGCTCAAAACAAAATTTTGACGAGCACTTATCTTACAGCTAACCATGAGAAAATCAAATTTTGAAAAATATTATTTGATTATTGTATCATTATTTTAGCGATTCTATGGCTCAAACTACATAAATATTCCTTGCATTTTACATTCTAACATGTTTTATAACTAAAAAGCTGAAAAAGGAACGGTAAACAGACAATATAATATAAAATATATTTTCTTAAATATAAAAATCTAATTTTATCTCAAACATTTTGGAAGTTATACAGGAGGCGCGCCTATCAGTTTGTAGAAAATACATTTTGCAATAAATTCAACCCTGACTCATTCTAATGTCACTAAAACACTAATGTCAAAATTGAAAATAAAATAGTCAAAACATTAAACAAATCTATCAGCAGCCAAATTCTGTAACTGTGAAGTGGTGAAGTGTTAAAAATTTCTTCATTTCGATTTTATCATTAATTTTTTATCATTTTACCATTTTTGCGATTCTATATGCGATTTGAATGTTAAAAAATTTAATAGCAAAACGTCAAACTGTCAAACGTCAACAGTATATAAAAGCGGCAAAAAACATCCAAAATGTAAATACATCAGTTTTTTAGAGAGACCTAACCTCCCTAAACTTAAAAATAAAAAATATATAAATAAATAGTCCCGATGGTCGACACAATTAAGTTTACAAAGTATAAATTTATTTTTCATCGAATTCCAAATGCACAATGCATTATTTGAAAGTTAATCTGAAACGTGAGAAGTACAAAACAAACGCGAAAGCTCATCAGGAATATTTATTTATATATTTTTTATTTTTAAGTTTTAGTTCATAAATGTACATACATTTTTGTAGCTTGCTTTGTTTATTTAAAATTTTAGCTTAAACAGTTATATGAAATGTTTTTATTCTCGCAGTATCCAATTTGCTTATCAAAATTTATCATTTCTTTGGCTTGGTACGTTTACGTTGTGTATTAGCCCTAAAAACAAACTCCTGATATGGTTCCTTTGACGTTCTTACCGCTGAAATGTGCGTGTGATAAGATATCATTTCTTTTTATTTGGTTTTTTACGTTGTGTACCTAACCTCTCTAAAAAACTGATGTATTTACATTTTTGATTTTTTTTGCCGCTATGATATCATTTCTTTTTGTTTGTTTTGTTTTTGTACATTGTGTATTAAACATCTTTAAAAAACTGCTGAATTTACATTTTTGATGTTTTTTTCTGGTGATATAATTTCTTTTTGTTGGTCTATATAAAAATATATAACATCAATATCAGATTTTTAATCCATAACTAATCCATATTCAATTATTATCCAATCCATATACATTCCATATCCAATCCATATCCAATCCATATCAAATCCTTATCCAATCCATATTCATTTCATATCCAATCTATATCCAATCCGTATCCAATTCATATCCAATCCATATCCAATCCATATCCAATCCATATCTAATCCATATCCAATCCACATCCATTCCATATTCAATCCATATCTAAACCATATCCAATCCATACTCAATTCATATCCAATCCATATCCAATCCATATCCAATCCATATCCAATCCATATCCAATCCATATCTAACCCATATCTAATCCAATCCATATCCCATCCATATTCAATCCATATCTAATCCATATCCAATCCATATCCAATCCATATCCAATCCATATCCAATCCATATCCAATCCATATCCAATCCATATTCAATCCATATCGAATCCATATCCAATCCATATCCAATTCATATACAAACCCATATTCAACCCATATCAAATCAATATCCAATCTATATTTAATACATATTCAATCCATATCCAATTCATGTCCATGTCATATCCATACGAAGTCCAATCCATATCCTCATCCATATCTTTATCTTTATCCACATTCATATCCATCTCCACATCCATATACATATCCATATCCATATCCATATTCAAATCCACCTCCATATCCATATCCATATTTAAATCTATATCCAGCCCAAGTTAACAAAAATCATCTTAAAATTAGGAACAATAACATATTTATGATACTAGTGGAAACTACTGTAGAGTTTTTAAAAGTGATATTACGTCTTTTTGATTAGTAGCCCGTATAATTGTTGTACCAGCAACAACCATATTTGCTCCAGCTTTAGCACACTCATTGTTTCTGGTCCAACTCCACCATCAACCTCTATATCTAATGTTGGGGTAATTTTCACGTGGCCATTCCACATTTGGCATAATATCACTCATAAATTTTTGACCATCAAAACCGGGTTCAACGGTCATAATCAAAATCATATCAGCTAAGGGAAAGCACTCTTTCACAAGCTCAACCGGAGTGCCTGGTTTTAAAGCTAAACCAACCTTCATTCCAGTTTCTTTAACTTTCCTTGAAACTTCTGCAACAATTGTTTGAACCGGTTCAACATGAAAAGTATATTGATCAACACCAGCATCAGCCATTGGTTCTATCTGCTGATCTGGGTTCGATGCCATCATATGAGTTTCAAAGAAAGCATCCTTTATTTTATTTCGTAAACATTTAACTATCGGATGTCCAAAAGTTAGGTTAGGAACAAAATGAACATCCACAACATTTAAATGGAAATAATTTGCGCCATTCTTGAGTGAGGAGTTTTTCTGATTCTAGATACAATTCTGATAAATCTGTGTTTAAAATTGAGGGTCAACTTTTTGCTTTCAAAGACATTTTTCTTTCGAGCTGCAGCCAAATTCTGTAACTGTGAAGCGGTTAAGTGATAAGTTTTTTATCACTTCACCGGTGAAGTGATAAAAAGTGGGTGAAGTTTTAAAATTATAAAGTTAACACTAACTTTTTGTTTGGTAATAAAATGAAACTGTTTCTTTTGTTGTTATTGACATTGTGTCAAAAAAAACAATAACGTCAATGTGATTTGATTTTTAAAATTGCATTTCTAAATTAAATGCGGATTTATTTTTCAAATTTATTATTTTAAATATTTATATATATTAACATTTGTAAACGTTTTACATTTAAATTGTGTTAAAAGTTAAAATAAACATTTAATTTTATATACTGTTGACGTTTGACAGTTTGACGCTTTGCTATTAAATTTTTTAACATTCAAATCGCATACAGAATCGCAAAAATGGTAAAATGATAAAAAATTTTTTTTTTTTTTTTAATTTTTTTTAGGTTTTATTTTGTTTATTTGGTTGGGACATTTTTTCAGTCCATATTACCAAACTTTATTGTTTGTATTGTTGTCTCAATCTATTTTATCGATTCGTGGTTTCTGTATTATCGTGGGTATCTGTATTATCTTTTATCTTGGTTCATTTTTGTTTCAATCTACTTTATCTATTGTATATTTTTCATATATATATATGGTACATCGGTTCTAAAGTTCTGAAACTTGTAAAAATCCTTTGGACTTTACAGGAATCGAACTGACGATCCTCGAGTGGCAAGACCGGTGTGTTAACACACTCGGCTATACCGCCCGTATGATAAAAAATTAATGATAAAATCGAAATGAAGAAATTTTTAACACTTCACCACTTCACAGTTACAGAATTTGGCTGCTGATAGATTTGTTTAATGTTTTGACTATTTTATTTTCAATTTTGAAATTAGTGTTTTAGTGACATTAGAATGAGTCAGGGTTGAATTTATTGCAAAATGTATTTTCTACAAACTGATAGGCGCGCCTCCTGTATAACTTCCAAAATGTTTGAGATAAAATTAGATTTTTATATTTAAGAAAATATATTTTATATTATATTGTCTGTTTTCTGTTCCTTTTTCAGCTTTTTAGTTATAAAACATGTTAGAATTTGAAATGCAAGGAATATTTATGTAGTTTGAGCCATAGAATCGCTAAAATAATGATACAATAATCAAATAATATTTTTCAAAATTTGATTTTCTCATGGTTAGCTGTAAGAAAGATAAGTGCTCGTCAAAATTTTGTTTTGAGCTGTTTTTTTGAGTAATTTTTTGGTATATTAAAAAACTCGCAAATTTCTACCGAAATTTATGATTATATACACAGTTAGAGATACGCTTTTCGCGACATTTTCTGTTTCTCGAGAAAAATTGAGAAGGAAAATCTGTTTCTCGAGAATTCTCAAGAATTCTCGAGATAATTCTTTATTAATTTTCTTTAATTAATAAATAATTTTCTATCCCCTCATAAACCCTATTCTCTAATTATAACCGCCAAATTATCAATAGCTATCTGGGATTTTTTAAAGTTACTAGAATTGAGAGATGTTTCTGTTTAAATCAGCAGACTCTTTGTTAAAGTTTCTTGACAGTCAAATCATTTTCTGTATGGGAAATCAGCCCTGTTGTTGTTTGTTTGCGTTTGGATATTTATTATTTAAACATAGATTTAAGTTAAATTACAAAACGTTATATTACATATAATATTTAATTTGAATTTTGAAGAATAATTACAATATTAGATCTAAATTTTCAAGCCAAGTTACAGCATCAGGAGACAGCAAATTAAGTTCTGGCAATCCTCCTGGAAACCTTCGGATTGGACTATCAGCTACTATATGGTGCATAGATTGAACTGGATAATCACAATCACATTACAAAACCAACGGGAATTACATCTAAATTATCAATTAAATTATGATTGAGAACAGCAGATGACGACCAAAAATCTTTCCATTTATCCACGATGCTGAAAGTATCACCATTAAAAAATACAGCGCCTGAATCATAAGATGGATTTCTTTAACACAAACGCCTTGGAGGTGGATGAATTATAACATGGTGACATATTAGCTGAGGTAAATCCGCAACTTTTGACCAAATCCTACACAGTTGATTTTGTCTACGAATATTAGGTGGAGCAATATTACTCAACACATGAAGCCAAGGAACAGGTGTTGAGTGGACACAGCCAGTTATTATACGCACAGCAATGTTTAATTCAACATCAATTTTATCGGTATGATGACTATTTAACCAAACAGGACAGCAAAATTCAGCAACAGAAAACACCAATGCTAATGACGAAGTTCTCAAAGTATCGAAGTTTGCACCCCATTTAGTTCTAGCAAGTTTTCTTGTTATATTTACTCTAGATTTTAATTTCTTCGCTACATTTTTAATATGGTATTTATATGTGAGGCTTCTATCAAGATAAATGCCTAAATATTTAGTTAAAGGGTTATGTTTGACTTGCATATTATTATTATACCAGTCCTGTAAAAATGCTCGATCAAAGTAAACAAACAATTCTTACGAATTTTGAAATCAAATAGAGGAAACAGTTTCATTACTCGGTTTTTATAGAGTGTTGCGATACACAATTTCTATTGGGTGTGTAAATAAAACAACTATACTACTTGAATAAACTTTGATCCTCACTTAGGTCACCCATATAAAACTAATCGAATAAATTAAGTCTTCAAGTGAAATTCGGCCATGAAAATTACGTTCCTTTATAGACATTATACGAAAATAAAAAGAACATTCTAATAATTCGTCAGCGATTCATCATTTTTATCATATGGATAACGGAGTCGGAGTAAAATTTTAGTTTATAAGATAAAACATGATTCTCAATCTAATAAAATTATTCTGACAGAAAAGTTCGTAAAATTGTAGAAAGGTTACGCTGACTGCAAGAAAAGCTTAGTGAGTTTAAAAAAATTTAAATTTAAGGTTTAAAAAATTTAATGAGTGATTTTTGTTAGTCTTTAACTTTTTTCAAATTCTCGAGAAATAAAACAAAATTTCTTGAGAAATGAGAAATAAAAATCTATAAGGAATTCTTGAGAAATCGAGAAAAAGAATTCTCGAGAATAATCTCTATACACAGTCGAGCGAGTTATATTCGCACTTGTGCGACTTTTTATTTTAAAATTGAAATAAAGTGTCTGGAAATGTTGTTTTTTACTCACACAACCAAATATAAAAGACTTCAATTTCGTTTGGTCACCGAAATCTAGATATTTTTCAATTAAATCTGACATACCAAACGAAACATAATAAATATAATTAGTAATTACATAATATTATTTCTTTCGTGTTTATTTTTACCTTTCCAGTTAATATTAAAAACGATTTTTGTTTATCTATTTTTTCGTAAACTGTTACCTGTTACTGTGGCATAAGTTTATGTTTAATTATAACTAGAGTTTCTAATCCGGATATCCGGATATCGAATTATCTGGATTATTCGACCATATTTTAACTGTTCGAGTATCCGGATACTTTTTTGCAACTAGCCGAATATTAAAAAACCCTTTATTTTGCAAAAAAATAATCGAATTGCGTTGCAAAGTTCAAATAAATATTAAGTTGCGTTGCAAAATTTGTTAGTGCAGTGAAGTGACTATAAGTTTTAAAAATTTCTTTACAACTTTAATGTTTTGAAAACTGTAATCATTGAATATTTTATGAAACACTTCGTGAATCTGCAGTGTAAAGATATTTTACTATTATTTATTTAATGCTATATTAATTTTAAAAAAATAATGTTTTATAAACTTGTGGCCCTTTCAATAAAATCTGAAGTGTTGGCTATTTTTTTAAAGTTTATGAGAGCTGTACTTCTAAATTATGACTCTGAGGAAATCACTAATGAAATTACTATTCAAAGTGGAGATGAAGAAAGTCTAAGTAGTGAAGTTTATATAAGAAATCGTGACTGCAGAAAGTACTGAGAATTCTATTGCTTTAATTACTTATGTTGAGAAGCAGAAAAAAGATTTCATTTATTTAAATAATTATAAAAAACGGACGGGCAATTTAAATATTCTAAATCGCGTACTATTACCAATAAAACCGACACCGACTGCAACGGTGCGGGCATTTTCAATTGCTGGTCTTACCAGAATAAAAATTAGAACTCGACTCAATTTCGAGACATTGTAATAATTAATTAATTACTGCAATAATTTTTCTGAAATATGCATTTTTATAAATGCATCAATAACTTAAATTAATGAAGTTATTGATGCATTTATAAATATGCATATTTCAGAAAAATTATTGCAGTAATTAATTAATTATTACAATGTCTCGAAATTGAGTCGAGGTCTAATTTAAATCCTAATTAAATTTATCAATAACTTTATTTTTTATTATTTTTATGATTTGTTACTATTTTTGTTATTTTGTAACTATGTATAAAAATTAATTAACATACACGGAAAATATACATAAATGATTTAAATACCGCAAAGTAAAAAAAATGTTTTATTTATTGTTTAATTATCCGGATATCCGGATTATCCGGATAATGTATTGTTTATGTATTCGATATCCGGATAATCAAATAAGTCGGATATTTAGAAACCCTAATTATAACATGATGTATAAAGTTCATAGAAAAAATTATTTGAAATACTTTGATATATATAAATATAACTGAAAACTCTTATACGTCGTGCCGCGCTTCCGCTCATGTTTTGTATTTGTTGACAGGTGTTTTTCATAACAATAGTTTTACTGCAGACCATATTAGATTCCCAACTAGCAAACTTACTTCTTAATTTTGAATTATACAAGTTTTAGCTTCAATAAAGCTTCGCTAAAGTTTCTAAGTGGAAGCTAGTTATATTTTACTTCTATAAAGTTTCGATACAACTTCCACAGAGAAGTTCCCCCCACCACCGGAATGAAAGCTTCTAATATACTTCTATATTTAATATTAGAAGCTTTACCGAAGCTTATCTACAGATCACTAAATAGAACTTCCGAAAAAGGTTATAGAAGTTATAGCTGTCATTAGGATTGTAGTTGTTTCGGTTGCAACTGTTTACAGATCTTAAAGAAGCACAGCTGTCATAGTCTAAAAATTGCCTCAATATCTGATACGAAATATGTCAAACTGACAGAAGCTATTGCTTCTATTATTTCACTAAATGTAGATGCAGAAAATATAGTTTAATTCAGGGCCTTACTTTTTATGGAAATAGATATGTGCATGTAATTTCAATGGGTTTATACGAAATTGAAGCTTATACGAGATTGAAATCGTTTCGTTTTTGTCAAAAAAGTATTGTGCATAAGGTGGTTTTTGTTTTTTAATCTATTATTTAGACTTACACAACTTACACGCACAATTTAAAATATTCTTTATCTAGAGTCTTCAAATAGACAAAAAAATCAATTAACATCATAATCAAATAGACTAGAGAATCAGAATCAAAAATCAACTAGAGTGGAATAGAGAAAATTTAAAGTTTTATAAATAATGGTATATGAATTTTTTTTAAATTTCTGAGAGCCAAACTCATCAGGAAGAACTGAGGCGATACAGAGTTTCATAATTTAGTCACTCTATTAAAATAATTTACAGCAAATGGAAGGGTGCGATATATCGTTGCTTCTTTTGTTATTGTTTTATATTTATATAACATTTTTAAAAATTAACTGCGTTCATCAGCACCTTAGTACGCATGTTGTTGTGACACCTATTAAAAATCCGATTCAAAACTTTTTATTTAAAAAAAAAATATTGTTCAAATAAAGGCGTAAGGACGCTAAAAGTTAATAATAATTGAAAAAATATAACCCCTTAATGTTGCTATACCTAAAATCTTTGAACTAATAAAACAAATAGAAAATAGATTTTTCAATATTCTTTTACGTCTATCAAAAAGAAACAAAATATTTTAAGAACGTAAACCTCAGATTATGATTTCATCGTTAAAAAAACCCATTGTTACATGTCACATACCTTTTTTCATAAAAAATAAGCCCCTGAATTATATACTATATCTTCTACATCTAAATTAAAACACAAAATTCTATGGAAGTCTTATGGAAGTCTTATAGAAGCTATTGTTATTGTAACTACTAACAAAGATATTAACTGTTTCTTAACATTTAAATTAGCCGATTGGATAGCGCGCTGGACAAACGATCGAAGGACCAGGGTTCGAAACTTGATGCGACCGTAAACAAAAACTTAAATTTACACACTATATTATAACATACATAGCAATAACAATAATTACGTTAAAAAGTGTAGATATAAAAAAAAGCATTGTAATATTTTTGTCACATTTTTTAAAAGTTTCTATAAGACTTCTAAAGATTGCTTAAAACAAGCCATTAGATGCACTTTACCGTAGTTATAACTTGTGAAACCATAAATTCTATTCAGCTTGCATACAAATTATAGCTTCGTTAAAGACGGGGAAAGTTCTCCAAATGGCCTTTATCGAAACTGCTTAGAAATTTTAAAGAAACTATGAAGATGGGGAAGTTAGTTTCGGTAAGACTGTTTAGTGTTTTAAAAGAAGTTAAAATGCTAGTTGGGTTGTTTTGTATTTCATTACGTACTCGGGCGTAATAAATTTATTACGTTTTTAAAATAATAAAAACCAATTATGAAACCTCTCACATTAAATTACTAAAAACTGTTTTATAAGAGACAACTTCTATCTTGGTCATACATAACAATATGTATTCCAAATCACAAAATAGACAAACAATTTTCATAATATATGTTTTCCAAGAAATATCAACATAAATTCCAAAATACCTTTTTATACGAAAAAAAAATTATCTTGAAATTAATATTTTCACTTAGTTAATTCATCAAATATTTTTGTTTAACATTGTTCTATCCAGGAAAATGTTCTTGTCTTATGTATTGTATTTGTTTGTCGTGATAACAAGAAAAACAAAAACAAGAGCTAAAAACAAATTAAATCTATGATTAGGGTGAACTGAATCATGAAAGCAATAATTGTTGCTGTGTACGAAAAAAAAAGATATTAATGTTGTTGGCACGTGCTGGTATATCAATTACATATACAGTCAAACTTCCATAAATCGAACTTCTATTATTCGAATTTCTCTATAAATCGTATTAATATTTCGAATTAAAATTTTGATTTTCTTTATAAATCGTTTCTATATTTCGAAATTTTCCTAAATCGAACTAAAATTGATGGCTTTTGGTGGTTCGAATTATGGAAGTTTCACTGTATTTTGTTTGACAAATTCCCAGTTTTCAATTATCTCGATAAAAAGCATTGATCATCGTTTAAGTTAATTGTTGGACTATGGCAGGTGAAGGAGATACAAACAGAGTGGATGGTTCGGGATTGTTTGGAGATTGTCTTAAAAAAAGTTACACTCTGGATTTTTTTTTATTTTGAATGATTTGTATACATATTACTAACACTGTCTTCCTATTCATGCTAAATTGTACTAAACTTGTTAAATCATATGAGTCAACTAAATTCACTAGCTATGTTCGTGTTGCAAACTACATTCTTGTTTAAAATAAGGTTGCACTAGTTGTACAATATACTATTCCTGATTCAAGCTATTTTTTTTCCTGGTTGATGAATTTGAAATGATATACTCACTTCATAATTTAATATGTATAGAATGCGATCCCGATTTGATTTTACTATTGGTGAAATTTTTTACCTTAAAACTAATTCTTTGCTGTGAAAAAACCTACTGCAACGAATATTAAGTATTCCTTCCTGTTTCAGAATTTTAATTCGCTAGAATGAAATTTGAATAAATTTAATTCATTAGGATTTTCGTGAGAAATTAAACTCAATATTTTAAAGAATCTTGATTTTTTCTCAATTCGCATGTAATTTTTTGGTTTCTCTGAATAAACTTTTGAGTTCGTTCATGAAAAGTTCTTCTAATTGTATTTTCGTACTGATTCTGATTTGAATCCATTAGTGATAAACACGATATCAACGACACATAAACCAACGAAAATATCATGTTAAGATTTACATTATGAACCCAAATATTACAGAAAAACAGTGCAGAAAATTAAATTAAAATTAAAATATAAGCCATGGAAAACTAAAGAACAAACTGGATTTTAATATACTGCGCTATTGGCATAGTTAACGGGATTTATCACATACCAGTGACAATAGCAGTGAGCTAAGGATATCTTTGGTGGGGTGATGGCAAATGAACTCTATTAAGTCAACGATGATTTCAATCAACTCTCACTCTTAGTTATGGAATATTCCTTAATGATGGCACCCTATTGCTTGTTCAAAGCAACGATACCTCATATAACTGTATATATGCGAGCTTTAATCATTGAGGAAGAATTAAGCAATATGTCATTGGCCGGGTTATTAGCAATCGAATTCTAGTTATGTTTCTGCAAATTTGTATACAAATATTGGCTTTTCACCCATTATTTTATTTTTATTTTCTTTATCATGAAATATTGGCCTTTGTCATATTTTGACCAAAAACTAGTATATAGTAAATATATTATATATTATTATTATAATCAAATAATTATTATTATAAGCTATCGGTAAAGAATTTATCGAAGATATTTCATATTAGTTTTGACCAAAAGATGATGATAAGTTCAGTTATAGTTTTGACAGAAACAGCATCAGATTGGAGCAATGCAGTAGCTGGCATAAGCAAATTGAATGGAAAATGAGTTTTGCAAAAATTAATGCTGTATTTTATAAACATGGAACAAGATCATAAATAAGCCTTAGAAGAACTCTTTAGAATGAAATGCACCCTTTCTTATAGTCATTGAAGATAAAAAAGGCTTTTTACTTCGGTCTGAAAGACCTAAGTATTACATTCTCGAGCCAAAAGTGAAATTCTAACCCCCACTTTTTTGGAATTTCTCAACGTATTATTACCTACTGATTCTAAAAACGCAAAAAAAAAGTATAGAAAACTGCTGGAGGGATTTAAAAAATGTTTTTTTTCTAAAATAGGTATACTCAATGGGAAGAGCCGAAAGGACGATGTATTCGATAACTGTACCGACAGTGTGTCAAAAAAATTGTTAAGTGTGACAAAACAAGGAAATAGGAACAAGGAAAACTTAAAAAACGTTCATTTTAAGTGATTACGAATTGAATTTGGAGAAATCTTGATGGTCGGGATTGGTATGTTGGACCAAAAATTAGATGATTCCATTATAAGTTTGTCAAATAAATGTTGGCAAGTGTGTTCAAAGAGTGATTTCACTTCTTTTTACTCAATTTTTTGGAAAAAAATGAAATTAATTATTTATTTGACATGAAATGTTATCATACCTGAAATTGGACATGGAACTGTTTGATTTTGTTATAATTTTTGAAAGACTTTTGGAATTTTGAAAAATGTTTGAATTTTGTAAGAATTTTCGGAAAATTTTTAAGAGTTTTGAAAAAGTTTAAATATTTGTTTTCATTATAATTTTTGGAATTTTGAAAAAGTTTGTTTTTTTGATTTTGTTATAATTTTTGCAATATTTTTAGGATTTTTAAAAAGTTTGTACTATGATTTTGTTATAATTTTTTGAATATTTTAAGAATTTTGAAAAAAGTTTGAATTTTTGATTTTATTATAATTTTCGGAATTTTGAAAAAATTTGTATTTTTGATTTTTGTTATAATTTTTGCAATTTTTTTAAGAATATCGGAAAAATTCAATGTTCTTAGAACTTTATAAAAGGTTAAATTTTTGATTTTATTTTAATTTTTTAGAATATTTTTGGAATTTTGAAAGAAATATGGATTTTTGATTTTGTAATATTTTCTTGAAACGCTAAATGGAGAGGTTTTTGAATAGTTTGCTTGGTGTATTATCTTTTCACTAAGTTATATTCATTTATGATCTGTTATAATTTTCCCGCAACGTATTAATATTTCGTGTTTGTTTTGTAATAAATTTCTAAACAGAGATAAAAAAAATAATTGTACAATTTAACAAAGAGTTTTATGTTTGATCGCTGCCCAAAACTAAAAACAATGTCCTCATAAAAGTTTTTTAGCGAAAACTATATCAAAACCCTTAAGTCAGACCGAAGTCTTGATATCTCAGAGCTGTGAGATTTCAGCCCCTTCATATTTTCCCTTCAATATACATATATTTCTCTATATACGCAAAGACAATGTTTATGTGCGTTAAACTTGTTTAGAATTTTTAGTTCACTGGACTTGAATTTTGAAATGGTTTTGAATTATTGAAGTATTGAACTAGTTTGCTATTTTTTCCGTGATAATATTCCAAAGTTACATCAACTTCCTTGAAGAATAACACAAATTGCTGACAAATCGCATCCTAACTTAATAAATTAAACATGTGTATTTAAAGATCAAAAAACCATTATGTGCTAAAACTAAAATTATTCTTTTATCACAAATTATTGTGTTTCAAGTGTAAGGGTTATGAATATTTAAAATAAACTTTATCCGCATAGTAATGCCATTAAAATTCAATCAATCTCTCCAGCAAACCCTCATAAATCAACAATATATCATCTAAAACTATTATTTTAGTTGACACAAGTGATTTTTTTTACTATATTATATTTTCCAATTTTCAACTCAATAAATTATTTTCTAAACAACTCCAATGAGAGACTCTTCAACAAACAAAAACTTATTTTCATTTTCTAAAGATTCTATGCTTTATTATAGTATTATAATTTCATTAAAACACTTGTCCTCTTAATCGTATGGATTTTTTATTATGAAATTCTCTACATTAAAAAAATCCTTTTTAAAAAATAATTTACACGTAATGCAAAATTATTGAATAAATTAAAATAATTTTCAACAATGTTTAACCATCTGTACGTATTACTGATAAAGTGATAAGTATAGAATATACGTATCTGAATAAAATTGATTTAATTTGATACTGATATTTTGTTTTTAAATATTTAAAATTAGTTTATTTTTAATAAAAAGATTTGTTTCAATTTAACAGTTTGAAAATTTGTGTGTAAGGGTGTCGGTCTCAACTTAATAAAACTACAGGTGGTCTACATTTTATTAGGAATTATACTTATTGGTCGATTGAATTATATAAAAAAGAAAGTAAGCACCACTTTGATGCAACACAGAATTATTTTTCTCTCAAAATTTTTAAATGATTAAGAAGAGTAACAAGAAGTTCTTGAGAAAACTTCAGCGACGCCTATTGATTACTTTCTAGCAAGTGACATGTCTAGGTAACTGATATTGTCCGATAAACTATACAATAACACGTATTTTAAGAATTTTCTTAATAAAAACGGTTAACAAAAATTAAGCGAGAAGCGAAGTTCAATCAATTTGGATCAGTTGATCAGTTTATTTTAACACAAATTTTTTTTTTAATTTTGTGACCTACTGGGATTTGACATACGAGTTTCTTGTTGGTGCACGCATACAAGAAGCCATGATGAAATTCATCCTGGTCAGTGAGACAATCTGCTACCTAAGGGTACGCGGTGCATACAACAATATTTCTCTTATTGCCGTGCATGCACCTATACTGAAGCTAAGACCGTCGACGAGAAGGATAATTTCTACATAGCACTGGAAGAGGTTATGAAACAAACACCAACACGCGACTTCATTATGTTTCTTGGTAACTTTAATGGGCAGGTTGGAAGAGATATATCTTATGGAAATGTGGTGCGTCCCAACAGCCTGCATTTGAATTCGAATAATAATGGTGAGAGAATGACGACCACAAAACCACTCCCAGAAGCCATGGATGGATCAAGCATGCCTTGACGCTATTCAATACAGAAGAGATTGCAATCTGAAATGTCTACAAGGACGCAAGACCAGGTCCACGAAGGAGAACTATAAACTGGCAAGACAAGCCGTTACAAAGCTATGTAGACGAACGAAGAGAGAATGGTGGAAGAGACAGTGTGAGGAGATTGAAAGCTTCAATAAGGAACATCAATCGCGTAACTTCTATCAACAGGTTAAAACCTTAAAGAAGGGACCTCAAACTAGATCGACTGCTATTAAAAACGATGATGGGGGAGCTACAAGCAGACCTTAAAAATATTTTAGATACTTGGGCCGCTTATTTTGAGAACCTTCTCAACTTAAATGACCAGCAACAAGTCGGGCGACGAGCAAAGCTTATTCGTGCGTCAAAAGTATATGAAGACGAACCAACCAAAGAGGAATTCGAAGCGGTGCTGTCAAAATTAAAACGCAATAAAGCACCTGGTATCGACGATATAACATTCGAAATGATTGTACATGGTGGTGAAACTCTATCCTTAAGATTGTTTGAACTTGTTCAAATGAAGGACTGAAACCATGCCACAGGACTGGAACTCAGCTATGCTGATACCAATCCATTAAAAAGGTAATCGCCTACAATGTGCAAACTACAGAGAAATCTTTTCCTACATTTTGCTAGCCAAGATCAATCCTTTTGCTGAACAACTATTTGGAGAATATCAATGTGACTTTCGGTGGGGCCGAGGTAGCACCGAAGCACTTTTCTCGATAAGGATGATTTTGGAAAAGTGCCGAGAGTGTAACATACCTGTGCACCAACTCTTCATTGATTTCAGGCAGGTCTGCTTCTCTCTCGAACGAGATACTCTATGATCAGCTCTAGTGCCAATGGGAATCCCTGGTAAATTAGTAGCACTATACAAAATGACAGTACAAAACTCTCAATACTGTGTATACGAGTAGAAAACGAAATATCAAAGTTTTTTAAAGTCGTCTCCTGTTAAAGATAAGGTGATGCTATTTCTCCTATACTCTTTAATCTAGCCTTGGAATATGTGTGCCGTCAAAAGAAACTACCGACTAAGAACAATATCTTGTCAATAAACTCAGTACAGATGATCGCTTACGCTGATGATGTTGTCATCCTCGGCCGAAGTGAAGCTGTTATGAGTGAGACTTTCAAGTCGCTTGAGTGTGGTGCTAGAAAAATTGGTCTGCAAATTAACTACGATAAAACCAAACATATGAATAACATAATGTCAATCTCTTGTTACTTTACGCAAATAATTGACATTATGTTATTTGAAAACTTACGCCAAGTGCCAACGGCAAACAGTGTTAATTATATTAAACATATGAATGTTTCAAGAGAGGCTGGGAAGAAAGATTTGATGTGCGGCGATAAACGAATTGATAGAGCTTATTCTTTTAAATATTTGACTCAAACAACAGCATATTTACAGATATAAAAGCTCGATTCGCTGCAGGTAATCGAACTTTCTACTCAATTAAACCTCTCCTTGGATCACCGTATGTATCAACTAACACCAAGCTCAAGTTACACAAGACATTAATTAGACCGGTTGTGATGTATGGGTCACAAACGAGGACCCTTACACGAAATGACGAATCGCATTTATCTGTATTTGAGCGTAAGATCCTACGCTACATTTTTGGTCCACTTAAGACAGACGATGGAGATTACAGAACCCGGTATAATTTTGAGATCAGAGACCTTCTTGAGAGTCCTGATATAATAGGTTGTATCTGTTCTAATAGGATTGCTTGGTTTGGGCATATTCTACGAGCCGATTCACCGTACGTTAGTACCCCAGGAAGTGGGCGACCGTGAGGACGACTACAATGGGAGACGGACGTCATAAACGACCTTAAAAAAATCGGCTGCCATGTTAATTATGTCGCTGTTGCGAATGACCATGGTGAATATTCAAAGCTGATTAGCCTGGCAATGCTCCTACATGGAGCATGAACGCCGAGAAAAAAATAGTTATTGCACTAGTTTTAGAATTTTGAAAAAAGTCACTTCGGTCTGAATTTGAATTTTCGGAATATTTTTAGAATTTTGAAAAAGTTTAAATTTTTGATTTTATTATAATTTTTGGAATTTAAAAAAAAAGTTTGGTTTTTTGATTTTGTTGTAATTTTTGCAATATTTTGAGATTTTTGGAAAAAGTTTAAATTTTTGGAATATTTTTAGAATTTTGAAAAAAATTTGTATATTTGATTTTTTTATAATTTTTGCAATAATTTAAAATTTTTTGAATAAATTTAAATTTTCGATTTTGTAATAAATTTCTAATTTTTAGAATTTTGAAAAAAAAGCTTAAATTTTTGATTTTATTATAATTATTGGAATATTTTTGGATTTCTGAGAGAAATCTGAATTTTTAGTTTTGCAATATTTCTCGAAACGCTAAATGGAGAGGTTTTTGAGTAGTTTGCTGAGTGTGTCATCTTTTCACTAAATTATGTTAATTTATGATCTGTTATAATCTTCCGGCAACGAATTTATGTTTCGTGTTAGTTTTGTAATAAATTTCTATATGTGTACTTTTACAAAGAGTTTTATGTTTAATATACATCGCTGCCAATAACTAAAAACAATGTCCTCATAAAAGTTTTATGACGAAAACTATATGAAAATTTTTAACCAAAACCGAAGTCTTGATATCTCAGAGCTGTGAGATTTCAGCCTCTCGATATTTTGTTGTTATAATACATATTGTTATAATTCCTATTACACAAAACATTGAAATAAATAAATATCGGCTGTGTCTTTATCACAGCTCTGAAAATAAAATGTTCTACAACCCAACTGAAAGATTTTAAGCATATTTACCAAGTTTAATTAAAATTAATTATCAGGAGCTGATGTTATTGGAACTTCAAATAAACAGGTCTGGAGGCCAAACTTATCCCAATATCGTCCAAAAACTAATCAATTCTTTGTTATTTAAATCTTTCATCATAATTAATTCACCATCAAGTTTCGTTATAATTATAGTTCATTACTGTAGGCTGTAATGTGGATAAAGACATTGAAAAACTGCAAAAAACACAAAATAAAATTTTTTACGGCAAGTGAAAAACCGTAAGTTGGGATGCTGAACTGTTATTCATCAATTCAATTATCAGGTACATATGTTATCGAGCTTTCCAAAAAACAGGTGCTCGGGGACTCCCCGTAGTGTCATTAAAATTAATTCACGAACGTTTTTTGTATGCTCCAAACAAAAAAAAGGCAGAAACGTGCGAATAAAATTCGCTCGCCAAGGGTTCCGTGAATGTAAAAGAACACAATATCAAAAACTATTGACAAAAAGTTGTGTTGTAATATCTGTATATTTCCAGACCATAGACGCATAACAAACAAAATGTTAAATCGTAAATGTCAATAGTAAATTACAATCAAATCTACATTGATTAAAAATGACTCAAAAAATGTTACTTTAGGTTAAATCTCATCCATAGATGTTTATGGTAACTCAAGAAAGATTCAATTACACCAGCTTGTAAAAGGTTTAAATTTGATTATTTTTTCGGTCAATCAAGTGTTGAAATTTAGGGGGGTATGTAGCATTTAGGAGGAACAGTCTGAAGGTCGCCTTCTTTTAACAATAACTCAAAAACTGTGCATCGAAAAATTCTAAAAAAAAAAGTAGGGTCTGCGTCGGACCAGACGGTGGAAGTTATACTTCTTTGGCCATTCGCTCGCACACACGCACACAGACAGACAGATAGGATACATTAAAAAAAAATAACTAAAAAAAAACCAAAATATTATTAAAAAAAAAAAAAATAAAAAAAAATATTATTCAAAAAAAAAAAATATTATTCAAAAAAAAAATATAATACAAAAAAAAAAAATATCGTTCAAAAAAATAACATATTATTCAAAAAATAAATAAAAAAAAAATATTATTCAAAAAACAATTATTATTTAAAAAGTATAAGAACGTACAATCGTCGATTTTTCTTAGTTTTCTTAGTCAAAAAAATAAAAAAAAAATATTATCCAAAAAGAAAAAAAAAATATTCAAAAAACTAATAATTATTAATTACTAGAAGGTACCCACACGGCGATGCCCGTGCTTCCCAGATAAAGTGGTTTAAAACTGTTTTTTTTGAGTAAATTCTCCTATAGTTTTTTTTAATGTCATTTAATTTAACTTATTTTATTAGTAATATGTATATAAAAATTTAAAAAAAATGTAATAGTATCATTTTACAGTCAGCAAAAGCCATTAAGTAAATGTCTCTAAAGCTATAGCTATAGCTATTTACATATTAAATGTATGTTAAAATTAAAACATATTTGACAGACAAATTATAATTAAATAATTTTTATAAATGTAGATGGCAAAAGATTAAGGTTAGAAAAAAGTTAAAATTTTATTCCAAAGATTTAATTCAAATAATTCAAAGTGTCACGAACAATTAAGTGAGCGTAAATATATTTGTTTATTGGATGTCACAATTGTCAATTACTTACTCCGAAACCACCGTACTCGTCATAAAAAATAGGTACACTGGCTCATTGCTATTGGTTTAGCGTCCTATTTCATGTAGACTTATAATCATTTATCAATCCAGAAATTTTGCTGTTCTGAAGAGGGTCGTATTGCAATTTGCAAATATATTTTATCGATTGTCTGCAATACTCTACTACATTGATGCATACGCCGGACGTTTAAAAAATTCCACCATTTTTAGTGAATATTTTCGTTTAATGGGTTTTATCGCTTTATGGTCATCGTCTTATTTCGACATTCCTTCCCACAATTTAAAACAAAAATTGGAAAAAATAATAATTAGACTAATTTCATTTGTAAATTCAGACTTTTTTTTTTTTTTTTTTTTTAATAAAATGTGATGTGTAGTAGGCATTACAATATGTGTCACAACAACACATAAAAACCTTTTAAGACCAAGGTCCCACAACAACATGCGTTCTAAGGATGTTAATGGACGCAAATCTGTTTTTTTTTTGTTTTTTTTTAATTTTTTTTTGTTCAATAATGGATAACTAAACCATAAATCCTATCACATATAAAATATGACATAGGCCAATATTTCGTGATAGGATAGAGAAAATAAAAATAAAATAAGAGATAAAAAGCAAATTTGTTTTAAAAATTTGCAGGAACAAAACTAAAATTGGTTTGCCAATAGTCCAGCTAATGGCATAATCCTTGATTATAGGACGCAGTATATTTTTCAATGATTAAAGCTCAGATATATAGTTATATGAAGGCTCGTTTCTTCGAGCAAGCTACAGCGTTCCAGCATCAAGGAATATTCATTAGCTACGACTGAGAGTGCTACCGTTGACTAAATACAGTTCATCCGCCAGCACTCCTAAGATATCACCTTGGCTAGTGATATCTTACTGCTATTGCCAGTGGTATGTGATATCTCACGTTAACTCATATGCCAATAGCAGGGACTGGAGTACGCGGGGTTGTCACACCCGTGGATCAAAAAATAGAAAAAAATTAACAAATTAATAAAAACTGATCCCTCCATGCGTACTTATATATTATTATTAAAACAGTCAAATCACACCATTTGTTAACATATTTGCATATATTTTATAGATCCCTTGCAATAACAATAATAGTTTTGAAAGTAATGGAGAAGCATATTTCACTCAATAAGTAAAACACTTTAAACCTGTAGCTTTGATATTGTTCATAATCTTTTTCTTCGGTACTAAGGTTCCAATGCAAATTCTTGGTTAATCAATGTTTCTAAGAAGAGGAAAAGAAAGGTCAATTTCCAATTTTTGGAACATGTGAGTGCAGTGCTGCTAATGCAAGCAGGTTTGTTTAATCATATATAAGCAATGCTTATATGTATCGTATTGGTGCTAATGCATAGAAATATGTACATATTTTATATAATTGCAAACCATAAGAACATATTTGTTGTAAATTAGAAATATGTATTTGTTAAAAAATAATTTAACATAATTTTCATATAAATGTACATATTTGTTTGTCACATTATACATTAACTAATCCTTTTAATGATAATTCAGAAAAGTGAAAAAAAAAATTGATCAAAGATAACTAAGCGAATAATGTTTTATTATAAAATATGATTGATTTAGTAATTTCGTCTTTATTACCATACAGCATAAGGTTGATTTACTAATTTCGTCTTTATTACCATACAGCATAAAGGTTAAAATATAAGTTAAACAAGCGTGACGCGGTTTCTCGATTAACACCCCATCAAAATATTTACAACGAGCGCAAAGAAGTATAACTTCAAAAAATAAAAATAAAGTTATTGTTATAGTCATCGGGTGGATACAAAATATTTATTGTTGCTATAATACAGTAATGCAAATGCAATATTTTTGGTGTATTCTCATATCCCCTGTCTTTTCTCATGTTATTTTAGTGGAACAGATAATAAACTATTCATTGAAACATTTACATGCCATCGTTAATTCCACTTTTTGACAACGCATAGGTAATAGAGGTAGATTAGGCACCTGAATCAAATCTAGGAACGCTCGAACAATAAGTGATTCCTTTTTTATCCATAGTAAAACAAATTACTTCTGGTAATTAGTAATATAGTTTTTATGCACCTGATAACCTTATTTGTTATAGTGCTGTAAGATTCAAGCTGAGCGATTTCCTTCTTAAGACTTATAAAATGCTGTGCTGCTTTTTTCAAAATGTGCACTCAATCTTTGTAGTGACTATATGCGTAACCTGTTAATTTAAGCCTTAAATAGGAACAAAGTTCAAAAGTTGTCTATCCTCGGCATTTCCATTTCAATTGAATACAATCCACATATTTGTCTTGTTTCTCACTCTACTTTGTTCAGAAGGCGATGCAAAGCCCACGGATCTCAAGATTCATAATTTGATCCTAACGCTTTTAACTCTTAAAATCAGATTAATTTTTGAAGTTGCACGTCATTAAATTTTATTTTTTATGCATCGACGCAAAAAACAAACTTCTTGGTTGACAGTATTTATAGGATAATGTAGAATTTACATCCCCATTATGTGTTGATTATAGTGGTTTTATTTTTGTATTTTTGGTGTCATGGTATAGCGTTCTATATTTATAGAACTGTTTTATAATTCTTTTGAATGTATTTTATAAAAAAATTATGAAAACCATTTTTGCTCTCATTTAAATTTATACAAAATACTATAAATTCAAACTAATACGCATGTTCCACTTTTGAACTATTAAAAGCAAAGGCATTCAATGATCATATTTGAATTAATTTTTTTTAATTTGAAATTGAATAAAATTTATTTAAATGTATGCGATTAATCGTAAAAAAAATACAATAAAATTCATTGTTTTTCTTCTATTCGTTTGTTTTATCTATTTTAGAACTCATAGTAATTTAATTTAAGTATTTCCGTGTTACTCTGTTGGAACGAAACAATGTAGTATTGGGTTTGTTTTTAATGAATTTTATTCTCTCGTAAATTTCCAATGCCCGTTCATGCCCCTTTAGAATTTTAAACTTGTGTTTGAGAGTGAAATTTATCATTATGCACTTACATAATAAAGTACTATTATCGTTTATATCGTGTTAAGATGCAAAACGTATTGATAATCTTATCAAATTGTACAGATGACATTTGAAATAGAAATAAAGCTGAAATAAAAATAAAATTTCCAGTTTCTTTGGACCCCTTCCAAATAACTAATATAAAGCAGAAGATGTTTGTAAAATTGCCATCCATTTCTTTTGTATATTTGGAGACTGGAGTATACTTACAAGACCTTATATTGTTCAGTTTAATGCGCTTCAAATTGTTTTAAAATATATAGTTCAACTACTACAATTAACAATAAATTTAAAAACACGTATATGAGATAATATTATGTGCATCCACCCTTAAATTTTTATTTCTTATTATTATCCACGAAATAAATTCCTTGATTTAAATTAATCCATCCTCAACATTTTGATCGTCATCCAAATCCTGTTTTTATTATTTTTATTGGTAAGGTTTAATTTTTTTATTCTAATCTCCTGTTGTCATCATCAAACATTATCATGATAATTTCACATAGGGAGTCATTGTTACAAGTAAAACCGGCGTGCAATTTAACCATTTGTGTTGTTGAATTAAAAAACTTCCGTTTACGAGTATAAGTGATTTAATTTTTTTTTTATAAATAATTCATGGAGTGATAGAGCAATATCAGTTTGAATTTGTTTTATTGAATAAAACTTTGGGTAAGAATAATGAATAAATGGTTTCAAAAATTATTGTCAACAATTAGAAACATATCAGAGAGGTTCAAGTTTATTGTGTGGAAAACTAATATTATTTGTTTTGTTCAACAATTTTTTATGGTGAACATTATTGCAATAATTGTTTTTAAATCCTTAGCTACTCACTTTTTGTAAAGTCTGTTGTTGAATCATATAAATAAAACGATAAATATAAGATAATCTGTGTTTAACCAAGAACATATCGTAACTAATTTGGTTGTATTTATATGTGTATGTACTCGTGATTTTTATTTTTATTATTATTTTAGATAAAAATTTTATTAAAAGTTTTTATTTTTTTAGAATTTTAATTGATTATTAAGCTGTTCTGATCTCAAGGTTTTCGGAACCACCTTACACGTTTATATAGCGACCCACTTGGTCCAACACAGACGCCCTCTCTAAACCTCCGCTCCTAGCATGGAGAGCAACCGTTTGAGTTGCATTGGGTTTAAGTCGTTAATGACTCGCCATGGAACATGGTGTAGAATCACTAAGTATAATTTATAAGCAATATTTTTTCTACCTCTCTCAATCATATCAATCTAATTTTATCATCGTTACCGAGGTAGCACGGCATGGACCTAGAATTTCTGTACCCGTTTACTCTCTTAACTTGTTAATAATATTTTTATTGAACGAAGCTGATGAAAGCAGTTTTTGTTATTAAAGATCGAGATTGTAGATTCTTACGGATTTAAAATCATCGAAAGTTTTTACCAGTTTCGATCGTTAAATAATAATTTACATAGTTGTTATCAAATGAACGTACGAACGAAAGCAAAACATTCAAACTCTTTAAAAATTAAAATTCTTTGATTTACCTTTTCTTTTCCAACAACACATTTATTAGTGTGAAAAATATCACCTGTATTTTGTTATAAATATTAAAACAAGCTTTTATTTAAACATAAATAAACAATTTTGTTACAGCTTAATTGAGTTAAGAAAATGTAATTTCATTTGTGCTTTATATACACATACATAAAGTTATTAAAAAAAAAACAAAGTGTTTAATACTTCTTCTTGCTTGTATCCTCCAGTAACTGAAATTTATTTCCGACTTAGTATTGAGGGCAAAGTTCCGAATGGTTAATTGGTTTGAATTGTTAAATCTACTAACCAAAATAAGAGTATTAGACCCGGATAACAAAATACAAATAATAGTATCGAATATAATACCGAATCAAAGATGGCATGTGCGACATCTGAACGCCCCTGATGCTTTTAATGTTTTTAAACGGAAGCAGAGAGGTATAGAATGGATATCACTGCTCTGCAAAAAATCAGAAAGCCAATAATCGGCAAACAAAATTTGTGATAGTCACCCTCCTGTAGTGGTCACCCTTCTTAAAAAGAATTTGGTATTGGTTTCCATGTAGGTGCTCGCATATAAGAAGGCGTGATCAAATTCGTTTCGGTCAATGAGAGGATCTGCTACCTACGGAAATGTGGAACATATCATAAAAGCTCTCAGATTACCGGCAATCATGTTACTTATTTCAACGGTTTAAAACCTTAAAGAAAGGACTTCAAACTGTATCGACTTCTATTAGAAAAAGAAAATGGGTAGAGTAGAGCTTAAAATATTTTAGACACTTGAGGTACTTACTTTGGAAATTTTTTTAAGTATAGGGAGACAAGCAAAACTTAATAATATAATATTGTTAACCTTGGCTGAACGGAAGCTGTAATGATTTAGAGTTTCAAGCTGCTTGAAAGAGGTGCTAACTGAAAGACTGAGAAAGATGATTTAATTTGCAACGATGAACGAATTGAGGGAGTTGAATACTTTAAATATTTGGAATCAATACTTGACTTACCAGCGATTGAACTTTCTACTCAATTAAACCTATTTTTGGATCACCGCTATTTGTCAACAAACACCAAACTCAAGTTATACAAGACATTTATTAGACCGGTAGTGATGCATTCTGGAGGGTTCTGATAAAAAAGTTTGTATGTGCCCCAATTGGGTTGCTTGGTTTGGGTGTTTTCTACGACCAGTTTCGCAGTCTGTAATGATTAAAAAGATGCATAGATGCATAAAAGTTGCTTGGTTTGGGTGTTTTCTACGACCAGTTTCGCAGTCTGTAATGATTAAAAAGATGCATAAGTTACCCCAGGGAGTGAGCAACCGCGTAGTAAACCACTGATACAACGGGACACGGCCAGAATGAACGACATCGAAAAATCGTCTGACATGCTAATTTTATCGACTGTTGCAAATGTCCGTGGCAAATATTCGATATTGGTAAGCTGTGCAACAAATGAGAAAACTCCTATTCATTTTACTGCAGTAACCCTTCGCATCGGATCACGTCTAAATCCCAAAAAATAATTTAATACTTTAATTATTAATTATTATCAAGCTTTTGAAAGTAGAACAAACTAGATTTAAAAAATAATATAAGCATATAATCTGATAGAGGATAAGTTACGATACACAAAAAAATTCCTCTCAACTTTTATATACGAAATAAGTTTAGAAAAAAATTTTCTACTTAACTAACATATTATGCTTAAAAACGTAACCAAACAAAACGAAAGTTTGAAATAAATAAGAAAAATGTTAAAATAAAGTATTTAATAAATATTGTGGATACATCGGCTTTTCCACTGGAAATAAAATAAAAACACTCAAATAAAAAAAATCTACTACAAAAAAAACTGTCTAAAGTGGTGGTTGGTATTAACTTAGTTAAGAGATTGAATAAAAGCATAAGGTTGTTGTAATGATCAACTTGTTAAAAACAAGTAAAAAACAATAAACAAAAATTTTATTTTTTAAAAAGAATTTTAGTAAACAGAAACAAACATTAACAAACAAAAAATGCTTGTTGTAAGAGGAGAATAAAGCTTTAGAAAAACAAATCCATTTAAGTACTTTTTATGTATTTTTATATTTATACAAAAATATATAAAAAAAGAAAAATATATTCTTAATGATAAGTTGAATGATTTTCTTTTAAGTTGTTGAGATGAAAACCTTTGGTACAGCTCAAAAGTTTAAATTTTCTTTTATAAGTAGGAAATAAGTTGGTATTTTATGTTAATGAACGACTTGGTTTCAGATAAAAAAATTGTTTTGGTTTTTATTTATATTGTTATTTATTTTCCAAAAATATTCACTTAGAGGGAAGAGAGTTGTTCGTAAATTAATTCGCTTATACGACTTCTAAAATTTATTTTCAGGGTTTTATCTCGCAAATACATTTAAAGCATTGCGATGGTGAAATTGCGATGTCTGTCTACAACAGTTTCACAGCTGTCTCACACATTTGATGACTTAAATTAAATTAAATTTAAGTTGATTCCTTTTACATTTACAACATGTTGTTCTATTTACCTGTTCGACTTACACTAAAAACTAAGGAAAATATGAAACTAGCCAAATAGAAATTTAGGAACTATAACCACAGTAGATGTAAGATATGAGTACTTACAAATGAATTATTGTAAATCATATGTATTTAGATTTTGTTCGTATTTTCAAAATGTCTAGCGAGTTTACAAAATTCGAAATAGTGTATTATTTAATTAGGAGCTAAAGTGCTCCTTTTTGTATTGAGTCTATAGTTTAGACGATACGCAAAAAGTGACTTTAGATCCGAATAAAATAAACTATTTTTTTTGCAAACGTTTAAATTTTTTAGAAATATGAAATTAATACATCAAAATTTTTATAAATATGATTTATTACCGTCATAATTACGTCCAAAAAGTAAAAACATTTAAATTTGTATAAATAAAATTTTTTATCAAAGCAAGCTCCAATTCAAAATTTCATTATCCATTTAAATTATTTCTTATTTTTTGTTGTCATAGTTATACAATTTGTTTGAAAAAATAAATAACAAAAGTTACTTTACTGCCGCCGTAAAAATAAAGTAAAAATGGCTTTACAGCCGCTTTGATTATAAGTAAAAAATGTAAAACTTTAGTCTTTGGCTAACTCCCTAGCGGCAGTAAAACCGTTTTTTTAAAAAATTTTCTTTTGTAATGTTCGTAGATAAAACAAAATTTCACATTTTACGTTTTGAACTGAAAAAAATTCACCTTTCATATGTCACCTCACTTGACAAGATCAAAAATAATTTTTTCGCAATTTCTACTCTCAACCCCCTCCAAAGAATATTTGAAATTATAACAACCAAAACAAACTTTTCGTTTTTTATGCAAAATTTACAACCGTGAATTTTTTATAATTTTTTCTTTTGTAATGTTCGTAAATAAGGAAAGATAAAGGGATAAAAAAGTTTCATATTTTCGAAAATAAGTCGAAAACTATGTTTTCAATATTAAAAAAAAATTGTTTTGAGGCTTTTGTTTGTTAGCTTTTTTAATTAATTTTACGCGCAAATGATTTACAATTCATTAACATATTCTACACATCCTTGTTATCGTGGTGGAAGGCCCGTAAACTAAAATAAAAGCTCGTTGCTATAAAATAATCATGCTATTAGAACATTAATTTAGATTAGATTATATTAAAATTTGGTGGTTATATTTTGTACTGCGACCAAAATGATCTATTGTACCCCACCCTACTACTTCCTGGACCCAGTTAGAGCACCTCCTTCAGGAACTTCAGGATAAGGAGAGGGCTAAATTTATACCGGTAATGCCCGTCAATGTACTACTCGCCCAGATGAAACATTCTCGTGTAGATCAAGGCTCCACAATCTTTGAGAAGATGGGCTGGGGTCTCTTCTTCCAGAAGACAAAATTTACATTCGTCTTCCTGCTCCACCCCAATGTTCTTAGTTTAAAGTGTCCTGCAAGAACCCCTGTCAGCTTTCTTAGGTTATTCCTATTTAAACTACAGCACATTACTGCTCTCTTTTGATTGAACGATCCAATCAACTCCTTGGATTGCCTTAGATCCTCGATGTTATTCCAGGTTTTGGACCAATCCGTCATAATTGCTTAACTCATCCTTTCGTGGATGGCTTTAGTCCCCAGTCCACAAAACGGCTATGGGCCAACAAACGATGTTAAAGCACCTTGTTTTGCTAATTTGTCGGCTTCTTCATTACCTGCGATACCCGCATGACCAGGTATACAGTAAACTGTTACTTTGTTACTATTCCCAAGCTTATTTAGCTTGCTCACACAGTCTCCAACAATTTTGGATGTGATGGTGTATGGATTTAACGCATTGATTGCTGCTTGGCTGTCTGATAAGATAGCAATTCTCTTATTCTTAAATTTCTTTCTTAAGCAAAAGTTTGCGCATTTTTCGATTGCACGCATATCAGCCTGGAAGACGCTGAGGTAGGTGCCCATGGGCTCAAGTATTTGGTTTTCTGTCCAAATACTCCGGCGCCAAAATCTACCTCGGTTTTGACCCATCCGCGTACCATTTTATAACATCGTTACCCAGATGGTACGTAGTGTATTCACTGCTCCACTAAGCTGTTTTGCACAACTGCGATGTATGTTTCTTATCGAAGTTGTACTGCTTAATCATTCCGTCTGTAGAAAACTCAAGCAAGGGATTATCCCTTGAAAGACTATCCCGATATTTAGACTTTATGATCTTTCTCTTACCCATATCCTGCATGCCAAATCTCAGTATGGTTTCCCTAGCTACACTCCTAATCCGCAAGATGAGCGGAACCACTCCTAACAGCATCTCCATTAACGCGGTAGGACATGTCCTCATTGCTCCCGTTATGCAGATACAGGCCATCCTCTGCACTTTTTCCAATTCAGTTTTCCCAGCATTAAGCTGGGCACTTTTGCTCCATGCAACCGCTCTGTAAGTGATGGCTGGTCTCACTATCATGGTATAAATCCACCTTAGGATACCTGGGCTGCACCCCCATGTTTTACCCGCAAGGTTTTTGCATACCATTAGAGATCTTATCGCTTTGTTTACCACTACTTTCATGTGGCTTCTCCACTGGAGTTTGCTATCAAGAATTACTCCTAGATATTTATTCTCCTGTGCAAATTCAATTACGGAGCCCCTCATTATGATGGGTTTCATTTTAAGTTTCTTTTCTTGGTGAACGGGACCATCGTGGTTTTACTCAGATCGATTTTAAGTCCCACAGATGTGCACCAAGTATCTACCAGATTCAGTCCCCTCTGTACTATATCACAAAGTGTTTCTTCGAACTTACCTCTGGCAATAATAACAATGTCATCCGCATACCCAAATGTCCTGGGAATGCCCTGGTTACTGTATATAGTTAGGATTTCATCCACCACTAAACTCTACATGAGGGGTGATAAGACCCCCCCCCCCCTTGCGGACAGCCGTTATTGGTACCAAAGCTGATTTTGCAATCCCCAACCCCCAGTTTCTGCTACTCTAGTTTTTAGCATCTCACACATATCCAGTAAATAGTGGTGTTGTTAACCTTTATCTCACTTAGAGCCTTCCTGACCGCTCCATGTGCGGTGTTATCAAATTCTCCTTCAATGTCTAGGGTGGCACAGACAGCAACTTCTTTGTTGTCCACCGCCTCTCTTAATTCTTTCGTCAACGTGAACAGTGCGCTTTCCGTTGATCTGCTCGTTCTGTATGCGTGTTGACTATCTTGCAAAGGTGAACTCACCAAGGTTTTGTTTCGTATGTAGTTGTCGATCACCTTTTCCATTGTTTTTAACATGAAAGAAGTTAAACTAATGAGTCTATGAGACTTCGGCTGAGTGACATCTTTCTTACCTACTTTCGGAATAAATATCACTTTTACTCCATTGTTCTGGAATATGCCCAACCGCCAGACTGCTCCTGAAGATGCCCAGGAGGTGTGGTAACAGTCACTTCTGCGCTCTCTGCAGGAGAGCTGGGACTATATCTGTCACTCCTGGTGATTTGTATGGCTGGAAAGGGACTATGGCCCGCTTAATACGCTCTTCCGTAAAAAGTGAGGCAGCCACCCTCCAGTCCTCTGGGCTTGGTCTTTTAGAATTCTTCTTACCCGTGTCTTCTGTATACGCGCTTACGCTTTCCGGCAAGTGTGTTTCTAGAAGAAGAGCAGCTCTCTGCTGCTCATCCTCCGTATGCATACCATCCGCGGCGTTCTCAACGAAGTTTTAATCTCGACACCGTCCTTCGCCAGCCAAAGCCTTATGCCGCCTAGCCTTAGTTCTGAAGCTGCCCCTCTTTGCCCTCCTGATTTCTATATGGTAGGTAGTAAGCAGCCTGGTACACTCTTCTCAGTTTCCGGATTGCTTTGCTCTATTAAAGAGTCTCCCTACTTCTGTTCTTAATTTTGACAACTCCTTGCTCCACCAAAACGCTTCCTTCTGCTCTTTTACCTTAGTAATTGGGCAACTGGCTTCAAACGCCTTGGTGATTGCCAGGTTTACCTCCGCTACAGCTTGATCCAGCGCGAAGTAGTGTTTTACTGTCCCTCTGACAGTTACTAACTGTAGACCTTCTTTAAGGTTCTCCTCAAATTTGTCCCACCTTGTGTTCCTGGGGTTCTAGGGGTGATTCCTCTTTCGTACTATCCAGTTCAAACAGAATCATTCTATGATCCGACAGGGAAAGTTCATTTGATACTCTCCAGTTCTTTATGAACTGATCTACTTCGATGCTTCCTACCGTTAAATCTAACGCTTCCTGTCTTGCCCTTGTCACAAAGGTGGGTGTGTTCCCGACGTTAAACACGCTAAGGTTTTCTTTAATTAAAAATTCTAACAGAAACTCACCTCTCTGGTTTGTATCCGTACTTCCTTATGTCCCGTTGTGAGCATTTGCATCACCACCGATGATAAGAGGCCACCGATGATAAGAGGCCCTTGTTGCACCATTCCACCAGCCCCTGTACCTCTGTAGGCGGCATCTGTGTCCCATCACCTGCACAGTATGCCAATGCTCCGAGCGTGATGGTAGTTGATATGGCCACCAAGTCCCTGGCAAAAAATCTGAAAAACAAATATAACTAACGAAAAATGTGAATTGGAGTTTTTTTCTGAGAAACTTCAAACCATACCTTTGAATTGAAAAACTTCCAATTACTTCTTTACTTACTTGAGTTTAATTGATCTCAAAAATCCAAAATATAACTAATGTTTTTCCTAATCATAATGCACGCTCTGGGGACATTCACTTGGGCCACGCACAAACTTCCTGTTGCCTCCATTGGACGTTGTCGGAAGGGGGCGTATCTGCCCCTTCGTCCATCAACAACCTCTCCTCCTCCTCGGTCCCCACATCCTCGATGCTGCTACAATCCTCTGCAGTAGCATCCTCCACCTCTTCGACAACCATATTTACCACCTCATTGGAAGTCGTTAAGATGGTGACTGCCCCCCTTGTCGGTGATTGTATCTGAGGTGCTTCTTCCGAGATGCCACCTGTCGCTTCTCCCTCCGTTCTTTCCGCAACTGCCTTCCTTGGTCCGTGGACAAAGACTTTGCCAAACCGATAGTTAAGGGTATTCCCTACCTCTGATAAGGCTGTCTTTGATTTCTTGCTCATGTCGTCGATCAGTGCAGTCAGGAGCCAGTCTGTGTCCTCATATCGATTGCCCGACAGCTTCCTATCCTTGATGAACAAGCCAGCGTTCCCTTGGGAGAAAGACGGTAATCTTGTGAGGAATCGGAATATTATCTCCCAATTTCGTCACAACTGAATGTTTACCAACTTTCACTTCCAGTAAAACAGACACGAGCCACTTTACCATCTGCTCGTCGTCACACTCTACCATCACATAACCAGGTTTGAAATGAATCCCCCAAACCCGATCCTGTGATCAACACTACCTATTACTAGTTGGTTCACTAGCCCTGCCTTAATTAACCCCAGCTCCTCTGCGCTAAGCATCTTCTGGGGATAATCCTCATCCAGGATAGCCACCTTAACTGTCTTAATTACAACAGCGTAGCTGGTGCCTGGTCTGAGATGATCTTGCTCTCTGTCCTGACGGGTAGCTATCCTAGGCTCCTTTGCTGCTTTTTCCTGAGGCGTTGTAGTCTCTCTGGCACGCTTCGCATTCTCAGCTGCGACGGTTGAGGCCTTCCCTTTCCGTTCCAAAGCCTTCCGTTTAGAGCCCGCTGGAGACATCCCCTCATCGAGGAACCTTAGATACCACCTGGTACCAGCACCATTGAGTCCCCACCTCAGTGGGTCGTCCAGTCCTCCGGACTGGCCTAAAGGTCGTAGAGGTCTGCCTCTCTGTCTACTGCACCTTTTACTTGTCTTAGGTATAGTGCTATTTTATGCCGGCACGGAAGCTTTACTGGTCCCGGCCATAAAAGTATCATTTGCCGGCAGTACATTAATATCAGCAGCATGACGAGGGGACTCGCTTTTTATGTTTGTTTGTGTTTTTATTTTTAAATTTTTATTATTTTTTTTTTCATTTTGTTCCCACGAATTTCACCGGAAGGTAGGTCGACCAAGTCACACTGAAAAAAATAATCGGAGATATTAACAAAAAATAACAGTAAGTTTTACATAAAATATTGTAGGATTCCAGCCAACGCTTCGATTCGTAAATCAATCAAATTTAAAAACGTTGTTTTTACAAGCTTCTCGAGTTCCCGAATATACGTAAAAATAAATTGGGATTTGTAAAATCATTTACAAAACCGTTAGTAAAAATTACGATTTGGATGTAAAATTTACGACGCCCAATAGTTAAATAAACAAATTTTATTCGTAAAATT
>OY856186.1:334229779-334431426 GCA_963693315.1 Diogma glabrata | reverse complement strand
AGAAAGAGAAAGAGAAAGAGAGAGAGGAGGGAGGGAGGGGGGCTACCGATCCCTTTGGGAGGCGTATACTTATACGCTCTAATACCTTGACAAACTATAACATTTAACATTCTCCTCATTTCAGGTAGATCTTTTATAACAAAAATTTCTACTTTAATCAAGTCCGTATGGGTAGGTGCAAAACCCTCGATATTCAAACCCTGATTATTTGACGCCATAAGCAAAAAATAACTAACCTTACCGTATTATATTTCAAGACTAAAATAGGCACTAGGCAATAGGCACTAAATTTTTAAAAATTTATTTTGTTTTAAGTTTTATGTTTCAAAACGGCACTATGGCCGATCAAGAGTTTTGGTAGATTTTATTTTAGTTCTTTCGGTTTTATCTTTATAAAACATCTTTTATCTCTGTAGAAGGTTATTTACAAGATTATTAATCATAAGTAATACCGTTTTTATAAGTTCTAGTCACTAGAAATTAAAAGAAAAGTATTTGGTGTACCTGTAGAAATTGATTAATTTTTATTTAATTATTATTTAATCTAAAACAAACAAAAATTGTAAATATAATAATGTTATCAATTATGTAATTTGCGTCTGATCTGAAATAATTCATTCCAAAGAATATATTTAAATTTATATAAAATTACAATTAACTGAAGTAATTTTATACTAAAATTAGTAATTAATTACCGATAGTTATTAAATTTTGACAGATCTATATAATTTTCTTAAAATTAATCTTATGAAAATATTTTTAAAAATATAAACGATTTTAAAATAAGTATTAAATTGTACAAATTTAAATAAAAATTAAAAAGAATACATTTTAAAAATAAAAGTAATTTAATTTTTTTATTTTTATTAAATTGTTCTAATCCATTAGGAATTGCATCCAGCCTCCTGAAGTCTTGTTGAGAAGAATATATGCAGTTTAAAAACTTCCTTCAAAAGTTATGTCAATTCTTACAGGATTTTTTTTTACCTTACAAAGAAATGTTAGTTTTTAGAAAATTTAATTATTTTTCAATGAAAAACTTTGTTTTAAAAAAACAAGGATTTTGCGTAAAGCGGTCCTTTATTAAATTGGTCTAGTACTGACTGCCCCTGTTGCACTATCCGCAGCATCAATTTTGATTCAAAACCTTACATTTCCTGAAGAGCGAGTGAGCCGCTCCAGTTTTATTTCTTTAATCGCTGTTTCGATTTGTAGAGATCAGATGAAAGCTAATAGTAAAAAATTGAGTTCTACAAACATTTGTTTATGTTTATTCAATTTGGGCTGCAAACTTAATATGTGTAATTAAAATATAACATTGATCAGATAGAACAACAAAATCAATTCTTAGTAATGTCTTTTTGGGTAAATTATATTCACGCAACAACGAACTACGAATTATTGAAATGATTTTATATTTATAAAACCCTGCCCTGCACTCTAAATGTTTTTCTGCACTCGAGTACCACAATACGACAATATATTGAAACTCATTTGAGTGCGGAAAAGTGGGTTATTTCCGCACTGATTTTTCATTTCCGAACTGCTGCCAATTTAAAAGACGAAACGGTGCGATTGTGTTGGTAAACACTTTTATTAATAAAGTAGAAATGAATGAAAACATTACTTTTGACCAAAGCAGAAAGAGCAACTGGGCAAGTTATTGAATGAATATCCTCCAGGAATCGGTAGTTGTGGCAAAGGCTCTCCAACCACTTTCCAGTTTGTTCGGCTTGTTTGACTCGAAATTATTGTAACAGTTGTGCCGGCTGAAATATTGCCATTTTCAATGATTGATTCACTGGATTGGGTAGTGGTTGATGAGGTCGTTGAAACGTTATCAGCTCTAACAATTTTCGAACCCATGATGCTGTCAGCAATTTTACGTTTATTGTTGAGCGAATGTTGAATGTATTTTTCTGTAACCTAAGCAGACTCCCAACCACCATGTTGCTTAATTGTAGTTAAATTCACACCTGAATCTGCCAACAAGGATGCAGACGATCGACGGAAGCAATGACCAGTGTACTCACCCGGTGACGAAGGATTCAAGAAAATTGCAATTGTTTTCGGATAGCCTCCAATCATGTTAATGTCGATCGGCTATTTGATGCATTTGCCTTTACGAAAACCCAAAAAGAATCTGTCAGTGACAACACCATGAGGACGTATCCTGAATACATCTTGACAATGTCATACCAAATTTACGTCCCGATCACTTCCTTCGTTGATGACAAATTGTCGAATGATTTTGGTTTTCGTTTTCGGTACTGTAATTTTAATGCCATTGTCCATGTATTCGAGATCCTTTACGTTCAAATTCAACAATTCGCTTAATAAGGGGCACCTTAAAATTGTGAGGTTAGGAAAATGAAACAAAAAAATTATCAGTAAATTTTGCCTTCGTAGCCAAATAAACATCGTCGGGAGCGTCCTTCAGGAATTTGTAGATTTGTTCAATGGTGAAGATTCTTGATTTCTTCGCAAAATAATTGTCAATTTTACGCTTTTTAAGAGCTCGCAATTTGTTGAAGTTTTAGATATCGATGTTGTCCTTCACGTTCAGCGTGGATTTTAACATTGAGTATATGCTCCATGTAGTTGACGATTGGAGTTGTTTCATCTCGGTATCGAAAAAAGCAAGCAACTTATTATCGTCAATCACTTTAATTTTTTTTTCACTGCACCATTGTTTGAACGCTCGATACGTTTTTTCGTATTTTTCTTTGGATATTACCGGCAATAAACCTAGCAAAGCTCTTTCTGCTGCTCTTTCCAAATCGGAATCCTCCCGTAAGCTCATTTTTTACAATTTCTCAATAAAATACACGCGAAATGAAAACACGTTTGTAGTGTGGGAAAAATCAAGAATAAATGACGTTTTTTTCTTACATATAATCCAACTTGCATATTGTCAAGGCATTGTTGATCGATCAATACTTCGCGTAGTTTTTTTGTAGTGATTTTTTGTAATTTTTTTTTATTTTTTGTCTATTTTGGTACTCAAGTGCAGAAAACGTTGTGTGCAACTCGTTTTGAAATGAATTTTTTTCAGCATACGTCCTAATTTTCAATACTCGCTTCACTCGTATACGTAAACTTACGACTAGTGCTGAAAAAATCTTTATTTCAAAACTTGTAGCACAAACTCCTATTTACATTCGGAATTAAAAACACGTTCCCTGTTTAAGTTATTTAGAAAAATTACTATGCTGTTGTCAGCCAACCATATAATTTTATAGGTTAAACTTATCAACATAATCAATTTTTAACAAGCTTTCAATGTTATCTAAACATTTTTAAATTATAAAACGAATTGCCATAATGTTTAGAAAAAATTAAAGCGTAGAGAAAATATTATAATAAAGTAAGTAATTATAAATTAAGTAATTTTAATCTTAAAATAAATAAGTTATCTCGAACAAATTAAATATTAACTTTATTGAAGTTGTCAATCTGTAAGTAATATTACATGTAACATTTGTGTTTTTATTATTGAACTAAGATAAATTATTCTATTTATTTATATCTAGACAATTAAAATATTTTGAATATTTAGAAAAGCATGTCTGCGTGTTTTGTATAATACTAATTAATATGGTGTTCATATAAAGGTTGGAGGAAAGCTGTCAGTTGTGCGGAGTACCTTGACAAAAAGGTGGGGCGTTATTTGCTGAAGTTAACCTAATAACACAACCTCAAGTAATTTAATAATCGCAAACGAAAAGGAAGAAATTCACATATATAGGTAGAACGGCATAAATATCAGAGTTTAAATCGCTTCTTATATCACTCCTTTACTGTTTCTTATGAGCGAATAACTTAAAAAAATATAACAGTTCCCAATACAGGAGTGAAAATGATAAAATATCAATGAATAATATAAATAATTTTTTAAAAAATATATAATAAAATATCGTTTTTACTCCTAAATTGAAATAAATATTTTCTTTCCAATACTCACAGATCTAATTTTTCTTACAAAATGTTTAATTTTGCAAGTATGTGATGTTATAAAAATATGTAAAAAAAATAAATAAAAAAATTTAAAAAACACACTTTTTGAAAAACGAACTAAAAAGTAGAAAACAAATTTTGCATTAACACCAGCGTTAAGTCTTTTATAATTATATTTCCTTTGAAATTGTTAGAAGAAAAAATATTTAAATGGTATTTAACACATCTTAGCATAGATGCAAATATTAAATTTTTGACTAATTCAAAATGCTAATCTTCGATTGACAAACAGTTTTCCGTTCCCATTTGTTACATAAAATAAAAGTGGGTGGTTAATATAGAAAAGGAACAAAAGTATTTTATGTTAATCTCTAACAAGAGAAACTACCAACGTTTATTTCCTTTCCTTTCTGAATGCGGTGAATGTAAAATAGGTGAATGTAAAAACATTCGTTTATTGGGTGTCACAGTTTCAAATGACCGACTCTGGAACGATCATGTAATGGCGATGGCAAAAAGCGCGTCTAAAAAACTCGGCCTCCTAAATAGATGCAAAAAATTTTTCACTCCATACCAATTGCTCCATGTTTATAAGTCCTATATTCGTCCCGGTATGGAGTGCTGCTGTCAAGTTTGGGGTGCTGCCTCTGTTTCCATCTTGGCCCTCTTGGACTCTGTTCAAAAGCGAGCTATACGAATTGTGGGTGATCGAACTTTGACATCAAAACTTGATTCCCTACAACATCGTCGCACTGTTGCTGACCTCGTTGTTTTTTACAAATATCGTCATCAGCAGTGCTCAGATGAAATCAGCGGCATCATGCCTCAAACTTATTCTTACCCCCGTTCCACTCGGCAATCGGCTGCCGCACCCGGTGTAACGGTAAAGATCCCGCGCTGTCATACTGGCAGATCGCCGAGAGACTTCTTTGTCCGAACTGCGTATTAATGAAATAGTTTTCCTTAGTCTCCGGTGGCTGCAACCCACAGATGTTTAAAAATAGCGTTAATCTACACCTTAGAACGCCAGTTGTTGTGGGACCCAGGTCTAGACCTAGGTCTTAAAAGGTATTTATGTGTTGTTGTGACACATATTCTAAACCCTATTACACAACACATTTTATTAAAAAAAAAAAAAAAATGGGAAGTTACTGAAAAATGAATCACAAAATTCCGCCCATCAAAGCTCTCAAGAGTCAAGTTAAATAAAAGTGTGTAAAAAGGGTGACGAAAAGGTACTAATTTTCTTCTTTTGCAAATGAAACGAAAGAAAATAAAAATAAAACAAAAACTCCAAAAAAGTGACATCGAAAAACTAAAAATATTACCCTTCGAGAAAGAACGATATTAAAATTATAAAAATTTTAATTTATGAATACGTTTTTGAGTGAAATGAGTGCTCGAATGAAACAAAATTGTAAAATATACAACTTTATCAATTTCGGACAAATGTTTTTACAATAATGATATTATTGTTTTAAATTCTGGTACTTAAAAACATCTTTTTTCCAATAAAATATGCTGTGTTAAAGAATGGATAACTAAAACATAAATACCATATCACACACGAAATATGACATAAGCATAAGCCTCTTACTTTATTTTTATTTTGATATTGATACCATGTTGACCGATTTATTTTGCTATATATTTCGAATGATTAATTAACGAGCAGATCTGAAAACATACATTCTAAACAATGTAAAGGAAAAGTGTCCTCCGTTGTGAATTGAACCCGGACCCTTGAATTACAAATCTAACACTTTAACAACTTAGCTAAAACGGCAACAGAGCGTCCTGTTAGAACACATGTCTATATTTTTAGATTATTCATCTTCAATTCAGAGCATATGTTTGTTTTCTTTCCTTTAAAACGTTCCAATTGACTCTTTGGACTGTATTATACCCATGGGACTAGGCAAATACAATTCCTTCTCTCTCTAGCTTCTCATAATTTCTTGGATGGATCCTGTATTTGTTCACAAAAAATATTTCAAGTCGACGAATTGTTTTTCTGCCAACTCGCTAGTCTATCTGCTTCGTCATTACATGCAGTATCTGTATGACTGACCTTTGTGATTGAAATGTTATTTTTTATTTTTCTTTATTTTCTTCCAGATGGAATGAAATTATGCAAAATAAATTGTTTTAAAACAAACATTATTCAAATTTCAAGACAGAATTTCTGTCAAAATTTACTCTAGTAAGATAGCAAAGTAAATTAAATATTTTTAATTGATTTGCTGATTCAATTTCAATTTCGGAGAGATATGTTACGGCATGAGTATCCAGTGCTCATTTGCTTAGTGTCTTGACGACAAGATGATAATCCATTTGTTTTGATAAGTTCTTGTAAGATTAAAGTCTGGGCATCACTGAGGATCATTTAGCATTCTTCATGGGTTAGTGTACCATCGGTGTTATTTTATTACCCTAACGAATTTTTTCAGCACATGCATAGATGGTGACCAGCCGACGGCAGTGTTGAATATTACTGCTTGTGAAGGTGGCTGTATCCTTTACTTCTGTAGTATTCTGAGTAACCTCTTGGTAGTAGATACCCTGAAAAATTCAAAGAAATCCAATTACATTTTTCGTGTCTTATTAAAGAGCGATTAATAAACTACTTTTCGTTGCATCAATTAACAATTTATTAATATTAAAAAAACATAGAAATATTAAAAAATTATTCATTGAACTAACGATATGGTTCATTGAGCCAACAAAAGTAGTCTGATAATCGATGTTTTTAATATAACGAACAATTTTATATGATTTTTTTTTCAGTGCAGGCTCTTATGCTTTCTTCTTTTACCACCCTTGGACAAGATGCTGGACTCTGGAGCTACGCAACACTCACTGTCCCACTCATCCAATGACTGTTGTTGTGTCCGTCACTTGCTGATCACTGACCATAGAAGAGGTGTGCTCCTAAGAACATTGCTTGAGTCCTCACAACTTCCGTCGTTGTTCTCTCGCTTAGTTATTTTTTGATTGTTAGTATTTATTTAATATTCATGTTGTTCCTACAGTTGTTAGGGAAATTACGGTTCACCGTGTTAGAGCTCTGTAACAGTAGCACAAACTGTTCTTGGAGGTTGCCAGGTATTTTAGTTTGCAACTAGCGTGTGTATTTGCTCGTGCGGGAGACTAGTGGGCAATCGATTACCAAAATAATTTTTAATTTTTAGCTTGCATGCAAATCTGTCAAATCGTATTTTTGTTGTTGGTTTAATTCTCTGAGAAACAAACGGTTCTTCCCATATATTCGTGGGTAACTTTTCCTTTTGATTCAAAATTATATAACTAATACTAGTTTTTTAAATCTATATAAGAGAAAAATCTCACCCCAAAATAAGGATAATTTAACAAAAACAGTTCGATTTTCTTTTATTATAAGCAATCATAATTACATATCTTAGTTTTTATATTACAGCAATGAAAAAAAAATGCCAATAATGAAAAAAGTTTGCCTAAAAATGTCCATAATATACTTTGAGAAAAATTGCGTTAAAAAATGTTGCTTGTCCTTTTTAAAATATTTTCCTTAAATAGTCACTGAAAATAGATCAATGAATTAAAACTACTCTCGTAAATATTGTCACTGTATAAAAATTAGCTCAACTATGAAGATTTATAATTTAATAAAATAAATTATGGTAATAAATATAAACATTGAAAAACAAATCAAAATGGATAGAACGATTTTTTGGGAAGCAAAAGTCACAATTATTTTTTCATACACCTTTTAGTGAAAGGTTTACTTACTTCTTACGTAAAGGTAAGTGTAGGTCGAGAAAGATTTTTTGATTTCGGTTGTTTTTTGTGTTTTTGGAAATTCTTATATTTTTTTTTTAATATTTTTTAATGTGTCTTTTATAATATTGTTTAGTTTTTATTTTTCTGTTAATTTTTTAATTCAATTCATATTTTTTCTTTTCAATACATGTGTTGTATTGAGTTTCAATTTTGTGATTTAAGTTTTTAGTTTTTATTGATACTATTTTTATTTTTTTTTTAATATTTTTAGTTTTTAAAATTGTTTTATAATTTTTTTTCGTTTTATTTGCTTATTAAATTTTTTAAATTAATTCGTTTTTCCTTTTTTCCAATATATATTTAATAAAGATGATAATAAAAAATTTAATAATGAAGATGTAATACATATTTCAATTATTTTCTTCAAAAAGAAAAACTAGTCCCCTTGTTTTCTCCAAACTTATTTATAATAAATAACTTTATTAACTTCATTATTCGAAATAATTTCCCTATGTATATACACGCATAACATTCATAATCCACTTGTTCTATATTCCGTCATTGTAGAGCGTAACCATGTCTTATAACGCTTTTTAAAGAACTAAAGGGTCGTTTTTTCGTTGCTGTATGCAGGTTAAATAATCAATTTTCGTCGGATTGATGGAACAAATTCTGCTGCTCGCTGACTTAAAACCAATATTTTCTTGGCCGCTGAGATACTCGAAGTGCTGTTATGAAGCTCTATAAAATTATAAAAATTAGCATAAGAAATAAATATTACAGATATTTAACGACCCAATAATACAATAATGAATTTTAGGCTAAGATAGCAAAACCAGGATTGGGCAATTGCTTTCTCTCCGTTGTTGCCCTTCTTTACCTTTGCGTAATTCCATATTTACGGATTGTATTAAAAATAATATATTTTCCTACAAGAGATGAAAACATTGTTTTTTCGCAAGTAAACATTTGGTCACGAGACGCGCTAGCGTCGAGTGAGACATGCTTAGGAACGAAAAACGTTTTTATCTCGCGTAGTAAATGCAATTTTTTCTATGATAGTAAATATATTATCGATATTTATACTTTAAATTATAAAATAAGTTTTTGACAACATCTCATTAAAAATTCGTATTCTATTTTTTCATGGTTGCTTTGTTTAAAAAAACTTTGTAAAATTATATGAAAAACCATAGCAACTATACAATTTGTTATTCTTTTTACACTGTAGTTGAAAAAGAACCAATTTTTTTCAACCAATTAGGCGTGATGAAAATAGAATTTCTATATGCTATTAGAAGAATTATATTTTTTTACGATAGCATGTAAAAAGTCTATTTTCATATGCAGGTTTAATCCCCTTCCCCTGTGAAAATGTGTTTTTTTCCACTAGTGTAAAATTATTTTCGCTAAATAACCAATTGTAGTTGCTATGGTATTTTTATTTAATTTTACAAAGTTTTTAAAGCAAAGCAACCATGAATCAATATATAATGAATTTTTAATATTGTTGTGTTGCCGATTTCTAATTTAATAGTTTATAAAAAATATTGTTTATATGTTTACTATCGTAGAAAATAGTACATTTTGCTACTTTGTCGTGAGTGAAAATTGTTTCACGATGCGCGGTAGAGTGGAACAATTTCATGAACGTTAAATGTCTCGTATAGGAAATGTAATTTTTTCTATGATAGTAAATATATAAACGATATTAAATTTCACTTATTAAATTAAAAATCGACATCATAACATTCAAAATTCATATTCGATTTTTTCATGGTTGCTTTGTTTTAAAAATTTTGCAAAATTACACCAAATACAATACATTCAATACATATTTTTACTAACGCAAAAATTAAAACTAAATACAAATGCGTCTTCAATATAGAATTTTAATTTTACGGAACAAATAGCGTTTAGGTTTAAGCCTAAATTCGGGTATACTTATTTCTTGCGTAAAAAGAATGTACAATATCTTATTTAACTGAATTTAGATAAACAAAATAATTAACTTAGACAATTTTTTTATTATTATTTTAATTTCGATGAAATGTAAATATTTCAAATAACTCCAACAAGCGCCGTAATCTCTAAATAAAACTTATCTTAAATTTTATTATATAGATCATTATATAGATATAAATCATGTTTTAATTGAATGATATTGTTTTCTTTTGTTTTGATTAAAACAATAAACAGTTTTTAATTTTTCATTTGTTTAAGATTAAATTAAGATAATTTACCTATTTTAATTAATTTTATCATTAAATCAATATATAAACTCATTGCAAGTCGACGAAGATGAAATATTAAGAGAAATAAGGTATTTGAAAATTTTAATTAAGTTTATGGCCATTTTGGAACATTAGCATTTTTTTATTTGGACTCAATATTGGCCGGCTTTGACAGTGAAATCAGTTAATGACCAGGAACATAACTCCGCAAACTAACCATATAGGATCAGAACATGAACAATATGCTAGTCGTGTGCTTTAAAAAAATCAATAGGAAAATAACTATTTATACTTATATGTGAAACACTTCTTATGAAATTATACAAACTATAGACATTTCAAATGGATAGCTCCAATGACTTTCAACTAAATCATAATATCAGAAAGCGAATCAGAACCATATCAGTAACAAATAGGACTATGGCAAAGAAGAAACTTATTAGAAGCACGAAATACGATCAGGGAGTTTTTCATAAACGAACTAAAAACTTTATTATCCCAAACAAACTTCCGAAAAAAAATCGAAATTCTCTTACATGTTCGAATCAAATTGCTCACAAGGTTCTAATTTAAATTCAAATCTATTCAAATTTCAGTCTTGTTAACTATAAAAATTTATTCTTATGAAACAATATGATGGGCTTTTCAAATAATATTTTTTAAGGCTTACAATATTTTTACAGCTTTTACAGCTTTTTACAGCTGTTTGAACCAACCGATTGACGAGTAAAACGGGGAAAATATGTCTGAGGAATGATGCATTCAATTTCATTTGACTACTGCTGGCTACGGTATTTATAATAAACAACAATATCAACAACAGCGCGACCATGGAATCAAGATTTGATGTTAAATTTCGATCTGCACCCATAATTAGTATACAACCTTTTGGAGCCAGCTCCAAGAGCGTCAGTATGGAAACAGCATCCAGCATATCGGGAGACGCAAAACTAACCCTGGAATTTGATAAAGGATTTTAGTGAGTTTACAAAAATTATTATCAATTTAAAGTTATTGAACAACATACTTTGATTTAATATTATTGAAACAAATTAAACAACCCGCAAACCGTAAAGAAATTGGCGAAAGGTTCTTTCACATTAGCTGTGTTTTATTCATTCTGGTCAGGTTCAAGATTTGAGTTTTTACAAGTAAAAACAACAACAACATAGCCCATATATTTATCGAGTTCATGATTTGTGACCTGTATAAATTTTAGTTACATTTGCAAGAGATGGCGCATACGTAGTAATGCAAGAGATGGCGCATACTGTACATATATTGATATTTTTATGATGAAAATACGTTATTTGCATCTTGACCTTCAAAATTATCAAATTAAATTCAATCAACATTTGATTTTGACTTTTACAAAATTCAGTGCAGACCAAATTTCAAAATTTTTTTTTTATTTGCGTGATCCACACGTTTTTTTCAAACCTTGAACCTGAGACGAATGAATAAACACCTTTATGTATTGATACATTAATGAATGAAATATTTTAAGTCACTCTTCAAAATATGTGAATGTCAAATTTCCTATAATCAAGACACAAGATTTTAGATTGGTTTTCAGTTTCAATAAAAGTAATAATTTTGACTTTCGTTCTTAATTCTGATCTTACACTTCGAAGTTACTAGTTCTAAATTAATTTACAATTAAATCGTAAGATAAACTTTCATTTAAAAAATTAAAAGATAAAAATTATATGCAAACAAAAAAATTGAAATCATATATCTTTTATAATCTAAGTTTCAACTTAAAGAAAATAATATTTTTCCTAAAGAAAACAATGTCAGACCAATGAATTTATGATCAAGAAAAAAATCGTTGTTTGTCTTACAGATGAAAAAGTATTTGAATTGTCGTATACGGAATAAATGGTGAAATAATATTTTGAATTTACCTGCTGAAACTAGTAAGTCAACCACCGAAAATCGGTTTACTGGTGAAATAATTATAATTGATAACAAAAATGCTAGATAGTTATACTATTTGTTTTTGGATATTTTGATAATCGCATAAAATTCCCTTTCAATTTCAATTTCCGAATTGGAATATTATTATTAAAAGAGTTCGAGCCATAATGTTCTCAGTAGTCGAACGGCTTCCCAAATAAATTCCTATATACAAACAAGATGACGAAAGAAGAGTTTGACTACACCCAAAAGGATCGATTCGCGAACAATGTCATTTTGGAGTGAAGAAGATGGAAGAAAGCGAAAACAAGAAAAACAACAACATCAAGCGAAACATGTGTTAAATCTGCGAAAAATGTGTGAAACTTGTCGACAGTATTGTATCCCCGGTATGTTGCCCGAAAGGAAAAGAGGAAAGAAGGTCGGTTTCCGGCTTTCAATACCAAAAGAAGATGTACCACTTATGATCTACTCAGAGGTAAATCGGGTTAATAAAAAGTTTTATAAATACATATTTTCCGTAATAGATGCGTTTCACGGTCAATGGTCAAGTCGAGACGAGGTCTGTGAAATCATCATGCTAGACCTATTGAAGTTATTCTTAGTCGACTTGGGGGATTGGTGTATATTCATTTTTAAGCTTCAAACAGTATCTGAACCACAGTTGGCAGAGAGATGTGGAAAATACGCTATTGGAACCATTGATTATCTGATGAGAATTTCCAATGACGTCATTGGTAGAAATTCTGAAGGAAGAAGTCGCCAATCGTTTCATACAAAAAGAAATATGTAACGACCAAAATAAACTGTTCATTAGACATTTTCTTTTAAAATCTAAAACTGACAGAACTTACAATAATCACACATTCATTTCGTACTATCAGATTCATTTCATAAATAATATCTGTATATTTATGACGTTCCGCTGTAATGCATATTTTTCATTTAAAAAACATTTAATTGTTCTTATATTTTGATGTATAATCAATTGTTTTTTAGGGTTCCGTACTTTGAAAAAGTATAAACGGTCGCCTATTGGTTAGACTTCGTTGTCCCTCCGTTATTTATACATAATCGATTTACTCACAAAATATAAGTGAACTTTTCCCACGTCTGCTGATAACAAAAAAATATCAAATATTTGTTTTTATATATTTTATGGACATGCTATCTCCTTATAGCAAAAACAAAGTTTTTTTAAGGAATCGAGTTTGGTTTAGAAAAATTGAAAACCATGGAAATATTTAAAAAAAAATTTCAATGAATTTTCAACTGCTTATTTTTTGAGTTATTGCCAAAAACGAGTGTTTTTTTCTGTCCCCCCCTTAACTTCATTACGAAAGGAAGAATCACGGCTGTAGGAATTTTGCATTAAAAACCGTGTTTTTGTTCTCCTTCTTAACTTCGAACATTACAAAAGAAAAAAATTTATGAAATTCATGGTTGTAGGAATTTTGCATGAAAACCGTTTTTTTGTTTTGCTTGTTATAGTTTCAAATATTTACTGGAAGGGGTTGAGAGTAAAAATTTCGAAACCAATTTATTTTTGATAATTTCAAGTGAAAGGGGGGTCATATGAAAGGTGATTTTTTTTGTAGTGCAAAACAGTTGTTTTTTAATCCTCGAAAAAAGCAGAGTTCTCGACTTAGTTTCCAAAATGTGAATTTTTTTTGTCCCGCCCATCTCTAGGGTCATTACAAAAGAAAAAATACAAAAAAATTCACAGGTGTATGAATTTTGCTAGATCAAAACTAAAATTTTTTTTGGTTGTTATAATCTCAAATGTTCATTGGAGGGGGTTGAGAGTAGAAATTTCGAAAAAAATTAATTTTGATCATGTCAAGTAAAAAGGGTCATATGAAAGGTGATTTTTTTTGTAGTGCAAAACATTTTTTTTGTAATTTGCGACAGCACCGGTTTGGCTTAATTTTAAAATTGTGTTTTGGAGAAGAACTATTCTCGTAGAATAATATATACACGAAATCTTCTACGAGCGAGGGTAAATTAAAAATTCCATGAAAATATCATATCAACTATATAGTTGAAAAGGGCCATCTTACGCAGTTATCCCTCTATATGAAAGTAGATATTTCATATACCATCGTATAAAATGTCTTTCTTACATATCTATAATGACAAATGACATCAACTTTTCTTTACGATCTATCCAAAAGTTTTTAAACATTTAGAACAAATTTGCTTGAGTGTCTTGTCGAACTTTCATATATAGACACAATCCCCAGAATATCAATAAAAATTCTCAAAACCTCTTATATAATATATGGATGGGCTGAAATCTCACAGCTCTGAGATATCAAGACTTCGGTCTGGGTTAGGGATTTTGATATAGTTTTCGTCAAAAAACTTTTATGAGGACATGGTTTTTAGTTTTGGGCAGCGATTATATCAAACATAACTCTTTGTTTAAGTACAAGTATTTTTTATCTCTGTTTAGAAATTTATTACAAAACTAACACGAAACATCAATACGTTCCCGGAAAATTATAATCAAAATTCCAAAAATATTGTTAAATTAAATAGAATCAAACTTTTTCAAAATTCCAAAAATATTTCAAAAATTTGAATAAAATCAAATATTTAAACTTTTTCTAAATTCCGATGATATTCAAACTTTTCAAAAATTCTAAAAATATTGCAAAAATTATTACATAATCAAAAATTCAAACTTTTTTCAAAATTCCAAAAATTATAAAATTCAAAATGTAAAATTTTTCAAAATTCTAAAAATATTCCAAAAATTCTTACAAAATCAAAAATTAAAACTTTTTCCGAAATTCTAAAAATATTGCAAAAATTATTACAAAATCAAAAATACAAACTTTTTCAAAATTCCAAAAATATTTCAAAAACTATAACAAATTCAAAAACTTCCATATCCAATTTCATTTTCATTTACATTTACGTCATAAAAACAGCTACATTTTTTTTCCAAAAAATTGGCTAAAAAAATAAATGAAATCATTTTTTGGCACACTTGACATTGTTTTTTACAAACTTATAATGCCATAATTCTCTATAATAATAATAAAATTTCATTTCAAACAAACAATTTTATTTTTTTCCATTATAAGTTTGTCAAAAAAATAATGTCAAGTGTGTCAAAAAATGATTTCATTGGTTTCTTTAGTCAATTTTTTGGAAAAAAATTGTAGCTGTTTTTATGACGATAATGTAATTGAAAATGAAATTGGACATGGAAATTTTTGAATTTGTTATAATTTTTGAAATATTTTTGGAATTTTGAAAAAAGTTTGTATTTTTGATTTTGTAATAATTTTTGCAATATTTTTAGATTTTTGGAAAAAGTTTTAATTTTTGATTTTGTAAGAATTTTTGGAATATTTGTAGAATTTTGAAAAATTTTTAATTTTTGATAGTATTATAATTTTTATAATTTTAAAAACAGTTTCCATTTTTGATTTTGTAATAATTTTTGCAAAAATGTTTGAATTTTAAAGAATTTTTGGAATATTATTGGAATTTAGAAAAAGTTTAAATATTTGATTTTATTCTAATTTTTGGAATATTTTTGGAATTTTGAAAAAAGTTTAAATTTTTGATTTTGCTATAATTTTCGCAATATTTTTAGAATTTTGAAAAAAATAGAGTTTTTGAGTTTTATATACCGGGTGATTTTTTTAACCTAAAACTTTCAAATATCTCGAAAAATAAGCACTCTACGGAAAAAATGTACATATTTGAATCTAAAATAGGAACCCCATTTTTTATTGCAGATACGGATTCAACGGGTAAAAGTACGTACGATTTGACTAAAAAATTTTGTTCGATTCATGATAGATGTAAATTGGCCTGCCAGATCACCAGATCTTACTTCGCCAGATTTCTTTTTGTGGGGTTATCTCAAAGAGAAAGTTTACAAACAAGAACCAATAACACGTGAGAATATGATTGGGCGAATCAAAAATGCTTGTGCCAAAATTCAAGCAGACACACTTCTCAGTTGTGTACAGTCATTTGAAGAGCGGATTAATATGTGCATTGAAGTTGAAGGCCATCATTTTGAACACTTATTTTAAGCTAAAATTTATTTATTCACCAGCCATTTACATTAATAAACTTTTTACAATGAAAACGTGATATTTTCATTTCAAATGTATTACAAAATCGTAGGCATATGTTCTAAGTAAAAGAAATCGAAAAAATTAAATTTCGTCGATTACAGCGCCATCTATCATGAATCGAACAAATTTGTTTAGTCAAATCGTACGTACTTTTAGCCGTAGAATCCGTATCTGCAATAAAAGATTGGGGTTCCTATTTTAGATTCAAAGTTACCCCCGCCCACCTACAAAGAGGGGGAGTGGGGGACTATTTTTTTGAACTAATGTGTTTCCCCCGCGGAATGATTAAATTTTGAATATGGACATTTTTCCCGTAGAGTGCTTATTTTTCGAGATATTTGAAAGTTTCAGGTTAAAAAAATCACCCTGTATATTTAGAATTTTGAAAAAAGTTTCAATTTTTGATTTTGTAAGAACTTTTGGAATAGTTTTAGAATTTTGAAAAATTTTAAAGTTTTTATTTTATTATAATTTTTGGAATTTTGAAAAAAGTTTGAATTTTTGATTTTGTAATAATTTTTGCAATATTTTTAGAATTTTGGAAAAGTTTGAATTTTTAAGAATTTTTGGAATATTATTGGAATTTAGAAAAAGTTAAATATTTGATTTTATTCTAATTTTTGGAATTTTGAAAAAAGTTTGATTTTATGTAATTTTTACAATATTTTTGGAATTTTGAAAGAAATATGAATATGTGATTTTGTAATATTTTCTCGAAACTCTAAATGGAGAGGTTTTTGAGTAGTTTGCCGATTGTATAATATTTTCACTAAATTATGTTAATTTATGATATTGTTACGATTACAGAAAAATCTAGACGATTACGGTCACTTCTAGGAAAATCAAATCAAGTTGTTGTCTCTTCTTAGAAATAGGGTCAACATAAACGATTTTATGAATCAAATCAACATAACGTAAAATAATCGAATATTCTAATATTTTCTCAAGGTTTCTGGAAAGTGATGTCGAATTATCCAGAAGTATTGCAGAAGGTATATAAGAAAATTACTTCTTGTAGTTTTTAATTAGTTTATTTTAAACCTGCGATTGTGAAGTTAAAATTATAAAAGTGATTTTTAAATTAGTGAATAAAGTTATAAGTGTTATTGAGTAGAAATAAATTGTGTATTATTTTGAACGTTGAGTTACTGGAAATTTCTACAATAAACCGTTGGAGTTCTGAAGCTGTTAAAAGAATATTCTAGTCAGGAATATTGTTTGGTGTATTGTTTTCCTGTTCTTGTGGAACAATTAAGGTGTTGAATACTTAATAAAACCTGGTGTGTTTGCTTACTAATCAGTGATCGAACTCAGGAAGAGATTGGGAATTACGTTTATCGAATTGTGAGTTAGGCCAATTCGAAGGAAGATTGGAAAAACGTAACAATATGTTATAATTTTCCGACAACATATTGATGTTTCGTGTTAGTTTTGTAGTAAATATCTAAACAGAGATAAAAACTACATGTACTTTAACAAAGAGTTATGTTTGATATACATCGCTGCCCAAAACTAAAAACCATGTCCTCATAAAAGTTGTTTGCCGAAAACTATATCAAAATCCTTAACCCAGGCCGCAGTCTTGATATCTCAGAGCTGTGAGATTTCAGTCCCTCCATATTTTACGTTTAAATTAAGAATATGTATAACCTCACTACACCGCAATCCGTATAAAAAAACCCGCGATTTCAAAAGCAAATCGAATTAGATAATCAAATTAAATTTTATACTTTCTCTATCCCTTTTATCGTTATTGTATAAAAATCCTTAAACCGTAAATATAAAAGAAAAATAGTTAAATAAAATTAAGTAGGAGGAAATGAAAATATTTTCACATTAACATTTATTTTATTATATTTTCATTTCGTTTTTACTAACTTCCCATTTTCTTTTAAAACTCTTTCAAATTAGGGTGACATAGTCATGGAAACAATTTTGATTTGAATAAATTTCATTTTATCTACCGAAAGCCAATTTTTCTTTCATATTTTTTCAATTTCAATTCCTCAAAATAATATTATGAAAATCTTTTTCGTTTTCCCCCCCATTTAGTTTCTGTTGTTTTTCTTCGTTTTGTAAATTTTCTTTTGCATAAATTTGTCTCATTTTGATACGAAGGTTATATGAAATGTATATACAGTTGTGAAATGGTTATATGAAATCTATATACAGTTGTGAATCATAACTTTAGATACAAATTTTGAATAAATATGTATGTATTGAGTTGAGTATAGATTCTGCGCGGTAAAAAAGTGTTTTTAGGTAGAATAATATTTTTAAAAGGACACGCCTCTAAATTTATATAGCATATTCTGTGGTTTTGGTTAGAGATTTCACATTTTTGTTGTTTTTTCCAGAGTTGGTTTTTGTTTGATTCTTTTTGTTTGATTCTTTTGAAAAGGTTATTCTTTTTTTATTGTAAAAAATTTATTTAAATACAAAAATGTGTTGGATATAAAATAAATTGTTTTTGTGACTTATATAAATTTAGTTTTGAAATTAGAAAATTATCTTAAACGTATAAAAGTTGTTATTAAATCTTTCAAAGTGGATAAATTGACAAGCAAATTTTGTTCTTATGCATTCATTTGTAGAAACACAGTTATGTCACCCGACGGCTTTTTGTGGTCGTTTTGAATGGATGTGAAACACAAAAGACTGCTGCATGGATGTGAAACACATATACACAACAAATTACAAGCCAACTACAGGTGTTTGTGAACAAATGCTTAAGACGACTGATCAAATGATTCTGGTCCAATATAATCAGTAACGAAGAACCTCTACAACAAACAGAGCAGATAGACATTGAGTCCGATGTATGAAAAAGGAAATGGAGATGGATAGGACACACTCTGAGAAAAGCAGCCGATGATGTTACAAGGGTGTCCTCAGAGTCCACAAGGCACAAGAAGGGTGGGAAGACCAGCAATGAGTTGGAAGAAAAATGTGTTAGTAGAAACGAAACAAAATGGCAAGACATAGGGAGAGTTAAAAGCGATTGCTTCAAATAGAGTTAGTTGGTCATATATGCGTCTCTAGCTATAGTTCACAGGGTTCTTACTGATTTACAACTGAAATTATTATATTTTTTATTTTAACTATGACAATGATCGGAATCATAAATAGTTTTTGGAGAATCACATGAGATGTTAATTTTGTACTTTGATAGAATTGATAGGACTATGAAAAGTACTTAGAAAGGTGTTGGTTTAGGTGTTTATTTAGTTGTAAATTAGTGTTTTAAGAATAAGTAGTTTGAAAATAGTATTTTGAGATTCTATTTAGATATTAAATAGTATGTTTTTAGATTTTGTATGAGATAATAAGTTTATCGAGAATAAAAAGTCCTTATTTACATGCATTACCCTTCCAAATTCCATTATTAAACACATCTATTTTATTAGCTTCTGGTGTGACTGTAACATGAGCTCATCACAGTTTAATAGAACAAAATCATTCTCAAGTAACACAAAGATTATTATTTACAGTAATTTTAGGGGTATACATTACAATTTTACAAGCTTATGAGTATATTGAAGCTTCTTTTACTATCGCAGATGCTGTATATGGCTCAACTTTTTTTGTAGCTACAGGAGTTCATGGTCTGTATGTATTTGCATTAAGGATGAAAAGAACTAAAACATGTTCATTTGAGAATGTCTACTACTTAAATCGTAGTTAAAGTTTAACTCGCGGGGACAAAAACCTGTATTAATTTAAAATAATTTATTTAAAATAAATTTAATAATTTTTTGCTTTAACAACTTTTTTAATAATATTTTGTTACATGTTTCAACCATAAATGGTCATTCTCAAACATTTGAAAATATTATGAATCAAACAATAGTTATTTGTTTAACTAGGCAGCAAAGTAGTATATTGACTTCCGCGGCTGATAGTTCATAGCCGAGCGCAGCGAGGCTAGGAATTCAGCCAAGGCAGTCAATCTACCTTGCTGCCGAGTTGAACATATAATTTTTTCTCCGATTAATTACAATGATATGTAATTTAATAATTATTACTTTAAAAATAAAGCAAAATTTTAAAAATGAAAAAAAAAAATCGCAATTGTTGAAAGATTTAGTTGTTATGGAAATGTAATAATAATTATAGTTTGACAAATTAAAAAATTTCTGCCAGATTCGTGGAAAAATATCTGTTGATTTCTATGAAGTCTAATTATTTTGCTGCCTAGGCAGCAAAGTACTTGCTTTGCTGCCTAGGCAGGAAAAGTGCCACTTTGCTGACTGAAATAAGTCTGCAAAATTTATATTTGCTGTCTATCGGAGAAAAAAACATTTTTCATTCAACATAATTTTTGTTTGATAAAAAGCGTACTACAGAAAATTTTTAATTGAAATAATTTGAATAAAAATTATTTTTATTCTCTTCCATTTAATTATATCAGCTTTATTTGTATGTTTTTTCGATAATAATAGTATGTATTATTGTATTGTTTTCTAACCTATAGCCTAATGAACTTAACCTATTGCCTAATGAACATTTTATTCAATTGGTATGATTCCAATTGGTCAAATTGTTTTGATTTCATTAAAATTATTTTCAAATTATAATCACAATTGCTTTGATAAGTTTTGTTCAAAAATCAAATTTTGAGTAATTCTCTTATTTCGTTTAGTTGAACTTGGTTAATTGTATGAGAAGGGCGTTTTTTATCATCAGGGTTTTTTTATTAAGAAATTTGATTTATCAATTAAAACAATAAAGATTTATTGTTTTAATTGAAGAAAATATTTTTATTTTTTATAATACACAATTCTTTTTTATAATAAATTCTTTGTCAGAGAATAAAGTATTGTAATCGATTCGTGAATAATGAATTTTATTCTCTCGCAAATTAAAATTCTCGCTCGTGCCTCGCTCAAATTTTAAACTTTTGCTTGAGAATAAACTACTTCATTATTCACTCATTGATTAAACTACTATTATAAATAAAATTTAGAAGCTTACTATTTTAATTTTATGAATGAAATATGATTTTTAACAGAAATTTTAATTGAATTATTCCAAAACAGAATTGTATAAAATATTTGAATTAAAAGAAAGTTTGTCATTTAAAATTAAATTTGAGTTTTGAACCCTTTGTAAATTTCAAATTCTTCAAGAGAATCCATTAAAATACCTTGATTACATAAATGTAAAGCCTTCAAATTTTGTTCAAAATTGGTATAATTGTTATCGACTAAATGGTTTGCAAAAATAGACTTTAGATTTTGTTTGTTTTTCTTCATTGGAAGATGCTCTTTGAATCTATCTTTGAAACATCTGCCGGTTTTCCCGATGTAAAACTTTTCACAAGAATCACATTTAATTTTATACACTCCTGAACAAGATTCTAGTTTAACATTTAATTTTGGTTTAAACATTTTATATAAATTATTATTTGTACGAAAGGATATTTGATATTAATATTTTTTAAAATGGTTTCGTAAAATATTTGGTAAGCTATTTGTGTATTCCATTGATACATATTTTATATTATTCTCATTGTTAATATTTGGATTATTTAATTTGTTTATTTTCTTTGAAAGTAATTTATCAATAAATTTAGAGTCATATCCATTATCTAACTACAGCAATAAATTTTATAGTGTTTAGTTCTTCTTGAAAAGTTAGAATGTTCTTTGGAATATTTAGCATGCGATGAATTAGTGAGTTAAATGTTGCAGTTTTTGGTGAATGTGGGTGATGTGATCTTTTATTTATAGTAATGCTAGAAGTTGTAGGTTTACGGTAAATTTTATATTCAAAATTATTATTGTTTTTCAAAGTTGTTAAATTCAAAAAATTTATTTGATTATTATCTTCATATTCTTTTGATATAATTTTAAATCAGAGTATGCGGTTAAAATTTTAAAAATTTTGTATGTATGTACTATGTTCATAAAAAGACAAACAAAATTTCGCTATAATATTTGCATCAGCGCAACACAATAAATTTTTTTTTCTATTAATCTGAGAAATCACCATTATTTACTCAATTGCTTTAATGAGAAGTAATTTTTCTCACCCTAGGTCAATAAAAATAATTAAAAAATACTAAGGTAAACAATGACAAATTTTCTTATATTTTTAAATATCTTAAATGTATGTATGTATGTAAATGTATGTAATGTATATGTAAATATTTTAAATGATCAGAAAAAAAAAACGAAAAAATAATAATTGCATTCCCTTGTTTCATTTTATTAGTGTGAAACTAAACTTCCAGGCTACCTGATATTTTAAGATTAAAAAATGAAATGAAAAATGTCAGTCAAAATCTAATCAAATAAAATATGATAACTTGTGTTAGTAGTAAAAAAATTCTATACAGACCTCTAAAAGGCCTCGAATATAAAAGTTCTCGGTTAATAATGGCTTACTTCTCAACTTTGTTATAAAGCATGCGTTCCTTTGGATCAAAATAGCTGATCAAGGCAGCTTTTGAGCAGATCACCAATGGAACGCTGAAAACTTAAAAATATATCACATAATTTTAGTATTATTAAAAAATTTGATTTTCGGCTAATATTTAAGTCTGACTTCCTTTTTATTATTATGAAAATACCAAAACAAGTTTATATACGATCGAAATAAAATCGAAAAATCAACTGCTTTTCAACTACACAACTTGTTCGAGGTAGAGTAGATCAAAGAAAATTTGAGTAAGTTTGATCTTCAATAGAACGTGCCTATAATATATTATTCATGAATGTAATAATGCAAACTATTATTGTTTAATCACACATCAATTTCGTTTTAATATACCAACAAATTGATATATGATATTTACAGAAAAAAACTTTTGCAGATTCATCAAACATTCATTGATATCGGATAAAGTAAATGAATGAATTTTAGTCACTTAATCTTATATTTAACAATTCATTTAATTTATATTAAATGATTGAAGTTTTAGACATTTTAACAATTCTTTGAATTACTTCGGTCTGAAAGACCTAACTATTTATTAAAATCTCGAGCCAAAAGTGAAAATCTTACCCCACTTTTTTTGGCATTTCTCGACATTTTAGGTCATAACGATTCTAAAAAGGCAACAAAAAACTGTCCGTCTGATTGACGGTCGGCCGTCACAACCTACAAAACAAGAAAACTACTGAAGCGATTTTAAAAAATTCTAAAAACAGGTAATATTAATGACAAGAGCCGATGGATCAAAAGGACGATGGTTCGATAACTGTACCGGAAGTGTATAAAAAAAACCATAGAAATCAAAAATCAATAGCAAATTTTCATATATTTGGCTTAAAAAACGTTTATTTTCATTCGGTGATAATGACTTTGAATCTGGAGAAATTTTGATGATCGCGGCATCTGTATGTGAGTCCAAGACCTTGATTATCTTGTTATAAGTATGCCAAAAAAAAAATCGTTAGGTGTGTCAAAAGAATGATTTTCATATATTATGTTTCCCATTTTTTAAGAAACATATTATGGGAAACACTTGCAACTAGAAAGATATTGCTACGGTTTTAACAAAATAAACGAAATATTTATAACATGAAATTCTTTTTAATTCAACGTGTCAACAACGTCATCAATTTTCATCAATGATTATAAAACACATACAATTGTTGTTGTTTTTTCTTTGAAAGATCAAAGATAATTTTTTTCTACTTCAAGCTACGAAAATGTCATTTTAATATATATGTATAGTAAAACCTAAGTGAAAGGGAAACTTTTTCTAAGTAGTGACTGAAAATATTTTCAGTCACTAGGACTGAAAGTAAATAAGTTTCGGTGGTCGCCTACAGGTGGTGGTTATTTAAAGGATTGAATATTTGATTGAATATTTGAGATTGAATTTGATTTACTGTTTCTGTTGTTGTTTCGGTTGCTGTGTTTATTTCTGTCAATATCGCAGTATTTTGAAGGGATTGAATATTTTGAATATTTTGATCGAATCGAATCGAAACTTATCATTATATCAATTGTGTGTAATGAGTGTGTGTTTTTATTTTTTTAATTTGTATCAGAAATATCGTATAATAAAATAAACTTTAAAAAAAAAATTAAATAAAATTTGTATCAGATATATAGTATAATTTTTTCCTCCGATAATTAACTGTCAGACATAAAATATATTCTCTGAGTTCTTTCCTCCAAAAAAAAAAATTAATTAAATAAATAAATAAATTTTATTAAAAAATTTGTTTTTATTTGTTTTTAATTGAAACTTTACCTACAGTTTTTTAAATTTATACTTTAAACGATGACTTCCAGTCGGTAAAAAAAATATCTGTAATATCTGTAAAAGTTTTTAGAGAAAATATATTAACTATTTTCATTATTCATATTGTCAAATTCATCTACTAAAAACGTACAAAACGACATATCTAAATTTGACGGTGGAAAAAATAAACAAGATTGTATTTATATATAGCATTTTTACCAGTGTAAAATAATGTTATTATTGTGTTCGCCTGTTATTATTCCATCACTGGTAAAAATGCTATGTATAAATACAATCTTGTTTATTTTTTACACAGTCAAATTTAGATATGTCCTTTTGTAAGTTTTTAGTAGATGAATTAGTAAATATTATCATTTATATTTACAAGCGTAGAAAAAATAGCGTTTTCTCCGCGTGGTAAAAACGTTTTTGCGTTCCTGAACTTATTCCACTCGACGCTATCGCGTCTCATCGACAAACCGTTCAGTCACGCAAAAAGAGACGTTTTCACCACTTGTATAAAAATCTACTATTTTTGTTGTTTGTTTTCAACCTTTTTCTTTAACTGTAGATCACACATTTTTTTGTTATGGAACGTTCCGTAAAAAGAAGGATAGACTATAAAATAGATTGTTTTGGTTATAATAGTTGTTCCACTATTTATAAATTTACAGAACTTTATATTAAATTCAATTCTTTTATTACAATATAACTTTGTTTTCATTATTAAGCTTCAAATGTATAAATTAGCCAAGGGCTTACACAAGACTAGGTAGTATCAAAAATTCTTAATTTGTACATTATATAATATAATATGAAATTATATAATACAAAATGAGAGTAAATTTCTCTTTTCGTTTGATCTCAATCACATTTACATCAATATATTAGTTGATAATAATATATTAGATTGTAACTTAAAATTGTTACGATATACCTTATAGATTGTTCTAGATTCTAGAACAATCTACGGTCTACCTTATATTCTAACCTTCTTTTTACAGAACGTTCCATAAAACGTTAGGAATATTGTTTGCTTTATTGTTTCCTGTTGTTGTGGAACAATTAAGGAGTTGAATACTTAATAGAACTTGGTGTTTTGCCTACTAATCAGTGATCGAACTCAGAAGAAGATTGGGAATTGCGTTTATCGAATTGAAAATAAGGCCAATTCGAAGTAAGGTTGGAAAAAAGTAGCATTGGTGACAGCGGTGGGATTAGTTAGTTGTTTAAAATGGTTTTATTATGTGAATTGGAGGTTAATAGTTGAAGAAGGATCTAGAACAACGAGGATTGGCAACAATTGAGAGTAATCGAATCGAATTGAGAGTAAGGCATATTCGAAGTAAGGTTGGAAAAACGTAACAATATAAAATATAAAAGTAATTTTTTGGATGACATGAAATGTAACGACTTTTGAATAACAGGAACAGTTGGAAGATAAGTTTGAATTTTTGATTATTTTATAATTTTTTCAATATTTTTAGGATTTTGAAACTTCAATCTTTGATTTTGTTATAATTTTCGCAATATTTTTAGAATTTTGAAAAAAATTTAAATTTTTGATTTTATTTCAATTTTTGGAATTTTTAAAAAAGTTTGTTATAATTTTTGCAATATTTTTAGAAAAAGTTTGAATTTTTGATTTTGTTATTATTTTTGCAACTTTTTTGGAATTTTGAAAAAGGTTTCCATTTTTGATTTTGTAAAAATTTTTGGAATATATTTAGAATTTAGGAAAAAGTTTAAATTTTTGATTTTGTTACAATTTTTGGAATTAGTTATATTTGGAAAAAAGTTTGAATATTTGATTTTATTATAATTTTTGCATTATTTTTGGAATTATGAAAAAGCTTTCAATTTTTGATTTTGTAATAATTTTTGCAATAATTTTAGAATTTTGAAGAAAAATTTAAATTTTTCATTTTATTATAATTTTTAATTATTCGGGATTTTTGTGAGCTATTAAACCCAAGTAACTATGGAAATAATTCGTATATTTTCAATTCAAAGGTATTGTTGGAAATAAATCAGAAAAAACTCTGTTTTTCTCTTTTACGTGTTTCGGTTGGGATTCGAACTCATAACCTCATCAGTGCCAAGAATGAGTTCAAATCCTTTGTCGCGACACGCTATCCACTTCATTGATTTGAGTTATAGGCCTTAAATGCTTTTCATTTATTTCTCAATGCCTCTCATACAAGAAGTTTTTCTCATACAAGAAAGTGAATTTCACGTCGTCGCAATTGTATGTTGTCCAATATCGCTTGAAGACTGTAGTGTAAAGGCATAAATGCCGCAAGTGAGAAATCGGATAAAACTCTTGAAAACTGTATTAAAACCTCATATGTACCAAGGTATTTATGAATTCTCTAAAAACTCGAATTTTAAAATTGTGATATCACAACTAGTGATAGCAATCCCGGTATATTTTGCTTCACGGGATCCCGGGATTCGTCAAGTAAAAAATCCCGGGATTGCAATACCTAATCACAACTATAATAGCTGATAATTTTTTAAATTTTCCATTTCATATGTAAAAAAGTCGATTAAGTATGGAAATAAAGTTCGCTCGCTGAGAGTTCGTAAAAGAGCAAAATGTCAAACATAATTTACATAAAGTTGTGTTGTAGAGTTTTTATAATGCCAGAAATATGGCAAATTAAAAAATGATTTTTTCCTTATAAATGTCAATAACAATGTTAATTGCTTGCGGATGAACTCTATTCTGTGAACGGTATAGTACTTCAATCTTAGCTATGATGTATTCCTTTAAAAAAAATTGATCAAAACTATACCAAAATTTTACATCGCGTTAAATATTATCAATGTCTGTTTATGGTAATTAAAGAGATATTAAACTACAACAGCTTGTAAATGGATTAAATTTAAAAATATATATTATCAATTCAAATAACAATTCAAAAATAATTCAAAAACTGTGCACTGCAATATTCTAAAAAATATTGCAACGTTTCTTATATTAAAATTAAGTGATCTTTGCTCTTATAGTAAGTGCACTTTTTATAATATCACATCCCACTCATTTGGACCAAACCCGGCAGAAAACAACATCGGAAACCATTGAATTAACTATGTTGGCGTTTAATGTATTACCAGCTATGTTATTTTTATTTATTCAACATTCGCTCGAAAATAATCAAAAGCGGTTTTATCTTATTCATGATTGTATATATTAAACTTTGATTTAATCAACCGTATAAAAATATCTTTCATATTCTTCTCTACACATTTCAATTATTTCTGATAAGTACTAAAAACTAGAAACTTGATTATAAAATAATAAAAAAGTTTTAGTCATAAAGTTTTTTATTACTACAAAAACTCAGATGTTATAATAAACTTCAACCAAAAACAGCAAACAATTTAAAATTATTATAAAACAAAGAAAATTTGTGCTTTTCTATTTTCATTTATTTTATTCTACTTGAAAACTTGAATATTTATATTTTGAAATATGTTCTCATAAAATAAAAAATAAATAAATATCTATTCTTCATTCGTATATTATATTATATTATATATATGAAACTCGAGTAAATATTTGCCAACAGGGGTTGCTATCATCACTAATATCATCATAATCTAAATCTTCAGCATGAGTTTATTATACAAAAGCATTATTCCAATATATACAAAAAAACAGAAAAACAAAATGAAAATAATACAAACTAAAATGGATTTTCATGTTACTGTTTAATTTAAGCATCGAAATAGCTGAAGGGTATTGGAGAGATTCAATAATAATAATAATAATATCTGCGCGAGGCTGTAATGAAATCAACGTTTTCTACTTTTATCATAGAAATAATAAAATAAAAGAAATAAATATATGACAATTGTGTTTGACTGGGACTTGCCTTTCCTTTGCAGTAAAATTCAATCAAGTCATTGCCGCTACAATATAAATCAATTCTATCATGACAATGGTTTTGGTCAGCGATGTATATCAAACATAAAACTCTTTGTGAAAGTACAAGTATTTTATCTTTATTTAGAAGTTCATTACAAAACTAACACGAAACATCAATACGTTGCCTAAAAATTACAACAGATCATAAATTAATATAATTTAGTGAAAAGATGATAAATCCAGCAAACTCTCAAGCAAGGTTTGCCTGACTTTGAAATACGGCCAAGCACTGACAAATTAATGGTTAACAGTACTGTGCTATTGTTATTGGTCCCGTACTAGAACCATCTATCGGCCGTTCTATGGTTAACAGAACATAGCCAGTATATAGTTACCTTTGAACGGCAAGCATTGGTCCATGGAAGGTAAACAATACTTGGCCATTGTTATTGGGCCATTACTGGAACTATGAATCGGCTCTATAGTTTATAGAAAATAGCCAGTACACTTTACGTTAAATGGCCAATCAATGGCCAGTTAATGGTTAACATTAACTGGCTGTTGTTAATGGGCCAGTACTGCAACCGTGAATTTGCAGATCTATGTCATTTTTCAAATTTCACTAAAGTATATCCGTTTTAGAAATATATAGTTTGAATTTTTTTTTACATATATATGGTTTAGATATCGCTTCTCGGCTGAAAGACTATGATAATATTGTAAAGGTTGGTATATGTTTTAAATTTTTTTTGATTTCTATTTTAATTTAATTATTTGTAAATAATTTTGAAGTTTTCGGGAAGTTTTGAATATTTTCCCGTCATTTTTATTTTATTTTATTTTGTATTTAATTTATTTAAATTAACATATGATAATATTTTATATTTTTTTTAATGGTCAAGGAATGGTTGCCAGTACTTGGCCATTACTACAACACTAGTCATCATTATTGGATTTGTTACTCGCCCATTGCTGCATTAGTTGTTGCCAGTAATGGACTGTCACTGGACTAGTTGTACAAAATTTTAAGGGCTACTCAAACACCTCTCCATTTAACGTTTCAAGAAAATATTACAAAACCAAAAATTCATATTTCTTTCAAAATTTTACAAATATTCTAAAAATTATAATAAAATCAAAAATTTAAACTGTTTTTCAAAATTCTAAAAATATTCCAAAAATTATTACAAAATCAGAGATCGAAACTAAAATTTTAAAGGAAGGTTAGAACTACATATATTTAAAAAATAAAAAAAGGTAAAATTTAAAATTTTTTGTTAATGGAAGTTGTTTGAAAAAATGAAGAAAAATTCGAATTTCAGCCGTACTAAAAATCTTTAAAATTAAATATCTCAAGAACAAGAAGTTTGCCCTCTTTTTAAATTTGACATATTTTAGAGTAAAGATAAAGCTATTTCCAGAAAAAAAATTAATTAAATTCCAATTGATCTTTGACCCTAGCGCCATCTTTAAAAAAGTTTTTTTAATATTTTTATTTAAAAATTAATTATAAAAACAATAAATTAATTTTTTTTTCAAACGACTAATTAATCATCTATCAAACAAAAAAAAGTTTGATGAAATCGGTATAGCCGTTCTTGAGCAATTTAATTTCAAAGTTACATCGGATTTGCAGAATTTTCATTTTTCATGCATGTTGGGGTGCCCCGCCCCCTATGCTCAAACTGTGCACTTTAAAAAATTTTAAAATAAGTCGTATTTTTTATTTTGTCCATACTACTTATATGCCAAGTTTCAGGAAAATCAAAAATGGTCAAGTTTTCACAACTTTGTCTAGATTCTAGAACACGTTTTTCATCTATAACGATATGAGCTATAACGAAATTTACCGGTACTCTCACGATCGTATTTCTTGGCCTACAATGAAAATATTATCTGTATACGTTGCGGCAAAAAATTTCTTGGACAAGTTCGCGAACTGGCCATATCCGGATACAGGTTAAGTGGCAAGAGCCAAAAAATTGAATAATCTAGGGCGTTATAACTTCCATTTGAATCATAACATTTTAATAAAATTTATCAATATTGAATATTTGAACATATTTTTATCATTTTTTCCAAATGACAACCTTGGCGTTCCAGCTTCCTAAAAAATCAGCTGTTTTAAAAATTTAATAAACTTTGTTGTCCTTGATTTTGCTGAAAATGGCCAATCTCACATTTGAAAATTTATGCACACGTTAAATAGAACATAAATCTTTCCAAAATTAAAACAAATAGTTCAAGTCTTGAGGTTGAGACACCAGGGTTGTTAGAACGAAAACAAACGCAAACGACCATGCCTTCCTCATTTTTAAGATTATGTTAATTAAACTCATACTAACTTTTAGATAAATTTTTCAACTATAACCTCAGAGATTTTCAGCTTTCTAACCCAAGAGGTTTCAATGTAATTAGCATTATACCTAATCATGCCATTCAATTACAACAACAACTTCCATAAAAATATAAAAATATCCCATAGAAATATTAAATAAAATTTCTCTTGTTTTTTTTTTTGAGTTTTTATTTTTTTTCGCAAAAATTTAAAAAAAAATTAAAACAAAGCTGAGTCATTCTTGTTTTAAATTAAAGAATATTTTCTTCGGAGATTTGGAATATTTGGAAGTGGGTTAGTTGAAATAAATATATGCATTTTGATTACACGTTTACAAAAGTCTTCCTAAATTGTAGATATTTGAATTATTTAAGGTGTAAAAGTTGTTTGACAATTTTAGATTATAAATTATGTGTGGTGGTGTTGTAGGTGTGACGTTGTGAGAACGTTTATTTGCTCTTTGGTTGATTTAATATGTTATTAAAAGTAGTTTTAACCAAATTAAACAAAACTGTTCCGAAATTGCATTGACAGTAGTAGTTTCCGTTTATGTTTATAGTTTGGTTGGTTTGATAATTTTTTTGGATTATTCTACTTAAATTCTAATTAGTTTCTACTTAAATTATTTATTTAAAGTAATCTGACACATGTCTATTTGTATACACAAAGCTGTCTGGTCCCGAAATCTACCTATTTCTAGCGGATATACGTGCCGCTTGGACTTTTTTTAATGGTCATGTAATGGTTGCCATGTACTTGGCTAGTACTACAATACTGGTCACCATTATTGGTTCTTTACTAGACCAACTGTACAACCTTGTATGGGCCATTTCTATTGATTTTTCTCTGGCCCATGAATGGCAGCCATTTATTGTTGGAAATTATCATCCAGTAAAATTATGTTTACATAATTCGGACAAGCTGATGGTTACTTAATAGTCGGTTAGTGTAAACAATTAAACTGTTCAGATCCCATGCTGTCATATACTGACGAAAGAATGCAGAATGGTTTCTTTGTCTGAGCAAATTATAAAAAGTATGTTTGGCAGAAATCCATAGTCTCAATATAGTCCATCCTCGGATGGCAAACATTTAAAAATTATTATATGTTGTTGTGACACATATTTTAATTCCTTCTAAACAATATGAAGAATATATGTATAAAAGGTAGGAGGAGGAAGACATAGATTAACTTAGAATTAGAAGTATAGGAGCTTCTCGATCGATTGTAAAAAAGTGATTAACAACAATGACATTATGCTAATGGCCCAGTCGTGGTTGTCAGTACTCGCCTATTGCTGGATTAGTGGTTGCCAGTAATGGACCGTCACGGAACTAGTTGTACATCTTGTATGGGCTACTCAAACACCTCTTAATTTAGCGTTTCGAGAAAATATTACAAAATCAAAAATTCATATTTCTTTCAAAATTTTAAAAATATTCTAAAAATTATAATAAAATCAAAAATTTAAACTCTTTTCAAAAATTCAAAAAATAATCCAAAAATTATTACAAAATCAGAGATCGAAACTTTTTTCAAAATTCTAAAAATATTGCAAAAATTCTTACAAAATCAAAAATTGAAACTTTTCCCGATATTCTTAAAATATTGCCAAAAACGGCAATATCAAAAATTGAAAAATTTTTCAAAATCTAAGAATATTTCAAAAATTCATAATTGACAAATTCAAAAATTCAAACTTTTTAACAAAATTCTAAAAATTCTGCAAAAATTATAAATAAAATCAAAATCAAAAATACAAACTTTTTTCAAAATTCCAAAAATATTCTAAAAATAGTCCAAAAATTAATTGAATCGGTCATTTCAAAAACCACATAAGTCACATTTTTTACCAACATGCTTTATTTGCAGAAAATGGTTCCTTAAAGGGAGATGCGTATTCTGGGTAAAAATCACGTAAGTCGATAGCGATAGCAGTCCTGCATCCTTGCGTAGGACGAGAGGACCCGCAGGTACGGACCCATGACACTCGTCCTCTTTTCGAGGATCCGTATTATATATGAATTATATACGTATTATATTATTATATATGAATTAACTCATAATTAAAAATGATGGAGAATATGACTATGTACCATAAAGATATTAAAACATGACAAATTAATACATGTAAAATGTTAATAAGATTATTTTTAAGTGTAATTCTCAATAATAAGCAATAAAAAATATGATTACTACGATTTTTTTGATTAAACTTTATACCATTAACCCTATTTCTTGCTAAAACAACATAAGTCAAGAACTGTTTTTCAGGTTTTTTTCATTATTTCTATTAATAAATTGTATAGGTTATTCGCTATTTTAATTTTTCACCGCTCAAATACTAAATTAAACATAAAAAAGTCCTTTAAAACTCATTTGTTTGTGTATGAAACAGTTTTTATTGATTTCTGAAAAATTCTAATTGAGTGACTTATGAGGTTTTTGAAATGACCGATTCAATTACAAAATTAACACGAAACACGCCGGAAATTTACAACAGATTTAGCGAAAAGATGATACACCCAGCAAACTACTCAAAAAACTCTCCATTTAGCGTTTCGAGAAAATATTACAAAATCAAAAAATTTTTTTTCAGAATTCTAAAAATATTCCAAAATTTTGTTACAAAATCTGAAATTGAAAATTTTTTCAAAATTCCAAAAATATTACAAAAATTCTTACAAAATCAAAAATTAAAACTTTTTTAATATTCTTAAAATATTGCAAAAATTATAATAAAATCAAAAATACAAATTTTTTCAAAATTCCAAAAGTTATAATAAAATCAAAAGTTCAAACTTTTGCAAAATTCTTAAAATATTCCGAAAATTCTTACAAAATTAAAAATTGAAACTTTTTTCAAATTCTAAAATTATTGAAAAATTTCATAATTCATAAATTCAACCTTTTTCCAAAATTCTAAAAATTGCAATATTTTAATTTTGTTATTAACTATAACATATATAATTTTGTTACATTATAATTTTGTTATTAATTATATAATTATAACAAAATCAAAAATACAAACTTTTTCAAAATGCCAAAAATATTCCAAAAATTATAACAAAATCAAAAAATTTAAACTTATTCAAAACTCTAAAAATATTCCGATATTCTTACAAATGCAAAAATACAAATTTTTTTCAAAATAACAAAAATATTCCAAAAATTATAACAAAATTAAAAATGTCCATGTCCAATTTCATGTTCGATTATATTTCATGTCATACAAATAATTAATTTCATTTTTTTTTTCAAAAAATTGGGAAAAAAATGAAAATCATTCTTTTGACACACTTGACAATATTTTTTTGACAAATTATAATGCAATAATCTAGTTTTTGGTCTCACATACCAATCCCGACCATCAAGATTTCTCCAAATTCAATGTTCCTACTAGAAATCACTTAATATGAACGTTTTTTAAGCAAAAAATTTGCAAATTTCCTTGTTTTGACACACTTGACGATTTTTTTGACATAATTCCTTTCGGCTTTTACCTATTTCTAGAAACAAAGATTTTTGAAACTCCTCCAGCGGTTTTCTACATTTCGTCGGTTGTGACGGCCGGCCGGCAGACAGACATACATTTTTTTGCTCTTTAGAATCGGTAGGTCCTAAAACGTCGAGAAATGCCAAAAAGGTAGAGGTAAGAATTTCACTTTTGGCTCGAGAATGTGTTGTATATTAATTAACAAAAAATACAATTTATTCGTACATTAGATTGATAATAATTTATAATTTATTTAAACTTTATTTTTAGAAACAAAATAATCCACCTTTCTCCGTGGAGTTTGAAATCAAGAAGAATGATTTATTTTTTAAACAAACTTATAAAGAAAAAGTAAATACGAAGAGAGAGAGAATAATTGAGATATGTTCAATGTTTTAATTCAGCAATACAGTTGAACATATCTAGTTATAAAACAATATATATATGTATAGTAGAGTTTACATAACACCTCCCTTCGTAATCTTAAGATTATCGTTGATAAGCTTAAGTCTGAATGCAATTCAGAAATTAGCAATCAATTATTTGATTGACTTATAACTACTATAAGTAAATTTGAATTAATTAATTAATTAAAGTAAAAAAATTGTTTTTTATTAGTAAGCCAATGGAAATTTCATGACAATTCAATAATGTGTGTTTGCTTTATTTAATTCATTTAATAATAAATTTTAATATATAAATAAAATCTAACTAAATATATAAATGTTACAATTAACTCGAATTACATTTATTTATTTCTTTTCATCAATAAATGTATGTTTAAATGATTACGAAAATAAAACATAAACATTTTATGTTATTTCTTATGGAGATTGTTCATCAAATAACTTTAATCTATTATTATGTACGGTTTTAATAGATTTTTCAATTTTTATTGAAGTGTTTTCAGGTGATATTATTTCGTGAACCTCGTACGGTCCAAGCCAATATTCAGATAATTTAGAGTTTCGAGTTTCGTTCTTTAAATAAACTAAATCGCCTATTTCAAAAGAATTTTGTTTAGATCCTCTGTCATAATACAATTTAGATTTTTCTTTTGAATGTATTATATTTTCTTTGGCAATTTTAAAAGAGTTTTGCATTTTGAACTTTAAATCGCACAAGTAATCATCATAATTGTAAAGTACATCAGTTGCATGAGTAAGTGCGCTGGGGAGTTGTGGTTTACACCCAAAAAGAAGTTCATGCGGCATCATTTTTGTGGTCGTATGAGGGGTTGTGTTGTAGGAAAAAATAGCATATGGCACCCAAGAATCCCAATTTAGTGGATCTTTAGAAGTAAAGTGCCGAAGGTATTCCATTAACGTCTTATGAGATCTTTCGAGCGCTCCATTGGATTGAGGGTGATAGGCTGTCGTATTTATCTTATCTATTTTGAAAAGTTTAGCGACGCGTTTAAAAAGTAAGCTCATAAAGTTAGATCCTTGATCTGTTAGGATTGATTGTGGAATACCAAAGAGACAGATAAATTTTTCGACAAACGCATTTGCCACTGTTTCGGTTTCTTGGTTGGGGATTGGAACTGCAATTGAAAATTTCGTCAGGTCATCCTGCATTGTTAGGATGAATTTATTGTTGTTATGTGAAGAAGTTAACGGTCCTACAATGTCAAGAAATAATTTTTCAAAAGGATAAGACGATGTTGTTGTAATTTTCATCGGCAATTTATTAGTATTTCCGCACTTATTGATTTGACAAGACGGGCAAAATTTTATTTTGGAGGTGATCTTAGATAACATTTTTGGGAATGAGTAGTATTTTTTCATTCTACTGTATGTGCGATACACACCTTGATGACCTCCAGAAGGACTCAAATGGAACTCGTCGATAATTTTCTCAATTTCAGATGGATCTGTCAGATTAATAATATCATTGTAAGACTTTTTATTTTCTGACAATTGATCCTTTTCATCATTAATAATTAGCGATTTGTTCACATTTTTAGACCTCGTGAGGACAGCTACAAGTGGATCATTAGCATTAGAATCAAGAACCACACGACTGAGACAGTCAGCATTTGTATTCAATTTGCCTGCCTTGTGAACAATTTTGAATTGATATTCATCCAACTTAATTCGCCAGCGTGTAAGTTTAGATGAAGGATTCGTTAGACTACATAGCCATATCAATGGTTTGTGGTCCGTGACAATTAAAAATTCTCTGCCGTAAATATAAGGACGGAAGTGGTTAACCGCCCAAACGACGGCTAGTAATTCCTTTTCAATAGCCGCATAATTTTTTTCGGCTGTATTCAGCGTTCGACTAGCGTACGCAATTGGCAGGTCAACCCCATCGGCATCCTGCGACAAAATCGCTCCTATGGCAATGTCGCTTGCATCACATGTGATGATGAATTTTTTTTCAAAATTGGGATAGCATAAAATGGGTGGAGAAGAAAGCAAGTTTTTTAACTCCGTGAAACTTTCATCACAAAATGCATCCCAATTAAAACCAATATCGTTTTTCAATAGTTGTGTTAGTGGTTTTGCAATTCCGGAAAAATTCGGAATAAATTTGCGATAATATCCAGCAAAACCTAAGAAGGACTTGATATCTTTTGCATTTTTTGGTACTGGATATTTTGAAACGGCTTCTAATTTGGCAGGGTCTGGTTTTATACCATCGGGTGTTATCACATCCTAGGTAGTGTATTTCCTTGCGAAGGAATTGACATTTTGTTGGATTTAATTTAAGGTTATGCTGACGACAGCAAACAAAAACATCCCTTAATTTATTGTTATGGTCATCTAAATTACAACCATAGACGACAACGTCATCTAAATAAACGAAACAGCGTATGCCATTTAGACCGCTGAGGACACAATTCATTAGCCGTTGGAAGGTAGCCGGAGCTCCTTTCAACCCGAACGGCATTCTTTTAAATTGAAAGTGTCCTATATTGGTGCTAAATGCTGTTTTTTCTTTATCGAGCTCATCTAATGGCACCTGATGATAACCATCTGCCAAGTCAATTGTGCTAAAATATAAACTTTTTCCCAGTTGATCCAAGATATCGGTAATGTTGGGAAGTGGGTAAACGTCGCCTATCGTGATGTCGTTCAACTTGCGATAATCGACCACAATGCGCCATTTCCTTTCTTCAGTTCTCGATTTTTTCGGAATAACAAGTAAGGGAAAATTCCAAGGTGACTTGCTATGCTCTATTACATTAGTTGAAAGCATTTTAGAGACCTGGGAATTAATCTCAGTTTTTTGAGATTCGGGAAGTCTATATTGACGTACATTTATTGGACTACTATTGGGAAGAGTGGGAATTCGATGTGAAATAGTATCAGTTACTGTGAGTGTATCGCCAGGCAAATGGAAAATATCATTAAATTCTCTACAGACATTGAGGATTGACGATTTTTCTTCCATATTTAAATGTGTTAAATTTATGTTTTCATTAAGTAGTTTCATTCTGTTTTCTATAGCAAAATTATTTGAATTGACCCTAAAAATTTCATAATTATCAAGAGGAAGTAGGTCAATAGATGAATCGTTAAATTCAAAAGAATGTTCTGTAGTGTTTAGTACACTGATTTTGAAACAACATTTACTAAGTTTAACTAGCGAATTTCCAACAAAAATTCCAGGGTAAATCTCCTTTGAGCAACACAAGTATTCATTACTATCAAATTCATTATTATTAATTGTCAGAATTTTTTCTGATCTAGGAGGAATGATATTAATTGCAACTCTAGAACACAATTTAACGAAGATTGTCTTTGACTTAAGTTTAATTTCTAATACACTCTTTTCAAAATCAATTTTACATAAGTTTTTCGTAAGAAAATCCTTTCCTAAAATTCCATTGCAAGCAATTGGAAAATCGTTTTTCACAATGTGGAAACGATGAGAAACCTCATCCGTATCGTAGAGTTTAATGGTCGCATCGCAAACAGCAAGAGTATCTATTGTCGTAGCCGCTATACCTTTAAGAGAACATTTCAAACGCGGATAACATATTGTATCCTGATTTATATTTTCTTTTTTTATAAGGCTTATATCGGCTCCTGAGTCTACAAGAAATATTAAAATTTATATTTTTTATATATTATAATTTATTATTAAATGAATTAAATAAAGCAAACACACATTATTGAATTGTCATGAAATTTCCATTGGCTTACTAATAAAAAACAATTTTTTTACTTTAATTAATTAATTAATTCAAATTTACTTATAGTAGTTATAAGTCAATCAAATAATTGATTGCTAATTTCTGAATTGCATTCAGACTTAAGCTTATCAACGATAATCTTAAGATTACGAAGGGAGGTGTTATGTAAACTCTACTATACATATATATATTGTTTAGTAGAGTTTACATAACAAATGCAATACTTAGGTTGACCGAAGAGACCGAAGTAATTTAAGATACATTTTAGATTGTTTTTACAGCAACTCGCTCCTAAAACAAACTTGTAACCAAGTGCGGAATACACCTCTTTATTGGTGAAATGCATTTCAGGCTAGGTGTTCAGATGAAAAATTTAAGAAAAAGTGTTAGAATAAATTTAATGCCAAAATCAATAAACAATAAACATACAATACAATACAATACAATACAATACGGTACAATACGGTACAATAAACATTTTTATAAAAAAGGAGTCTAACGACACTACAGAAATGCAACTTATGTAAAATAATGGATGATAAAGTTTCAACTTTATAATAGTGAAGTGTAAAGCACTCCTTATATCACTCTTTTACTCCCATCTTCCAGAGGGGCAGTAATTTAAAAAAAAAATAGCATTCTCACATAGAGGATTGAAAATAAAAAATATCGTTCTCTCTTACTCTTAAATCAAAATAAATATTTTTTATTCGCCTACATATTAAAGTGTAACTTTATTACTGTAATTTGCGGTCGGTGTTTCTCATAGATACGTTCGAAAAAGTTAAAAACATTTAAATTTGTATATAAATTATGAAAAAAAATATTGCGACGCTGATGCATGGCTGGCTGACTTCACCACAGCTCTGGAAACATAGTGTTCTGGATATATAATGAGCTAATATCCATAAAATACTTTAATTAAAAGCTAACCAATATTATGGACTTCGTAGTTCTAATAATAAAAATATTAAAGCAGGCAGTAGTATCCCAACAAACATAAATTCTGTTGTACGAGAAAAAGTAAAAAAAATTTTATCAGAAGTGACAAAGCGGAAGTTAGGATGCAGAACTGTTGTAAACCGTACTAAATGTGTATGTACCAAATTTCATCCAACTCGATTATCAGGTACAGAAGCTATTGAGCTTCCAAAATAACAGGTGCTTGGTGACCCCTTACCACTTTGTTCACTATCACTAAAAAAAACTAATCAGTTCCTTGCCATACATATTTGCATCTTTTTGCAAAGTGTAATCAAAATTACTTAACGAACGAATGTTGTATGCTTCCAACAAACATAAAAACAATAAACAGGTGTTCGGGAGGACCCCACCACTTATCCCAATATTGTCTAAAAACTAGTCAATTCTTTGTCAATAAAGTCTTTATCTTTTTTCAAAGTGCCATTAAAATTGATTAATGAATGAAATCTGTATGCTCCCAACAAACTTTAAAAACAAAGTGTGAAAAGTCAGCAGTTGTATGGTAGACCCCCTGCCACTTTGATCAATGTGTCCCAAAAGATGATAATTATCTTTTTACACTAATTGGAACCCTATTCCATAAGTTTCATCATAATCACTTCATTATTGTAGGCTGTAGTGTGCATAAAGACACTGACAAAACTTTAAAAAAGTACAAAAAAATTTTTTTTACCGGAAGTAAAAAACTGGAAGTTGGGATGCAGAACTATTGTAAACCGTACTACATACTCATGTACCAAGTTTCATCCAATTCGCTTATCACGTACAGAAGTTAGAGAGCTTTCAAAAAAACAGGTGCTCCAGGGACCCCCCACCACTTTGTTCACTATCGCTCAAAAACTAATCAGTTCTTTGCCATACATGTTTGCATCTTTTTCCAAAGTGTCATCAAAATTCGTTCACGAACGAATGCTGTGTGCTCCCAACAAACATTGAAAAAAGTGTGACACATTAAACAGGTGTTCGGGAGGACCCCCACCACTTATTCCAATATTATCCAAAAACTAATCAGTTCTTTGTTACTTAAGTCTCCATCATTTTCCAAAGTGTCATTAAAATAAATTAATGAACGAAGTCTGTATGCTCTCAACAAACTTAAAAAACAAAGTGTGAAAAGTCAGCAGTTGTATGGTAGACCCCCCGCCACTTTGATCAATGTGTCCCAAAAGATGATAATTATCTTTTCACACTAATTGAAACCCTATTCCATATGTTTCATCATAATCACTTCATTATTGTAGGCTGTAGTGTGCATAAAGACACTAACAAAACTTCAAAAAAGTACAAAAAAAAATTTTTTACCGGAAGTGAAAAACCGGAAGTTGGGATGCAGAACTATTGTAAACCGTACTACATACTCATGTACCAAGTTTCATCCAATTCGCTTATCACGTACAGAAGTTATAGAGCTTTCAAAAAAACAGGTGCTCCAGGGACCCCCCACCACTTTCTTCACTATCGCTCAAAAACTAATCAGTTCTTTGCCATACATGTTTGCATCTTTTTCCAAAGTGTCATCAAAATTCGTTCACGAACGAATGCTGTGTGCTCCCAACAAACATTGAAAAAAGTGTGACACATTAAACAGGTGTTCGGGAGGACCCCCACCACTTATTCCAATATTATCCAAAAACTAATCAGTTCTTTGTTACTTAAATCTCCATTTTTTTCCAAAGTGTCATTAAAATTGAATAATGAATGAAGTCTGTATGCTCCCAACAAACTTAAAAAACAAAGTGTGAAAAGTCAGCATTTGTATGGTAGACCCCCCACCACTTTGATCAATGTGTCCCAAAAGATGATAATTATCTTTTTACACTAATTGGAACCCTATTCCATAAGTTTCATCATAATCACTTCATTATTGTAGGCTGTAGTGTGCATAAAGACACTGAAAAAACTTCAAAAAAGTACAAAAAAATTTTTTTTATCGGAAGTGAAAAACCGGAAGTTGGGATGCAGAACTATTGTAAACCGTACTACATACTCATGTACCAAGTTTCATCCAATTCGCTTATCGGGTACAGAAGTTATAGAGCTTTCAAAAAAACAGGTGCTCCAGGGACCCCCCACCACTTTGTTCACTATCGCTCAAAAACTAATCAGTTCTTTGTCATACATGTTTGCATCTTTTTCCAAAGTATCATCAAAATTCATTCACGAATGAATGTTTTATGCTCCCAACAAACATAAAACTTTGTGGAAAAAACCACCTGTTGTATGGTGGACCCCCCAACCCTTTATCCAATGTGCTCCAAAAGCTGATAAAATCTTTCTCATGTTATTTAAAAGCTTTTCGCAACGTTTCATGGAAATCGATTAGTAATTGTAGGCTACAGTAGGGATAAACACCTGAAAAAACAACTTTTTAACCGGAAGTGACAAACCGGAAGTTGGTATGCAGAAGTATTGGAAACAGTATTAAAACCTTATATACTAAGTTTCAATAAGATCATAGCTCGGGATCAGAAGTTATTCAAGATTTAAACTTAGAGGTGTTCGGGAGACCCCCCGCCATTTTGTCCAAATTTAAAATGAATCCAGATCTTCTATTTTCAAGTGAACCTGTATCATTTGCCAAAGTTTCATCAAGATCCTATGCAGAAAACTCACCCATCCACCAACCCACCCACCCACCCACCCACACACAGACGTACACCAAAATTTTTATTGGCTATTTGGATAGAGGATGGTCCAAAACAAAAGAAAAAACAAAATTTGGGGTATGTAAGATTTTTTTTTTCACGATAGATTGCATTACTTCACACAATTTGAAATTGTGGTGAAGTAAAAATAAATTTTTTTATCAAAGCAACCTTTCAATTCAAAATTTCTTAATCCAATCAAAATATTTGTTTTTTTTGTTGTCATATAGTTATACTATTTGTTTGAAAAATTACAAATATTTTGGTCAAAGATTACTTGTTAAACATATTTTATTTCAGAATTTATGCAACTTTTTAATTGTGATTTAGATTAAACAATTTTTTAAAAAATATTTTGCTTGCGGCGAATAAAAAATAGTATATAACCACGGACGTAAGCTATTTTGGACTTAAGGTGGGTGCAAACTCCACATACGTCCAAAATCTTTAGCCTTAAGTCCTTGCATCATAAACTACTACTGTTGCAAATGTTCACACATTTAATTTTTATTTTAAATTTGATGCTTGAATCAAAAAAATAAAATTTTACTTTCACAAGTAAGAACGATATAAAACATACAATTTTAACTCGTCAACACTATTTTGAGGAGTGAAAGGAGCGCTCAAATAAGATTATCGTTATTGATAAAGGTTTGTATAGTTACGGACTGATGAGAAAGGTTCGAATCTAGTCCGATAGAGTTTAAGGTTATGTATTTTAATTCAACAATTTAACTTGTTAAAATTTTCAATTCATATTTTATCATATATTGATATCTCTTTATTTTTATTGAAATTCTAAATTCATAATATTTGTCAAAACTCATTTTATATATTTAAAACATTAACAAATAGTTTTAGATTAATAGCTAAGAAAAATATTGCGACGCTGATGCATAGGCTGACTTCACCACAGCTCTGGAAACATAGTGTTCTGGATATATAATGAGCTAATATCCATAAAATACTTTAATTAAAAGCTAACCAATATTATGGACTTCGTAGTTCTAATAATAAAAATATTAAAGCAGGCAGCAGTATCCCAACAAACATAAATTCTGTTGTACGAGAAAAAGTAAAAAAAATTTTATCAGAAGTGACAAAGCGGAAGTTAGGATGCAGAACTGTTGTAAACCGTACTAAATGTGTATGTACTAAATTTCATCCAACTCGATTATCAGGTACAGAAGCTATTGAGCTTCCAAAATAACAGGTGCTTGGAGGACCCCCTACCACTTTGTTCACTATCACTAAAAAAACTAATCAGTTCCTTGCCATACATATTTGCATCTTTTTGCAAAGTGTAATCAAAATTACTTAACGAACGAATATTGTATGCTTCCAACAAACATTGAAACAATAAACAGGTGTTCGGGAGGACCCCACCACTTATCCCAATATTGTCCAAAAACTAGTCAATTCTTTGTCAATAAAGTCTTTATCTTTTTTCAAAGTGCCATTAAAATTGATTAATGAATGAAATCTGTATGCTCCCAACAAACTTTAAAAACAAGTGTAAAAAGTCAGCAGTTGTATGGTAGATCCCCCGCCACTTTGATCAATGTGTCCCAAAAGATGATAATTATCTTCTTACACTAATTGAAACCTTTCCATAAGTTTTATCATAATCACTTCATTATTGTAGGCTGTAGTGTGCATAAAGATACTGAAAAAACTGCCAACAATTAAAAAAAATTTTTTTTTACCGGAAGTAAAAAGCCGGAAGTTGGGATGCAGAATTTTTGTAAATCATACTTAATGCTTATGTACAAAGTTTCATCCAATTCGATTATCAGGTACAGATGTTATTGAGCTTTAAAAAAAACAGGTGTATGGGACACCCCCTACCACTTTGTTCACTATCGCTCAAAAACTAATCAGTTCTTTGCCATACATGTTTGCATTTTTTTCCAAAGTGTCATCCAAATTGGTTCACGGACGAATGCTGTGTGCTCCCAACAAACATTGAAAAAATACTGACACAGTAAACAAGTGTTCGGGAGACCCCGTACCACTTATCCCAATATTGTCCAAAAACTAATCAGTTATTTATCATTTTAGTTTTCATCTTTTTCCAAAGTGTCATTAGAATTGATTAATGAATGAAGTCTGTATGCTCCCAACAAACTTTAAAAACAAAGTGTGAAAAGTCAGCAGTTGTATGGTAGACCCCCCGCCACTTTGATCAATGTGTCCCAAAAGATGATAATTATCTTTTTACACTAATTGGAACCCTATTTCATAAGTTTCATCATAATCACTTCATTATTGTAGGCTGTAGTGTGCATAAAGACACTGACAAAACTTTAAAAAAGTACAAAAATTTTTTTTTACCGGAAGTGAAAAACCGGAAGTTGGGATGCAAAACTATTTTAAACCGTACTACATACTCATGTACCAAGTTTCATTCAATTCGCTTATCAGGTACAGAAGTTATAGAGCATTAAAAAAAACAGGTGCTCCAGGGACCCCCCACCACTTTGTTCACTATCGCTCAAAAACTAATCAGTTCTTTGCCATACATGTTTGCATCTTTTTCCAAAGTGTCATCAAAATTCGTTCACGAACGAATGCTGTGTGCTCCCAACAAACATTGAAAAAAGTGTGACACATTAAACAGGTGTTCGGGAGGACCCCCACCACTTATTCCAATATTATCCAAAAACTAATCAGTTCTTTGTTACTTAAGTCTCCATCATTTTCCAAAGTGTCATTAAAATAAATTAATGAACGAAGTCTGTATGCTCCCAACAAACTTAAAAAACAAAGTGTGAAAAGTCAGCATTTGTATGGTAGACCCCCCACCACTTTGATCAATGTGTCCCAAAACATGATAATTATCTTTTCACACTTATTAGAACCCTATTCCATAAGTTTCATCATAATCACTTCATTATTGTAGGCTGTAGTGTGCATAAAGACACTGAAAAAACTTCAAAAAAGTACAAAAAAAATTTTTTTACCGGAAGTGAAAAACGGGAAGTTGGGATGCAGAACTATTGTAAACCGTACTACATACTCATGTACCAAGTTTCATCCAATTCGCTTATCGGGTACAGAAGTTATAGAGCTATCAAAAAAACAGGTGCTCCAGGGACCCCCCACCACTTTGTTCACTATCGCTCAAAAGCTAATCAGTTCTTTGCCATACATGTTTGCATCTTTTTCCAAAGTGTCATCAAAATTCGTTCACGGACGAATGCTGTGTGCTCCCAACAAACATTGAAAAAAGTGTGACACATTAAACAGGTGTTCGGGAGGACCCCCACCACTTACTCCAATATTATCCAAAAACTAATCAGTTCTTTGTTACTTGAGTCTCCATCTTTTTCCAAAGTGTCATTAAAATTGAATAATGAATGAAGTCTGTATGCTCCCAACAAACTTAAAAAACAAAGTGTGAGAAGTCAGCATTTGTATGGTAGACCCCCCACCACTTTGATCAATGTGTCCCAAAACATGATAATTATCTTTTCACACTAATTGGAACCCTATTCCATAAGTTTCATCATAATCACTTCATTATTGTAGGCTGTAGTGTGCATAAAGACACTGAAAAAACTTCAAAAAAGTACAAAAAAAATTTTTTTACCGGAAGTGAAAAACCGGAAGTTGGGATGCAGAACTATTTTAAACCGTACTACATACTCATGTACCAAGTTTCATCCAATTCGCTTATCGGGTACAGAAGTTATAGAGCTATCAAAAAAACAGGTGCTCCAGGGACCCCCCACCACTTTGTTCACTATCGCTCAAAAACTAATCAGTTCTTTGTCATACATGTTTGCATCTTTTTCCAAAGTGTCATCAAAATTCATTCACGAATGAATGTTTTATGCTCCCAACAAACATAAAAACTTTGTGGAAAAAACCACCTGTTGTATGGTGGACCCCCCAACCCTTTATCCAATGTGCTCCAAAAGCTGATAAAATCTTTCTCATGTTATTTAAAAGCTTTTCGAAACGTTTCATGAAAATCGATTGGTAATTGTAGGCTACAGTAGGGATAAACACCTGAAAAAAAAACTTTTTAACCGGAAGTGACAAACCGGAAGTTGGTATGCAGAAGTATTGGAAACAGTATTAAAACCTTATATACTAAGTTTCAATAAGATCATAGCTCGGGATCAGAAGTTATTCAAGATTTAAACTTAGAGGTGTTCGGGAGACCCCCCGCCATTTTGTCCAAATTTAAAATGAATCCAGATCTTCTATTTTCAAGTGAACCTGTATCATTTGCCAAAGTTTCATCAAGATCCTATGCAGAAAACTCACCCATCCACCAACCCACACACAGACGTACACCAAAATTTTTATTGGCTATTTGGATAGAGGATGGTCCAAAACAAAAGAAAAAACAAAATTTGGGGTATGTAAGATTTTTTTTTTCACGATAGATTGCATTACTTCACACAATTTGAAATTGTGGTGAAGTAAAAATAAATTTTTTTATCAAAGCAACCTTTCAATTCAAAATTTCTTAATCCAATCAAAATATTTGTTTTTTTTGTTGTCATATAGTTATACTATTTGTTTGAAAAATTACAAATATTTTGGTCAAAGATTACTTGTTAAACATATTTTATTTCAGAATTTATGCAACTTTTTAATTGTGATTTAGATTAAACAATTTTTTAAAAAATATTTTGCTTGCGGCGAATAAAAAATAGTATATAACCACGGACGTAAGCTATTTTGGACTTAAGGTGGGTGCAAACTCCACATACGTCCAAAATCTTTAGCCTTAAGTCCTTGCATCATAAACTACTACTGTTGCAAATGTTCACACATTTAATTTTTATTTTAAATTTGATGCTTGAATCAAAAAAATAAAATTTTACTTTCACAAGTAAGAACGATATAAAACATACAATTTTAACTCGTCAACACTATTTTGAGGAGTGAAAGGAGCGCTCAAATAAGATTATCGTTATTGATAAAGGTTTGTATAGTTACGGACTGATGAGAAAGGTTCGAATCTAGTCCGATAGAGTTTAAGGTTATGTATTTTAATTCAACAATTTAACTTGTTAAAATTTTCAATTCATATTTTATCATATATTGATATCTCTTTATTTTTATTGAAATTCTAAATTCATAATATTTGTCAAAACTCATTTTATATATTTAAAACATTAACAAATAGTTTTAGATTAATAGCTAAGAAAAATATTGCGACGCTGATGCATAGGCTGACTTCACCACAGCTCTGGAAACATAGTGTTCTGGATATATAATGAGCTAATATCCATAAAATACTTTAATTAAAAGCTAACCAATATTATGGACTTCGTAGTTCTAATAATAAAAATATTAAAGCAGGCAGCAGTATCCCAACAAACATAAATTCTGTTGTACGAGAAAAAGTAAAAAAAATTTTATCAGAAGTGACAAAGCGGAAGTTAGGATGCAGAACTGTTGTAAACCGTACTAAATGTGTATGTACCAAATTTCATCCAACTCGATTATCAGGTACAGAAGCTATTGAGCTTCCAAAATAACAGGTGCTTGGAGGACCCCCTACCACTTTGTTCACTATCACTAAAAAAACTAATCAGTTCCTTGCCATACATATTTGCATCTTTTTGCAAAGTGTAATCAAAATTACTTAACGAACGAATATTGTATGCTTCCAACAAACATTGAAACAATAAACAGGTGTTCGGGAGGACCCCACCACTTATCCCAATATTGTCCAAAAACTAGTCAATTCTTTGTCAATAAAGTCTTTATCTTTTTTCAAAGTGCCATTAAAATTGATTAATGAATGAAATCTGTATGCTCCCAACAAACTTTAAAAACAAGTATAAAAAGTCAGCAGTTGTATGGTAGATCCCCCGCCACTTTGATCAATGTGTCCCAAAAGATGATAATTATCTTCTTACACTAATTGAAACCTTTCCATAAGTTTTATCATAATCACTTCATTATTGTAGGCTGTAGTGTGCATAAAGATACTGAAAAAACTGCCAACAATTAAAAAAAATTTTTTTTTACCGGAAGTAAAAAGCCGGAAGTTGGGATGCAGAATTTTTGTAAATCATACTTAATGCTTATGTACAAAGTTTCATCCAATTCGATTATCAGGTACAGATGTTATTGAGCTTTAAAAAAAACAGGTGTATGGGACACCCCCTACCACTTTGTTCACTATCGCTCAAAAACTAATCAGTTCTTTGCCATACATGTTTGCATTTTTTTCCAAAGTGTCATCCAAATTGGTTCACGGACGAATGCTGTGTGCTCCCAACAAACATTGAAAAAATACTGACACATTAAACAAGTGTTCGGGAGACCCCGTACCACTTATCCCAATATTGTCCAAAAACTAATCAGTTATTTATCATTTTAGTTTTCATCTTTTTCCAAAGTGTCATTAGAATTGATTAATGAATGAAGTCTGTATGCTCCCAACAAACTTTAAAAACAAAGTGTGAAAAGTCAGCAGTTGTATGGTAGACCCCCCGCCACTTTGATCAATGTGTCCCAAAAGATGATAATTATCTTTTTAGACTAATTGGAACCCTATTCCATAAGTTTCATCATAATCACTTCATTATTGTAGGCTGTAGTGTGCATAAAGACACTGACAAAACTTTAAAAAAGTACAAAAAATTTTTTTACCGGAAGTAAAAAACCGGAAGTTGGGATGCAAAACTATTTTAAACCGTACTACATACTCATGTACCAAGTTTCATTCAATTCGCTTATCAGGTACAGAAGTTATAGAGCATTAAAAAAAACAGGTGCTCCAGGGACCCCCCACCACTTTGTTCACTATCGCTCAAAAACTAATCAGTTCTTTGCCATACATGTTTGCATCTTTTTCCAAAGTGTCATCAAAATTCGTTCACGAACGAATGCTGTGTGCTCCCAACAAACATTGAAAAAAGTGTGACACATTAAACAGGTGTTCGGGAGGACCCCCACCACTTATTCCAATATTATCCAAAAACTAATCAGTTCTTTGTTACTTAAGTCTCCATCATTTTCCAAAGTGTCATTAAAATAAATTAATGAACGAAGTCTGTATGCTCCCAACAAACTTAAAAAACAAAGTGTGAAAAGTCAGCATTTGTATGGTAGACCCCCCACCACTTTGATCAATGTGTCCCAAAACATGATAATTATCTTTTCACACTTATTAGAACCCTATTCCATAAGTTTCATCATAATCACTTCATTATTGTAGGCTGTAGTGTGCATAAAGACACTGAAAAAACTTCAAAAAAGTACAAAAAAATTTTTTTTACCGGAAGTGAAAAACGGGAAGTTGGGATGCAGAACTATTGTAAACCGTACTACATACTCATGTACCAAGTTTCATCCAATTCGCTTATCGGGTACAGAAGTTATAGAGCTTTCAAAAAAACAGGTGCTCCAGGGACCCCCCACCACTTTGTTCACTATCGCTCAAAAACTAATCAGTTCTTTGCCATACATGTTTGCATCTTTTTCCAAAGTGTCATCAAAATTCGTTCACGGACGAATGCTGTGTGCTCCCAACAAACATTGAAAAAAGTGTGACACATTAAACAGGTGTTCGGGAGGACCCCCACCACTTACTCCAATATTATCCAAAAACTAATCAGTTCTTTGTTACTTGAGTCTCCATCTTTTTCCAAAGTGTCATTAAAATTGAATAATGAATGAAGTCTGTATGCTCCCAACAAACTTAAAAAACAAAGTGTGAGAAGTCAGCATTTGTATGGTAGACCCCCCACCACTTTGATCAATGTGTCCCAAAACATGATAATTATCTTTTCACACTAATTGGAACCCTATTCCATAAGTTTCATCATAATCACTTCATTATTGTAGGCTGTAGTGTGCATAAAGACACTGAAAAAACTTCAAAAAAGTACAAAAAAAATTTTTTTACCGGAAGTGAAAAACCGGAAGTTGGGATGCAGAACTATTTTAAACCGTACTACATACTCATGTACCAAGTTTCATCCAATTCGCTTATCGGGTACAGAAGTTATAGAGCTATCAAAAAAACAGGTGCTCCAGGGACCCCCCACCACTTTGTTCACTATCGCTCAAAAACTAATCAGTTCTTTGTCATACATGTTTGCATCTTTTTCCAAAGTGTCATCAAAATTCATTCACGAATGAATGTTTTATGCTCCCAACAAACATAAAAACTTTGTGGAAAAAACCACCTGTTGTATGGTGGACCCCCCAACCCTTTATCCAATGTGCTCCAAAAGCTGATAAAATCTTTCTCATGTTATTTAAAAGCTTTTCGCAACGTTTCATGAAAATCGATTGGTAATTGTAGGCTACAGTAGGGATAAACACCTGAAAAAAAAACTTTTTAACCGGAAGTGACAAACCAAAAGTTGGTATGCAGAAGTATTGGAAACAGTATTAAAACCTTATATACTAAGTTTCAATAAGATCATAGCTCGGGATCAGAAGTTATTCAAGATTTAAACTTAGAGGTGTTCGGGAGACCCCCCGCCATTTTGTCCAAATTTAAAATGAATCCAGATCTTCTATTTTCAAGTGAACCTGTATCATTTGCCAAAGTTTCATCAAGATCCTATGCAGAAAACTCACCCATCCACCAACCCACACACAGACGTACACCAAAATTTTTATTGGCTATTTGGATAGAGGATGGTCCAAAACAAAAGAAAAAACAAAATTTGGGGTATGTAAGATTTTTTTTTTCACGATAGATTGCATTACTTCACACAATTTGAAATTGTGGTGAAGTAAAAATAAATTTTTTTATCAAAGCAACCTTTCAATTCAAAATTTCTTAATCCAATCAAAATATTTGTTTTTTTTGTTGTCATATAGTTATACTATTTGTTTGAAAAATTACAAATATTTTGGTCAAAGATTACTTGTTAAACATATTTTATTTCAGAATTTATGCAACTTTTTAATTGTGATTTAGATTAAACAATTTTTTAAAAAATATTTTGCTTGCGGCGAATAAAAAATAGTATATAACCACGGACGTAAGCTATTTTGGACTTAAGGTGGGTGCAAACTCCACATACGTCCAAAATCTTTAGCCTTAAGTCCTTGCATCATAAACTACTACTGTTGCAAATGTTCACACATTTAATTTTTATTTTAAATTTGATGCTTGAATCAAAAAAATAAAATTTTACTTTCACAAGTAAGAACGATATAAAACATACAATTTTAACTCGTCAACACTATTTTGAGGAGTGAAAGGAGCGCTCAAATAAGATTATCGTTATTGATAAAGGTTTGTATAGTTACGGACTGATGAGAAAGGTTCGAATCTAGTCCGATAGAGTTTAAGGTTATGTATTGATGGGGTGATGCAGAAAAAGAAGGAAAAGAGGATTCTTTTCTTTAATCAAATCGGGGGGAATGCAAAAAGTGATAGAGTAATTTTTTTGAGGGATCACATGACTAAGTATAAACAGAATATATTTCAAAATGCTAGGCAGCTTAAACTTGAACTAGGTTTTAAGTACCTATGGACCAAAAATTCGGTTGTCTACCTTAGAAAAGAAGATGCATCAGCAATATATTCGGTAAATTCATTAAATGATTTAATTAATATAAAAAATTCTACTAATAATTAGGTCGAGAATTAAGTTGTACAAAAACCTGTAATTTGAAATGAGTGTGTCGGATTTATTAAAAATTAATTATTATAACTCTATAAGGTTCAATAACCTTAAAAGTAGGTCAAATTTGTTTAATATTTTTTATCTCAATATTAGAAGTTTACGGAATAAATTATCCGATGTTGAAATATTAATAAATTGTAATAGTTCTCTTGATATTCAGGCGGTTGTACTGACGGAAATCTGGTTAAAGAAATGGGAAAATGTATTTTATAATATCGAAGGATACAATGCGTTCTTTTCTAATAGACTTAATGGCTATGGAGGGTGTGCTATATATCTAAAATATAATATCGTCGCAACTGAACTCCACAACGAAGAATTTGAGAATAATAGTTTTTTAGTAGTAAAACCAAACAATGAAAAACTTCATCTACTTGCGGTTTATAGAGCGCCGGATTCAAATTACGAAAGATTTATGTTTAAACTTTGCTCAATTCTCCTATTGTTCCCTAATAGTATAATTATTGGTGATTTTAATATTAACTTGCTTGTTCAAAGTAATGAAAGCACCAGATATGTGGATGATATCCAATCACACGGCTTTGCGATCCTTAATAAAATAGATCCTAGTTGTTCTACGAGAAGTTCGCATACTTCAGAGTCGATTATCGATCATTGTTTAACGGATATTCTCAGGTATGAATATCATCTAAGTATTTCTGATACTCCTTTGTCTGATCATAAACTAATAGTCCTAAGCTTTAACTGCAATTCACAGAAGTCACGCATTCAACATACAAAGGAAATTTTAGATTATTGTAATATTGAGAAAACGTTTAACTGGGAAAGTGTTAAATCTTCGAAATCGTTCAATGAGGTAATTCAAAAACTTCAAAACGTTATAAATGATAACACTCGTATGATTTCTTTTTCTAGCCGGGGTAACCACAAAGACTGGATGACTCCGGAAATATTAATCATCATTAACAACCGTGAACGATTCTTTAAATATAAAAAAAAATTTCCTAATGTTCCGTATATTAATGACAAATACGATTACTATTGTAAATTAGCTAAGAATAAAATTAACTGTGCTAAGAAGCAGTATAACGATCGTGAGTTTGATAAATGCAAGGGGTCTCCGCGTAAATTCTGGGCTTTTCTGAAATCATCGATCTTTAATAAATCATCTACTGTATCCAATCGAATCTGCCTTGAAAATAACTCTAATATCATTAGCGATCAGAAGATAGTAGCGGAAGAGTTTAACGAGTTTTTCACTGATTCTATACTTGTACCCTCTAGGTCGGTCAACCACTTAAGTTATTACTGTCAAAATGATTGTTTGCATGATGCTCATTTTGTGTTAGAGCTAACGGATGTATCTGAAGTTCAGAGTGTTATTTGTAGCTTAAAAAACAACACGGCTTCCGGTTCTGACTCAATTTCTTCCAAATTTATTAAATATTTTAAAAACCACCTAAGTATCATTCTAAGCAACCTTATAAATGAGCACATAAGCAAAAATCAGTTTCCTGATGCTTTAAAACTAGCAAAAGTTGTTCCAATCTTCAAATCCGGTAATCTACTAAGTAAACACAATTATAGGCCGATTTCAATTCTAAGTGTTTTTTCAAAAATTTTTGAAAAAATCATTTCAGCAAGAGTTCTATCTTTTCTATACGAACAGAAGCTTATCTCTCCAGATCAATATGGGATTTGTAAAAACTCTAACACTACTGCAGCATGTCTCGCGTTGACAGACTTTATTAGCAAGGAGCTTGATATTAAACAGCAGGTTTCCTGTTTATTCTTGGATATTAAACAAGCCTTCGACACAGTTTTGTACAATTTGTTACTTTCCAAATTGAAAAAATATGGTTTCTCAAGGCAAGCAATAGACTTCTTCGATAGTTACTTAAGAAATCGAGAACAGTATGTCGCCATTGGATCTGATAAAAGCAAGACTAGGAAAATACTAAAAGGTGTACCTCAGGCTCTGTGTTAGGACCGATACTTTTTGTAATCTTCATAAATGATATGTGTGACCTTCCCTTAAAAGGGAAGCTTCATCTTTATGCTGATGATGCAAGCTCTGATTTATTCCTGTGGCACACGACAGGAACTTTATCAAAACATGCAATATGACTTAGACCTATTGTCCTTCTAATTCTCTCGAAATTCTCTTAGTCTTAATGTTTTAAAAACCAAATTTCTGATTTTTCAGGGTAGGAAAAAGTCGGACGATGAAGATGTGACTCTTCGTTTGTCTTACTGCAATGAGACTATTGAACGAGTTCAATGTTTTAACTACCTTGGACTAATGCTAAGCGACAACTTTAAATGGGAACAACATGTTAATCTCATAAAAAGTAAAATCGTACCTTATATATTTTCATTGAAGAAACTACGTAAGCTGCTACCCAAAAAATCTCTAATTCTTATATATAATTCCTACATTATGTCCCACTTTGTTTACATGAGCCCTGTCTGGAGTGGAGCGGCTAGCTATATTATTCAACAGCTGGAGGTTCTGCAAAAACGAGCTATAAAGTATATTTTAAACGTACCAATGTTCTACCCAAGTCGTTTACTATTTGCAGAATTTCTTCCACTACAAATCGTAACAGAAAAAGAACTTATTGTTTTGATTTATAAATTAGTGACTCAACGATTAAAAAACAATATAACGCTAATTCGGTCCTACGAGATTCATAATTACAATACTAGAAGACGTTCTGACTTCGTTCCAAACTTTTTCGCAACAAGTTTCTCAAATAACAACATTTTGAACAGAGGGCTTCCTAAATTCAATCAACTCCCACCAGATATCAAGTATGAAGAAAATCTAGGTAATTTTAAATTAAAACTGGTTCAACATCTTAAATTGATCTTCTTTCCGTAAACTTTTAATTTATGTTTTGCAAATTTTTAATTCTTAATTTCTTTGTTTGGTCAAATATTTTTTTTCATTTTTTATATTGTTATATTCTCCACTGTTATTAAACTTAATTTAATTATTTTTAATTAATATTCCTTTGTTTTTTTTTTTAATTTTAATTAAGTTTCAAAGTAATAGTATTTATTCATTTAATTTTTAAGCAAGTAAAGCAAGTAGGTTATAACGATTAAGGTGTAATAATTTGTTAACTTTTGAATGCCACAGTATAGCATTTGTTTTGCTTCAAGTGGTTAATTAAATTGTTAAAAAGCAATAATCAATAAAGAAAAAAAAAAAAAAAAAAGAATGCAGAATGATTTCTTTGTCTGAGCAAATTATAAAAAGTATGTTTGGCTGAAATCCACAGTCTCGGATGGCAAACATTTAAAAATTATTTATATGTTGTTGTGACACATACTTTAATTCCTTCTAAACAATAGGAAGAATATATGTATGTATAAAAGGTAGGAGGAGGAAGACATAGATTAACTTAGAATTAGAAGTATAGGAATTTCTCGATCGATTGTAAAAAATTGATTAACAACAATGACATCAGTCAATAACTATTTACTTGGAATTATTTTAATGGATAATAGCAATATGTCTTGTATAGCTTGTTTGAAATTTCAAGGTACATCAATCCTTGTTACTGGTAAGTTTAGTGGATGTTGTAGCATTTTTTCATTTTAAAATTTATTCACTTGAGCAAGTAAATAGTTCAAAAGTCTCAAATATTTTTCCACTGACAAATTATCGAGTTTTAGAATTGCACATTTTTAACACCAAGAGGAATGAATATCTTTCCTTACATCATCAAAGAATGAAAAGTTGGAATAAGCGAAAAACAATTTCCATACGGTTATATCTTTAATATAATTTCATAGGTGGGTAAATATTTGCTTGTATAGGAGTATCACAATCATAGAGAAAACAAAGAAAATATTGAAATAGGAAAAGCAGGATAAAAATTGCCATAAATAAAACAGTGATTTCTGGTTGGGTGTAACTTTTTTTTTGTTTTCATCGAGCTTTTATTTCTGTTTTCTATAAACAAAAACGAACGTGTAAGATTTTTATTTATCAAGTGGATTGAATGGGAATTTGATAAAAAAAGAAAAGCAAAGAAAGATGTTGTTTTTCAACTAGAATAGAATAAAACTGGAATGAATATATATGTATATTGCTTTTTTCTTCTTTTAATACCATCTTTGCATGGTGCATCTTAGTACAATAATAGAACAATATATGTTTCAAGACTAGTAGTTTTTAAAAGATAGATTTTATTGATTTATATTTGTAAATATTTATTTTTTTTTTAAATATATGAAAATTTAATCAATAATAATTGTAGAATTATTTTATCTGGAGCTTGTTTTTGAGTTTCTAATTCAGAGATATTGCAAAGAACTCAATCGTATGCCCTTTAGTTCTATTTTAATTGCTTTGATTACGAGTACCCCAGCTTATTTTGATATGTTTAATTAAATTTTTATAAAAAGATTGTTACCTGAAAGAAGAACATGTGGCAAGCCTTGCAACTGCATAGAAAAGAATAACCGAAAATCAATTATGCGAAAGCCGAAAACTTCTATTTATTTACTGGCACCATCTGATAAGCGAATAACTGGTGTAAATTATACTTAATTAGTAAAATATTAATGCGAACTTAAAATAACAAGTACCTAAATCGTAATACATTTGAATTTATTGACATATCAAAACAAACTTAATTCAAAAAAGTCCAAGTGGCAGGATGTCCGTTAGAAATAGGTAGATTTCGAGATCAGACAATTTTGTGTACAAGTAGAAGCTGATGTGTCAGATTAGTTTAAACAATACAAACTAACAGATATCGAACAAATTTTAAAAAGTAAATTAGCTACATATAAGCAAAACTACATCTATCCAATTTTGCAACAAACAAATATCATTTGTTTCGGTAGAAATTTGCGAGTTTTTTAATATACCAAAAAATTGCTCAAAAAAAATACAGCTCAAAACAAAGTTTTGATCATAAATTTCGGTAGAAATTTGCGAGTTTTTTAATATACCAAAAAATTACTCAAAAAAAACAGCTCAAAACAAAATTTTGACGAGCACTTATCTTACAGCCAACCATGAGAAAATCAAATGTAGAAAAATATTATTTGATTATTGTATCATTATTTTAGCGATTCTATGGCTCAAACTACATAAATATTCCTCACATTTTAAATTCTAACATGTTTTAAAACTAAAAAGCTGAAAAAGGAACGGAAAACAGACAATATAATATAAAATATATTTTCTTAAATATAAAAATCTAATTTTATCTCAAAAATTTTGGAAGTTGTACAGGAGGCGTGCCTATCAGTTTGTAGAAAATACATTTTGCAATAAATTCTATTTTATTTTTAATTTTGACATTAGTGTTTTAGTGAAATTAGGATGAGTCAGGGTTGAGTTTATTGCAAAATGTATTTTCTACAAACTGATAGGCACGCCTCCTGTACAACTTCCAAAATTTTTGAGATAAAATTAGATTTTTATATTTAAGAAAATATATTTTATATTATATTGTCTGTTTTCCGTTCCTTTTTCAGCTTTTTAGTTTTAAAACATGTTAGAATTTAAAATGTGAGGAATATTTATGTAGTTTGAGCCATAGAATCGCTAAAATAATGATGCAATAGTCAAATAATGTTTTTCAAAATTTGATTTTCTCATGGTTAGCTGTAAGAAAGATAAGTGCTCGTCAAAATTTTGTTTTGAGCTGTTTTTTTTTGAGTAATTTTTTGGTTTATTAAAAAACTCGCAAATTTCTACCGAAATTTATGATTATATACACAGTCGAGCGAGTTATATTCGCACTTGTGCGACTTTTTATTTTAAAATTGAAATAAAGTGTCTGGAAATGTTGTTTTTTACTCATACAACCAAATATAAAAGACTTCAATTTCGTTTGGTTACTGAAATCTAAATATTTTTCAATTAAATCTGACATACCAAACGAAACATAATAAATATAATTAGTAATTACATAATATTATTTCTTTCGTGTTTATTTTTACCTTTCCAGTTAATATTAAAAACGATTTTTGCTTATCAATTTTTCGTAAACTGTTACCTGTTACTGTGGCATAAGTTTATGTTTTATTATAACATGATGTATAAAGTTCTTAGGAAAAATCATTTGAAATACTTTGATATATGAATATAACTGAAAACTCTTATACGTCGTGCCGCGCTTCCGCTCATGTTTTGTATTTGTTGACAGATGTTTTTCATAACAATAGTTTTACTGACCATATTAGATTCCCAACTAGCAAACTTACTTCTCAATCTTGAATTATACAAGTTTTAGCTTCAATAAAGCTTCGCTAAAGCTTCTAAGTGGAAGCTAGTTATATTTTACTTCTATAAAGTTTCGATACAACTTCCACAAAGAAGTTCCCCCCACCACCGGAATGAAAGCTTCTAAAATACTTCTATATTTAATATTAAAAGCTTTACCGAAACTTATCTACAGATCACTAAATAGAACTTCCGAAAAAAGGTTATAAACGGTATAGCTGTTATTAGAATTGTAGTTGTTTCGGTTGTAACTGTTTACAGATCTTAAAGAAGCACAGCTGTCATAGTCTAAAAATTGTTTCAATATCTGAAACAAAATATGTCAAACTGACGGAAGCTATTGCTTCTATTATTTCACTAAATGTAGATGTAGAAAATATAGTTTAATTCAGGGGCTTACTTTTTATGGAAATAGATATGTGCAAGTAATTTCAATGGGTTTATACGAAATTGAAGCTTATACGAGATTGAAATCGTTTCGTTTTTGTCAAAAAAGTATTGTGCATAAGGTGGTTTTTGTTTTTTAATCTATTATTTAGACTTACACAACTTACACAGACTTACACGCACAATATAAAATATTCTTTATCTAGAGTCTTCAAATAGACAAAAAAATCAATTAACATCATAATGAACTAGACTAGAGAATCAGAATCAAAAATCAACTAGAGTGGAATAGAGAAAATTTAAAGTTTTATAAATAATGGTATATGAATTTTCTTTAAATTTTTGAGAGCCAAATTCATCAGGAAGAATTGAAGCGATACAGAGTTTCATAATTTAGTCACTCTATTAAAATAATTTACAGCAAATGGAAGGGTGCGATATATCATTGCTTCTTTTGTTATTGTTTTATATTTATACAACATTTTTAAAAATTAACTGCGTTAATGAGCACCTTAGTACGCATGTTGTTGTGACACCTATTAAAAATCCAATTCAAAACTTTTTATTTAAAAAAAAAATATTGTTCAAATAAAGGAGTAAGGACGCTAAAAGTTAATAATTGAAAAAATATAACCCCTTAATGTTGCTATACCTAAAATCTTTGAACTAATAAAACAAATAGAAAATAGATTTTTCGATATTCTTTTACGTCTATCAAAAAGAAACAAAATATTTTAGAACGTAAACCTCAGATTATGATTTCATCGTTAAAAAACCCATTGAAGTTACAAGTCACATACCTTTTTTCATAAAAAATTAGCCCCTGAATTATATACTATATCTTCTACATCTAAATTAAAACACAAAATTCTATGGAAGTCTTATGGAAGTCTTATAGAAGCTATTGTTATTGTAACTACTATCAAAGATATTTACTGTTTCTTAACATTTAAATTAGCCGATTGTGTAGCGCGCTAGACAAACGATCGAAGGACCAGGGTTCGAAACTTGATGCGACCGTAAACAAAAACTTAGATTTACACACTATATAATAACATAGCAATAACAATAATTACGTTAAAAAGTGTAGATATATAAAAAGCATTGTAATATTTTTGTCACATTTTTTAAAAGTTTCTATAAGACTTCTAAAGATTGCTTAAAACAAGCTATTAGACGCACTTTACCGTAGTTATAACTTGTGAAACCATAAATTCTATTCAGCTTGCATACAAATTATAGCTTCGTTAAAGGCGGGGAAAGTTCTAAAAATGGCCTTTATCGAAACTGCTTAGAAATTTTAAAGAAACTATGAAGATGGGGAAGTTAGTTTCGGTAAGACTGTTTAGTGTTTTAAAAGAAGTTAAAATGCTAGTTGGGTTATTTGGTATTTCATTACGTACTTGGGCGTAATAAATTTATTACGTTTTTAAAATAATAAAAACCAATTATGAAACCTCACATTAAATTACTAAAAACTGTTTTATAAGAAACAACTTCTATCTTGGTCATACATAACAATATGTATTCCAAATCACAAAATAGACAAACAATTTTCATAATATATGTTTTCCAAGAAATATCAACATAAATTCCAAAATACCTTTTTATACGAAAAAAAAATTATCTTGAAATTAATATTTTCACTTAGTTAATTCATCAAATATTTTTGTTTAACATTGTTCTATCCAGGAAAATGTACTTGTCTTATGTATTGTATTTGGTTGTCGTGATAACAAGAAAAACAAAAACAAGAGCTAAAAACAAATTAAATCTATGATTAGGGTGAACTGAATCATGAAAGCAATAATTGTTGCTGTGTACGAAAAAAAAGATATTAATGTTGTTGGCACGTGCTGGTATATCAATTACATATATTTTGTTTGACACATTCCCAGTTTTCAATTATCTCGATAAAAAGCATTGATCATCGTTTAAGTTAATTGTTGGACTATGGCAGGTGAAGGAGATACAAACAGAGTGGATGGTTCGGGGTTGTTTGGAGATTGTCTTAAAAAAGTTACCATTTGAATTTTAGGTAGATTTCATATAAAAATCTACCTATTGCAATGGGCTTCATCTCGGAATTTCGGAAAAATGTTTGTGCCAAACGACTATATAAGATAAGCGGAGACGAAAAAACAAAAATGAAAAAAAATTTATATAAATATATATATATATATATATATATATATATATATATATATATATATATATATATATATATATATATATATATATATATATATATATATATATATATATATATATATATATATATATATATATATATATATATATATATATAAACGATATGAGATATATCGAAAACGACCGGCACTCTCACGGTCGCATTTGTTGAGGTAGATCAAAAAAAATTTCTGTACATGTGTGTTCTATTAATATCAGACGAGTTTGTGAATCAGCAAAATCCGACACGTGGTTAAGGAACTAGAGCCTTTTTTCTAAAAAAATTGAGTTTTTAAAACCGTTATAACGGCCGTTTGGATACTAATATTTTTAAAAAGTTAACAAATGTAGAATCTTTGGAATCTTTTTTATCAATTTGTTTTAAAAATAGACCTCTGCAGTTAGAGGTTTCTGAGTGAGCGGCTCCAACAAAACAGTTTGCAAAAAAAAAATTTTTGTTTTAAACAACCGGCACTCTCACGGTCGCATTTGTAAAGTGAGATCAAAAAACCTTTTCTAAGAATGTGCGTTTTATTAATATCTTGGACAAGTTCGCAAATCCGACACATGGTTAAGAAACTAGAGGCTTTATACTAGAAAAAACTCTGTTTTTTGGATCCATTATTACGGCCGTCTAGATTCTAATATTTTTAAAAACTTCATAAGTCTGAATCTTTGAAACCTTTTTAATCGGTTTCTTTAAAAAAAAAGACCTCTGCAGTTGGAGGCTTCTGAGTGAGCGGCTCCAACAAAAAAGCTTGTAAAACACAAAATGCGTTTGAATCAACCGGCACTCTCACGGTCGCATTTATATAGCCAGATCAAAAAACCTTCCGTAAACATTTGTGTTTTATTAATATCATGGACAAGCTCGTAAATTAGAAAAATCTGACACATGGTTAAATAACTAGAGGCTTTATACTAGAAAAAACATTCGTTATTTTAATCCGTTATAACGGCCGTTTGGATACTAATATTTTTAAAAACTTCATAAATTTAGAATCTGTGGAAACATTTTAATCCGTTTCTTATAAATATAAACCTCTGCAGTTAGAGGTTTTTGACTTGTTGGCTTCAACAAAAAAGTTGGCAACAATCCATAACTACGATTTCCAAAAACCTTATAACAGTCAATGAAAAAAAAAAAAATAAAAAGGTTTGAATAGAAGAAATATATTTTTTTTCTTAGAAATAAACTATTTTGATCTTTTGCAGTAATTGGGCGACATATGATATAGCGTAGGTTTATGTCATAAATTGTCACACACATATTCTGTGGTAGATTTGATATTTGTTTGTTGCAAAATTGGGTAAATATAGTTTTGCTTATATGTAGCTAATTTTCTTTTTAAAATTTGTCCGATATCTGTTTGAAATTAGTTTGTGTTTAAACTAATCTGAAACATCAGATTCTACTTGCACACAAAACTGTCTACCTATTTCTAGCGGATATACGTGCCGCTTGGACTTTTTTTTTTGATTTGAATGATTTTTTTTTTATTAATTAGTTAGACATGTTTTGCACACTAAATATGAAATATTCATTATTCAGACTCTTTGAATATCCGAAGATACCATGTCAACAAGAAAGGAAGGAGATGGGGAAAATGAAAGGAATACGTGGATATAGGAATAACTATACTAATTTTTTTTTCTACTGGTGGATCTCAGAATTCATTTAATTAAAACTATATATTCCATTCTCTCGCACTTTTTCAGCTAATGGCTGAAAAAGAGCGAGAAACGGAAAACAACTGTACAATACTTACCTGTAACAATACCTACCTACCTTAACAATACTTACTTACTTTAACAATGCTTACCTGCATTGTATTGTAATAATAAATAAATAAATAAATAAATTATTTAAAGCTATACTAATTCTTTTAAATGGCGATTGACATTTTCTTTAAATGTCTGAGGGGCAAATTCATCGGGAAATACGGAGGTGGGCAATGAGTTCCATAATTTGGCCACTCTATTAAAGTAATCGTTCTGGAAGGACATAGTTCTGCAACGAGATATTTTGACAGCAAATGGGTGGGATGACTCTGAAGTTCTTGTTCGTCGATTGTTCTGCGCACTTGATGGAAGGATATTTTGTATTTCATTTGAAGAGAATTCGCTAAAGTGAAATGAAATTATTTATTATTATTTTATTATTTATTATTTATTATTTAGTTTGAAATGAAATTATTTTTTTTTACGAAAATTTGATTTGATGACAATCTTATTCATTCTCAGAATATCTCAGTCTTGTACATGTATAATTACTGGTTAAATTCTTAATTGTTACCAAAACTGTGACCATGCTGTGACAATAAAATTGCAACTGAGTATGACACTTCCTGCTTTTCTCACGAAGTATTGAACTAGTTTGCTATTTTTTTCGTGAAAATATTCCAAAGTTACATCAACTTCTTTGAAAAATAAAACAAATTGCTGACAAATCGCATCCTAACTTAATAAATTAAACATGTGTATTTAAAGGTCAAAAAACCATTATGTGCTAAAACTAAAATTATTCTTTTATCACAAATTATTGTGTTTCAAGTGTAAGGGTTATGAATATTTAAAATAAACTTTATCCGCATAGTAATGCCATTAAAATTCAATCAATCTCTCCAACAAACCCTTATAAATCAACAATATATCATCTAAAACTATTATTTTAGTTGACACAAGTGATTTTTTTTACTATATTATATTTTCCAATTTTCAACTCAATAAATTATTTTCTAAACAACTCCAATGAGAGACTCTTCAACAAACAAAAACTTATTTTCATTTTCTAAAGATTCTATGCTTTATTATAGTATTATAATTTCATTAAAACACTTGTCCTCTTAATCGTATAGATTTTTTATTATGAAATTCTCTAAAAAAATCCTTTTTAAAAAATAATTTACACGTAATGCAAAAATTATTGAATAAATTAAAATAATTTCCAACAATGTTTAACCATCTGTACGTATTACTGATAAAGTGATAAGTATAGAATATACGTATCTGAATAAAATTGATTTAATTTGATACTGATATTTTGTTTTTAAATATTTAAAATTAGTTTATTTTTTAATAAAAAGATTTGTTTCAATTTAACAGTAAGAAAATTTGTGTGTAAGGGTGTCGGTCTCAACTTAATAAAACTACAGGTGGTCTACATTTTATTAGGAACTATACTTATTGGTCGATTGAGTTATATAAAAAAGAAAGTAGGCACCACTTTGATGCAACACAGAATTATTTTTCTCTTAAAATTTTTAAATGATTAAGACAAAACAAGAAGTTCTTGAGAAAACTTCAGCGACGCCTATTGATTACTTTTTAGCAAGTGACATGTCTAGGCAACTGATATTGTCCGGTAAACTATACAATAACACGTATTTTAAGAATTTTCTTAATAAAAACGATTAACAAAAATTAAGCGAGAAGCGAAGTTCAATCAGTTTGGATCAGTTGATCAGTTTATTTTAACACGAATTTTTTTTTAAATTTTGTGACCTACTGGGATTTGACAAACGAGTTTCTTGTTGGTGCACGCATACAAGAAGCCATGATGAAATTCATCCTGGCCAGTGAGACAATCTGCTACCTAAGGGTACGCGGTACATACAACAATATTTCTCTTATTGCCGTGCATGCACCTATACTGAAGCTAAGACCGTCGACGAGAAGGATAATTTCTATATAGCACTGGAAGAGGTTATGAAACAAACAACAACACGCGACTCTATTATGTTTCTTGGTAACTTTAATGGGCAGGTTGGAAGACATATATCTTATGGAAATGTGGTGGGTCCCAACAGCCTGCATTTGAATTCGAATGATAATGGTGAGAGAATGACGACCACAAAACCACTCCCAGAAGCCATGGATGGATCAAGCATGCCTTGACGCTATTCAATACAGAGAGATTGCTTCAAAGAAATTGCAATCTGAAATGTCTACAAGGACGCAACACCAGGTCCACGAAGGAAAACTATAAACTGGCAAGACAAGCCGTTACAAAGCTATGTAGACGAACGAAGAGAGAATGGTGGAAGAGACAGTGTGAGGAGATTGAAAGCTTCAATAAGGAACATCAATCGCGTAACTTCTATCAACAGGTTCAAACCTTAAAGAAGGGACCTCAAACTAGATCGACTGCTATTCAAAACAAAACGGGGAGCTACAAGTAGACCTTAAAAATATTTTAGATACTTGGGCTGCTTATTTTGAGAACCTTCTCAACTTAAGTGACCAGCAACAAGTCGGGCGACGAGCAAAGCTTATTTGTGCATCAGAAGTACATGCAGACGAACCACCCAAAGAGGAATTCGAAGCGGTGATGTCAAAATTAAAACGCAATAAAGCACCTGGTATCGACGATATAACATCCGAAATGATTGTACATGGTGGCGAAACTCTATCCTTAAGATTGTTTGAACTTCTTCAAATGAAGGACTGAAACTATGCCACAGGACTGGAACTCAGCTATGCTGATACCAATCCATTAAAAAGGTAATCGCCTACAATGTGCAAACTACAGAGAAATCGCTCTCCTTTGCACAGCAAATAAGATCTTTTCCTACATTTTGCTAACCAAGATCAATCCTTTTGCTGAACAGCTATTTGGAGAATATCAATGTGACTTCCGGCGGGGCCGAGGTACCACCGATGCATTTTTCTCGATAAGGATGATTTTGGAAAAGTGCCGAGAGTTTAGCATACCTGTGCACCAACTCTTCATTGATTTCAGGCAGGTCTACTTCTCTCTCGAACGAGAGACTCTATGGTCTGCTCTAGTGCCAATGGGAATCTCTTATAAATTGATAGCCCTATGCAAAACGACAGTACAAAACTCTCAACGCTGTGTACGAGTAGAAAACAAAATATCAAATTTTTTTAAAGTCGACTCCGGTTTAAGACCAGGTGATGCTATCTCTCCTATACTCTTTAATCTAGCCTGGGAATATGTGTGCCGTAAAAAGAAACTACCGACTAAGAACAATATCTTGCCAATAAACTCAGTACAGATGATCGCTTACGCTGATGATGTTGTCATCCTCAGCCGAAGTGAAGCTGTTATGAGTGAGACTTTCAAGTCGCTTGAGAGTGGTGCTAGAAAAATTGGTCTGCAAATTAACTACGATAAAACCAAACATATGAATAACATAATGTCAATCTCTTGTTACTTTACGCAAATAATTGACATTATGTTATTTGAAAACTTACGCCAAGTGCTGACGGCAAACAGTGTTAATTATATTAAACTTATATGAATGTTTCAAGAGAGGCTGGGAAGAAAGATTTGATGTGCAGCGATAAACGAACTGAGGGAGTTGAATCTTTTAAATATTTGGGATCCATGCTTGACTCAAACAACAGCATACTTACAGATATAAAAGCTCGAATCGCTGCAGGAAATTGAACTTTCTACTCAATTAAACCTCTCCTTGGATCACCGTATGTATCAACTACCACCAAGCTCAAGTTATACCAGACATTGATTAGACCCGTTGTGATGTATGGGTCACAAAAGTGGACCCTTACACAAAATGACGAATCGCATTTATCTGTATTTGAGCGTAAGATCCTACGCTACATTTTTGGTCCACTTAAGACAGACGATGGAGAGTACCGAACCCGGTATAACTTTGAGATCAGAGACCTTCTTGAGGGTCCTGATTTAATAGGTTGTATCCGTTCTAATAGGATCACTTGGTTTGGGCATATTCTACGAGCCGATTCACATTCTGGAATGATTAGAAAAATGTACGTTAGTACCCCAGGGAGTGGGCGACCGCGAGGTAGACCACGACTACAATGGGAGACGGACGTAATAAACGACCTTAAAAAAATCGGCTGCCATGTTAATTATGTCGCTGTTGCGAAACCGTGGTGAATATTCAAAGCTGATTAGCCTGGCGATGCTCCTACATGGAACATGAACGCCGAGAAAAAAAAATAGTTATTGCACTAGTTTTAGAATTTTGAAAAAAGTCATTTCGGTCTGAATTTGAATTTTTGGAATATTTTTAGAATTTTGAAAAAGTTTAAATTTTTGATTTTATTATAATTTTTGGAATTTTTAAAAAAGTTTTGTTTTATGATTTTGTTGTAATTTTTGCAATATTTTGAGATTTTTGGAAAAAGTTTAAATTTTTGGAATATTTTTAAAATTTTGAAAAAAGTTTCAATTGTAGTTTTGTTTTTGTTATAATTTCTGCAATATTTTAAGAATATCGGTAAAAGTTTCAATTTTTGAAATATTTTTAGAATTTTGAAAAAAATTTGTATTTTTGATTTTTTTATAATTTTTGCATTAATTTAAAATTTTTTGAATAAATTTAAATTTCCGATTTTGTAATAAATTTCGAATATTTAGAATTTTGAAAAAAATAAATTTTTGATTTTATTATAATTAATGGAATATTTTTGGATTTCTGAGAGAAATCTGAATTTTTGATTTTGTAATATTTCTCGAAGGTTTTTGGAGTAGTTTGCTGAGTGTGTCATCTTTTCACTAAATAATTTATGATCTGTTATAACTTTCCGTCAACGAATGTATGTTTCGTGTTGATTTTGTAATAAATTTCTATATTTGTACTTTTACAAAGAGTTTTATGTTTAATGTACATCGCATGCCGATAACTAAAAACAATGTCCTCATAAAAGTTTTATGTCAAAAACTATACAAAATCTTTAACCAAAACCGAAGTCTTGATATCTCAGAGCTGTGAGATTTCAGCCTCTCGATATTTTGTTGTTATAATACATATTGTTATAATTCCTCTTACACAAAACATTAAAATAAATAAATATCGGCGGCGCTTATTAGCGCCAATAGGTTGTCTTTATCACAGCTCTGAAAATTAAATGTTCTACATCCCAACTGAAAGATTTTAAGCATATTTACCAAGTTTAATTAAAATTAATTATCAGGAGCTGATGTTATTGGAATTTCAAATAAACAGGTCTGGAGGCCAAACTTATTCCAATTTCGTCCAAAAACTAATCAATTCTTTGTTATTCAAATCTTTCATCATAATTAATTCATCATCAAGTTTCGTTATAATTATAGTTCATTACTGTAGGCTGTAATGTGGATGAAGACATTGAAAAACTGCAAAAAACACAAAATAAAATTTTTTACGGCAAGTGGAAAACCGTAAGTTGGGATGCGGAACTGTTATTCATCAATTCAATTATCAGGTACAGATGTTATCAAGCTTTCCAAAAACCAGGTGCTCGGAGACTCCCCGGAGTGTAGTTAAAATTAATTCACGAACGATTTTTGTATGCTCCAAACAAAAAAAAAGTCAGACAAGTGCGAATAAAATTCGCTCGCCAAGGGTTCCGTGAATGTAAAAGAACACAATATCAAAAATTATTGACAAAAAGTTGTGTTGTAATGTCTTTATATTTCCAGACTATAGACGCATAACAAAATAAATGTTAAATCGTAAATGTCACTAGTAAATTACAATCAAATCTACATTGATTAAAAATGACTCAAAAAATGTTACTTTAGGTTAAATCTCACCCATAGATCTTTATGGTAACTCAAGAAAGATTCAATTACACCAGCTTGTAAAAGGTTTAAATTTGATTATTTTTTCGGTCAATCAAGTGTTGAAATTTAGGGGGGTATGTAGCATTTAGGGGGAACGGTCTGAAAATCGCAACTCTTTTAACAATAACTCAAAAACTGTGCATCGCAAAATTCTAAAAAAAATTGCTATGTTTTTTAAATTAGGTGCTCTTTCAAATGACACCCCACTTGACTACATGCTAAATAGTGTTTTTACCCCTTCTCGTTTCCACCCCCTTAATAAATCTAATTATGAGTATATGACACTTTTATATATTTTTTGTGTTAAAAACTTACTAATTTTTCTATCATTCCAAATACCTTTGAAAATTTTCGATCGGCTAAGTTCAGAGCTAATCGAGGTAAAAAAACACGAAGAAAACGTCATTATTCAAAATTATATAAAAAATGGTGGAGTGTAAAATTCCAAAATAAACTTTTAAGGAATACTGAAATGAAGCCCTTTCATATGATTCCCTACGTGAATCTATAAAAAATTTATTTTCTCAAAGGTCTCACATCATACCCCTATAAACCAAACGAAAACCACTTTAGTTTTATTTGTATCCGTCATTTCATGTGCACAAATTAGTTTTATACGCAACTCAAATTTCAAGATCATAGCATTTATAGTTTACGAGATAATCGATATATGCAATGTGAAAAACTCGTTTTACTCTCACCAATAGCGTTCCGTATAAAAAACGGAACCCTAAAAACCATAATAAAAAATAATTTGATGTATATGATGGAGCTCCCAACATTTTGTTCCCAATAAAATCTTTCTCATATTAATTGAAACCTTTTACCCACGTTTTATAAAAATCAATGAAAAATCGAATCTATAGGCTACAGTAGGGATAACACCTGAAAATTTTTTTTATAAAAAAACTTTTTATCCTTTAAAAATTGAAAACAGTACAAAAAACCTATTGTACCCTGGGTAATGGGTTCAATAAGATTAAAAACCAGGATTAGAAGTTATTGAATATTCAAACTAACAAGTACGTAGGAGTTCAATTATGAAATGAAGCCGGATCGGATCCTCCATTTTAAAGTAAACCTGGATAATATTAGTAAGTTTCATCAAGATCCCTTGTGTTTTTGTCTAAAAACAAAAATTTTAAAGCAGTAAAATAATAGTAGATTATACACCAAAAGAGAGAAGTGCATGTTTTCTCCCGAGATGTGCTTGGAGCCTGAATGCTACATATCATTGAGGGAGATGACAAGCTCTCTCCCAAGGTGTATATACTATTTTTTGCATGCCCACAATATAATTATGATAGTAAAACTGTGTTCAAATTGATGGTAAATTGCCCTAAACGTGCTAAATAAATTTAGTCAACCGATTTATTTGACAAAATCAATATTTTGTTTCTAAATAATTGTCTAAGAAAAAAAATTAATTTCTTCTATTCAAACCTTTTTATTTTATTTTCATTGACTGTTATAAGGTTTTTGGAAATTGTAGTTATGGATTGTTGCAAACTTTTTTGTTGAAGCCAACAAATCAAAAACCTCTAACTGCAGAGGTTTATATTTATAAGAAACGGATTAAAATGTTTCCACAAATTCTAAATTTATGAAGTTTTTAAAAATATTAGTATCCAAACGGTCGTTATAACGGATTAAAAAAACAAATTTTTTTTCTAGTATAAAGCCTCTAGTTATTTAACCATGTGTCAGATTTTTCTGATTTACGAACTCGTCTAATATATTAATAAAACACACATGTTTACGAAAGGATTTTTGATCTGGCTTTTCAAATGCGACCGTGAGAGTGCCGGTTGATTCAAACGCATTTTGTGTTTTACAAGCTTTTTTGTTGGAGCCGCTCACTCAGAAGCCTCCAACTGCAGACGTCTTTTTTTTTAAAGAAACTGATTGAAAAGGTTTCAAAGATTTTAAATTTATGAAGTTTTTAAAAATATTAGAATCTAAACGGCCGTTATAACGGATCTAAAAAACAGAGTTTTTTCTAGTATAAAGCCTCTAGTTTCTTAACCATGTTTAGCTGATTTACAAGCTTGTCCAAGATATTAATAAAACGCACATTTTTAGAAAATGTTTTTTGATCTGGCTTTACAAATGCGACCGTGAGAGTGCCGGTTGTTTCAAAAATTTTTTTTTTTGCAAAATTTGCAAAATTTTGGAGCCACTCACTCAGGAACCTCTAACTGCAGAGGTCTATTTTTAAAACAAATTGATAAAAAAGATTCCAAAAATTTTAAATTTGTTAACTTTTTTAAAATATTAGTATCCAAACGGCCGTTATAACGGTTTTAAAAAATCAATTTTTTTAGAAAAATGACTCTAGTTCCTTATCCACGTGTCGGATTTTGCTGATTCACGAACTCGTCCGAGATATTAATAGAACACACATGTACAGAAAATTTTTTGATCTACCTTAACAAATGTGACCGTGAGAGTGCCGGTCGTTTTCGTTATATCTCATATCGTTACGGTGACCATCCGTCCTGTATTTTACATGACTGTCCTGTTTTTTGCCATGCTGTCCCTTGAGATTTTTGTGCAAATACAGGACAGTACAATGTTCCTCATTTCTTAATTTGATATGCAAATGTCCTCTTTTTTTACATAAACTTTACAGGAATATGCATTTAAAATAATAATTTCTCTAGATTTCCCAAAAATTTGTCTAAATTTGTCTAAAGTATTACAATATCGAGCCAAATGTCAAAATCACAGCCCCACTTTTTGGCATTTTCAACGTTTTAGGTCCTAACGATTCTCAAACAGCAAAAACAAATGTTCGTCTGTCTGCCGACCAGCCATTACAACCGATAAACACTAGAAAGCTACTTTAGCGAGCATAAAAATTGGGTACTTCTTTGAATAAAATAAAATAAAATTTAATATTTAATCTTAGTATTCTAGTCAAGAAGACGTGTGTAAGTGTGTTATTAGTCCCTGGGCCCACGCCGATTTCATTTGATGATTACAAATTTTATACTTCATGAGGCGCTAGTCCTTGACGAGTTCGAAAACTCTTTCCTCAAATCGGCAGATTTTTCGTTCGGCAAGCTTCGAAAAATGTCGATTTCCCACGATCTTGTAAATTTGCTACCACACTTTTTTACTGCTTTAGATCACGAGGGTAATGTGTCTGCCATTGTTGAGTTCGACAACTGACATTTTGGGATATTTTGTCTGCCGGACTAGACAAAAGCAAACAAATTTTTGTCGGACAAGGTTACCCTCATGAAATTTACAAGAGCCCGGGCAATCGGCATTTTTCGGAGCTTTCCGAACGAAAAAGAAGCCGAATCGAGAAAAAAGGCAGAACAAAAGTTTTCGGACTCGTCAAGGACAGGCACCTCACGAAGTATAAAATATGTGGTAATCATTACATGAAATCGGCGTAGGCCCAGGGACTATATTAGATTGATTTAATTTTAATAATATTAATAATAATAAATAACTTATATAATTATTTTTTTTAACACACTTTTATTTGAGGTAGGTAGCAGAGGGCCGTTATTTTTTTAGCATAAAATTTTAGTTAATTTATGTCCTGTATTTTCCTTTCCAAAAAATGGTCACCGTACATATCGTGTATATATATATATATATATTATATATATATATATATATATATATATATATATATATATATATATATATATATATATATATATATATATATATATATATATATATATATATATATATATATATATATATATATATATATATATATAAATATATATATATATACAAATTTTTTTTTTTTTGATTTTTTGTCTCCGCTTATCATATATAGTCGTTTGGCACAAAAATTTTTCCGAAATTCCGAGATGAAGCCCATTGCAATAGGTAGATTTTTATATGAAATCTACCTAAAAAAAAAAACAAAAAAATACAAGAGTCAATATTAAAAAATATCCTTCTTAATCCTAAATTAACTCAAAATTATCTTAATATTATCTCAAAATACGAAATAAACATTTATCTAAGTTTGCCCGCTTTTAAATCTTCCAGGGGACTGATAATTTGTCAGCATTTCGCTTAAAAATGACAAAGTTACGTCTAAAAAAAAAATAAACGGATTCTATACCAAGGCAATACATATTCACGACGTATAAAATTACAAAATTACCTGTAATTAAAATACTTTTTACGAAAATACTTGCCAGGGGACTGATATAATTTGACTGGACAACACACGATCTTGCTACTAATGATGACTGTTTTGAATGATAAAACCTCAGACTAAGTAAAACACTTGCAATAATATATTTATTGAACTTTAATTAATGTGACGAGCGATAGCTTGATAGAAATATGAATTTCCAATATTTTCAATGTGTTTTGATTGGGCAGGAGAATAATAACAAATTGGTGGGGCAAACTTTAATAGGATATATCTAATATTAAATATAGAGTAATATTATGATTATTTACACATTATTAAAGCTTCACTATTCAAAGTTATTACTACAAAGTAAATTTGTCTCTGCACACTTAGAATCATTGATTATTTAGTTTACCAGCTTTGAATTTCAAGGTGGGACACGCCAGGGGACTGATAATTTGACGTTTTGAATAATTTTTTTTCTAAGACATATATTTCGAAACGGGTTTATTTTGGGTGACCAGCTAGACATAGTTAAGGTTTACAAATTTCATGTGAAAAAAAAAATTTTTTTTTATATTAATATACGAAATAAGCAGAGCCGTCCAAAATTCCTATGTTTGTATATACCATGCGTATATATTTTTAAATATTATTATATATTTTTAAAAAACATTACAAATTTTTTGAATTTACATTTGAGTAAAATTCAAAGCCTATTTGATTTAAGAAACGTTTTCGATGCTATTTTCTGGTGTTCTAAAGTTTGTGATACTATTTGACGGTGGTTTCGATATTGTTTTTGTATGAATTCTATTAGGGTTTGCAATACCGGCTAACCGATTAACCGGTTAACCGGTAAATCACCCAAAAACTTATTATCAAAAAACGGTAAATTTCTAAGTTTTTACCGGTTTCGGTAAAAATTAAACAAATTTATATGTATGCTTATTTAATGTTATAAAATAATAATTATAATATTATAAGGAAAATTATTTAATTTTTAATAAAATAGCATAAGCTGGACCTAAGCAAACATATTTTAACCCCTCAAAAGATACGGTGAAATATTCCTACTTAATATTCCAACAGTTTATCACAAGTAAAAAATCGCCGATACATCATGTTCGTTCGTTCATGGCTTTTGGAATCTGGTTCTTGCCATCTGATAAATGTTTAACGTTGTTGGCCAACATGTTCAAATGTTCAAACTTAATAGAACATTGATTCAATTACGACTAATGATACTGCCGTTAGGAAAAAAGTAGAAGCTTTGAATAATGCTTATCGTCAATTGTTTTTTTATTCAGCTAACGGATATAAATATTTTATATAAGAAACATCAGCAATATTCATGTAGGAGCAATATTCATGTAGTAAAAATTAGAAAAGTTGTGATGTTTCGCAAATTACCAATAAAGAAAGACAACCTACAAAAACACGGTAAAGTTATAAAAAAACAACTTTTCTTGATTCTAGATTTAAGATAGAGCAGCATTTTTGCAATACTAGAAAGATTTTGTTAAGTTGAAAGTGAAAGTGAATAAGTTTAATCGCCATTGAATCTGATTCAAACTTTTTAGACAGTGAAATTGTTTAACTAATAGTCATAAGTCCTTGCACCCAATATAAGTTGCTGTAAAGACAGCATCGATACGACGTAAATCTATATTATGTTTCTGATATAACAATAACATTTATGTTAGATGAACTTAGTGCAGAAAAAACATTCAAAGAAAGGACATATATTTTTCCAATATATATATATATATATATATATATATATATATATATATATATATATATATATATATATATATATATATATATATATATATATATATATATATATATATATATATATATATATATATATATATATATATATATATATATATATATATATATATATATATATATATATATATATATATATATTAGACTGGTCGTTAAAAACTAAATTTTCCGAGACGCCCCCCAGAAAAATTCTTTGTGGTCAAAAAACCGTAACGGCTTTATTTTTTTTTTTTTAAGTGAAAAGAACACGTGCCGCAAAATCATCGGAGTTTAGTTTTTGATAAAATTGTTAATATCTCATACCCAAGTAACAATTTCAGTTTTATATAAGCTCTTCTAGTGCTCTAGAGCTATAATATACAGCTGGTTGCTTTATATTTTGCTGATGCAGCGCTGTCACAGCTCTAGCAGAGCTGTTGTGGTGCTAAATTTGCTACTTTTACAGCATTATTTCCTCTAAAGAAGTTGTTTAATAATATTTAATAGAGCTATATTAGCTGTATAAAGGTTGACTGTTAGAGTTTTTAGAGCTAACATTACTTTTTGAATACAAATACAAGTAATTTTTTCAATGAAACTTTATGTTTACATAAACTTATACATATCGACATGGTTTTAAAATGTTTTGATGTTATGGTTTCTGTCAAATAAATTCTTTCATAAATTAAATGGCAATTTGTTATATTTTAAATAAATAATATATGTAATAACTTTTATTGAAAATATGTATACAAATTTTATGTGCCATTTATTTTTTATGGTGAATAGTGATAGTTTAGAACTAAAATTTTAGTGCTCCCTTATTAGTTCTGTGTATTTGGTGGCAAAATAAAAAAATTATAAATTTTTTTTTAATATTTTGAAACATTTTTCACTGTTTCAGGTTTGTTAAATAAATTTATTTTGGTGAATTCATTTTTAAAAAAATTCTTAGTTATAAATGGTTAACAATAGAAATCCAGTTATCGTGATATGTCATATTTCCAAAATACATCATTATCAAAAATAATTATTAAAACATTTTTGGCCATTATGGTGATATTCTTTACTCCATCTTTATAAAAACGAAGATGGTGGCAAATTATACCAATATAGAGCTACCTATTAAATATTACTCCTTTATAATGCTATTTATAACGATTTATTTTAATATAGAGCTATCACAATCGCATTATTTTTTATAAAGCTATTTGCTCTGTGAAACTGTTCTTTTTTTTGTGTCACAAATGCTTTATTGTATAATAAACTTATTATGTTACGAAGCAAATAGCTTTATATAGAAGTAGTGTGATTAAGAAAGCTCTAAAATTTTAAAGAAAATGTCACACATAATCAAATGTCAATGCTTCAATTTCAACTAACGTTTGACTGAAAAACAAACGCAACCATTTTGAGCTATTGAAGATTCAAAAACTCGCAATAACTCAAAATTTACGTAAAAAATAAGCTCTGTAATATTTGACCGCTTTTTATATTAGAAAAAAGCAGTTTATAAATAGACATTAACGCTATATTACAGTAAGATTTTATAATGCTTATAGCTTTAAATAAGCTCAATTATAGCTCGCTTTGCTGTTGCAACGGTGAAATACAGCTCTTAGGTCTATAATAAGTGGTGCTGCACTACTTTAGTTTAAGAGCTCTATATTATGTTATGATGCTATTGTAATGCTATTCTAACAACTGCCTGCTCTATATTTTATTAGAGCTATGAGTTTTCGAAAACTATTTTATAAAGCAACAATAATTTTGTTTAGAGCTCCAAGTATCACTCGACAAATAAAACGCGCAACCAGCAACATACAATCTTCTCTAGAGCTTCAGTACAGTATCTTGATACTAATAGCTCTAAGAATTGTTACTTGGGTAAAATATGCAGATGTCAAAAAAAATCACATAATCTTTTTTGCAGGAAATTTAATTCTCTACAAAACAGGCCCAAGTCATTTTTTCCCTAAAACCTATATTTCTGATGATATTTTGAAATAAAACTTGAAATTCTTCGAAACTCGTAAAACCAAATGATGAAAATTTCGACGAACAAGTACTAATTTTGATTTTTTTTGTCATGATTATTTTTTTTTACATTTCATTCTATAGCATAAGAAGAAAATTAGCAGTTTTTCGTCATCTTTATTTTTTATGTTTTTTAAAAATTACGAAAACTTACAAGTTCATTTTCAAAATATCATGAGAACTATACGTTTTCGGGAAAAAATGACTTAGACCTTTTTTGACAAAAACGGTTATGTGATTTTTTTTGACATCTGCATATTTTATGAGATATTTGCAAAAATCTACGAATTTTTCAAAAAATCAACTTCAACGATTTTGCGGCACGTGTTCTTTTGATTTAAAAAAAAAAAAATAATGCCGTTGTGGTTTTTTGACCACAAAGAATTTTTCTAGGGGGCGTCTCGGAAAATTTAGTTTTTAACGACCAGTCTAATATATATATATATATATATATATATATATATATATATATATATATATATATATATATATATATATATATATATATATATATATATATATATATATATATATATATATATATATATATATATATATATATATATATATATATATATATATATATATATATATATATATATATATATATATATATATATATATATATATATATATATTTATATATTTTATATAAACTATAAATTCAAACTAATACGCATGTTCCTCTTTTGAACTATTAAAAGCAAAGGCATACAATGATCATATTTGAATTATATTTTTTTAATTGAAATTGAATAAAATTTATTTAAATGTATGCGATTAATCGTACAAAAATATACAATAAAATTCATTGTTTTTCTTCTATTCGGTTGTTTTATCTATGTTAAAACTCATAGTAAATTAATTTAAGTAATTCCGTGTTACTCTGTTGGAACGAAACAATGTAATATTGGGTTTGTTTTTAATGAATTTTATTCTCTCGTAAATTTTCAATGCCCGTTCATTCCCCGTTAGAATTTTAAGCTTGTGTTTGAGAGTAAAATATATCATTATGCACTTTCATAATAAAGTACTATTATCGTTTATATCGTGTTAAGATGCAAAACTAATTGATTATCTTATCAAATTATACAGATGACATTTGAAATAGAAATAAAGCTGAAATAAAAATAAAATTTCCAGTTTCTTTGGACCCCTTCCAAATAACTAATATAAAGAAGAAGATGTTTGTAAAATTACCATCAATCTCTTTTGTATATTTGGAGTATACTTACAAGACCTTATATTGCTCAGTTTAGTGCGCTTCAAATTGTTTTAAAATATATAGTTCAACTACTACAATTAACAATAAATTTAAAAACACGTATGTGAGATAATATTATGTGCATCCACCCTTAAATTTTTATTTCTTATTATTATCCACGAAATAAATTCCTTGATTTAAATTAATCCATCCTCAAAATTTTGATCGTCATCCAAATCCTGTTTTTATTATTTTTATTGGTAAGGTTTAATTTTTTTATTCTAATCTCCTGTTGTCATCATCAAACATTATCATGATAATTTTACATAGGGAGTCATTGTTACAAGTAAAACCGGCGTGAAATTTAACCATTTGTGTTGTTGAATTAAAAAACTTCCGTTTACGAGTATAAGTGATTTAATTTTTTTTATAAATAATTCATGGAGTGATAGAGGAATATCAGTTTGAATTTGTTTTATTGAATAAAACTTTGGGTAAGAATAATGAATAAATGGTTTCAAAAATTATTGTCAACAATTAGAAACATATCAGAGAGGTTCAAGTTTATTGTGTGGAAAACTAATATTATTTGTTTTGTTCAACAATTTTTTATGGTGAACATTATTAGAATAATTGTTTTTAAATCCTTAGCTACTCACTTTTTGTAGAGTCTGTTGTTGAATCATATAAATAAAACGATAAATATAAGATAATCTGTGTTTAACCAAGAACATATCGTAACTAATTTGGTTGTATTTATATGTATATGTACTCGTCATTTTTATTTTTATTATTATTTTAGAAAAAAATTTTATTAAAAGTTTTTATTTGTTTAGAATTTTAATTGATTATTAAGCTGTTCTGATCTCAAGGTTTTCGGAACCACCTTACACGTTTATATAGCGACCCACTTGGTCCAACACAGACGCCCTCTCGAAACCACCGCTTCTAGCATGGAGAGCAGACGTTTGAGTTGCATTTGGTTTAAGTCGTTAATGACTCGCCATGGAAGATGATGTAGAATCACTAAGTATAACTTATAAGTAATATTTTCTCTACCTCTCTCAATCATATCAATCTAGTTTTGTCATCGTTACCGAGCTAGCACGGCGTGGACCTAGAGTTTCGGTACCCGTTTTCTCTCTCAACTTGTTAATAATAGTTTTATTGAACGAAGCTGATGAAAGCAGTTTTTGTTATTAAATATCGAGATTGTAGATTCTTAAGGATTTAAAATCATCGAAAGTTTTTACCAGCTTCGATCGTTAAATAATAATTTACATAGTTGTTATAAAATGAACGTACGAACGAAAGCAAAACATTCAAACTCTTTAAAAATTAAAATGCTTTGATTTACCTTTTCTTTGCCAACAACACATTTATTTGTGTGAAAAATATCACCTGTATTTTTGTTATAAATATTAAAACAAGCTTTTATTTAAACATAAATAAACAATTTTGTTACAGCTTAATTGAGTTAAGAAAATGTAATTTCATTTGTGCTTTATATACACATACATAAAGTTATTAAAAAAAACAAATATTTAATACTTCTTCTTGCTTGTATCTTCCAGTAACTGAAATTTATTTCCGACTTAGTATTGAGGGCAAAGTTCCGAATGGTTAATTGGTTTGAATTGTTAAATCTACTAAGCAAAATAAGAGTATTAGACCCGGATAACAAAATACAAATAATAGTATCGAATATAATACCGAATCAAAGATGGCATGTGCGACATCTGAACGCTTCTGATGCTTTTAATGTTTTTAAACGGAAGCAGAGAGGTATAGAATGGATATCATTGCTCTGCAAAAAATCAGAAAGCCGATAATCGGCAAACAAAATTTATGTTAGTCGCCCTCCTGTAGTGGTCACCTTTCTTAAAAAGAATTTGGTATTGGTTTCCATGTAGGTGCTCGCATATAAGAAGGCGTGATCAAATTCGTTTCGGTCAATGAGAGGATCTGCCTCCTACTGAAATGTGGAACATATCATAATAGCTCTCAGATTACCGGCAATCATGTTACTTATTTCAACGGTTTAAAACCTTAAAGAAAGGACTTCAAACTGTATCGACTTCTATTAGAAAAAGAAAATGGGTAGTAGAGCTTAAAATATTTTAGACACTTGAGGTGCTTACTTTGGAAATTTTTTTAGTATAGGGAGACAAGCAAAACTTAATAATATAATATTGTTAAGCTTGGCTGAACGGAAGCTGTAATGATTCAGAGTTTCAAGCTGCTTGAAAGAGGTGCTAACTGAAAGACTGAGAAAGATGATTTAATTTGCGACGATGAACAAATTGAGGGAGTTGAATACTTTAAATATTTGGAATCAATACTTGACTTACCAGCGATTGAACTTTCTACTCAATTAAACCTATTTTTGGATCACCGCTATTTGTCAACAAACACCAAACTCAAGTTATACAAGACATTGATTAGACCGGCAGTGATGCATTTTGGAGGGTTCTGGTAAAAAAGTTTGTATGTGATCCAATTGGGTTGCTTGGTTTGGGTGTTTTCTACAACCAGTTTCGCAGGAATGGAATGATTAAAAAGATGCATAAGTTCCCCAGGGAGTGAGCAACCGCGAAGTAAACCACTGATATAACGGGACACGGTCATAATGAACGACATCGAAAAATCGTCTGACATGCTAATTTTATCGACTGTTGCAAATGTCCGTGGGAAATATTCAAAATTGGTAAGCTGTGCAACAAATGAGAAAACTCCTATTCATTTTACTGCAGTAACCCTTCGCATCGGATCACGTCTAAAATCCCAAAAAATAATTTAATACTTTAATTATTATCAAGCTTTTGAAAGTAGAACAAACTGGATTTAAAAAATAATATAAGCAAATAAACTGATAGAGGATAAGTTACGATAGACAAAAAAATTCCTCTCAACTTTTATATACGAAATAAGTTTAGAAAAAAATGTTCTACTTAACTAACATATTATGCTTAAAAACGTAACCACACAAAACGAAAGTTTGAAATAAATAAGAAAAATATTAAAATAAAGTATTTAATAAATATTGTGGATACATCGGCTTTTCACTGGAAATAAAATAAAAACACTCAAATAAAAAAAATCTACTACAAAAAAATCTGTCTAAAGTGGTGGTTGGTATTAACTTAGTTAAGAGATTGAATAAAAGCATAAGGTTGTTGTAATGATCAACTTGTTAAAAACAAGTAAAAAACAATAAACAAAAATTTTATTTTTTAAAAAGAATTTTAGTAAACAGAAACAAACATTAACAAACAAAAAATGCTTGTTGTAAGAGGAGAATAAAGCTTTAGAAAAACAAATCCATTTAAGTACTTTTTATGTATTTTTATATTTATACAAAAATATATATAAAAAAAGAAAAATATATTCTTAATGATAAGTTGAATGATTTTCTTTTAAGTTGTTGAGATAAAAACCTTTGGTACAGCTCAAAAGTTTAAATTTTCTTTTATAAGTAGGAATAAGTTGGTATTTTATGTTAATGAACGACTTGGTTTCAGATAAAAAAATTGTTTTGGTTTTTATTTATATTGTTATTTATTTCCCAAAAATATTCACTTGGAGGGAAGAGAGTTGTTCGTAAATTAATTCGCTTACATGACTTCTAAAATTTATTTTCAGGATTTTATCTCGCAAATACATTTAAAGCATTGCGATGGTGAAATTGCGGTGTCTGTCTACAACAGTTTCACAGCTGTCTCACGCATTTGATGACTTAAATTAAATTAAATTTAAGTTGATTCCATTTACATTTACAACATGTTGTTCTATTTACCTGTTCGAATTACACTAAAAACTAAGGAAAATAGGAAACTGAATTATTGTATTAGGTTTATAGTGAAAATCATATGTATTTAGATTTTGTTCGTATTTTCAAAATGTCTAGCGAGTTTACAAAATTCGAAATAGTGTATTATTTAATTAGTCACTTTAGCTCCGAACTCAATACACTATTTTTTCGGCAAACGTTTAAATTTGTTTAAAAATATGAAATTAATGTATCAAATTTTTTATAAATATGTTTTAGGTAATAAATTTTCTGAAATTAATTTTTATTGATTTTAATTCATTAAAATGTACTGAAATGCATTCTGTTTTGAACAAATTAATAATATCATGTTATTTTACTTTACTGCCGCCGTAAAAATATGAAAATTACTCTACTGCCGCCGTAAAAATATAAAAATTACTTTACAGCCGCCGTAAAAATATGATAGTTACTTTACAGCCGCCGGCAGATAAAATAAAAATAGCGTTACTTTTGCAGCCACCGGCTAAAAAGTAAGACTTCAGCTACTCCCCAGCGGCAGTAAAGTTAAACTTTACAGCCGTTTGCCGAAAATAGTACATTATTTAATTAGGAGCTAAAGTGATACTTTTTGTGTTGAGTCTATACACTCAGAAAAATAATTAATGTAGGTCTAAGGAAAATATTACATCTAATTTATGATACAGAGATTACATTGTTTGTAAATAAAGTTTCATGGCTTTTATGATTTCTTATTACTTTTATGATATTTTTAAACTCATGTTTATTGCACCTTACATAAATTTTAAATATTGAAATTCTTAAAAAGAATGTTACATTTCTTAATTAAATTTGTCATTACCTTTCGTAATATTTACGAAATAAATTTCATTAAACATAAATATATTTTCAAAAACAATTTTTCCTAAATTTAAACACATTTTCGTAAATTCTATTACTAAAAAAAAATAAATAACATAAAATCTACGACAAATTTTCATAAATTTTAGGACTTAAATATTGCATTAAATTTATGAAATAGAATCCTACAAATTAGAGTAATTTGTATCTTAAATGCAAAAAATATAACGTTGGCTTAGCAATATATGCAAATTAATTAAAAAACAAATTGTGTTTATTGTTTAACTGAAGTGCTGCATATTAAACATATTTTAAAATGAATAGTGACGGCCATATTAAAAATAGTGCAATTCTGTTCTCAAATCTGTTTTGTGTTCTCAACCACCGGGGAGTAATAGAGACGACTTAATAAATACTCCAAAAAAACGTCTTCCTTTTCAAAATGACAAATTTAAAAATTACAACAAAAAATGGTACAATCCTAGTTTATCCCCCCAAATAAATAGAAAGATTAGGTCCTCTGCATCCTAATTATGAAAAAAAAAATTTGCAGAAATGAGGAGGTCAAAAGTTATAAAGGATCAAACTTTCAATTTTACCTTGGTCCCCCTTTGGTTTTTTTTTTAGTTTTTTTTTTTTTCGTTTTTTCCTTATTTTTATTTATTATTTATTTCTATTTTATCACACACTAAAATTTTAAAATTTAAAAAAATACCTTGGTACCCCGTTTGAGTTTTTAGAAGTAACTTGATTTGATTTTTGATTTTTTTTTTGATTCGCTTTTTTTTTCTTCGACTCTTCTTCGACTTTTTTTTCTGCGACCTTGCACAACTTCGATCAAAAATAGCACTGCCTCCCCCCCGTCGCCCCTCCCCTACCCTCCCGTGAACGAAATTTTTTCCCAAAAATCAATTAAAAATAATTTAATTAAAAATACTGGCGGCCAAATTTTGATAGGCAACCTGGTAGATATATATTCTCCTAATTATAAATATACATAAAAATTTGGTTTTATCAAATAATCGATGAGCGCACTAATCCTGCAGCCGTATCTCGTACTATATAGCTGTCAATTTATGCAGCACATGTTCTTGCGTTTTGGCGTGGCGTTTTGTTTGTTTACTAATTTTGAGAGATATATGTATTTCTTTTTTTTTATTGTATTTTATGCTTTGCTCTATAGCTAAAAATTTAGATTCAAAAAAATCTTTAGAGTGAACACTCACTTTTTTTGACCAAATAAAACACGGAATGTCAAATAATAAATTGATCTGAGAGCAAAAAATGTCAGAACAATGTTTTGGCAAAAAGAATTTGACATATATATAATTGTTATTTCTGTGTTACCTTAGTTACATTATTATTATTATCGGAATAAATTTGAAATGTTTAGGTCTATATAATTTTAAAATAACTACAGTATCGATAAATTGAAATGCTGTGAAATTGAATTTTTATGAATAAAAAGGAATCATTTTTATGTTATTTTAAAAAATAATAAAAATGTAATAAAAATAAATAGTGGTCAGTCTGGGAATCGAACCCTCGAACGTCCTAAACTTAAGCATCAACATAATATTCATAAATAAATTGATGTAAATAATTATTTAGATAGACGAATGGTGAATGCTGCTTTCTTGTACACAGAGGTCTGGGTATCGAATCCGGGTTAAGTCCAAAATAAATATTAATAATAAATAGCATTTTATCTTTACATGGCCCTTCTTAACCGCTGTTAATCATTGCCGTGTATGAAATTCCCCCTGAATTGATTAAAAACGATTAATAATTGCAAAAAAACTAAATTTTTTTCGTTTTTTTGGTGAGACAAGATGGTAGCATAATAGTAGCATAACAGCGCAAAATTTTTTACATGCTTTTAAGTAGATTTTACTTAGTCAATTTTGTTTAGTTTACTTATGCCTCCGCTGGCTCAGTTCGTACGTCATTTTCAATTAAATTTACATATACTTTACTGCTTTACGTTATTAATTTAATTACGTTATGTTTACAACGCATACTTCAAAACAAATATCCATATTGAACCAATTTTATGATACATGTTTACTCATTCTGTTAATTTTATGAGATACAATACTACAAATTATGAAGTTTTCCTGATTTTTATGTGACGTTTATGTCATTAAATCAATGAAAATCATATTCTAATTTATATTATAAATGTACATTGACTCGAAATCGTGTGCAAATTTTCTTAGTTTTTACGTAGTTTTTCATTGTATCAATGAGGTAGTTTTTTGAGTGTAGTTTGACAATTATAGACGAAACACAAAAAGTCACTTTAGCTCCGAATTAAATACACTATTTTTTCGGCAAACGTTTAAATTTTTTATATATATGAAATTAATACATCAAACTTTTTATAAATATGAATTTGTATCGTCATAATTACTTCCAAAAAAGAGAAAAAAACATTTAAATTTGTATGAATAATAGTTATTTGTTTAACTAGGCAGCAAAGTAGTAGATTGACTGCCGCGGCTGATAGTTCATAGCCGAGCGAGCGAGGCTAGGAATTCAGCCAAGGCAGTCAATCTACCTTGCTGCCGAGTTGAACATATAATTTTTTCTCCGATTAATTACAATGATATGTAATTTAATAATTATTACTTTAAAAATAAAGCAAAATTTTAAAAATGAAAAAAAAAATCGATTAAAAAAATTTTTTTTTTAATCGCAATATCTGTTTATTTCTATGAAGTCTAATTATTTTGCTGCCTAGGCAGCAAAGTACTTGCTTTGCTGCCTAGGCAGGAAAAGTGCCACTTTGCTGACTGAAATAAGTCTGCAAAATTTATATTTGCTGTCTATCGGAGAAAAAATTTTTTTTATCAAAGCAGCCTTTTCAAAATTTCATAATATGAGAATCAACTTATTTTTTGTTGTCATGGCTATACAATATGTTTGAAAAAATAACAAACTAACAAATAACAAATGCTACTTTACAGCCTCCGTAATTTAAAATAAAAAGGTCGTTACTTTTGCAGCCGCTAGACGTTACTTTTGCTGTCAGGCTAAAAAGTAAGACTTTAGCTAACTCCCTAGCGGCAGTAAAGTTAAACTTTACAGCCGTTTGCCGAAAAACTATTTTTTTGGCAAACGTTTAAATTTTTTATAAATATGAAGTTAATGCATCAAAATTTTTATAAATATGATTTATTACCGTCATAATTACGTCCAAAAAGAAAAAACATTTAAATTTGTATAAATAAAATTTTTTATCAAAGCAAGCAAGCATAAGTAAAAAAAGTAAAACTTTAGTCCATGATCTAAATATAAACCATTTAGTCCATGATCTAAATATATTTAGTCCATGATCTAAATATAAAAAGCATAATACTTTTATTTTAGAACTAAATTTAAATATTCATATGTATTTTACTTTTGAAGTAAAACTACATTATATATTAGAAAAGAAATGCCGACTTGTGCAATAAAAGATTGCAAGAGTTGGGACATGCGAAAAATGTTTGCTCATTGCATTTTACGGAAGAAGTTTGGCGCTTAAAAGATAAATTGTTTAAGACGAGTTCAACAAAAAGTTTATTAAATTTATCAGCAGCGCCAACTAAACTACTACCTGATGGAATAGTTTTATCTACCAAAAGATTTTTAAAAAGAACATCGGAAAAAATTTTTGAACAAGCTATTCTGGAATATAATTTAAGGTTACAAATTAGTTTTCATAATATGTTTCTGACTACTCAATATAATACAATTTTTATAATCTATGTAATACATTTTAAATATAATATACTTTATTTATTATGTTTGTGTAATAATTTATTTACATAAACATTACAAATTTTATATTATAAATTTATTTGCTTGTGAAATTAGGATATAAATTTACTTTATATTTATTTACCGACTCTGAATGACGTCATATTTAATTAAGTGTCAACTGTCAAGCAGACCTGTATATATTTAGATCATGACTTTAGTCTTTGACTAACTCCCTAGCGGCAGTAAAACCGTGAATTTTTTTAAAAAAATTTCTTTTGTAATGTTCGTAGATAAAACAAAATTTCACATTTTCCAAAATAAGTCGAAAACTGTGCTTTCGAAAATTAAAAAAAGTTGTTTTGAACTGAAAAAAATTCACCTTTCATATGTCACCTCACTTGACAAGATCAAAAATATTTTTTTTTCGAAATTTGTACTCTCAACCCCCTCCAAAGAATATTTTAAATTATAACAACCAAAAAAACTTTTCGTTTTTTATGCAAAATTCCTACAACCGTGAATTTTTTTATAATTTTTTCTTTTGTAATGTTCGTAGATAAGGAAAGATAAGGGGATAAAAAAATTTCATATTTTCGAAAATAAGTCGAAAACTATGCTTTTCAATATTAAAAAAAAATTGTTTTGAGGCTTTTGTTTGTTAGCTTTTTTAATTAATTTTACGCGCAAATGATTTACAATTCATTCACATATTCTACACAACCTTGTTATCGTGGTGGAAGGCCCGTAAGCTAAAATAAAAGCTCGTTGCTATAAAATAATCATGCTATTACAACATTAATTTAGATTAGATTATATTAAAATTTGGTGGTTATATTTTGTACTGCGACCAAAATGATCTATTGTACCCCACCCTACTACTTCCTGGACTACCCAGTTAGAGTACCTCCTCCAGTCCAGCTTCCTTCAGAAACTTCAGGATAAGGAGATAGTTAAGTTTATGCAGGTCATTCCTGTCAATGTACCACTCTCTCAGATGAAACATTCTCGTGTAGATCAAGGCTCCACAATCTTTGAGAAGATGGGCTGGAGTCTCTTCTTCCAAAAGACAAAATCTACATTCGTCTTCCTGCTCCACCCCAATGTTCTTAGTTTACAGTGTCCTGCAAGAACCCCTGTCAGCTTTCTTAGGTTATTCCAGATTAACCTACAGCACAGCACACCCTCCTACAGACGGATTGGTCCATGTTTTGGACCAATCCGTCATAATTGCTTAACTCATCCTTTCGTGGATGGCTTTAGTCTCCAGTCCACAAAACGGCTCTGGGCCAACAAACGATGTTAAAGCACCTTGTCTTGCTAATTTGTCGGCTTCTTCATTACCTGTGATACCCGCATGACCAGGTATACAGTAAACTGCTACTTTATTACTATTCCTAAGCTTATTTAGCTTGCTCACACAGTCTCCAACAATTTTGGATGTGATGGTGTATGAGCTTAACGTATTGATTGCTGCTTGGCTGTCTGATAAGATGGCAATTCTCTTATTCTTATATTTCCTTCTTGAGCAACAGTTTGCACATCTTTCAATTGCATATATCTCAGCCTTGAAGACGCTGGAGTAGGTGTCCATGGGCTCAAAGTATTTGGTTTTCGGTCCAAATACTCCGGCGCCCACCCCTACCTTGCTTTTTGACCCATCCGCATACCATTTTATAACATCATTACCCAGATATATTACGTAGTGTATTCCCTGCTCCACTCCGTTGTTTTGCACAACTGCGATGTATATTTCTTATCGAAGTTGTACTGCTTAATCATTCCGTCTGTAGGAAACTCAAGCAAGGAATTATCCCTTGAAAGACTATCCCAATATTTAGACTTTATAATTTTTCCCTTACCCATACCTTGCATGCCAAATCTCAGTATGATTTGCCTAGCTACACTCTTAATCCGCAAGTGGAGAGGAACCAGTCCCAACAGCCATTGACGCGGTAGGACATGTTTTCATTACCCCCGTTATGCAGATACAGGCCAGCCTCTGCACCTTTTCCAATTCAGTTTTCCCACTGGGCTCTTTTGCTCCATGCAACTGCTCCATAAGTGATGACTGGTCTCACTATCATGGTATAAATCCACCTTTGGATACCTGGGCTGCACCCCCACGTTTTATCCGCAAAGTTTTGCATACCATTAGAGCTCTTAGCTTTGCTTACCACTACTTTTATGTGGCTTCTCTACAGGAGTTTGCTATCAAGAATTACTCCTAGATATTTAGTCTCCTGTGCAAATTTAATTACGGAGCCCTTCATTATGATGGGTTTCATGTTAAGTTTCTTTTCTTGGTGAACGGGACCATCGTGGTTTTACTCAGATTGAGTTTTAGTACCAAAGATGTGTCTAGTTTTCAGCATCTCACACATCCATAAATAGTGGTGTTGTTAACCTTTTTCTCACATAGGGCCTTCCTGATCGTTCCATGTGAGGTGTTATCAAATGCTCCTTCAATGTCCAGGAAGGCACAGACCACAACTTCTTTATTGCCCACCGCCTCTCCTAATTATTTCGTCAACGTATGTGTTGACTATCTTGCAAAGGTGAGCTTACCAAGGTTTTGTTTCGTATGTAGTTGTCGATCACCTTTTCCATTGTTTTTAACATGAAAGATGTTAAACTAATGAGTTTATGGGACTTCGGCTGAGTGACATCTTTCTTACCTACTTTCGGAATAAATATCACTTTAGTAGAGCTCCCGGGAGTTGAGCATGGGGAACCAAAACCTGTTTTTATAATTGCCATGAAAGGCTACGACCTTATATAGTAGACTAGGTTAATATTTGACCTAGTTTTAGTTTCCTGTATTGGAATTAGAATGTAGGTTATTGGTTTATTGTGGTTTGTTGTTGTTGTGTGTGTCCCTAGCCGGTTGCTAAAGGCCTTGGAAGGTCGTCAGGTAAACTAGGTTAGTATTTGACCTAGTTCTGGTTGTCTGTATTGGTAATTTCTCGATTTAAAGTGTAGGTTAGTGGTTAATTATTGTTTGTTGTTATTGTGGGTTTATTGTTGTTGCTAAAGGCCTAGGAAGCATGTCAGATAGACTAGGTTAATTCAAATGTGAGTTCAAATTTAAAATTAAAACAATAAAATAATGGTACAAATGACAGATAAAACAATTTGTCACGTGTTTTTATTCATTTTTCTTTTTACATTTTTGTTTTAAAACTAAAATAAAACTATTACATGATTTTATGTACATTAATTTTATTGGGTTAACCAACCCTTATTAATTTATTAAAAACTTTTTCTCTATGAGGTTTTTTTAGAACTGCAGAGATAATAGGTTCAATATTTTTTATTCGTCTATGAAATCTATCTCGATCTCGTGCATATTCTTCATATTTTCCCTGTCGAGCTACTCTATATGCATAATCCCACACATACATAACGTAAAGATCTAATTTATTGTTAAAGGTAACTTTTTTTGTTTTTAACATTATAGTACTTTTTCCTTCCGAAGATGCATATAAATGTTAAGACAGTTTTTTACAGCACATCTAAAATGATTATTTGAAAGATGTATCGGACACATTGATTTAAAATTTTCAATCTTTAATAACGACGGTATGGCAAGATTTTCTATTTTAAAACTCTCAATATACTTTTCAAGGAAAAATTTTTTTTGCTCGCCTTTTACATAAATTTTTTCAGCTTGTTCTAAATAGTATTTAATAATTGATTTTATATCCACATAGTCAATGCATCCGCCATTCCAATTAAGTCCATTTATTTTATTGCCGCAATATCGGTTGCTATATTGTGCTGCTTGACCTAGTTCTTCTTCGTGGTAAGGTGGTTTGAAATGATAAACGATAGGAATCAAACTTCTTTTTTCAAGTAGAGCGAGTTCTTTGACAAAATATTGTTTATCGTTTCCTCTTAGAAATTGGAGATCAACTATGAAAACACGTTTGGCCATTGTGAGACTATATAAGAGACTGTCTGTCCAATTTTCCAAGATTAATTTTATACTCGACCTCTGTTTTGTATACATATAGATTTGTATAGTTAGATAGATACTCTTCGGCAAACCATGTTTTTTCATCCGTTTACTATGATGGTTGCCGGGCCGTCTTGTTGTGGGAAATCGACTTTTATTTTTAATTTAATAAAACAAAAAAACAAATATATTCAACCTCCAATTGAGAAGATTATTTGGTGTAACCCCGATAAAGAAGCCGTCCCGAAAAATATCAAAGGACTTGAACATTATAATACTATTCCAGATTTTTGTGATAATCAAGATCCACTGTTAATTATAGTAGATGATATGATGTTAAATTCTCACGACAAGATTGTGTGCGAATTATTTACTAGAGGTTCGCACCATAGAAATTTATCTGTAATATTTGTAACTCAAAACGTTTTTCACCAGGGAAAATTTTCAAGAGATATTTCATTAAATTGTAAATATTTAGTGCTTTTCAAAAACCCTAGAGATAAATCCCAAATACTGCCTTTAGCTCGTCAAATATACCCAAAACAGGTCAACGAATTTGAGAAAGTATATAATGAAGTAACTACCTTACCATATGGTTACATTTTAATAGACCTTACTCAAGATATTAATGATATATTTAGATTAAGAAGTGACATATTTGGAAAAAATTTTTGTTTTTGTACAAAAGAGCAATTGGAGCAATTTGGTGAGGAATATGAAACGATTACAAACCAACCGTCATATATTGCACCTGTTAAAAAATTCTAAGAGAAAATTTCAAAAAGTTATAATAAAACAATGTGAGCCGAATGTAATTAAAACGATCTGTGAAATTGCGTTAAATATTTTAAAAGGCAATTGTCATTTAAATAAAAGAGCAACCAATCAACTAAAAAAGTATAAAAAGGACTTGAGATCACTCATTTGCCGTAAGAAGTCGCTCACTAGTAAAAGAAAAATTATAATTCAACGTGGTGGATTTTTACCTGCTCTTCTCGGTGCAGTTTTATCAGGGGTGATTGGTCATTTTATAAAATGAATAATACAACATTTAACAAAATGATAATATTAAAACCTGAAATATATGAAAAACTAAAGCAAAATTCAGACGTTGAACTCAACCAGTTGGATAAAAAGATGAAAAACATTTTATTAAACAAAAATTTGTCCGATATTCAGAAGTGGTATTTGTATCGTCAGAACCTATTTAAAATTAGAAACAAAAAAAGATTGTTATCTAAAATTGAAGAGAAAAAAATTAAAATCATGGAACCTAAAAGTACCCAAACACGTTTCCGTACAAAACCCATATTTAGAGCGACAGACACTCAAACAGATGTTGTCGGTAAAAGAAATTTTGAAATGCAGTTTCCTGAAGAAGAAATATATGAGAATGAAGATGATGAAGTATTTGATAAACGCGTCCAGGAAAATATTTTTAAAGAAACAACACAGTCTGACAGTGAACTTGATGAAGACGTTCAAGACAAAATTTTCGCAAAAGCACTATCTGCCACATCAATTGGTGAGCGTTTAAGAAAACGAAAATTAACTCCAAATCAAAATTATCAAACATTTGAAACCGAGTCTGGAGACGTTATAACGGTTCCTCTTGACAGTCCACCCGAAAAGAAAGAAAAGCATATAAATAGCGAGAAATTTACAACACCTACAAAACGAATTTTACGACCAGCTAAAGCGGGTGACAGTCAAACAAAAATGCTTTTTCCAAAACGTAAGAAAACATGGGCGATATACACCTAAAAGATGAATTTTATGTTACTTTACTCAGTGATAACTCAATGAATTACTATCCTGATAATACTTTATCAGCTTTTACAAATAATTTACATAAACCAATCAACGGTACAAACTGGAAAGTTGGTCTGTCGGAGATTTACTTAAACGATTTTCAACCAAATAAATACGGAAAAAACTGGCACATTGGTACAAAAGTTTTTATAGGAGGTAATTCCGAACACTTGGTTGGAATTGGGACGACGTACATTCCACATAACACGGATGAATATTTGTGTGATTGGAAATCTTTTTTGTTACCAACTCTTATTCAGAATATACACCCGTTTGATGGCTACTCAAGAAAAGAGGTTGAGCGTGAACTAATTTGGGGGATATATGATTTTATATCTTTGGATTCCAATTACGTGGCTGCACCTTCATCAACATCATTAGAAAAACAACTACCTGAAACAAATGAATTTATTAAAATATGTATAAATCAACCACCACTTGAGCTAAAATTAAAGGCAGATCATAGCTACTCACTCGAAGAGTTACTGAAATCATGTTTTGATCAGATAACTGTAAAAATTAAAGATTTTAAAAAGCATAAGTCAAGACTCTTAGATTTATTTAAAACATTTCTGCAATATTTACCTATGACACCCGTAATTAAACCAGAAATGCTTTTTGTCTATACCGATATTATTGAACCAAATATGGTGGGTGATAGCACGGTGAGATGTTTAAGAACGATAAACACAAAAAATGCATTTGAAGTAATGGAAAAAGAAATTTTAAATATACAATATTTTGCTGTTGAGAAAAATTTTTTTGATAATATTTCTATTCTAATCTGTGATAAATATAGTAGCAAAATTAATTTTGCAACAAGTAGTATTCCTACAAAAATTGTATTACATTTTAAAAAAGTATATAAATAAAAGGGGGGATTCTATTAAACAATTTAGTGTTTTATGAAAAGCATTATGGAAGGAGTATATTACAGATACTATTTGAGTCAAACGGGGAAAGGCATTGAGGATATTGGTCCGTTGGTACATTCGACTGTACCATATCAACGAGGACGTGGCCTAGGTAGTTTTTTTGGGGGACTTTTCAAGTATTTGAAACCAATATTTTCTTCGGGGGCTGATTTACTAAAAAGGCAGGTTGTAAACTCTGGTATAAGTGCTTTATCAGATATTGTATCCGGTGCAAATATTAAGGAAGTTCTGCAAGATCGCGGTAAAGAGATTGTCAAAAGTGTAAGACGCGGGGCAGTTCAAAAACTCAATGAAATGTATGGGTCGGGAAAAAGGAAAAGAAAAGTTATAAATAAGCCGTCGATCAAAAATTTAAATTATTTTACCTCGAAACGACGTAAAGTTATTAGGCGTAAGAAAGAAAAAGATATTTTTGATTAATTATGGTGGAATGTATGAAATCTGAATTGGATATATTTAAAGCACAACCTATTCAATCAAGTATTCTACGATCCGAAGAGGTTTCTTACAACCCTATAGCCTCATTAGATAAACCATCGGTAATAGAATTTGTTTCATTAGGTCATGGAGATACATATAGGGACTTATCTTCTACATATTTAAGATTGAAAATACGGATTTTGAAAAAAGATGGAGGGTTATGGAATAATGATAAAGGGGCAGACGGAAAAGAACTATCACAGCCAAGTGTAGTTAACAATCTTTTACATTCTCTAATAAAACAATGTAATATTCAATTAAACGGGAAAAATATAACACCATCAGACGGAAATTATCACTATAGAGCATATATTGAATCGCTATTAAATTATGGTAATGATGCTGCTACCACACATTTAGAGTGCTCAGGGTGGACATTAGATAAGGCGAACATAGAAAAATCTAATAATTCTGGATCGAAAGACCGTCAAAAATTGTATAATAATAGCAATGTTGTTGAGCTAATGGGTAAACTACATGTAGATATGTTTAACCAGCCTACCTTACTTATAAACAACGTGGATGTTCGAATTACACTAACACTAGAAAAACCAGAATTCTATTTTTTTTCTGACGATACCGATGAATCTCAATTGAAAATTTTAGAAGCAACATTGTTTATGAGACATGTAACTGTTAATCCGAGTGTTCTATTAGCACATAACGCTGTTTTGGAAAAAAAGAATGCTATATATAGTTATAAACGTGTGGAAGTAAAAACCTATACTCTTCCTATGAATACATCATCCATATCGCTCGACAACGTTTTCATTGGTCAATTGCCGACTACAATCATCTTTTGTATGACCGAAAATATTGGTTATTCAGGAAAAAGATCAAAAAACCCGTACAATTTTAAACATTTTGATATTTCTCAATTTTCGTTGAATGTGAATGGGGTACAGATACCTAATACAGCAATTGAAACTAGTTTCTCTGATGAATATAATTGTTATACCAGAGCCTACAACACACTTTTGCAAGGAACAGGGATATTCCATAATGATAAAGGTCATCAGATAACAAAAACAATGTTTAGCAATGGATTTTTTTTACTTGCTTTTGATTTAACCCCCGATGCATCAGGGAATGAAATGTGCCAAGGTCTACTTAATCAAGGAACTGTTAGAATTGAAGCAAAGATATCAAAACCATTGCCGTCCACATTAACTGCAATTGTTTATGGGGAATTTGATGCAAACATTCAAATCGATAAAAATCGAAATATATTCACAAACCTATAAATAGGATGAAAAAGCGTGAGTCTAAATATTTTACATCATGTCTTCATCCTGTGCACTTGTCGATGTTACATTTTGTTGTAACGACAAAAACAGTTTGTTTGTGAAAGAAATTAGTATAGTAGGATTTAAAGAGCCTTGTAAGAAGTTCGTAAAAGAGTTTACTTACAAGTTTCCAACAAAAGAGCTAACAAATCAAAATATTGAAAATTATTCTTTTGGAACTGTGACTAACGAAAATATAACTAAAGAGTTTAAACAAATATTAGAAAGTTTTGATATAATCATTACCAACAAACTAATTAAAAAAGAGTTTTTAGTAAATTATGTAAAGGAAGCGAGCAAAGTTTATGATCTGAGTCAATTTATTTTATGAACACTTTAGAAATAACTAACATTTTAAAATGTAACCAGCGTACAAACAAAAAATTTAAGGGGGTATTCGCTCTGGATAGAATTCCAAAAGTAAAAGAAAAACCATCTCTTTTAATCGTTAACACGGATAAGGCTAAGGACCCTGGAACACACTGGTTAGCTATTTATATTCCTAAAAAGGGGTGTATAGAATACTTTGATTCTTTTGGGCAGAAACCAACTAAACCTGAAATTTTAAGATATTTGAAGAATCATTGTTTAATTTTTAATGATAAACAGTTGCAAAGTAATTTTACAGATGTATGCGGGCAATATTGTTGTGTTTACGTTTGGTTTAGATGTTTTGGTTTAAGTATGAAAAGTTTTTTGAACCAATTCAGTAAAGTAAATCATATTGAAAATAACAGGTTGATTTTAAAACTATTTCATAAAATATTTGGAAAATACAACTTTTTACAGTCTTGTAACCCGAGAGTTAGAGGAAAGTTAAAAAGAAATGGAAATTCGACATGAAAACACGATGTCTTTATTATTAAACTATACATACTTTCTTAATAAAAACCAGACCTTTAGAATTTCTGTTGGTTTTACGGGGGAATCATTTGAAGCCACAACCATATTCCATCGTAATGGAAAAGAAGTAATTGTTCTGAAATATCGTGATTGGTGTGAATTTTACCATCTATACAAAAAGCTGCTGTGCAGTCGAACAATAAAAAATACCAAATTATGTTTACAAGCAGGAATTCAAGCTATTCGTAGTCAAACTCTTAGTGTCAACAGAGAAGAGGCCGATATATTTAACAACCTTGTTGATTTTCTTCAAGCTGTAATGATTCACTATAAAAATTCCGAACAAAATGTAAGAGCGTATGTTGAAAAATACATAAAAACCTGTGAAGAAAAACAAGTGGAAAAGTTGCATGAAGAAATTAACATCCCAAAGCAACGGATCAATGTGCAGTGTAATTTTTCTAGATTATTTTTCGAGATACCTGTAATATTAAACAATAAACTACGCAAAATTGTACGAAAATAAAAACAATTGCCTTTTATTTATTTTATTTTTATTTTTATTTTTATCTATCTATAATGTTACTAAAAAACCATTCGAAATATCCTTCTTGCTCGACTTCGATATTTTGTTCTTCGTTAACCTGCAGATCATCTGTTTGAGAGTCAAACCAGTTTTGACCGTCCTGCCATTCCTCTTCTTCCTCCTCTTCAAGTAATTGCGGCGGTGATGGTGGTGGTGGTATAAATTCTTGAAAAGACGAGGTCACCTCGTTAACCTGCAGATCATCTGTTTGAGAGTCAAACCAGTTTTGACCGTCCTGCCATTCCTCTTCTTCCTCCTCTTCAAGTAATTGCGGTGGTGATGGTGGTGGTGGTATAAATTCTTGAAAAGACGAGGTCACCTCGTCAACATCAACATCATAATCATTCGTGGTTGAACTAATTTGGTTTTCTTGTGTAATTTTATTTAAAAAATAATTTTCATTACTTTCGTTGGTAAACGGAAACGAAGTCGAATCAGCTTCCATATTAAAAGTTGATTTCTGTAGGGAGACTGAGGATTTCTACAAAAATTTAGCTATTATGTACAACTTTTCAGAATCAGCTGCCTCTATATATAGAAAGAGAAACTAAATATTGTGTGTATTGTGTATAGGATGTCACGAGCACAAATTGTTTCAGAGCTACACAGGCCACTTAGAAAAAATTTTCGTAGGAGAAAGTTCATTCAAAAGGGTTTGAATGATACTTGGCAAATTGATTTAGTCGAAATGATTCCTTATGCCAAATTTAATAAAGGTTTCAAATATTTATTGACGGTGATTGATACTTTTTCCAAATACGCTTATGCTGAACCTGTCAAACGTAAAACTGCTGAAGATGTTTTACGAGCACTTGAAAATATTATCAAGCAAGCAAAGGATTCCCCAAAAAATATTCATTCAGACCAAGGCAAAGAGTTTTTCAACAGACAGTTTAAACAATATATGTTGAAAAATAAAATTAATCATTATCATACATTCTCAGAGCTTAAGGCATCTATCGTGGAACGTTTTAATCGAACTTTGAAAAGTATGATGTGGAAAAATTTCAGTTTACAGGGGAATTACAAATGGATCTCAATTTTACAATCATTGTTAAAAAACTATAATTCAACACCGCATAGAACAATCAAATTACCTCCAGAAAATGTTTCAAAGAAAAATGAAAAATCAATACTTAGAAGTGTATACATGCATCCAAAAATTTTTCAAAAAGCTAAATTTAAGATAGGAGATAATGTAAGAGTCAGCAAAAATAAAGGAAACTTTGAAAAAGGCTATCAACCAAACTGGTCAACAGAAATTTTTAAAGTGGTTAAAGTTAAAAATACATATCCGATTACGTATAACTTAGTCGATTATACCAACACTCCAATTTCCGGGGGATTTTATGAAACAGAACTAACACCTGTAAAATTTTCTGATACCTATCTTGTCGAGCAGATTTTAAAAAGAAAAGGGAATAAAGTTTACGTCAAATGGTTAGGATTTGATAAATCGCACAATTCATGGGTAGATAAAAACAATATAATTTAGAACTTCTGAAAACATTTTGGTAAAATTAAGTATTAATAAATTTGTATAAAATAATTCCTCGTTTTTACTGGAAATAAATAAGTTTTCGTTTACTTGAAATTATTAAAGAAAAACTCACTAAAACTTTTGTTTTACGTCGGGAAAAATATGAAAAAAACCCGACCTTTTATTTTATGTTTACATAAGCTACAAAATTGCTTAAAACTAAAAAACTGAATATTTGTTACTCCGACTAAAATTGACTTCTGTTTTACCTTTATGTTGTGTAATAATCGTAGTTTACACAAATTTAGGCCTTTTGTATCCAAACGGTACGGAACTATGGTCTTTCAGAAATCGACGTTTTTCTGATTTCGGTTGGTATCTTTTTGTTTCAGTTACTGTATGAACCTCATGATCTTTAGTTCTTTTAATATTTTGTGAAACCACAGCGATATTTTCCCAATCTTGCGGATGAAGAACAGCATGTTTAATCGTTTCAAAATTTATTAGTTTGGATGTTGTATGGTTTAAATTTATGCCTTTAACTTTACAAACAAGCTTTTCTGAGTTATCTTTAGTCGAAAAAACTTTAAACGCGTAATTTTTTGGTCCACCACTAACAAATTCAGATATATAGCTGCCGAGGCCATAACATTCTAGTTCATCGGTCATATCACCAATACGTTCTCCTAGAGGTGGGTCATATTCTCCTTCTTGACTTATATAAATGATTGAGTCCGTATCGTAATACAAAACTCTGTGACCGATCTTTTCTAGATAGCTGTAAAGATGAAGTCGAGCCTGTGCTGTTGTGTAAGCAGCTATACACACATTGATTGTTGATAGAGAATTTACCGCTTCTTCTTTATACTGCCAGCTCACAATTATAACTTCCTCGTTAATAGGTAGTATTTGACAAACTTCTATTGAAGGATTTGTTAGTAAGTCATTCAAAACAAACGGTTGGTTAACAATAGTTGTTTGTTGTTGGTTTTCTCGCTGACCAAATTTTCCCCAAAAAGAATTTAAAATTAATTTTGCAAAAGACCTTAATCCAGGATTATTGTTGATATTTTTAAATTCCAATTGAACTTCTTCTGAACTTAAAAAGGAATCAATATACTTTTGTTTTTCCAATTCTGTTTGATATTTAGACGGAAAACCTGAAGATTCCTGTTTAATTTTTATAAACTTATTCATCATTTCCGTGAAGAGTCCTTGTTCTTTCTTTTCCTTGTTATATTGCGTAATCTCGTATTCCCAGATTTCGTAAATGTGTAAAATTTTGTAGTTTTTTTTGAGAGCCTGTAAAACTTCGTCAATCACCCATGTTCCAGTTAATGCCCTTTCATCGTTAGAATGTAAACAAAATGCACTTTGATTTTTTTGATCTCCGCAGCTTTGGCAGAGTGAGAACATCAATTTGTTATTTTGTTTTTGCGGTAAAACTGGATGAAATAGGTTTTCTGGTGGTAATATTTTACATTTAATCAACCCATTCGTTTTTTGTAAATCAATTCCAAAACACACAGAATTTCCAACATGTACTTTAGGGTGTTTAACAGGAAATTTGCCATATTTACAGACCCCCGGGTACATCGAGCAGACGTCTATGTATTTAATTTTCTCCCCGTTTTTACACTTATAATGAGTGTAGACATTGCCTGTTCTTCCACCATAGAATGCATCCCGAGGGTTTAGTGGTGCAGTAAAAATTATTGGGTGGTTTTTTAAGTAAAACATATTTTTGTTTGTTTTCATTTGTTCGCGAAATGCGCATTCCCACATTTCGATTACTTTATATCCAAGGGATTTTAAGTACTCATTTTTGGCCAGCGTTCTTTCATACCTTTGATTTAAAGTATCGTTAGAATCATTATACAAGGATACATCTCTTTTATGGATTAGGCACTTCGGATGACCATGGTAAAAACAACCTAGAAAGTTAATAAAAATTAATAATGTGTTATAGCGTGTTTTGAATTTTAATTTTGTTTTATTACCTTGAAACTCAAAAACTTCCTTAGTGCTGTCACAAAATGCATCAACTTTGACACCGCCAATCACTTTTTCTCTCCCGTTAGCAGCATATTGAAATTTAATTTTTCGGGTGTCCTGCTCCCATACAAGCCACTGTAGAGCAATTTCGGATTGATTGTCGACTAGTCTGTAACCATGTCGTGGAATTATACCTATCGTGTTCAAACACAGAAAGTTTCGTCTGAACACTAGGTTACAGGCTGAGGCTATTGTTGCTGCTTCTAAAAACGGTTCAATGTTGCATTCTTGTAAAAATATTCTTCTGAAGCTTAAACAAGCTTCAGTCAAAATCTTCACATCATTGCTACAGTATTCAACTATTTCTTTTCGCATGTTGAATTCGCAATTTTTATTTTCAGTGTACCATTTATGAAACTCATTTCTCTCATCTTCTTTCATTGAATCGGGGGTGAAATATTTCATAGGCGGTAAAGAACCTATATAATTTTCATTTTCCAGTTTATTAAATAAATGCGGAAAAAACCCCTTTTTTAATTTTGTAGATAAGTTAAAGGCTTTTGGCAATTTTGCTAGGGCCATCGGGAAAAAATTAAGTGAATCGATAAATTTGACATTGTTGATCATCATCAAAATAATTTTCGTTCCTCTCATTATTAGTTTGGGTTCCACATTCGTTTTGTTTAAAACATATTTTAAAATAAACTGATGATCAAACGCTTGTCCGTTATGAGCTACGACAATTATTTCACGGAATTCTGCGCTTAATTTCAAAATGTGATTCATCATTTTTTCGATTACATGATTTTCTTCAAAAATTATTTGTCTAAATTTACACTTTTGACAAAAAACTAGAGATTCATCGTCAATACAGTTGTCACATCTTTGCTGTAAAACACACAAATTAGGGATATGCTGTCTTAGTTGTGTATCAATATTTTTTTCCTGTCTTGTCTCTAAATCGTAGAATACATATATGCAGTTTTTAAAATTTTTCTGTTTTTTATCTTGCTGAATGAAGCAAAGATGATCCGAAGGTACATGTTGATGACAAATTTTACAAAAATATTCATTACAAAAATGCTGTCTTTCTGTTTTGTAAACGTGCAAACAATTTAAACACTTTTTCACTGTATCACAAATACTTTTTGAGTTACATGATGAGGCTCGATGAAAATCAAAACATTTTTCCCCTCTAAATGTTCTATTACAGATATTGCATTTAACATTTGTACCATTCTTTGGGCATTGTGTTGAATTACGACAACATGGACAAGTTTTTGAACATCTGTGTTCATTTTTGTGCCAAAATGGAACGTGACAACTTTCGCAATAATAATCTGTACAAAAAGCAGCAGTGAGTGATCCAATCACATTAAAATGATTTTCATGGTATAACAAATTTAGGTTTTTTACATCTTTTGTGGTATTTCCCTCAAATATCACAATTCGACCCCTAGTGTTATATTGGTAGACAACAATTTTGTAATTTGTCAAATAATTTTGAAATTTTGTTAATTCATGTATTCCACACCCCTGTTGTGGAATAATTACGCCTGCTTTTTGGATTAGCTCTTTAGCTTTAATTGCTTGAATTTTCCCGACATCATGTAAAATGTGTCTAAAATTGACCTCTTTATCAATTTTTGCAATGCACACTACTAGGGCACGGGGTAAGCATAAGTTATCTTTATTTTTTATTGTTATTATACCACGGCGTTGTTTGCATTCTTCAGCAAAATTGTAAAATTGTTTTTTCCTACCTTTACCATAAGGTAAACTGATATATGTTGCGGTCAAACAAAATTTGTCTGTACTTAAACCTGTAAAGTAAAAGTGAAAAAGTAAAAAATGTTCAGCATTTTCATTTAAAAGTACTCACCCTCGGAATTGCTTTGAAAAACCTTTGAAATCACATCCCAAATATGCTGAAACGTCAGTCCACCTGCTGTTTGAAAGTTTATCCATGCAGGGCCACGATGCTCGAAGCTTTCACCACAAAATGTCATTCCAATTTTGTCGCTTGGGCTAACTTCTTTTGTAATATATTTGACAATATCGTGGAGTGCCCCTTTAATCCAAGTAATTGGATCAATATAGCTTGGTACAGGTTTTATCGAAAATTTAGTTTCGCGTCTGCGCAAGTTAAACTTCTGCATATTTTTCCCCGTTTCGGAATCGATTAAAAATCGCTCTTCTTCCACTTCTTCCCCAGAAGTTATAAACCTTTTCATTAGAAGTTTTTTTGCCATGTTTTAATGTTGAATCACAAAACTAATACAATATAAATTTTCTAGCATGATAGGCTTTTATACTTAATTTGTCATCATATTGTTTTTGTATTACTTCAATACTCTAAATCGGAGAGTAAAGCAAATTTTCATCAAGATCTTTTAATTTATCTAAATTTTCATCGCCATAATTTACAAAATGTAAATAAATTATCACGAACAAAGCAAAATAAAAAATGATTTTTCAATTTGTTTTTGATGATGGAAAAAGAAGAATAAAGAATAAATAATAAGTTAAGCTAAGTTAAGATATAATAAGTTGATTAATGTACAAGATAAATTTTCATCGAGATTATTTTTTAATATACGTTTTTTCTCGTATGCATACAGAAAAGCATCAAGAATTGCATTTAATTTATCTATTGTAAACGTTATTATTTGACGTCTTTAAGTTTTCTTTGGGTGATTTTAGTTTTGTTGTATTTTGTTTTTTATTTGTTTAAACTTACAAATAAATAAAGCAAATCTACTTCAAGGTAGTATAATGAACTTGGATAGAAGATAAATAGAAAAATAAATAATTTAATTTATTGTTATTGTTGCGTTTTTTCTCATATGCATAATTTTTTAAATTTTTTATTAATTTTAAACAACAGAAAAGCATCAAGAATTGCATTTAATTTATCTGTTGAAAACGAAGAAGATTATGTGCTAGATGGGAAAAATTTTTATTATTTGCCGTCTTTAAGTTTTCTTTGGGCGATTTTAGTTTTGTTGTATTTTGTTTTTTATTTGTTTAAACTTACAAATAAATAAAGCAAATCTACTTCAAGGTAGTCTAATGAACTGGGATAGAATATAAATAGAAAAATAAATAATTTAATTTATTGTTAATTGATTATGAGTTTTTCTTTGTTGTCTTGTTGTGTTTTGTTATTTTATTTGTTTTTGTGAAACAATATATTTTTCCCCCCACTAACTTTTAAGCATCGTAAATTGGTATAAATATCAAGCAATTGTAATCAACAATTGTAGTCTAACATAGTTATTTGATAAACATGGAAAGTTCAACAGACAGCTTTTTAAACGAATACCTAGTAACTTCCGATTGTCAAGCGGCTCCACCTCTCAAAAGAAAGCGCTTACATCATCAAACACAGCAACAACAACAGATACTACAACAACAACAACAGCAACAACAACAACAGCAACAACAGCAACAACATCAAATGACCAGAAAACAAATTTTTCTGGCAAAATGTTCAAGCGCAGCAAAGGAGAAATCAAAACCATTTATGAAGATAGCGGAATTGCAGGAAAACCACGCATACAAATTATGCACAATTCGAAAAATCGACACAAAATTTGGGAAAAAGTGGATTTTCGAAACCGGAGATGTATTATTATTCGCACCAAATAAATTCAATGAATTATTTAACGAGGAAGATTATACAGCATTAGTTATGGAGGAAAATTTCTACCTCATAAAAACCCCTCAAAACGGTTTAACACTCTTAGAAGGTGAAAATAAAAACATTAATTAAATTTTATTTAAGTTTTAATTTTAAGACAAAAAATAAAACAAGAAATTAAATTTTAGTTTTAGATCAAAAAATGTAAAAAAGAAAAAATGAATAAAAACACGTGACAAATTGTTTTATTTGTCATTTGTACCATTATTTTATTGTTTTAATTTTAAATTTGAACTCACATACAGGGAAATAACTAACCTAGTTTATCTGACATGCTTCCTAGGCCTTTAGCAACAACAATAAACCCACAATAACAACAAACAACAATTAACCACTAACCTACACTTTAAATCGAGAAATTACCAATACAGACAACCAGAACTAGGTCAAATACTAACCTAGTTTACCTGACGACCTTCCAAGGCCTTTAGCAACCGGCTAGGGACACACACAACAACAACAAACCACAATAAACCAATAACCTACATTCTAATTCCAATACAGGAAACTAAAACTAGGTCAAATATTAACCTAGTCTACTATATAAGGTCGTAGCCTTTCATGGCAATTATAAAAACAGGTTTTGGTTCCCCATGCTCAACTCCCGGGAGCTCTACTCACTTTTACCAATCTCCATTGTTCTGGAATATGCCCAAGTGCCAGACTGCTCCTGAAAATGCCCAGGAGGTGCGGTAACAGTTACTTCGACCCCCCTGTGCAGGATAGCTGGGACTATATCGTCTACCCTTGGTGATTTGTATGGCTGGAAAGTGACGTAGTTTTATTCTCCACAACGTCCTTCGCCAAAGTCTTATGCAGCCTAACCGCTACAGGCGCTGCCGAGATATTATCACAAAAGGTTCTGAAGCTGCTCCTATTTGCCCTCCTGATTTCTTTATGGTAGGTGGTAAGCACCCTGGTATACTCTTACCAGTTTCCGGATTGCTTTGCTCTATTAAAAAGTCTCCGTACTTTCAGTTCAGCTAAAACAGACACGAGTCACTTTGCCGTCTGCTCGTCGTCACACTCTACCATCAACCAGGTTTGAAATGAATCCCCCAAAACCACTCCTGTGATCAATACTACCTTTACCTATTGCTAGTTGGTTCACTAGCTCTGCCTCAATTAACCCTAGGTCCTCCGCGCATCTTCTGGGGTTAATCCTCATCCAGAATAGCATCCTTAATCGTCTTAATTACACCAGCGTAGCTAGTGCCTGGTCTGAGATGATCTTGCTCTCTGTCCTGATGGGTAGCTATCCTAGGCTTCTTTGCTGCTTTTTCCTGCGGTGTCGTAGCCTCTCTGGCACGCTTCACATTCTCAGCTGCGATGGTTGGGGCCTTTCCTTTCCGTTCCAAAGCCTTTCTTTTAGAGCGCGCCGGAGACATCCCCCCGCGAGGAACCTTAGATACCACCTGGTACCAGCACCACTGAGTTGCCGTCTCAGTGGGTCGTCCAGCCCCCCGGACTGGCCTAAAGGTGGTAGAGGTAGGCCACCTGCCTGCTGCACCTTTCACTTGTCTTTGGCATAGTGCTATTTTCTGCCGGCACGGAAGCTTTACTGGTCCCGACTATAGAAGTATCATTTGCCGGCGGTACATTCACATCAGCAGCATGACGAGGAGACTCGCTTTTATGTTTGTTTGTCTTTTTATTTTTAACGTTAATATTATACATTGTCATTTTGTTCCCACGAGTTTCACCGGAAGGTAGGTCGACCAAGTCAGAGTCCTGATATCTTGGCAAGATAAAATACACCGGGATAACGCCCGGTACCCGGAACCGCGGGGTTTCTTCCTTCAGCCCTCGATATGTAAATATAGCTGTTAAATGATTTATTCCTAAATTAGTATTATTTAGTATTAAATTTCAATTTAACGGCTGAGAATGCTTTGGTCGACAGTTTTTTCGCTTAAAAACATTTTTATAAACCGAAAAATGATGCTATATTGTCACAAAAATTTACATTTGCTATGTACTAATTTTCATCTTTGCTAGTCATTTATTTCAATGCAATCTTGTATAATTCTGAAAAGTTTACACCATTTTTTAGTTGACAGTTCAAATAGTTGTTCTTTTTTTCCTAACCGTTACCATTTACGCTTTTACATCGCGTCAAAGAAAAGTATGGTTTTACGAAAGGATTATTTGTTTCACTCTTCAATCCATAAAACATTCAATAGAAAAGAATTTTTATCAATAAAAGTTAAAAATGTAAAGTAAATATAAATTTATTTGCATTGTATTTTGATTAATTTCTGATGTTTAATTTCCATCAACTTATCCATCTGTTATTTGATTAATTCCAATTTGTTTTCCTTACAACAATAATAACGAAAAAACAAAAAATTTAATAACAGAAAAATAGTAAAACATAAAACACATCTGAAGCCTTCCAGGAAATAATTACATACTTCAGTAAATCATAGAATTTTTACTTTTAGTTTTTCTTTTCTAAAACAAACCGAAAGAGTATTTGTAATTGAATGTTTGTGAGATATTCTATCGCTCTGTGTTTTCTATAGGCAATGAGCTTTGATTAAAAATGTAGTAGGAGAGAAGACTTTTATTTAATAACAAAAGTTATTTTTCTTTTTGAAAACATTTTTCTTTTTCAAGTTTTTTTTATTATTATTTTTTTTTTCATTCAAAATTGTTATTTCATGACATAAAAAACATTAAAATTTCTTTTATTGTTTTGCGAAAAAGAAAGTAAAATGTTATATTTAAAATAAAACAAATGAAAAGCTTTATTTTAATTTTTCACACACAATAAGTAAATTTTGTCTTTGATGTTACTTTTCTTTTGATAATTTTATTTGCAAAAGTATTTTCAAAAAGCAAGTGGAATAAAGATTTATGATATATAATAGATCTGGTTTGTTGAACATTTTAAACAAGAAGAAAATTACAAGTAAAAGATTTAAAACAAGTAAGAAAAATCCTCTTATCCACGAATCTTTTGATTTAGATGTAGATATGTTTAAGGGAAACTACAATACAATGTTTCAGATAGCTCTAATTTTTGGAGTCATAATGCACAGCAGGGCGTAGACTCTGTCAGATCCTGTCAGAGTCTATGGACACCGGTTCGAGCTTCGAGCTGGAATTGAGATAAAACATTTGCTACGGATCTTTCACTTTTCAAAGCAATTTTCCATTCTATTCAATTTAATACATTCAGTTCTAGTGACTTTTAATTCTAAAATCTAAACTACATAATGGTTAGATCCATTGCTATGGCTTGGATAAAAATCTTAATAAAATCTGGAATAAAAATTGGTTAGTGGCCAATCTTCACTATTTGGGATTTGTTTTGTCTCCCATATTCGTAAATTCCTATTTGGTTATTCATTCAAAGTCAACTTAGTTGGAGGATGAAGAACGGTAAAACGAGTTCGCAGAGTAAATAAAATAAGACAAAAAATTTACACTAAAATTAAAGTAAAAAATTTTGATGTTAAGTCGATCGTCGAAAATTAAATTTTCATCTCGTCGCTGATCGAGTGGGTTAAATTGTTAAATGGGAATAGATAGTACTTTACGAGAAAACAACAAATAGTTCTAAATTTTTTAGAGGCAGTTTTCACACTTTTTTAAGGGTTGAAAGTTAAAAATCCAGATTTAGAGAATTAGGGCACGATTTCTTTTCAATGATTTTTTATTTATTTTAATTTTCTCTACTTTCGATTAATTTTTGTCTCATAATGCGCATCGAACAGGAACTGGACCAAAATTTAGCTAAAACCATGTATTTTTACGTTTGGGTAATTTTAAGTTTGGGTAAATTAATTTCAAAAAATTTGAAAAAATTTGATAGTTGTTTTCTCGTAAAGACTATTCCAAAAGTTTAAAGAAAAACATTTTTTTCGCACTTATTTGGCATGAAATGTCACATACAGATTTCTTAATTGATTATTTATTTAACAGTCCAACAAAATTTTTTATGATAAAAGTAACTACTACTTGGTGGTCTATAAAACAATCCTAAAACGTATTACCAGTTTGTTTAATATAAAATGTATTACAATCATTACAGGGCAACTGAAACAGGGCAAAGAAAATTTCTCTGATTTAGCTTATTTATTGCTAGAAGATTATGTTCATTACTGAAATATTATACCTGAATTTGTGTTTAATTTTTCATTGCAATGAAAATAATGCTTGTCTAGGAACATAGATAACAATGTATCGAAACACGTTTGATTTTTCGCTAAAAAATTTATGAACCAAGTTCGGTTAAACACATTTTCGCTAGCGATGCCTTAAAAAGACTGTTACTCTTTATTAAAATCCCTATTTTCTAAGTTAATTAAATTCCACTCGTCATGGATGTCAAATTTAGTTTGTCAATGACTAATACTAAAATCAAACAAATTAATTGACCTCTCGTTTACCAATTGTAAAATGAAAATCAAATTACAATTTCTGTTCACTACATTAAGAAAATATTTATATTGTCCGTGTCCCTGCAGTCCAAAGACAAATAATATCATCTACACATCGATACTAACATCACTTTCAAATTCACAAGCAATTAAAGTAATCAGAGTCGGTGCTTAGTTTGAAGCTAAAATAAAGAAAGTTTGCACTAAAAACCATTAGGAACAAATCTTGAATTACTCATGTATAGTAAGCTCACAATTTTACTAAATGTCATTGAATTTGATGTTTTGGATACAAGTTTACCAACAACCGATGTATACATCATGAAAAACGTGTTCTAGACAGAGTTGTGAAAACTTTACCATGTTTGATTTTCCTGAAACTTGGCATATAAGTAGTATGGACAAAATAAAAAATACAACTTATTTTAAAATTTTTTTAAAGTGCATAGTTTGAGCATAGAGGGCACCCCAACATGCATGAAAAATGAAAATTCTGCCAATCCGATGTAACTTTGAAATTAAATTTCTCAAGAACGGCTATACCGATTTCATCAAACTTTTTTTTGTTTGATAGATGATTAGTTATTTCTTTGAAAAAAAAATTAAATAATTGTTTTTATAATTAATTTTTAAATAAAAATATTAAAAAAACTTTTTTAAAGATGGCGCTAGGGTCGAAGATCAATTGGAATTTAATTAGTTTTTTTTTCTGAAAATAATTCTATCCTTACTCTAAGATGTATTAAATTAACTCACAGGCATTAATTTTGTTCTTGAGATATATAATTTTAAAGATTTTTAGTACGACTGAAATTCGAATTTTTCTTCATTTTTTCAAACAACTTCCATTAACAAAAAATTTTAAAATCAATTAAATTTTAACTTTTTTTTTTAAATATAGCTCTAACCTTACTTTAAATATATCAAATTTACAAAGAGGCCTTAATTCGTGTTCTTGAGATATTTAATTTTAAAGATTTTTAGTCCAATTAAAATTCTAATTGTTCATTATTTTTTCAAACAATTTATATCATCAAAAAATTTTAACCGCTGAAGTTCGAGATCATCTACCAAACAAAAAAAAGTTTGATGAAATCGGTAAAGCCGTTCTTAAGAAATTTAATTTCAAAGTTACATCGGAATGGTAGAATTCTCATTTTTCATGCATGTTGGGGTGCCCCCTATGCTCAAACTAAGCACTTTAAAAAAATTTTAAAATAAGTTGTATTTTTTATTTTGTCCATACTACTTACATGCCAAGTTTCAGGAAAATCAAAAATGGTCAAGTACAAATTTCGAGTTTTTCACCTGCGTAGATCACGTTTTTCATCACATATAATTATAACAGGCCTAGAGTGCTTTTGTGAATTCCTTTTACTTCAGGGGCGTCAATTGGGTAGGGCTGGGGGGGGCATTGGCCCCCCCCCAAGGATCTGATACTATCAATAATTCAATACATCGATTCAATAAAACCATCCAATCGTGGTAGAATTATACACTACAAAAAATTTCAATGCACGGTTATTTTGTAAATTCGTCTAATTTTTAGAAGATTTGCTTAACTAATTTACCAATTTTATCGCATACTATTAATTGAAATATATCTGATAATATAATTATTACGTTAAATATTATTTTGGCCCGACTAAAGTACAGTTTATCGCAATATTCAAACCGTTATCGTTCTTTGTATCAAGGACTAGAGCGCCGCCGATACGAAAGGCGGTCGTATTGCTTCTAATCTTCTGATGAAATCAGTTTTATAAACAAAACACGATCGTTCTTCCAAAAACGCCGTGGGTGCGTATTTTGACAAAATTCTATCGTACTATAAAGTGTGCGGCATTACCACTTTTAGAAGAACGATTGTGTTTTGTTTAAAAGATATTCGTGTCTGAGCCAGAGGAAACAAAATATTTCATTAGTATAGGGCTCCTCTAGAGTTTATAGTGCAGTATTTAACATTCAAATTTCAATTGTTATTGGCCATTGGTAGTTTATATAAACTTAAAAGTAAGTACATGCAGTGGCGGATTACCATAGAGGCGGAAGAGGCGGCCGCCTCGGGCCCCACATGCACAGGAGCCCCCTCGCTACAAATAGTATTGATATTTTATAGGTATTCAAATATCAGATGACTGCGTTCATTCAACCAAAGTTTTTAAACCTAAAGATTTTTTTAATATTATCCCACATGTAAAAGTGTTAGGTTGTCAATTTGTATTATTTTTTTTCATGTATGTATTTATTTTAATAATTCTTATTTGATAGTTTTATAATTTTTTAATGTACAAATTCGTTTTCCAATTTGTATAGTAAAAAAACATTTTGTTTTGAAAAGTTCCACTGTTACGAATGAATATTAATACTAAAACTTTATTTGCAATGGGCTGTTATTATATCAATCGCAAAATTATTGATAAAAACAAAATCCAGATAAGTATTTTTGAAGTATATTTGAGTTTTATGTTTTCATCAATGATTTTGGATTTCTTTAAAGACCTACAATTTATTGAAAGCATTAAACTGAAAACCTCAATTTTAAGCATATAGTTGTACATATTTTAGATTAATTTCATATATAACTAAATAAATGAAAACTTTTTAACGTGTAGAATTGAAATCTTTTATTGTATGCTTAAAATCCATGTATTTTGTATACAATACATGCTAAATTAATCATTTGGATAAACGTTTGAAAAGGGTTTCCATATGATATGATTGATATAGTATAGGTGTTTTAGCTTTAGTTGTATATTTTGTTTTATCAACGTTGATTGGAAAAAAGATTGTCTAAAAAATTTGTTTGAAAAATTTGAAAAAAAGATTGTTTGCAACTGGACGTACTGATACTCAAATAGCTCGTGAAATTGAAGTACAACAAAAATGCTGGCGGGAAGTTTTAAAAAGAGTTGCAGCTACAGTAAAGCTATTAGCTACTTTGGGTTTAGCATTTCGTGGTCATCGAGAAGATATTGATTCGAACAGGAAAGGAAATTTTATGACATGCATTGAGTACCTATCCCAATTTGATGATGTTCGGAATGATTTTGAGAGCATAGAAAAGCAAGCAAACTTATTAACAGACAATATTAGCTACAAAGAAGGACGAAAAAGAAAACGCAAAATTATGTATGATGAATCATCTGCAAATGATACACAGCTAGTAGGACGAGAATTGTTTATTATAAATACTCGCAATATGATCTGTGATAGACTTGCCACTGAAATGTCTACCAGAACGTCCATATATGAAACTGTTTTAAATAATTTTAAATTATTTTTTGATCAAAATATATCCAGTGATGAAGTTGACAAGTGTATTTTAGAATTGTCAAATACATATGCGAGGGATACAGAAGTACAATATTTTAAAGACGAAGTACATCATTTTTTAAAATATATAAAAGAAGAGAACATCACTTGTCCATTTAAGATGTACAAGGTAATCATTGATGGCCTGCAATCTTCATTTCCCAATGTGGAAACTATTTTAAAAATATTTCTTACATTGCCGATATGCAACGCAAGTGGGGAACGATCTTTCTCCGTTCTGAAGCGGATAAAAAATTATTTAAGAAATAGTCTTATTCAAACTCATTTGCAAAATGTTTGGTAAAATCTTAGGCCCCAAAATTTTGTTCCGCCTCAGGCCCCTTAAAGGCATAATCCGCCACTGAGTACATGCAGGAGAACACAACCTAATTTTTTTTTTAATAAAATGTGTTGTGTAGTAGGAATTACAATATGTGTCACAATAACACTTAAAAACCTTTTAAGACCAAGGTCCCACAACAACATACGTTCGAAGGTGTTGATGGACGTAAATCTTCCTTTATTTTTGTTTTTTTATATTTTTTGTTAAAGAATGGATAACTAAACAAAAAATCCTATCACTGACAAAATATGACATAGGCCAATATTTTATGATAGAATAAAGAAAATAAAAGTGAAATTTTGACAAAAATTTGCTGAAACAAAACAAAAATGTAGTTGCCAATAATCCAACCGGTTGCCTATTCCATGATACTGTGACGCACCATCTTTCTTAATGATTAAAGCCCACACATAGTTGTTTGAAGGCTCGTTTCTTCAAGGAAGCAATAGCGTCTCATCATCAAGGATTATTTCACAGCTAAGATTGAGGGTGCTACCGTTGACTGAATACAGTTCATCCGCCACCACCCCTAAGATGTCACCTTGGCTAGTGATATCTCACTGCTATTGCCAGTGGTATGTGATATCTCACGTTAACTCGTATGTCAATAGCAGGGACTGGAGTTCGCGGGTTTGTCACACCCGTAGATCAAAAATAAAAAAAAAATTTTAAAACAATAAAAACTGATCCCTCCATGCCCCACTTATTTTGAGAACCCTGACTGTTTGGCCCTGTTTTTTATCTATATCATATTGTACAAACTTTACAACTTTTTTAAAAACAATAAATTAAAAACAATTCTAAATGTAAAATCCTATAACATATCTAAAGTTTTCTTGATAGTTGCGCTAATTTTTATAAAATGAATGAAAATAATTACGGGAGTAATTTAAATATTTTGTGTTATTTCCAGTGATTTTAAATAGTGAATGTTTTATAATGGACAAGCAATATTTTCTAACGACACGAACAAATTAAGTTATGTAAATATTTTCAAAATATGTTATGAAAACTTGCTGACAAATTCTTTTCGCTATATGGACTATAATTTTTAATTCATAAAATAGCAAAAATTATATGTTTGGTTGGTTATAATAAAATCTAAAACGTATCCTAAACGTCAATCTTTGTTCATTTTTTTTATACAGGGAGGGAGAAACTATTATTTTTTGTGGTAGGTTTTTCTTATAGATTTAAAAGAAGTTCGCAATAATTGTACAATTTTGAATCAAATGAAAAATTTACGCACGTGTTTATGGGTAGTAAACTGCCCAGACGTCCCACGCTGCGTGGAAATGTCCCACATTTCGTTGCGTTGTCCCACGGAGAAGTTTGTCCCACGAAGCGTCCCACGAAACAAATATTTCCACCACAAATGCCCGCATTATCGAAATAATCAAAAAACCTTATATCTACCTACGTACAGTTTGCGCAATATCTTAGTCAAAGCAATGTCTTCACAGTTTTTTCTTGCAGTTTGTATGATGTTATGTATATGTTGATTTAACTATATTGAGAGAACAAACCAGTGCAATATTTTTTTACTAAATAGTGTTTTAACTATAATTTTCATAGAAATACTAAACCCAGTTTTTTTCACTACAATAATTTACATTTTATTTTGCAAATATCTTTTGATGTCTAACACATCTACCTCAGCGAAAAGGTTTCTTTGTTTATAGAAACATCTCCCCGGTGTATATACGAGAGATCGAAAGTATACTATTCAAAATAAAATACAAAATATTTTACTTAAAAAGACGCAGTTTTCCGAATAAATTCATAAACATTTAAATTTTCAAACCAGAGTTTACAATTTTACTTTATTCGAGCACTCATTTCAATTCTTTGAAATAATATTCAAAAATTAAAATGTTCATAATTTGAATATCGTTCTTACTCGTAAGAGTAAAATTTTTGTTTTTTCGATTTTATTCCTTTGGAGCAGATTACATTTTCCTGTTCTCTGTTTAAACACGCTTTAACTAGGTATCTCAAAAGTAAAATCATTACTTACTAATTTCTAATTTTTTTTCTCAATAAAGAACAAACAAAGTAAACAGCATAAAAACTTGTTAAATGGTATAGATTTGCAAAAGATAGAACGAGAGGTATACTATATGCCTCTTATACTTACAGAATACAGAAAAGATATTAATTATTTAGTAAAATTAAATAAATTGTTTCAATTGTTTTGCAGTCTTTACTTGTGTAACAAAAGTTTTAAGCTACTATAAAAGGTAAATTTATACTAATTTTTAAAATTATATTTAAAAAGTTCTCCTGCAAATCAAGACGGATAGAAAACGTTTACGTAAATTCTCATACGATATGGAATTGGACTATCCTTTTATAAAAAAATCAAAATATAACAACGCAAAAGTTTATTGTATTACCAGTCGGAGTGAATTTGCAAATTAACAGTGGACATTATGATATCAAAAGACATATAGATACAGATAAACATAAAAAAGCGTTGCTATAAGCCGCCAGCTCCAGTAGCTTAAACAAGTTTTGTTGTTATTTTGTTTTCTTGTTGTTATTTAACATTGACAAAAAGCTAGTTGCAATTTGCGCTGGTAACACGAACACCAATTTTAGTGGTGTCACGTCAAGGGGTGAAAATTTAAAAGCAAGCTAAACGCAAATTTGAACCAGAATGTATTGGGTATTGGATTCGCAGCCTGTATTCTAAATAATGCAATAAGAAGTGCTGCTGATGTAAGTGGCAGGGTTAAAAAAATTTGGATATTTTACTGTCTTTACTGGTTTAAGTTGAAGGAGTTCTGCGGCAAAAGTAATGTCAAACATAACCAACTTATTAGATATAGTGAAACTCGCTGCCTAGCGGTAATGCCAGCACTAGAAAGAATTTTGAAAATGTACGAACCACTGTAAGCACATTTCCTAACGGTTGAAAAATGTCCAACTAAAATAAAAGATTTTTTTGAAGAATTAAATAGTAAACAAATAGTAAAGGAAAGCATTAAATAGTAAATTTATGCACAATCTAGTTAGCACGTTTTCACCATCCCACTTTCTCGCAATAGAAATTCTAATTAGCTAGTATTTGGAAGAATGTTTGCATTTTGCCCCACATTTTAACGATTTGGCTCTGGTCAGTTTAGGGTAGACATAACTCTTTCTCTCTGAGACAAATAAAGGAAAACAAACAAACAAACAAAAAAACGATTCGACATAAGAGGAGTCACGTAGGGATTGCAATCCCGTGGTGTTTTATGGATCCTGGGACTACGTGACTCATAAATTTTAAATCCCAGGATGCCCGGGATCGTATAGAAAAACCATCCTTTTTTTATGCTGCACGATCTGCTGTCGTTTACAAATTCACTCTCTGAACAGTTACAAAGCAAAGATATAATAATTTCTAGCACAAGCGCTTTAATTAAAACTACTTTCTTGATGCTTAAACAATGCAGAGATGATACTAAATTAAAAATTATTTTTAACAAATGAAGGGATTTTGCAGAACTTTGCGGCATTCGCTTCAATGAAACAATACCAGAAGACAAAGATCTAGCAGAGTAACCAAGGTAGCTCAAAAGCATTTTATTTTTATTTCTTAGTCCATGCATTTAAATGCTTTTAAATATATGTGTGTATAAAAATGTGTATGTTATGTTTTACGAAAAAAATCTTTTTATGTCATTTAAATTCTCGCCCCCCCCCAAGATTTTGGTGAAATGACGCCACTGTTTTACTTATACAATTACAACCACTACATGCATCTTATCTGATAGTACCAAAGCGATCTTACAGGATCCGGGTTTTCCTGTTAAAAAAAAGGCATGTTGCACCAGTTTTTATGTTTTTATATAAACTTGATGTTGAGGTCAGTGAGGTCAGTGTTAAGTCAGTCACTTGAGGTCAGTGTTAAGTAAACATTCGTACTTAAACTGGATATAATCTGTAAATTGTTTTTATATCATCTAATATTTGATTCAACATTTTTTTAAACAGTAAGTGTTGGAGTCAAGGAAGGATACTCAAGGAAAAAAAAGGTAATATTTCGCATAATGCCTTAATAAACACTAACATGATATGATACACATTGAAAATTATATTAGCTTTAATTAAATAATTTATTTTAACCTGCTTCGCTAGTATTAAAGACTTAATCCGAAAAGCCTATAATTCAATTCAATTTACAGAAGATCATGAATAAAGCCAATTGATTAATAGTTTTGGTATAATTATATTTACCACCAAAAAATATGTCACTATTTGTTTTCATTTATTTCATCTTAATCCTTTCTTAAATATATTAACTAAGAAAAAAAGAACATAAATCATTTGAAAATACATTGCTAAACGCCCTCATAATTACTTTTTGTTTTGTCAACATTTATCATAGATATTATTAAAATCATCATAACAATAATAATAATAATAATAAATAAGGGATGACTATTAAATGTGTACACTTTGCGTATCGATATTTTAAATTAGGGATGAAATTGTTATTGGGAATAAAAAAACAGTACCGTAGTTTTAAATAATTAATAAAAGATTAATCCTAAGCCGACAAATAAATTGAGTAAATAAAGATAAATATGTGGAAAAGTAATTATAATATTCTGCACAGGAAGGAATATGGAGGTCTCGTAGTAGTTATTAATGAAGGTAAAATATTTGATGATCCAGCTTTAAACTGGCAAACCTGTTTTAAGTTTTAACAGAGATTTATACTGACTTGAGCAGACATGAAAAGCACTTTCATCTCCTGCATACAAATCTAAAATTTACTTGTTCACATACTAAAATGTTCTACATATAAGTTTATTTATTCAATTGTTCAAATAACATTTCCTTAACAGGGTACATCAATTAAATAATTTAACTTACGAATATTGCTCAACGTATTTATAACACAAAATTTCACACTATATTGAAAAATTAAATAAAAACTATATATGTACGTACATAATACAAAAAATCACTTTAAAGGCATATAAACAGAGCGTGAATTATTGCAGAATTATCGTCTTTTTCAATACTCTCATCCTTAAAAGATTTTCGTTTTTAATAAAAGTATAAAAGAAATTTTATTGTGTATCGAGGGTAAATTTAATATTTTTATTTTATTTCTGGTTTCATTGAAGGATTAGGCTATCGAAATACAAAAGACTGGAAAATACACAGTTTGAGTTGAAAATAAAAATATTTATAAATAAATGTATAATCTTTCCTTTCAACCTCAAATATTAAATAAAATACTATTGAATTTTTTTTAAGTTTAATTTCATAAGCAATTTCACCCCCATAGTTAAATTAGAAGTGTACTACGAAGAGTATATGTTGATTTTATTGCTTATTGTTTTAAAAATAATCTTTGGTTTTGAGATTTTTAGAGTTTGAGTTTATAACAAAAAATTGGTAGACTATTATTTTCCTAAATACGTGAACGGGTGGGTGAATTGTGCAATCATAACATTATTTTCTAAACAATTTCATAGTTTACAATGTCTTAAAATTGAATGTAAAATTATTTAAATCATACACGATAAAATATTCCTCAAACGATCTAATGTTGGATGTAGGCACTAGGCAGGATGTATGATATAGGCAGGCCAGCCAAAGCTCTCCAGGATTCTCCACACATATAAAATTTCAGCATACAATCCTGAAGTTATATATGTGTGGTGAAACCTGGAGAGGTTTGGTCTATAAAGAGAACTTATATCTCCTAAGTTAAAAACCCTACAATAGAAATCTAAGAACTTATAGAGTTGAGCACGTTGTAATTTTCAGGTCAGTTCACAATACTATAATGACAGATAAATTCTTTCTGTGTGAGTAAGTACCAACATTATTTTGTTTTTATAACATGCATTAAATGAAACTTAACTTTTAGTCCTTCGAGCCGGATTAGAGAACAAACGATTGCAAAAAAAATGCAATATGCGACCAATAATAAATATTAATATTATTGAAGTGTGAACTCGTATTACGTGTTATCAAAAAATTAGAGCGGGGTATTATGAATTTCCAGGCCCACAAAACAGCGAGATCGAAATATAAACATTTAAATCTAATGCCTTTGGTATTATTGAAGTAAAACTTCTTTAGGCGCGTTATGAAAATTTTGCAACGGAAGTTCAATACTGTTTGCAACCAACAAATTTGACAAATTTGACACTTTAACACAAATCCTAATTTATTATTTTAAATTAATAATTAAAAAACAAAAGAAATAATAATTTAAATAGTTTATTTATATTGAATTAAAAGAGAATTATACAAATAAATGGATAGTTCAGCAATACAAAAAAATAGTTTATCTATATTGAATTAAAAGAGAATTATACAAAAAAAGGGATAGTTCAGCAATACAAAAAAAACTTCAAGTAGAACTAGATCATTTTAAATCTGCTCAAAAAGGTATTGAGAAAATTAGGAATCTTGTGTGGGAGATTTGTGCAGATTAATCATTTTTTTTTTATAATTCAAGATTTTACAAAATTAGTTCAACAACGGCAACTAGATTAGATGGTCAATTAAATGAAAATAAAAATGTTTTGGATGAGTTAACACTTTTAGGAGAAACCAATAAGGTTCGAGATCGAATCTATTAAACTATGACTTACAATTTTATTTACATTAATTCATTTTTATTTAGGTCTATAAACTGTACGGTCCAGTTCTTGTAAAACAAGATCTTGAAAAAAGTCGACAGAATGTAAATAAACGTATTGATTACGTAAATAAAGAATTAAAACGTTGTCAGGAATCATTGATCGTATTAGAAAAGAAGCAAGACAAACATCGTAAAAAATTTACAAAAACTTCAACAACAATATCAAGTTGCTGTTGCAATGAAACAAGTTGCTGTTGCAATGAAAAAAATCATTTACTTTTTTTCTCATTCAAAATTTTATATTGCATATAAATACAAAGAATATAAAGTTAATTAAAATTAAAAATTAATTAAATGCTGAAAAAGTTCCTATGTCTTGAAATTTCTATCAATTTATATTTTTATATTATAAATTTTTTATTTATTTTAACTATATTAGGCATATTAAACTTGTTACATATGTGATATTTTTTTATAATTTAAATATTTAATTATATTAGTCCCTGGGCCCAGGTCGATTTCATATGATGATTACCACATATTTTATAGTTCGTGAGGCGTCTGTCCTCGACGAGACCGAAATCTTCTGTTCTGCCATTTTTCTCGATTCAGCCGCTTTTTCGTTCGGCAGGCTCCGAAAAATGCCGATTGAACTGACATTTTGGTATTTTTGGGTTTTCGGACTAGACAATAGCAGACAAGTTTTTGTCGGACAAGGTTACCCTCGTGTTCTACAACAAATTTCCCCCATAGTTAAAATAATAAAACATTACAAGATCCCGAGCAATCGGCATTTTTCTGAGCTTGCCGAACGAAAAAGCGGCCGACTGGAAGAAAATGGTAGAACAAAAGTTTTCGGACTCATCAAGGATAGGCGCCTCATGAAGTATAAAATATGTGGTAATCATCAAATGAAATCGGCGTGAGCCCAGGGACTATATGCAATTTAATTGACTGAAATACAATCTTAAAGAAAAGCCATGATGTGTTTCTGTATAATATTCCGTATAGATGCGTATAATACTATTTCAAAAAACATATAAGGTGATGAGACACAATTAAAATATCCACCAGTTGGCATTAAATGTTTTTGTGTCAACATTTGCAACATCATTTTTTCTTAAATTAATAAAAATTAAATTTGTTCGATACTGTTGAATCCAAGCGAATAAAAATAAACTTATAAATGGTCAACCATAGAATAATTCCATTGAATGTATTGTTAACTTTGTTGTCATTGAACCTGAAACGATATTTCAAATTAATATAATGTAAAAAAAATAGAGTTTGAGACAAACCATTTTCACTCCTCACAAATCCTTGCGCTTCGGATAAAATTATCAAAATAAAGCCATAATAATGGAAATAACCAACCAAATACTGTATCAAATTTATTTTGCATGTTGATGAAAATATTTGAATAAAATTCGTTTAGTCGTAAACATTGTAAAGTTATTAGAAAATTCTGAATTGATTTTGACATTTTTTCTTAAATCAATAATTCTTAAATTAATAAAAATTACGTTTGTTCGATACTGTTGAATCCAAGCGAATAAAAATAAACTTATAAATGGTAAACCAGAGAATAATTCCATTGAATATATTGTTAATTTTGTTGTCATTGAACCTGAAACGATATTTCAAATTAATATAATGTAAAAAAATAGAGTTTAAAACAAACCATTTTCACTCCTCACAAATCCTTGCGCTTCGGATAAAATTATCAAAATAAAGCCATAATAATGGAAATAACCAACCAAATACTGTATCAAATTTATTTTGCATGTTGATGAAAATATTTGAATAAAATTCGTTTAGTCGTAAACATTGTAAAGTTATTAGAAAATTCTGAATTGATTTTGACATTTTTTCTTAAATCAATAATTCTTAAATTAATAAAAATTACGTTTGTTCGATACTGTTGAATCCAAGCGAATAAAAATAAACTTATAAATGGTAAACCAGAGAATAATTCCATTGAATATATTGTTAATTTTGTTGTCATTGAACCTGAAACGATATTTCAAATTAATATAATGTAAAAAAATAGAGTTTAAAACAAACCATTTTCAATCCTCACAAATCCTTGCGCTTCGGGTAAAATTATCAAAATAACACCATAATAATGAAAATAACCAACCAAAAAATACTGTATCAAATTTATTTTGCATGTTGATGGAAATATTTGAATAAAATTCGTTTAGTCGTAAACATTGCAATGTTATTAGAAAATTCTGAATTGATTTTGACATTTATCTAAATTTGAATGCAAACATTAGTTTTGAATACTGTTTTAATAATCTTACTCATGGTGTCTCTACTAGTAAAGAAAAAGAATAATTTTTGTTTTTTCGAAAAATGTGAAAAACTTCGATTGTTAACGAGTTTCGATTAGTTTAGAAAATATTTCACAAAAAAGTGTTTTAAAAAATAATGAAATAGTGTTGTTTAGATTTCAAATGGCTGAATCACAGGAAAATTTTACCCCTGCATCTATAAATAATTATAAAAGAAAAAATCAACAACCTAATCACGCTCTCCAGCCTAAAAAATGTAAGTTTTTTTTGAAGTAAAACTTCTTTAGGGGCGTTATGAAAATTTTGCAACGGAAGTTACACATTTTTATTTTAAGTTTTAATGAACTTATCATTTGAACAGATATGTAACCACATATATTCATCTCTATCATACTACAGTCTGATTTTGTTGAATTTTAAACATATACATGCACACAATTCCAAAAAAACGAAAGTAGAAATTTAAACACAATGAAATAAAAAAAAAATTAGAAGTAAAAAAGACAAACGAATATTATGTTCGGCAAGTATGCGATACAATTCGATTATGTGTATTGTATTTTTTATACATTTATACGATACTGAGTACTAAATGTTATATGAGTTGGACGTGTCGATTTTAGATGTAAATATCTTATTCATAATATTTTATTGAGTTTCGTAATTTTTTTAATTTATGTTTTGAATTGTTTTAGTTTTTATTTGGATGATTTAAATTGTATTCTATTTGGATTGATTTCGGTCCAATAGTTTTCTATGATGTGAAAAAACCGTTTTTCAGAAAATTGGAAAAACCCGTATTTTTATATATTTTAGGCGATTTCATCAAAACATCTTAATCTGTTTGGATAGTCTGAGTTGTATTATATTGCTATAGATTTTGAAGTGGTCGTATATAATTCTCTATGACTAAAAATATGCCGTTTTTTCAAAAGTTTATTTTCAAATAAAAATATTTGTGCTGATTAAATTTGTTTTGTTAAATAGAAAGTGCCTGAATGAGTGCCTGTAATCTTTGCACGCGGTTGAAATAAATTTCTTTGGCTACTGTAACAGGTATTAATAAAAAGATTAAATATAAAACAAATGTGTCATGTATATGTGTCGTGTAACGTGTCTGTGTATATGTGTCATGTATATAATTCTTTATCAAAAAATAAAGAAAAACAAAAAAGAGAGATTTACGTCCATCAACACCTTTGAACGTATGTTGTTGTGGGACCTTGGACTTAAAAGGTTTTTATGTGTTATTGTGACACATATTGTAATTCCTACAACACAATACATTTTATTAAAAAAAAAAATATTGCAATTTAGAGTTGCATTGCTTGATAATATAATTTACAGCATGTCTAATAAAAAGCAATATTTACATAATGTATTACAAAGTCAATTCAATTATTATCATATAATTGAAATATGAAATTAGAAGCTTATGACAAATTTGCTAAATTTATTGAAAAACTGCATCAATTTTTGTACCAAATCATGTTGTTAAATTAAGTGGACATGTATTCATCGTGAAATTTAATTTGTAATACGTTGTAAAACTTTGTAAAACATGTAAATATGGCTTTTTATTACACATTGTCGTAAATTATATTATCAAGAATATTAGAAAGAAACTCTAAATTTCATTATGACATATCTATTATATTTAATATTTTTAGTAATACCTGCTGCAGTTGCCAAAGAAGTTTTACTTCAACAGCGTGTAAAGATTACGCACTTCATTTTTTAGTAAAAGAATATAAGCACACAATACAAGGAAGGTCGAATTTGTTATATAACTTAAATAATAGTTAATTTAAAAAAAAAATTTGCATCAATGCAAATTGCAGGTAGGGTACACAAGTTCAATTAGTACTAAACAGGAATATTAGTAATAAGTAAAAGGAAACCATTAAATTTAAAAAGATTTTATGTGAGATTTTTCTCTGTGAAATCCTTAACCCTGTGGAATCAAAATTCATTTCGATCAGAAGTTTCGATTCCATTAGTCATTTATGATAAGACATTCCGGTGATTTTGTACAGCTTTCCAGATGATTTTTAACATGAGTTAATGTTGATAATGATATTTTTACTTCTCTCGCAGCTATTCGCAATACTAAGTTAAATTCTTAAAGGGACATGCGTTTATCCAAGTACCATCATTTTCGGTGTTTAGTGTAGATTTGGTACACGAATCCCATTTCTACATCACCATGGTTCGCCTGAACTGAACTAATACATTGTTGTCTCAAACCCACTAAACTTTGTGTTTTGAATATTGTGTACACAAAAGAATATTGTGTATACAAAAAAAAAAATAAAATCTGTTTCTGCTAATGCTTGATGACAGTATCACTGAGCCGGGAAAAAAAATAGCCTTTAACATTTGGTAAATTACAGTTACAACTGTGAAACGCTGAGATAAGGGCACTGTGGTCGAAACCAACAAATTCTAGGCCCGTTCCTAAAAACTACACTGATTATTGATGCATATAGAAGTAATGTAAATGATGTAATGACCACAACTATTATTTTGCCAAAACTTTAGATGAAACTGTGAACTTTGAAACTATTCGCCACTATTTTAGCTCGTCACAGTTAGGTATGATAATTCAATACTTTTGCAGCTGTTAGATGTTTGTGTTCGTAGAGAACCAACAGAAATATCTGTTGACGCCATTGGCTTTGAAAAATTTTTTACACTTTCGATTATAAATTTTAAGGACGTGGTTCATATAACTGTTACAACTTTCCTCAAATTATTTCAAATAATGTTTTGGTTTTTTAATCAATATTCAAATAAATTCGCAAAGATTATATAAATATCTAATTATCTACTCGTATGAATTAATTAGTTCTGTGTTCTTTAATCAATATGTTAAACAAACTATTAAATGTTATAATTTAAATATTCTAGTTACTATACACGACAATATTTTAAAATAGATAACCATGTGAGTTATATAACCAAACAATATTTTCAACCGAAGAGATTATCAATTCAAAAACTTAATGCATTTTTGTTGAATCAAAATTGTATAGTTTTGCTGTTGTATGTATATGAAATACACCAAGCTCAATTGTTAAGTTTTAAAATATATTTAATTTATTTTTTTTGTCAATTTATTTAGATTCTGGCTGGTGAGAAAACTAATAAAATTCCAATTTGACACCAAAAAAAAAAAATTAAAAACAAATATTTTGACACGTGTATCCTTTTTATTAAGATCGCGTCAAAATCATTTTTTAATATGAAAATTTCTCAAATCACTTTGTAGTGTTTGCTGTTTTTTGGTTACATTTCACTTGTTCGCTATGAAAAGAATTTATTTTGGTTGTTGGGATAAGTGTTAGAACATTGATATAAACACAAAATTGATGTTAACAAAGGATAATATTACATTTTTTTCTCATCTGAAGAGTGAAAACGTGTCGAATTAAATTAATTTTGTTTATTTATAGATTGTTATCATGAGAGATGTTAACACATATCAATCAACATTTACTTTACAAACGAGGTTCAATCAAATAATAGCTGCATTTCATGAAACCGTGTGATCCGGATCCGCTTAAATTTTACATGCAAAGATCCAACTTTGTTTTTGGATCACAAATCATGATCTAAAAATTAGTTCATGTTTGAAAATGTAGGTGAAAAAATATTTTGCATTTCGTAATTGATATAATAAAAAAAACAGAAAATTTTTGAACCGAACGCATCCAAAACTAATATAAATAAAAATTATAAATAAAAAACTAATAAATTTAATTTAAAAAGTTTATTCACACAAAATTATTTGGGATGTTCCCAAAAATTGTTTCAAAAATTGAAATTAAAGAAATGTAAAACCAAAATTAATGATGTATAAAAAATGTATTTGATTTAGATGTATTTTGAGTAGTCCCAAATTTAATATTTCAATGTAATTTAAAGTAGTACTGTTAGGCAATTATTATACCACCCGGACTCACCCATTATTACATTTTTGTGTCGTTTCATGATCTAGATCAGATCATGCGTCAAGAAATGCAACTAATATATATAGATAGATAGTGCATCTTTGACTACATAGGGCTTTGAAGTATGTTTAATGATATGACAGTTTTGCTTATCCTTTTTTTCGTTATATGTTCTAAATAGTGTTTCAAGCAAAAAAGCTTTTTGTATCATACTCAATGGCATATTTAGTATCATACTTTCGTTATGTCTCACACTTTTGTAAAGAATCGACTGATTTTCTCTAATAATAATATTTGACTCGTTTGAAAATGAACATTTATGTTCGAAAATCGGCAAAAGTATTACTAAATATAAGTTGTTGTTAGTTATTGTAATTTTCAAATGCGTATTGGCATGGCATCTTCCAATACTCATATTTAATTATAAGCAAAACTGAACATGCCTAAATTTTAATAAAATAAATGCTAAATAGTTTTTGTCTCTTGGATTAATACCATGCTAAATAGAGTTTGAGTATATAAATCAAGTTTCCTTAAGAAATTTATTGATGTTGGTTTTGGGGATTAAAATTGTCAAGGATACCCACGCTGGTAAGGCATTCCAGAGATGAAAAACTCGGTTGAAAAAATCACTTTGGAAAGCGACAGTTCTACATCTTGTTATTTGAACCGTAAAAGGATGACCTGCTACGGCTGCTCTAGTGTTGCGCGCAGAGTTTGCAGACTCAGGTAAAATCGATTTAATTTCCGCGGATGCCCGCTCATCCATAATGTACTTGTAAAAATCGTCAGATCAGCGACATTTCGTCTATGAATTCCCAATCAACTTAATAGCTGTACAGAATCAAGACATTTCAAACTACTTAAGTATGCTCCACCACAAATGTGAGAACAATATTCCATGCAAGGACGTATAAAAGACTTGTATACTAAAAGAAGCTGTTTGCTATCGAAAAATTTACGACATTGTCTCAAAAAACCCAAATTTTGAACAGCAGTTTTAGCTATATTAAAAATATGAGAATTCCACTTCAAATTATTTTCAATTTCTTTCTTTCTTTTTCAATTATTTCCCCAATCCAAAATTGCTTTCAGATCATTGTTTAAAGACTGTATCAAATTTGATCTAGTGTCATTAAGCGCAGTCGGTGAATGGGGATTTAGTATTTCATGAGATGCATCAGCAAAACTATGGATTTTATGAATTGTTGACTCGAACAAGTCATTAGTATAGATGAGAAAATGAGTAAGCCAAGAGCGGAACCCTGAGGAACTCCAGCACTAGTAGAAAAGACATCCGATGAGACACTGTCAAAATTGACCTGAAATTTTCGATCAGTAATAAAACTGTGTACCCAAGAAATAAGTTGCTCGTAAAGCCATTGCATCTCAATTTGCATATAAGATTGTTATGCCATACCTTGTCAAATGCCTTGGAAATATCAAGAGCAATGCGAAAAGTTTCGCCATGGTTATCAAGCGACTTGTTCCATACATACGTTACAAATGCCAGTAGATCTCCTGTTGCTCTTCCCTTACGAAAACCGTATTGTCTTACGTTAAGAATTTTTGATTATTCCAAGAAGCTCATAATATTAAAATTAACAGATTTTTCAAACATTTTAGCAACAATGGACAAAACTGATTTGGGTCTGTAATTTGAAGGATCAATTTTATTACCTTTCTTTGGAACAGGCTAAACGCTAGCAATTTTACAAACTTCAGGGAAAATTCCTTTTTTCATATGACTGTTATGAATTTTGGACTTTATACGAAATATAATAATATTATATTACACCGGAAAGCTCATAAAAATATATGAAAACTGAAATATTGCCGGAACAATGAATTTATAACAAACAAACTACACTTGGAAAGCTCTTATACTTTGAATTACAGAAAAATTGTAAAGAAACTTATTAATTGACCAACAAATAAAAATAATTTAACTAAAAACAAATCAAAAACTATATAAATTAAAATCAAAAAAAAGCTTACATTAATTTATTTCTTCAATGTTGTCTTTTTCATGTTTTATTTCACATCTTCGTTTATCTTGATGGTTAATTAAAGGTTTTATTATATCAAGCATAAACTAATCCGTTCCTCCACAAAAATCAATACATAATGAAGTCACTGCACGAAAATTTCATAAACGTACTTTACGATTAATTTTTACAAATAGAATTAGACAATTTTGTGTTTAGCATCTCGTACGGTAACAACATCATGAACTTCTTCAATTAACTTTTGTTTTTCGTCATCATCAAAGTTCATGTACCATTTGGCGAGACGTGTTTCCCTTCATTAAATTATAAATTTATTTTCAAAACTGATAACATAACACTTGCTTAACAAATGAATTTTATTTCTTCAATGTAAAACATATTTCGTTTACATATTTTAATAGATGCAATTGAGCTTTTGACATTTTATTAAATTCACAACCATAAAAAAAACTTTACACCATTAACACAACAATTGAAATGAAAAGCAAATTTATTTTCTTTTTAGTTTTAAAACAACATTTTAAAAATAATTAATAATATTAAAACTACTCAAAAGTAAGCTGTATGATGATTCAGTCATTACTGAGTTTTAATTTTATTTCAATTTGCATAATACACTGATCGTAAATTTATACTAATTTAACATTTTAAAATTATATACTAACTAGATCCAAACAATTTGATCGTTTTTATATCATATTTTCCTCGATCATCTTTCCTCGATTTTCCATCATTTATGAAAACTTGTATTTTTAATTTACTTGAACTTATTTAAATCATCAAAAAAATGTACAGTGGTACGCATAAATGTCTATGTTTAGTACAATTGGAGAAAATTAATAAAGTTATTATTGAATTTGAAAACTATTATTTTCAGAGTAAAAATTGGAAATAGTCCATCGTTTCATGACAAATAAAAGATTTTAGTGAAGATCGGTGCTAGCTCCTTAGCATATGTTTTAAGAATGATTGGAGGTATACGATCAGGCCGGGATGCCTTATTAGTATTTACTTTTAGAAGTATTTTTCGAATAACATTTCTACGAAAAATAATGGGTAGAGAAGACTTACAAAAATTACACTGGATAGTCTTAATGGCTTTAAAGAAATTACGCGAGCCAGTTGGATGCTCAGCAAATTTGATAGCTTTTTTCTTGTTGTCATCACGAATTCTGCCAGGGGACGTTTGTGGAGTTGAGGTGGGTTGTCGGGACTTGACAGGTTAGACAGTTAAACCGACTGCGTTACCAGCAAAGGCCGGCATCCTGATAACTCACCATATATTCCTCATTCTCCAACTATAATATTACCTGCTTCACGCTACATAAGTTTTGTTCAACATGTATCTAAAATAATCAGTTGCAGATGTGATGAGTCTTTTATTATCCAGCGTGTAATTTTCCTAAACTCATTTCATTGTGTTTATGTTTTGTTTTCATTTTAAGGTATATAACCTAATATACAATATTATTTCAATTTTTTTCCAAACGAAAATAAAGAAATATGGAAATGATGACGCACTTTGCATTTTTATATCATATTAAACGTAATCAAATGCTCGTAAAGAAAAACCAACTAAAATAATCACTCATTTTAGTGATTAGGAATTTAGGCATTTAATGCCTAAATCTCTAAAAAGAATTTTTTTTGTTTCTGATTGTTTTTTGAATTGTGCTAATTTGGATATAAGCAAATTTTGATGATTTTGGATAGTTTGATAAGTTTTGTAAAGATAATAAGAATTATAACAAAAGAGATTCGAATAGTAAAATCAGTAAAATTAGGTTGCCAATAAAATTGTTACCATGTGGCAAAAATCAAATATAATTTTTTGATTATAATAAAATGTGAAACAAAAACTATTATTAGTTAATGTTTTCAAAAGATGCAGAAAAGAAAAAAATTTTAATAAAATAAAACAAAATTTTTAAAGAAAAAAAAATCATTATAACAAGTGTTAACTGTTTTTATTAGCGTCGCATGTGTACTCATATCATACTATGTATATCAACTGAAATATATAAAACGTCTGGAACATATATAAAGCGTCTGGGTCACATGGAGTGACATATTGAAATTAATCGATCGAGCGAATGTGGGTATAGTTTTAGCGACAAACAAGAACGGAAGTCGCAGGATAATACGTTTTTTTGAAGCCAGCTGTATCAACAAAGCAACAATCGACTTAATAAACTAGGTAAAATTTCGTTTTTTATATAATTGTCGTTAATCTTAAGTCATACTCATTCTCTCTACTTATAAATAATTTTTTAAAGTTCTCTGTCTGTGTAATGAGCAACTACTAATCCCTAATAGTGATTTTTTCCTTGGCAAAGGCTGTATCGGCATTTTGCATTTAAATTAATATCCTTGGCGTAACGTTGTTTCAAACAACGTTACTTACTTATTAAATTTCTACGCAAATTTCTCTCTATACGATACCGGTTAAGATTTTCATCGATTTTATTATTCATGAACTTGCGAAAAGTATTTTTTTAATTTTAATTGCTTTTTTGCATTTATTCGAAAACCAAAGATCAGCTTGTGGGATAATTAACTTGTTAGGAATATATTTACGCAAACCTTCGTGAATTATTTCGGAAAAATTAATAGTGGCTAGGTTCAGATTATGACCAGTAAGACAACTGCTTTTCCAGGGAAAGAATTTAAAAACTCTTTAAGTCCTTGCCAATCTGCAGCTTTGTAATCCCATACTAAACGAGCATTTGCTTTAAATGGTTTAGGGGTCTGAATATTTAATTGTGTAGAGATCAAATTATGATCTGACCCACCTAAAGGCTCTGATACTTTAAATTGTACCAAGTAAGGATCATTAATTAAAAACAAATCAAGCAAGTTATTACTTTGTCCAGGAATGTCATGGAATTCTGGTAGGCTGCTGAATTATCTGTGCGTAATTGTGATAAAGAGATATTTGTTTTTATCTAGATTTGCAGCCCGCGCACTGATAATCGTTTAGGTTAAGAAAAGAATATCAGGTTTGAGGTTTTCTAGGTAAAGTTGGACTGAGACTGTATTCTAAACGACGACTTAAGCCAGGCATTCACATACAACGGAAACAGAAACCGAAACTGAAACTGAAAATTTTCCGTTTCTGTTTCTGTTTCTAATTTGGTTGACTGTGGTGAATAATAAAACAGAAACGGAAACCGAATTTTGTTTGAGTTTGTGAATTTGTTATCCATTATGAATAATAAAATTGAAGAATAACAAAAACAAATAATTTTTATTTATTAAACCTATTTATTAAATTCAAAATTCAAAGCTTTTGTTACCACAATTCAAAATAATAATTAATATTATGTGACAATTTCTGGTCATGTGACAGTTTTGGTACTGAAACAATTCAATTTTAATTGTTTCCGTTTCAGACAAAACAGGCGAATTTTACGCTTCTGTTACGTTTCTAAATTCGGTTTCTGTTTCCGTTGCTGTCAAATTTGTATGAAATTCGGTTACTGTTTCTGTTTCCGTTGTATGTGAATGCCCGGCTTTATTTGAACCTTATTTATGTAGACGTGTGGCGAACATCAAAACTAAAATCATTTCTCAAAAAAGTTTAAAATTTAGCAGGCGATGATTTCGTTAACATTTATAAAAAAAACACAAAATATATTATTATTATTCAGATATTGTTTTTTCAAATAGTTTTAAGTTCTTATTTTTCGTGCTAAATTAAAAATGTAATTCTCTATATAAATAATATTGCAACGCCTCGCCATTAATTTGATAAATACAATAAGGCAAATTTCATGTAACTTGTATTTAAGCTATTTCGTATAAATACAATTAAACTCTGAAATGTTATTGTGCATTGAGGGAATCTAATTTATATTCGTGCTACTTAATAATGGTCCAATACAATTAGTGAATGTGAAAGCTACTGTACCTGAAGAATTTTGGAAATACATTTTATTCATTATATGGTTGATAAAACAACATTTTATCTGCTGCCTTTTGTGTTTACTTTACGTGAACAGTAAAATTATTAAATCATAACCGAAGATTCAGCTTAATCAACACATTCAAAGTAACTCATTATATTGGATACAACATCTCCAACAACATCTCCAACAACATCTCGTATCATCATATTCATCTCCTGGAGAATTCAACGCCACTAGCAGCCAGCCTCTATATTAAAATCTACCTCCACTCAACGCAGTATCATTCAAAGACTTCCTTATTCACCAAATAAGTATTTAAAAGCTATTCTATAAAAGCAAATTTGAAAATAAATTTAATTAAAACAATTTATTTAATATGATCAATTAATTAAAGAGTTTTCAAAACAATTTTTTTTATTTTAAATTATTATATTAATTTTATCAGAGATCGAAAAAGAAGTTTTATTCCTTAAAATCATTTAGTAAACAAACATGACACTGTCAAATCAAATTAGAAATTTCTATGTAAAAAAATTTCAAATAAGTCACCTCTTTAAGTTACTTATTCAAATAAGTAAGTCTCCACAAATAAGTTTCAAATAAGTTTTGGTTTAGAATACAGCCTTATTCAAATAACTAAGTCTCCACAAATAAGTTTCAAATAAGTTTTGGTTTAGAATACAGCCTTATTCAAATAACTAAGTCTCCACAAATAAGTTTCAAATAAGTTTTTGTTTAGAATACAGCCTGAGTTACGATTAAAATTCAATCCTCGTATGTTGGCAAAATTGATAGACTGTTTAGCCATTCCAATTGATAGAATCTTAAACTCAATAATGAAAAAAAGCAAAACAAAACTTGTAATTGATCAATCAATCAAATACAAAATAAATTCGATAAATTAAAAAAAAAAATAAACGTAACCTTCAACAAACAATAATGAACAAACGTACGACGCACGTAGGGAAAAATATTCAGACAGTTGCTCAGAGTGAAATTCTTACCCCCACTTTTTTTGGCATTTCTCGACGTTTTAGGACCTACTGATTCTAAAAAAGGAACAAAAAAAAAATGAGTCATTCCATATGAAATCATCAAATTGGCAAAGCCAGCATATTTTAGATTTTGCTCAAACTGTTCTTTATGATTCCACAAACCAAAATCCATAGGGATTGAATTTTCGCATACGCCACTTCCGGTCCACACAAAATAAAGCAATGGAAAAGTCTTATTTTGGTGTTTTGCGGTTTTAGCTGTAAAAACTTTTCTAATAAAGATATATACACGACCAAGGTGGAATTGGAAAACGAAAAGATGATTGTTTCTAAAACAAAAATAAAAATTCACATAATTCATATACTTGAAAAATAACAGGATTTTGAAAATACGTATATTTTATTGATTTCTTGTGATTTTCAATTGACACCAGGATCTGCACTGTTGAATTTAAAAGTCTAATCGTTCTCAGATATCAGAGTGCACATATTGTTAGATAATTAAAAATTAAAATCGACTCGTTTGGTCGACTCTTAATGAAAAAAATCTTTGCTTGAAATTTTGAAATTTTAGCATATTTAGCATATGCGCATATTTCAGGCTACAATTTGGACGTGTTTGATAAGAAACAAAAATTTGAAATGGGCGGGATACTTAGTTCTTACCTTTAGGTAGGCTTTAGGCTTTATTTGATGTTGATTAATTATCTTGTTTGCAAATTTAGTTGAGTAACCATTGGTTATTGCGGCATTCTGTATGTATTTGAGTTCTTCATCAAACTCTGATTTTTCCATTGGAATACTGCATAGTCTATGGGCCATGGAATGGAACACTGCTTTTTTGGCTTAAGTGATAGAAAGAAATGTTTGTAATATGTCTATTTGTGTTTGTTGGTTTTCTATGAATACCAAATTTTAAGCTATTGTTTTTTTTAATGATCTTGATGTGTAAAAAGTTGAGTATCCGATTTTCTTCTGTTTCTGAAGTAAATTTTATGGATGGGTGAAATTTTTTTTTAACTATTGAGAAAATATCATCTACATACCTTAACCAAATTTTAGGAAATAATATGTATTTTTATAGCTAGCTTGCTTCCCATCGAAGTCCCAGATGTTTGTTAGTAGAATTTGTTTCTAAATATAACAAAGTTCTGATCCATACAAGTTCGAACTATTTTTATGTATGCTGCTATATTGTTAAATGGAATCTGGTTTCATAGAAGGTGATCTTCTAGGTATTCTATGCATGTGTTGATTGGAATACTTGGAAAAAGTGCAGTAACATCTAATGAAACCATGATTTCATATGGTTCTAATATTATGTTTTTGATTTTGTCTATCAGCTCTGCAGAGTTTTGAATATTTCGTCATTGGGGAGGAGGAATCTCATCTAATTTACTTAGTACGTATTTGGCCATGCCTTCAGTTGGCCATGCCTTCACCAACAAATAAGTTTATTAAAATATTTTTGAAAAAATATTGTATTTGATTTTATTCAAAATATGACAGCGAAACACGTCTATATTCAACCGCTACTTCGATTGAATTGAATTACATGTTTTGTAAAAAACGACATTTAATCTGACCTGATATGTTCCAACCTTTTCTATTAGTCGGAAGTGGTTATCTAAAATATTTCTAAAAATAAATTACAACTACATTTCATGTCATCCAAAAAATTATTTTTTTCGGCAAACGGCTGTAAAATTGAACTTTACAGCCGCTTGGGAGAAGGTTGTTGTAACGTAAAGTAACGCCTTTTTCTTCTTTTTTTTACGGTGGCCGTGAACAAACTTTCATATTTTTACGGCGGCACAAAAAGTGTGGCTATTTTTTCGATATTTGTTATTTTTTCAAACAAATTGTATAACTATAACAACAAAAAATAACAAATATGTTGATTGGATTTTGAAATTTTGAATTGAAAGGTTGCTTTGATAAAAGAATTTGTTTTTTTTATATAATTTATACAAATTTTAATGTTTTTACTTTTTGGACGTAATTATGACGATAATAAATCGTATAGATAAAAATCTTAATAAAATCTTGAATACTAAATCATCTTTATAAAAATGTTGTTTATTAATTTCATATTTATAAAAAAATTAAATGTTTGCCGAAATACTAGTGTTTTATATATATTAATACATACACTGTTTAGTTTATAAATACACACCCCAGATACCATGTTGACCGTTTCCTTTTACTATTTACACTGGAAACGATGCATAGAAAAAGTGGTTTTCGTCGGGAAAGGAATCCGGTACCCATGAATTACAAGACTAGCGCTTTAACAACTGAGTTAGAACGGCAACAGTTTGTGCTAGTTTTGATGATTCTGTTAAAGTCCTGTTGTTCCTGCTTCCTATGCATTTACGAGTCTTCTAGTTTCCGTTTCTTCAAACGTTTTAATTTCGGATTAATGGGTATTTTGGTGCTTTCCATCCTATCAAATTTTTAGGGCTTCTGCTAACTTATCGTTGTGTGTTTTTGTCATCTTATGCAATTCTCCATATCTACCTGGCCAATCTTGGTCAATACGTTAAGGAGCAGTTACACCATAACTGCTTTTTTAAAATTATATTTATTAAACCATTCCCCCATGCCAAAATCCCAACACCGCTAATCATACGGTCTCAGTGCAATTAAATTTCAGATGTTTTTAAATGTAAGCCTCTCTATAGAGACAAGCACCTCTCTTTTTATTGTCCTGTTTTGGTATATTTTTGATATGTATTTTAGTATGTATTTAAAAAAAAATGAAAGTCGTTTAATTTGTCAAAAACTAAGTACATCGCCGTTGCACCTTTTATGATAAAGTTGTCATAAGTGTGTAGATCTTCAACAATGCTTATAAAACAGATTTAATGTTTCAATTTGGATATTTACTCATTTTAAAATTTTTGTAATACTTCTATATTTTATAAAAATGTTTATTTGCCCGATAGGCCAAAACTGTCTATTAATCCAATATGTAAATATAAACAATTAAAATCATTTTAATGTCACAATATAAAATTTATTCTAGTGACATAAGGGTGAAATAATAATGTTGAAATGTACTTAACTGTAATTTTGTGTGTATCAAAAGATGTGATTACATGAACATTTTTTTGTTCACTTAAGTTTCGTTGTAATATTTTTATTTCGTATTTCAATTTAGATTAAAGCATTTTGTGCAAATAGAAAAAAATTTGAAGTTCTTGGGTAAAAAAAAATTAAAGTAAAAAGGCAAATTATTTGATCAACAACTTAACGTTAATATATTATTTTATTTAAAGATTTGTTGTTTGGCTAATTCAAATTTAAAGGATTTGTTTTATAATAGGGGTTGGGGTGTTTTAAAATATCAAAAAGATTTGAAACAACAAACAAAATAACAAACATATAGGAAAATTCATTATTTCGGTTCAAAATATCAACTAAAAATTCTTACCTGATGTGAATATGAGTCTTGAGAAGACAGAGTGTTTAAATTTCTTATTGTTAAACAAAACGTTTCATTATGTTAAGTATATTTTATTTACAAAGTTACACTATAATCAAATCATTTGGTTTGCGACAAGAATTTGGTGTATCATAAGGAATAGTACACTCAAAGATTTAAGATTTTCTGATTTAAATTAAAATTTACCGAAACAAAATTTACCTTTATCTTTACTTTTATTTACTAGACATCTATAAAACAAAACTCTCCTTCCTTAAATTTTTTAGAACATTCAAACAATTTAATTTCACTCAAATTCACTAAAATTTCACTTATTTTTCAGGTATTTTAATGACACAACTCATTAGATACTTTCAAACTTTTTCTTAAAACCATGCTTTTTATTTCACAAAACTTTACTTTTACTGTACTGCAGTCAAATTCTGTAACTGTGAAGCGGTAAAGTGATAAGTTTTTTAATGAAAAGAAACGAAGAAATTTTTAACACTTCACCGCTTCACAGTTAGAGAATTTGACTGCTTGTCACTATAAATTTAATGCACTTACTACTCGAATTTTTTCATATTTATGTTTTATATTTTTGGTTTTATTCAACAAACGAAAATCAACGAGCTGCTTGTTAAGGTAGTTAAAAATATTTAACAAACATGTTTGTTGAAAACTGGCAATTAACAAACATGTTTGTTAAAACAATAGAAAATCAAATAACGTGTCCTTTAAATAAATTCAACAGACCAATGTTTGTTGTATTTTACCTACAAGTTTTTTCAGTGTAGTTGGCAAGAATTTGAATTCTGAATATTCATACATCGTCGGGCGCGCCGGACTTTGCACCGATCTGCTTGGGATAAACCAGAGAGCGTGCAAACCTGTTGGCACATGCCGCCTTCAGTTGATATATAGACTTCTAGCAGGTACATGAACGTAGGTCTGTTGGTGACCTTTATTTTGTCATAACCCGTGGGAACAACAAGACAAAAATTCAATTCTTATTTCAAGTTTTTTAAAAATTTGAAATACATATTGACAAATTGACCTCGAATAGGCTTGTTCATAATTTCTTGTATGATAGATAGATTTTTCTTAAAAAAAAAATCAAATTATACCAAAAATTCCATTTTTGATTCAAAATTTAAGCTCCAAATGCAAAATGTTTGTGAATTGAACACCAACCGTGATGCCGTGCTTGCGTCTTGAAGTACATAGTGATGGTGAATTTGAGCTACAACACAGTATTAACAGTGTTTCTACCCGAAATTTCTTTTTTCCAAAAGCTTTATACCGTTTCTCAAACAAACATAACCTTAATTAATATTACGTTCACAACAAATCGCAGTTAGAATTTTTTAAGACGATCGACGACGACAACAATGAAAAGCTGACAGATGTGTTTGTCACATCACAGGAATTGTCTCAAATTGTAAAACGTCCAACTTTCACTTCTCGTAATGGCGGTGATAGAAGTTTTCTTCTAAATCGTCGTTATATGACATCTGTATCGTAACATCTGAGAATTTTGTAGTGGATAAGGGTTGCATTAAAAATTCTGCCCACTATTTAATCAAATCAGTTATTAAAACTGATTTACTAAAAACTAGAGTTCCCAAATCCCTTGAAACATTTCACTTCTCGAATATGGTCTCTGTAGTTTTTTTAAGGTTTCTCACTCGATAGTCACTGTCTTTATTCTGACGATATAAATGATTCTGTCAATACTTTAATGAAACTATTCAATTCAACTATCGATAATTTCGTTCCCTTCTCAATAATGAAAATCCAATAGAAATATTTGTTTTCAAAGGCAGCTAAATTGGCACTTAGAAACAAACGTGCATTATTTAACATTTGGATTCATAACAAAACCTGTAAATCGTACCCAATATCTAAAGACAATAAAATTTCAATCCAAATAATCGAAAACGAAAAGATAAAAATTCGACTGTTCATTTCTGACAAAAGTTTTTACAGTGCCATTAGTTCTTTGAATTCTGGTACCAAATCTCTCATATTATTGAAGGTGATCCAGCAAGAAAGGCCAATTTATTCGCGGAATCTTTTACCTCAAATTCAACAGTTTTGTAAATCCTAAAAAAATCCTCCAAAACCAATCAGGAGCAATTTGAAAGAACTTCATTTAAAGAGGGGTCAAGAGGGTTAAATATCAAAAAAACCTCCGGTACGAACAATCTTTCTTCGCAAAACAATTTTTGAGAAAATGCATGAAATGTGCATTAATTGTGCGGTGCACAAATTTGTACATAATACATGTTATGCACATAATGTGCACCATACCGTGCACATGTCGTAAAACGCCATAGCACATATATGCATACATATGTCAGCTGCATTGTTTACGAATAATACAAAACCGAAGCTATAAATGAAATTTATTTATTGATAATAACGATAATCAAAACAAATTATGAAAGAATAGAAACATTGAAAATCTTTTTTACATTTTCCAAAATGGCTGGGTTCATTTAACTTTTTATGAAATGATAGTTTCACAATATCAAACTAACGAATTTTAATTTATTTACATCTAAAGTTATGTGCGAAAGAAATTTTTTGGTGAAGGTAATGAAAACAAATACGAAAAACAAACCATCACTTTGAATAATTAATTTTAGTGAATTTGCCTTGATTCATGTCGGCTTACTGATATTTAAATTTATTTTTACAATATTAAGCAAAATATGAAAAAAAAAATATTATTTTTTACTTGTAAGTGAAATATTTAAAATTTTTGATTTCTGATTTTGTTTAAACAATTTAATATCGTTAAGAAAATGAAGCAAAATGGACGCATCATTTAAAAATGCAATTACACACTCACATTTTCAAATTACAACTTTCGACCCAACTTGAACCGAGAAATTCTTCCTAGAAAACCCAAATTTTTACACAAATCCTAAAAATAAGCTATTTTTCCGTTGTTCTGGAAGTTATTCAATATAATATCCAGGCTGCACCGAAAGCAGCACAATGTGATGTTACAAATTAAAGACCAGACCAGCCTTACTCCCAGTCCTATGTAAAACAATTATTTTTGGGAGACAACTATTTGATATTTGATAACCATTACGAGTTTCGAAAAAAAGAACAAAAACCGATATATTGCGCTATATATTTCCCAATGTTGAAACAGCATACTTGAAAACAAGTCCGTTGTGCACGAATTTTGCTCTATGCTACTGAATTGGAGATAAAAGAGAAGACATGGAAGTCATTTGACTCTATTGACTCATATTTGAGCTGAATCTAAACTGTTCGCCTTCATCATCAGTAATATTTTCATAATAATATTTTTCAGTAATACGTTGGGATTGGGAACTTTATCGTTCCTATAAAATGTTTATCACTGCTAGCTGTATCCCGAGACCAAGACATATGTTGGCGAACCTTGACGATAACAGAAAATTAGTTGGTTTAAGGACAAAAGATTAATAGATTTATATTGTATTTATAATTTTGTCAATTCAAGCCCTAAAGATTGCAAAGCAATTAAATAAATTTAGCGATTTCACTAGGAACCATTATATAAATATATCAACTCCCAAAGCCTTAATTAAAATTCACACCCAATACTTCACTCTAGTCTCCCTATAAACTTTTTTCGTGTAATACATATATTTTTATGTGAAGTGAAAATAAAAATGTCAACCTAACTTTCTTTACTTTCCGTTGTCAAAAAATAGAAGCAAAAAAAAAATGACAAAACAAAAATATTTGTTTCTTAAACAACAAAAGAATTTTTTCAGTTTTGTTTTTCTATTAACAAATAACAAAATGCCTTACAAGAAAGAAAATTCGTTATTGAGGATAATTTATTTGATTTCTTCAGTCGTTTCAATAGAACTAGTAATTGAATTTTTGTTTTGATCAAATTTTCATTCGTTTTCCGTTTTACGATTTTTTTTTGTTAAGTTTTTCTCCCTAATTTACGTTATTTCAAACTCTCAATCACCATTTAGATTTTTAGAAGACACAAAACTACGAAACATAAAAAGGATTATCGATTGTATGTATATCTTCATTAAAAATTTTTTTTGGATCTTAATTTACTATAGATATAAAAGAAAATAACATCAATTTTCCAAACGAAATCAAAGAGAAATTTTCACATTTACTGACCACTGACCATTGGTAATAAAATTAAATTGACAAAAATCTAATTTCTTGTGAATTCACACAATTTAACCTTTTTCATTCAGCTTCTTTGTTATAAAGCTTAAAAGCTTTAATTTAATTTAATTAAATTGTATATATAGACTAATAAAGTATAGAAAAGGTGAACTAAAAGTTATAATGTGTGCTAAGCTTATTTTTTACTGTTCTTTACATAAAAATAGCACTGTAAGGAATTTTAAAATTTAAATTATAAAGTTGGGTTGAGTATTTTGAAGTTGTTGAAGATTTAAACTTAGTTCGGGAGACTCCTGACATTTTGTCCAATATTGAAATGATATGAATGAATCTTCCATTCCAAGTCGTCGGAATCCATCAAGTTCGTCTGGATCATGTTTTAAATTTTCATCAAGATCCTAAGCAGGTTTGTCAACCACCCACCCACGCAACCACACACCCACCACCAATGTAAGATTTTTTTTTACTTCACCACAATTCTAAATTGTATATACCCCAAATTTTGTTTTATCTTTTATTTTAGTTCATCCTCTATCTAAATAGCCCAAGAAAATGGTGTATGTCTATTTTGGCTGCGTGTGTGAGTGCGGGGTGGCTGATAAAAACGGAGGGATCTTTATGAAACTTTGGTATATGATTTGCTTTATTTCAAAATTGGACATAATGCTAGGGGTCGCCCAAGCACCTGTAAGTTTAAATCTTCAATAACTTCCATAAGGTGGCTTTTAATCTAATAGAGGTAATTGGTACATAAGGTTTTAGTACTGTTTCCAATATTTCAGCACACCAACTTCCGGTTTGCCACTTCTGGTAAAAAATTTTTTTTAATGTTTATCCCTATTAGACCAGGGTAGAAGCCTTTAAAAATAATAAAAAGTAAAAAAAAATAATAGTAGGATGAAACCCATTAGAAAAGGAGGAGAATATTATAAAAATGAAAGGAAAAATAATTTACGGGCGATCTGAGGTCGGGAAGGGGAAGGGGTGAGTTTTTAAGGGTAAAAAACGGTTTATCTCGATTTCCGGCAAAACTAAAAGTCCTATGGAAAAAATTTATATGGCAAAGTTGTAGGTAATAAAAAGATCTAAAACTTTTGTTTCGACACTTTTTTCACATAACCTCAAAATTTATGTGAAAATTCAAAAAACCAAGTTTTTGGTTTTTTATTTTTATCTTTTACAAAAAAATTTTTTTTTTCACGAAATTTGGTGAAAACTTACCTTTTTATGTCCCAAATACGCTGTAATTTATTTGATTGGAAATTTTTATTTGTTCACCTTATTTTGAATTAATATCGAAAAAGCACCCTAATTTTCAATCGAAAATTCACCCGTCAAAATATCAGCTTTTTTCAAAAAGTTAGTATGCTTTCTGTTCGTTGAAATCTCTACTTTCCGATGGCGAAAAAAAAAATATATTACTATAGTAAATCTTCTCAGAAAATGCAAAAAATGAATTGAATTTTCGATTTAGAAAACCATAGTTTTTGGTTTTTCATTTTTATCTTTTACAAAACAATTTTTTTTTTTTCACAAAATTTGGTCAAAACTTACCTTTTTATGTACCAAATACGCTGTAATTTATTTGATTTGAAATATTTATTTTTTCACCTTATTTTGAATTAATATCGAAAAAGCACCCTAATTTTCAATCGAAAATTCAATTCATTTTTTGCATTTTCTGAGAAGATTTACTATAGTAATATATTTTTTTTTTCACCATCGGAAAGTAGAGATTTCAACGAACAGAAAGCATACTAACTTTTTGAAAAAAGCTGATATTTTGACGGGTGAATTTTCGAATGAAAATTAGGGTGCTTTTTCGATATTAATTCAAAATAAGGTGAACAAATAAAAATTTCCAATCAAATAAATTACAGCGTATTTGGGACATAAAAAGGTAAGTTTTCACCAAATTTCGTGAAAAAAAAAATTTTTTTGTAAAAGATAAAAATAAAAAACCAAAAACTTGGTTTTTTGAATTTTCACATAAATTTTGAGGTTATGTGAAAAAAGTGTCGAAACAAAAGTTTTAGATCTTTTTATTACCTACAACTTTGCCATATAAATTTTTTCCATAGGACTTTTAGTTTTGCCGGAAATCGAGATAAACCGTTTTTTACCCTTAAAAACTCACCCCTTCCCCTTCCCGACCTCAGATCGCCCGTAAATTATTTTTCCTTTCATTTTTATAATATTCTCCTCCTTTTCTAATGGGTTTCATCCTACTATTATTTTTTTTGTTTTCAAAAATTATCGACCCTGGTCTATATTCGTAGCCTACAGTTTTAAATCGATTTTCATGAAACGTTGGCAAAAGGTTTAAATTAATACGAGAAATATTTCATTAGCTTTTAGGGATTGGATTGGTTTTTGTCACTAAGTTTTTAATGTTTGTTGGAAGCATACAATATTCGTTCCTAAATGAATTTTGATGACACTTTAGAAAAAGATGCAAATATGAATGGCAAGGAGCTGATTAGTTTTTGAGCGATATTGAACAAAGTGGTGGAGGTCTCAAGAGCTCCTGTTTTTTGAAAGCTCAATAACATCTGTACCTAAAAATTGAATAGGATGAAACTTGGTACATAAGCATTTAGTATGGTTCAAAACTGTTCTGCATCCCAACTTTCGGTTTTTCACTTCCGGTAAAAAAAATATTTGTACAATTTTTTCAGTGTCTTTATGCATACTACAATCTTCAATAATGAAATGATTATGATGAAACTTATGAAAAAGGTTTCAATTAGTGTGAGAAGATAATGATCAAGTTTTGAAACACATTGATCAAAGTTGGAGAGGGTCCACCATACTGACTTTTCACACTGTGCTTTAAAGTTTGTTAGGAGCATATACAGACTTCCTTCATTAATCTATTTTGATGACACATTGATAAAAGATAGAGATTTGAATGACAAAGAACTGGGATAACACATGTTATCGCCGAGCACCTGTTTATTTGAAGCTTCAATAACATCAGTTTCTGATAATTGATTTTGAAAAACTTGGTATATATGGTAAGAGCATGATTTGTAACAGTTCTGCATTCCAACTTCCGGTTTGTCACTTCCGTTAAATTTTTTTTGCTTTTTCTCTTCGTACGATAGAATTGATGTCTATTGGGATACTACTGTAATATATTAATGTAATGAAAGCATTAAAAAGTAACATCATATAATTTGTATTATATAAAATTAGATTTGAATATAACTGTATCTTTCTAAAATGTATCATCATACTCTTTTACATTGTAAATACATGATTATCTGTCTGAAGCTTAAAACAACAAGTTGTTTTAATTATATTACATGGCGCTGAGGCATAAAAAAAATAAAATAATTTTGATTTAAATAAATTAAAGTGAAGCATAATTAATTATTAAATAAATTGAAGTGGTTTAATAAGTTAAAAAGTTTATGACGATAATTAAAAAGGAAATAACCATTAAAGCAAAAAGGCCACGTGGTCGCCCAGCGAAAGTTGAAGTAATACAAATTGCCAATATGGATTATGTAAAGAAAGTTGAAGCGCTGAAATTGGATGGCAATATAGCTGAAAATTGGAGGGTTTTTCGTCAACATTTCGAGATTTTTGGTGAAGCAATAGCGCTAGAGAAGAAACCAGAAGCACAGAGAGTTGCGACTTTCCTCAATGCAATAGGACCTGAAGCGTTAGAAGTATACAATGCGTTCAATATTCCAGTTGAGGATAGGAAAAAATTTAATATAGTCATCGAACATTTTGAAGAATTTTGTAAACCAAAAAAAAATGAGGTTTATAAAAGCTTTATATTTCATACCCGCAAACAAAATGAAGGTGAGCCATTCGATACTTTTCTAATGGATTTGAAGAAATTGGTAAGAACATGTGGTTTTGGATCACAAGAATTAGAAGACCGTATGCTGAGAGATCGTATAGTGATTGGAGTAGCAGATAAATTATTACAAAAGAGGCTTCTAGAAGTAGACAAGTTGGACCTTACGAAAGCGATTGAATCGAGTAGAGCAGCAGAAGTAATAAAAAAACAAACAATAGAAATGCAAAAACAAGTGGCTCTTCCAGTCGATTCTATCAAGGACATCAAGAAAAATGATAAGTTTGAAAAAAATAAAAATTTTAAAAACCAAAATAAAAAATTTAATAACAGTTATAATAAAAATAAAAATTATTCTAATTTTAGGCAACAAAATTACAGCTCTTATCAAAATTTTAATAGATCAAGACCATTTAACAGATGTAAATTTTGTGCAAAATCGCATAATTATGGTAACTGTCCAGCTTACGGTAAACGCTGTTCAAATTGTAACAAATTTAATCATTTTGCTGTGACATGTGGTTTAAAAAAGGTGAGTGAATTAAAATATCTGAATGAAGAGAATTATTATATTGATAGTATAATAGAGAATGAGAGTAATGTGTTAAATGAGAACACGTGGTGTCATCAAATTCGAGTTCAAGACAGTATGATCAATTTTAAATTAGATACGGGAGCGCAAATAAATGTTCTTCCATTAAAATATTTTAATAAATTTAAGAGTATTAATTTAGAGAAAGATGAGATTACAATTGAGGTTTATGGGGGAACTAAGTTAAAAGCTTTAGGAATAGCTTATATTGTCTGTATGAAAGAAAATATTGTATCCATCCAAAAATTTGTAATAGTTGATTCTAATTCATGTCCAATTCTTGGATTAAAAGGATGTATGGATTTAGATTTGATTAAACGAATTGATGAGGTTGGATTAGATGATAAAAATAGTTTTCTGTTAAAAAATAAAGATTTATTTACTGGTCTTGGTTGTTTTGTAAAAAATTATGATCTTGAGATTAAATCGAATCAAGAACCTGTAACCAAACCAGCCAGACGTATTACCATAGCATTACGAGAAACTTTACAAATGGAATTGGAACGGATGATTAAACTAGGGATTATAGCGAAAGTAGATAATTCTGCGGAATGGATTTCAAATTTGGTAATTGTGGAGAAAAAAAATAAAAGCTTGAGAATATGCATAGATCCAAAAGATTTAAATAAGGCTCTGAAAGAAGAAAATTTTTTAATCCCGAGTTTTGATGAGATAATTTCAAAGTTATCACATAAAAAAATTTTCACTGTTTTAGACCTTAAAGACGGGTATTGGCAAATAGGGCTCAGTGAAAATGCTTCTAAATTATGTACTTTTAGTACTCCTTTTGGATTATATCGATTTTTAAGACTTCCGTTTGGAATAAAGACGGCCCCAGCAATTTTTCAAAAAATAAATGAGCAAAATTTTGCTGATATTGAGGGGGTAATAATTTATATGGATGATGTGTTGATAGCAGCAAGTTCTCAAGAAGAACATGATGAAATTTTGAGAAAGGTTTGTGAAAGAGCAAGGAAGTTGAATATTAGGTTTAATAAAGATAAAATTCAATTTAGAATTAATAAAGTGATCTACTTAGGTCATGTTATATCAGATAAGGGTATTGAGTGCGATCCAGAAAGAACAAAAGCATTCCAAAAAATAAAACTGATGTTCAAAAATTACTAGGGGTGATAAATTATGTAAGAGGTTTTATACCAAATTTAGCTGAGATATCTAAACCGTTAAGAGAATTACTAAAGAAAAACGTTGAGTTTATATGGCATGAATATCACTCAAAATGTTTAAATGAGATAAAGTCCTTAATTATAAGCTCACCTGTTTTAAAGGCATTTGATTCGAGTAAAGAAATAACTATACAGTGTGATGCTTCAAAATATGGTTTAGGTGCTTGTTTGATGCAGGAAAAGCGTCCTGTATTTTTTGCGTCTAGAAGTTTGAGTGAAACTGAGCAAAACTATGCTCAAATAGAGAAAGAGTTATTGACAGTGGTATTTGCTTGCTCAAAATTCCATAAATTAATTTATGGACGTATTATAAATATAGTAACTGATCATAAACCTATTTTAGGTATTATGACTAAAGAATTTTGTAAAATATCGAATGCGAGGTTACAAAGAATGAAACTTCGATTGATAAAATATAATTTGAAGTTTGTATACCAGCCAGGAAACTCGATTTATATAGCAGATTATTTATCACGCTATTATGGCCAAGGTGATAGTAAACCTGAGATTGAGGATATTAATGAGGTGATTCATTCCATTAATGTAAGCGATGAGCGAAAAAATGAAATACAAGTTGAGACGAATAAAGATGATATTTTAAAAAAGCTGAAGGAAATTCTGTTAAAGGGATGGCCAAATAAAAAACAAGAGCTATCTGTGGAAATTAGATATTATTGGAAATTTAAAAATGATTTAATTTTAGAAGATGATATAATTTTTTATGATGACAAAATAGTCATTCCCTTATCTTTAAGACCAAAAATGTTAGAATTGTTACATAGTTCTCACGCAGGAATAGAAAGAACGAAACGCAGAGCAAAAAGTATAATGTATTGGCCAGGAATGAATGAAGAAATAGAAAAAATGGTAACTATGTGTAATGCATGCCAAAAATATCGTAATGCCAATATCAAAGAACCGTTATTACCTCACGATATTCCAAATTATCCATTTTACAAGATTTCTTGTGATATCATGGAGATAAAAGGAAAAAATTATTTAGTTTTGATTGATTTTTATTCAAAATATATGGATATTATTCCAATTAAAGCTAAATCGGCAGGTGAGGTTATTAATAAATCAAAAGGTGTATTCTCCGTACATGGAATACCTAGAATAATTGTTACTGATAATGTACCATTTGATTCGTTTGGATTCAAGAATTTTTGTAAGGACTGTGATATGAAATTAATAACGACAAGTCCTTATTATTCACGGTCTAATGGCCAAGCAGAAAGGTCAGTTCAAAGTGCTAAAAATATTATTAAAAAGTGTCAGGAAAATAATATTGAATTATGGAAGGCGTTACTGGAAGATAGAAATATACCATTGAAGGATTTAAATCTTTCTCCATCCGAGCTTTTAATGAATAGGAAAACAAGAAGTTTGGTTCCAGTTAAAGAATCGTTATTTCAGAGTCAAAAGATTCCGAATATGAAAGGGAATTTAAAAAAAAGGACGGAACAGTATAAAAAATATTATAATAGAAATGTTAAATATAGACGAGATTTTAAGGTTGGAGAAAGAGTGTGGTTTCATAATAGAAAAAATTGGGTTAGAGCTAAAATTATGCAATTTGATATTGCACCAAGATCATACTGGGTTGAACTTGAAGATGGAACAGTGTACAGACGAAACTCAAGTGTTTTACGCCCATGTCATAGCTTTTAAGAATATTTTTAAAATTTTAAATGAATTGAATCTGTTAAACTTATTGTTATTGAAATTTTGAAAAGGGAAGATTATTATATGTATTTTAGTTTTAAGAAATTTGAATTTAAATTGTAATAGATAGATAAACAATATTGAAGATTATAATAAGAAAAATGTATTTAAGTATCTTGAGGGGAAGGTGTAATATATTAATGTAATGAAAGCATTAAAAAGTAACATCATATAATTTGTATTATATAAAATTAGATTTGAATATAACTGTATCTTCCTAAAATGTATCATCATACTCTTTTACATTGTAAATACATGATTATCTGTCTGAAGCTTAAAACAACAAGTTGTTTTAATTATATTACAACTACAGCTTTCTTTAGTTTTTATAATTAGAACTACGCGAAATTTATATAACATCGGTTAGCCATTAATTGAATTGTTTTATTCGTATTCGCTTACTTTATATCCATTTGTACGCCACAATGCGTACTATAAGTGGTACTATCAGGTCTACTCCTTAACCTTGGCTTCCTATGTTAAGCAATATCACTCCACCTACACTCAGACGCTACATGCGTGAACATAAAAAGGTAACCAACAACATCACGTTACCCTTGCACGAATAGTACGGTGACCACACTAGTTGTCGATTGAAGTCAAGAAAGCCTCCACATGAAACTGCCAGCAATCTGCTGGCAACTAATTTTAATATCTTGGATGCCTGGGACACCTCCTGGCATCATTACAACACACCTCGGTTTTTATTACTATAACCCGACTTCTACCCAACCTGGTTTTGATTTGCCACGTCATATATTGACCACACTAAACCGAATAAGAACGAATCATGGACGTTGTGCTGATTCTTTCTACAAGTGGGGCATTTCAGAGCCCCCTCAGTGTGACTGCGGAGCTCCACAACAAACCATAAAACACATTGCATTGTCTAATGTCTTATTGTCTAATTCGACAATACAATGGCGCCATCTCAGACATCCATTTGGCAGCTCCCGATGTAGTAGCATGAATAGACTCACTCGATGTAAACATCTAATGTTCAAATGTACTGCACGCAATGTTCAATTATTTTACTTTTTAACTAAAAGACGCGCAATCAATTTGATTGTAGCTTATTTAATGTGTATTCATGTTTTGTTTTAGGTAGATTTCATAGAAAAAATCTACCTATTTTAAGTTTTATTTTTATTTTTTAATGTCATAAAAACCATACGCTAAATAAACATATCCATAACATTTTGTTTCCAGAGCTGTGTTGAGGTTAGGCATCAGCGTCGCAATATTTTTTTTGATTTCAAATATTTAGTCTTTAAATCAAAAACATACTCAAATTACAGACAGGCGTTTTGTTTCGTTGACGAGACAAAGCCTAAACCTAAAGAGTTAAACTTTTAGAAAACAAAAAATAAAAAACTTGACTTTTTGATTAAGCCATCCTTGAAAGTTAAAAATGTTTGAAAATTAAAACTAAAAAGTTTCATATAAGATACACAAAAAAATTATCAGTTGTAATTTCCCAAGAGCGGTGATAATTCGATTGCTAAAAAATTCGAAAGTAAGTATATTGATAAAAGCACGAGGCCGTAGGCCGAGATTTTTTCAAAATTCTAAAAATATATTATATAAATTCGATAATTCTCAATTTTAATTAAATAAATTATGATAATTATTATTTCTTTTTTCATTCTTAATTTTTTAAGATGACTGAGAATCATCTATGGTTTAACTCAAGTTGTCAACGTTTAAATGTTATTACGCACAAACGAATCGTAAAACACATTTTACATCCTAGTTATCGTGGCTGAAAGTTGAACTTTACATCCGTAAAATAAAATCCCGTTGCTATATGAAATATTAATATATTTTTCTACTTTACCGCCCGTAAAATAATCACCCTTAAAATATTCACAAAATTAGAACAAACAAATAAATTATTGTACGAAGTTTATACAGAAAATCATGGCATGTTTAGCATAATTTTCAAAATGTCTAGCGAGTTTAAAAAATTCAAAAATTGATTTATACTACAATAAAGTTGTGCAGTTGTGCGTAAAACGTTGTACATACACTCAGGCTGAAAGGAAGATTACGCCCTTGGTTCAATAAAAGCCCTCGCTTCGCGTCGGGCTTCAATATGAACCGCTGGCGTTATCTTTTACTTTCAGCCCTCGATATGTAAATAACTATTCCTAATTACTTAAAATTAACAGCATCACTTTCTAATCCACAAGCTATGAAAGCTATTAGAGTTGGTCAGGATATTTGGCTACAAGCTGAAATACAATTCCTGTATGCGACACGAAGTAATTTAGCCACACATCTAAACGTTGTCAAAATAGGTGTGATCCGATTGTATATTCATATTATTTTGGAATTTTTTAATATAAATAGCTTCAGAAATTTTGCGCTTGGTAGTATTTGACTCAAAATTTAAAATCTCAGGATTATCCCAATCAATTTTATGATTACTGGAAACAGCATGATCACACAAAGCACTGTGTGACTTGTTACCCTTAGCAATATGATACTTATGATCCTTCAGTCTAGAAACAAGATATTGTTTAGTTTCACCAATATATGTTAGACCACAATTAAGTTCAGCACAATTAACTTTGTAAACTAAATTAGAGAAATATTGTTTGGGAACAGGATCTTTAAGAGGTGTGAAAATACGCTTTCGTAGAGTATTGCATGGTTTACCAACAGCTTTAATATTATAGCCATGCAAAACGCGATTTAAGTTCTCAAACAAAACTTTAGTATAAGGAAGGGAAACAAATTTAAAGGTGCTATCTTGATTATTAATAGTAGAAATGCCAAAATTTAAATTATTAAGTTTATTGATGGTATGATTAACGTGATAATCAATAAATTTAACAGGATAGTAGTTTTCTAAAAGAGTAGTTTTTAAAAATTTGAAATTTTTTTGATGAAAAATGGTATTTGATAATTTTAAAATTTTTTCTGTCAAAATAGATACAGCATTTTTTTTATAAGAAATAGGAAGAGAAGAGCTAAAATTCAAATACCGGCCAGACCAAGTAGGTTTTAGATACCAATCTGTAATTAACACACCAATATTATTTTTATAACTAAAGTGTCAAGAAATGCAATTTTATTTTCATTTTCAATTTCAACAGTGAATTTAAGACGATAAATCGTCGATAAATAAATAAATTTTAATTTTAATCGATCATTTTCGAATATTGAAAACCCTTCTCATTATGAGATTCTTGACTATGAAGCCATAGATAGGAATAATGGATTCTGGGTAGATCTTGATAATTCCTCAGGTTTTAATGACTTAGTTCAAAAACTTAAAGTTGAAATTGCCAAAAACAAAAAAAAATTCCATTAAGACATAAAGTAACTTCCAACCAGCCGTGGATAACGGAAGAGCTACAATCTATTTTTAAACAAAGAAAAAAATTTTTTCGCTTAAAGCAAAAATATCCCAGTAATTCTTATGTTTTATTCAAATATCACGAATACACAAATATGGTTAATAAATTACGTCGGAATCTCAAACTGAATTACTACGGAAAAAAATTTAAAGAGTCGGTTACTAATCCGAAAAGATATTGGGAAGTTATTAGGGAAGTCGTTTTCCACAAATCAAAAAAAATAAACAACAAATAACCTTGCAATCTAACGGCCAACTAATCTCTGATCCAATTACTATTGCCAGTACTTTTAATGAACATTTTATATCAGTTGGAGATATACCTTCAATCCGGAGCAATGATACTCAATCTGACCCTTCGTGCGTCAATTTGAATTACAATATTCAGCATCCTTTTAGCTTAACCAACACGAGTCCTGAAGAAGTCACTTGCATCATTGAAAGTCTTAATGCTGGCGCTGCTACTGGATTGGATGGTATTTCTACGAAATTCTTGAAACATTTTAATGCAAGATTATCGCCAGTAATCTCTAAATTAATCAATAATTCATTAGCTGATGGTGAGTTTCCAGATTGCCTAAAAGAATCAAAAGTCACCCCAGTTTATAAAGACGGTAATAAACTACTTCCAACTAACTATCGCCCTATCTCTATCTTGCCATCAATCTCAAAGATTTTTGAAAAAGTTTTGCTTGGTCGTCTAATTGTATTTTTAGTTGAGAATAAAATTATTTCTGCACATCAATTTGGTTTTACATGAGATGCTAATACCACAGCGGCCTGTATGGAACTTACTAACTATATCTCTGAAAACCTTGACAAAAAAAACCTTGTAGCCAATCTGTTCCTTGACATTCAAAAGGCTTTCGACACGGTTAACCATGAACGTTTGTTAAGAAAACTAGCACGCTTGGGTTTCACACAGCTACAATTGAAATTATTTAAAGACTACTTGACTGGTAGAACACAAGCTGTACAAATTGACCAAACCTTAAGCTCTTTTCTTTCCGTTGACAAAGGTGTTCCACAAGGTTCTATTCTGGGTCCAATCTTGTTCAACGTGTTTATTAATGACCTGTGTTGCCTACCTCTACATGGAGCTGTGCAATTGTATGCAGATGACGCAGTACTGAAGTATGCTCATGTGTCGAAGGATGTCATCTTTTCACATTTGCAGAGTGATATTAAGCAAATAGAGACTTGGTTTGATATAATTCTTCTATCCTTAAATGCTAGAAAGTCTAAAATAATTTTATATAATACCAGCTCAGAATTGTTAAATAATAGTACTGATCCTCTCCTTAGTATCACATACAAGAATGTGAGACTAGAATTTGTAAATAGTGCAAGATACTTAGGACTCGTGATTGATTTTAGATTGAAGTGGGATGAACATATCAACAAAATCAAAAAATGTATATTGCCTTACATATTTACTTTAAGCAGAATAAAACATTTTATACCGCGCAAAATTTTAAAACTAATTTATAATTCCTACATTCTCTCCCATTTAACCTACTTAAACCCAATATGGAGTGGTTGTTCCCAATACAAGATTAATGAACTTTTCGTCTTACAAAAACGCGCTATTACATATACATATATATATTCATATTCAACACTTCAAGGAATTTTACCAATATTAACATATACGTTTTTTTTTTTTAACTCTGAATCGCTGCGTCACCTATGTTCCTTAATCACAAGCTCTAACCTAGCATGTTTGTATGCGCTTAGTTATAATTATAATAATTTATCCTAAAGTGAAAGAAAAATGCTATATCTGCATCACCCATAAATTTGATCGTATTGTATATATATTCTTTAACTGTATCAGTAATTATATATATGTTAAATGAATTGAATTAAATAAATCAATATTATAGATTAAATAAATCAATATTAAAAATTAAATTGATCAATTTTAATTGTTAATTAATAACTCATAAATTTGATCGTATTGTTTATTATTCTTTAATTCTATCAGTCAATTTTTTATCTTTAACTTCAAATTGTATAAATTTTATTTTTATCATACACATTAGTTGCAAAAGACGTCTCAGTCTACGTAACGGTATAAAAAAAAGAAATTAATTAATATATATTAAATGAGTTGAATTAAATAAATCAATATAAAAATTAAATAAATCAATATTAATTAGTAATTACGAACTCATAATTATGAGTAATAATAATTATTTTTATTTATTTAATAAGGAACTATGTTATTTAATATTAAAAAAAAAAAAAAAAAAAAAAAAAAAACAAAGACTGAAGTCTTGATATCTCAGAGCTGTGAGATTTCAGCCCCTCCATATTTTCTATTAAATTTACAATCGAAAAAGAAGTTGAAAATTGCATCAACTTTCTTGATATTATAAGTCATTCATTTTCTAAATTCTTTTTTCATATTTATCGTAAGCCAACATGTACAGATTCTATTATACACTCTTCTTCTAATCATTCGTCAAATATTGAACATTCAGCTATTCATGCATTGGTTGATAGACTTATAAAAGTCCCTCTTTCCGCAGCTAATTTTCAAAAGGAATTAAATGTTATTTTGAACATCACTTCTAATAATGGATATAATCCTACATTAGTTTACAAAATTTTACGTAAGAAATTAAAAAAGATTTCTTATAATTTAATTTACCCACATCCCACCCTTAAACCAAAATTATGGCGTGTAAAATACTTTACACAGGTAATTTAAGCCAAAAATTAAGAAACAAAATTTCAAAATATACAAATTTAAGTTGTGCTTATTATAATAATCATAACCTTCAAAATCTTCTTGTAAATAATAAACAAAAGCTAAGTAAATTTTCAAAATCTGGAGTCTATCAACTATATTGCTTTGACTGTGATGCAATCTATGTGGGACAGACAGGTTGCCAGTTTCATGTTCGATGTGCTGAACATTTTCGTAGCTTAAGATTAAGACAAACATCTTCCACCTTTTCTAATTGTTTAATTGAAGAAAATCATACTAGTAATTTCATAAATAACAACAATATTCAAATTTTACAATATGAAACGAAAGGTCTTAAACTTGATCTTTTGGAAGCTTTTGAAATACGTAAAGCAATGCACTTTAACAAAAATTTACTAAATTCTCAAACCGACGTTATTTATTCTCCTTTGACAAATCCAGATCTATTTTTCGGTCATCATTTTTAGAAACTATTAAATCAACAAATTTATGTTATTTCCTTTATCAACCAATTAAATAAGAAAAATTACCTACTTTTTAATTAAATGTTTTAACAATTTGTTTATATAAATTATTTTAATCTAGTTATTCATTTTTCATTTTATTTTTGATTCAAATCAAATTTTTCTTCATAACATTTTTAATCGCTCTTGATAATAGCGTAAGCCGAAATGCATTGAGTAAAATTTTAGAAAATAAAAAATAAAATACAAATAATATAGTAAGCTAAAATAAAATAAACATAACATAACAAGTATTTAAAATACAAATTATATTTGCGAAATAAAAACAAGTGTTATCAATTTGTAATTTATATTAAAATGTTTCGCCAAGTGCTGACAGTCGACACAATTGAATTCAATAATTCTATTTGTTTTTTTCAAAATTCTAAAAATATTCCAAAAATTAGAATAAAATCAAATATTTAAACTTTTCCTAAATTCTAATAATATTCCAAAAATTCTTACAAATTCAAAAATTCTATTGTTTTTCAAAATTCCAAAAATATTGCAAAAATCATAACAAAATTAAAAATTAAAACTTTTTTCGAAATTCTAAAAATATTGCAAAAATTATTACAAAATCAACAATACAAACTTTTTTCAAAATTCCAAAACAATTTCAAAAACTATAACAAATTCAAAAATGGCCATGTCCAATTTCATGTTCAATTACATTTACGTCATGTTCCAAAAAATTGGCTAAAAAAATAAATGAAATCATTTTGGAACACACTTGGCATTATTTTTTTGACAAACTTATAATGCCATAATTCTCTATAGTAATGATAAAATTTCATATCATACAAATAATTAATTTTATTTTTTTCCGAGAAATGGAGTAAAAAAAAATGAAAATCTTTCTTTTGACACACTTGACAACATTTTTTTGACAAACTTATAACGCAATAATCTAGATTTTGGTCTTACATACCAATCCCTACCATCAAGATTTCTCCAAATTCAATGTTCCTACTCGTAATCACTTAAAATGAACGTTTTTTAAGCAAAAAAACCGAGAGTGTGCTCCGCACGGCAGAAGTGAAAACTTCATTGGCAATCGCAATCAATTGATATCGTATTAATAGTATTTGGATCGTATTAGTAGAATAAATGAGAAACAAGTCAGAACGATAAATCGCTAACTACACACACTAACCTCACAATATAAACCAAATAATTGTCAAAATAGCACTCATATGCCAATAGCAAGGACTAAAGTACGCGTGGTTGTCACACCCATAGATCAACAAGTTTAAATTTTATAAATCTTCCTGCGGAAAGCTAAGCAAATTCATTGGTATTAATGCGCATTGTTGCCGTTTGCAAATCACTAGCGGCTAAGTGTCACCATTTTTAATTATTTTATTTATCATGATTGCCATTCTGTTTAATCATACATAAGCTATGCTTCTTTGTATAGAATTTATGCGATTTCCGTCTCGTAATTTTGAGCTTTAAATCGATATGATCGATTTTATCAAGTATCAAGTAACAAGTATTAAGTCTTCACTTAATTTTAGAAACATGTATTACATACAATTCAAAACCGACAACATATTTAGTGAAGATGATAAAATTTCAATACATATAATTGTGACATACAAATATAATTGTCTCAGGTTTATACTATCTTTCTTATGTTATTTTTAATTTCATAAAAATTATGTTCAATAAAAAAACATTGATCAAAGCAAACTACCGTTTAAAACGATAGTTAAATAAAAAGCAAATTAAGTGTACACAACAACTTCACAAATTTTCATGATGATTAATGTATTAATGCATAAACGACAAACAGACATACTTTCAATTTTATATATATTCAATATTTATTTAGCATGATGACTCGAATGCAAATTGCAAAAGACAGTAGCAATATAACTTTCAAAAACTGCGTTATAGATCAATTTTTTAAAATTCGTATAAAGAAATTTTTATTATTTTTATGAATTCATAAATAAAAAAAAATAATTTTAATGGTATTTAATAAGAATTAAAAAAAATATGTACCACACAAGGGATTGAATTCACTACCTACCACAACGCAATTTGAAACGTTAAGAAACGATAGATAGATTATTATTTATTTTATTTTTTTTCTTTACCTCAGAGCATGACGGATCAGCGTAACTTACTACCTACGGAAAATCTGTGTGTGGTGCGCCATAAGAAGTTTTCACTTCAAAAATATGCAAATTTCCTTGTTTTGACACACTTGACGATTTTTTGACACACTTCTGGTACAGTTATCGAACACATCGTCCTTTCGGCTCTTCCCATTGAGTAAATCTATCTTTAGTAAAAAAAAAATTTGAGATCCGTCCAGCGGTCTTCTAGATTTCGTCGATTGTGACGGCCGGACAGATATATATTTTTTTTTCTTTTTTAGAATCAGTAGGTCCTAGAACGTCGAGAAATGCCAAAAAAAAGTGGAGGTAAGAATTTCACTTTTGGCTCGAGAATGTAATACTTAGGTCTTTCAGACCGAAATTAATTCGTTTATTTCGAAATGCGATATTTTTATAGTGAAAATCAATTGTAATCGGAATGTTTTATCATGTACAAAAATAGTGTAAACAAAATTGGAGTGAATTTTGAAACAGTTATTTAAAATAAATGTTTTAAGTGATGGAGGAAAATCGAATCAAGACGCCGATAAAATAAGAAATTTGAACCCGACCTTTCCGATTTGTTTGAAACTTCGGTAATCGTTAGAATAGCTCATTCGAGCACAATTTAACTTTAATCTTTAATTGTCACTAAATTTCTTAAAAAATTTCGATCCGCCATGTGTCAAACCTAGTGGAAAAATAAAAAAATTAAAAACACGTATTATTTTGTTTTTTTTGTTATTCTAACGATTGCCGAAGTTTCAAACAGATCGGAAAAGGTCGGGTTCACATCATCGGCATAACAATGCTATGCCAACTATGCTATGCCAGTTTGACTGGAAAGTTTTTCATCCCAAGAAAATAATGAAGATCCATAAACACACCATTTATTTACCAACATGAAATTAAAGTTATTTAACCAATTTATTTTATAATAAATGAATCTCAATTACCTTAAATATCGTTTATAACTGCTGGTAACTTGTTAGAAGAATTTATATAACTATTTCTAGGTTTTGCGGTGAGCTATTTTAACATCAAAAGCAAATTTGTTTACCCATAAATAACCAAATGCCAAAGGTATGTTTGGCATATAGAGAACTTTAAACACGTAGCAATACTGTCATCGGGATATAAAATGTCAGTTTTCTAATATAGAAAATATTTCGACAGAATATATTTGCTTCACTTCTCCAATAATGTCAATCACAAAAAAAAACAATTATCTAGAGTTAAAAATACAATACCAAATCTTTTCCATACATGTGTGGAGAAACTATATAAAAACAACATACTAAATGTAGCCACTTGGGTGGAAATTGCATTAACCTTTCAAGATTCATTGAAAATCGTTCTCAATCTCATCTTTACTTATTCACTTCAAAAAAATAAACTGTATTCTATGCTAACCATCATGTTTTAATTTTCCTCATTATTCTTTTGGCCTCCCAAAACCCCAAAGAAAATCTACACGATATCAGAAAATAAATAAGAAGAAAAAGTAAAAAAAACAAAACTAAATGTAAAAGTGAAGCAAAATACAAAAACATTTATTTGATAGATTCCTCAAGTTTAAATAAAAACCATTTATGTTGTTATGTATACAATAGCAAAGCAAACATACAACAACAAAAACGAAAACTAAAAAATTGTTGTTCTAGAATGTGCCAAGTAATAAAAGTATGTAAAAGAATAAGAGAGATAATATGAGATAGAAATTATAAAATCAACCCCACTTGATAAAATGTTTATAGTCATTTCGAGCAACGCTAAAAAAATATATCGACTTTTAATCTCGTGCTTCTCATTGGCTATTGTCCTATGTGAGAGTGACATTACCATAGCAACCATCATGTTATTATCATCTATATGCCTCTCTTTACCATTTTATACAGTTATAACTTCACCCTATAAACCAATCCCATCATAATGTTATTCCATCACAACTACCACCCCTTAAATTTATTCTATCCAACTCAAACTAACTTTTTTTCATTTTATTATATAAATTTTACTATGAAAATTTATTTTTATTTAGTTTTCCAATTTTTTTTTTTGTAATTTAAACCATGAACAACAACAGAGATATTATTTCTGTGTGAAAACTCGAAACGAGAATAAAATTACATATTTTATTTTTATTAATTTATTTTATTTATTTCAATTTTGTTTTTCCTTAAATCATAAATAAATGGTAGGAAAATCGTATTATTTTGAGAATGGAATTAATTTTGATTGTTAAAAATTTTCTTTTTTTGTTGTTTAATAAAATTTTAATAAAATAAAAATATTTCGATTACAAAAACAATTGTTTTTGTTGTTGTGTTTTGTTCTGTACTTTCGAATTTAATTGAATTAATTTAATGATGTTATTTTGTTTTATCTTTAAATATTATATAAATATCGGTCGTTTTTAATATGTGATAAATATCATTCGGTGTAGAAAGTAGAAACTGGAGGTAGTCATATATTGCAATCTGGCATTTGTCCTGCAAATTATTGATATACATAATTTAACTTATTTCATTTGACTGACACACTTATACATATATCATTTGCTTGTTGGTTTTAATTAAAGATTATTAGACTAAACCGGGTAAAACAATTAGTTGAAATATTTCTATACGAAACGAAACCTTTGTGGCGAACATCAAAATTAAAATTTTAAAAATTCAAATTTAGCATGCGATGTTTTATTGATAAAAAAATAAAAAACAAAATTTAATTAATTCTAATTTTTCCGCAATTATAAAAACTTCTTCATTTTTCAAAAAAGTTATGATTTTTTTTGTAATTAAAACTTCCTGCCTCAGTGCGCACAGCACTAGCTGTGGTTAACCTTGATCTAACTACGACAGCCGAACTGGCTGATCGCGTCTACGCTGCTCATGTAGGAAATTCTATCATGGCAGTTACCTCAAACGCAAACAATTATGATAATGAGATATCTTCTTTGACTGCGAAGTTCAACGAACTCCAGTCCACTCTCCTTAACGCTATCTCATCAAACAATTTTAACAAAAGTAGAAGTAGGTCCAAGGACCGAAACTACAGTCGAGATCAAACGCCTAGTCGATTCCGCTATCGCCCAAGATCTAGATCTAGGGTACAAATCTTTGATGGTGAATGTTACTATCACCACAAATTCCAGCAAAACGCAAAACGCTGTGACCCGAAGTGCAAGCACTTTAAACCAAGCAGTCAAAATTCTTCTTTTCAGTCAAAATTTGCAAAAAACTAAATGGCTCGTCACAAGTGGCGGCATGTGATAACAGCCAAACTCAGCTCCGTCTTCTTGTTTATGACCGAATTTCGCGAAAATCCTTTTTAGTCGATACTGGGGCCGAAGTGTCTGTTCTTCCAGCTACTGTTGAAGAAAAACTTTCTAAATTATCTGATTTCCCTCTCTATGCAGCGAACAACACTAAAGTCAGAACTTATGGTACACGATCCCACGAATTAAATATTGGTCTCAGACGATCGTTCTGTCAGACCTTTATTATTGCGGACGTTACCATGCCTATACTTGGGGCTGATTTTTTAAATAAGTATGGTCTCTTAGTGGATATCAAAAATCGACGACTTGTCGATCCACTTACCAACTTGTTCGCTATCGCTGAAATCTCCACTTCTCCAGTCCCCACTTTAACAACAATCGACAATTCTGTTGATCCTGCTGTCGGCAATATTCTAAGGAATTTTAAAAATTTAACTTCTGCAAGTGATTTTGCTTTACCGGTCAAACATAACGTTACACACGTTATCGAAACTCGCGGTCCTCCCATTTCTTCAAAGTACCGTAGACTAGCTCCGGACAAATTGGCGATAGCCAAGACTGAATTCGACACCATGCTGGCTCAAGGTATCTGTCGACCTTCTAACAGCCCATGGTCATCCCCTCTCCACCTCGCTAAAAAGAAGAACGGCGAGTGGAGACCTTGCGGTGATTACCGTGCTCTAAATAATGTGACAACTCCTAATAAATATCCTATCCCTCATATTCAGGATTTTACTCAACAATTATATGAATGCAAAATTTTCTCAACTATTGATCTCGTTCGTGCTTATCATCAAATTCCTATTGATGAACACGACATTGCTAAAACAGCAATATCCACACCGTTCGGACTCTTCGAATTCGTTCGAATGACATTCGGATTGCGAAACTCTGCGCAATCATTTCAACGGTTCATGCATTCATTACTTCGAGACCTTGACTTTTGTTTCATCTATATTGATGACCTCCTTATTGCTTCTAAGACTTTTGAGGAACACCTCACACATCTTCGAACTGTTTTCGAGCGTCTTTCAAACGCAGGTCTCATCATCAACGTTGAAAAATGCAACTTCGCAAAAAACAACGTTGATTTTTTAGGACATCACATTGACTCGACTGGAATTAAGCCGACTTTAGAACGTGTCGATGCGATCAACAATTTCGATCGTCCAGAAACCGTTAGGCAACTCCGTCGTTTTCTAGGTATGATTAATTTCTACCGTCGCTTCATACCTCACGCTGGTGGCAATCAAGCCATCCTTAATGATTTTCTTAAAGGTTCTAAAAAGAATGACAAACGAGTCATTCAATGGTCCGATGACGCCATTCAAGCCTTCGACCTGTGCAAGCGGCAACTTGCCGAGGCAACTACTCTTGCCCATCCCTCGCACACTGCCCAACTTGCGGTAATGGTCGATGCTTCTGATAAGGCACTTGGCGCTGTAGTTCAACAAAATATTAACAACTGTTGGACTCCTCTCAGTTTCTTCTCTGTGCGACTTAATGAGTCGCAACAGAAATATAGTGCTTATGATCGTGAACTTCTAGCAGCTTACTCTGCTATCAAACACTTTAGATATCTCCTTGAAGGTAGAACCTTCACACTTTACACCGATCATAAGCCTCTTGTTTATGCTTTGTTGCAGAACCCTGCCAAAGCAAGTCCTCGCCAGTTCAGGCATTTAGATTTTATCAGTCAATTCACGACTGATATTCAACACATCTCTGGGATTGAAAACGTAGTTGCAGATACACTTTCTCGTATCGATCAACTATCAATACCAGAATGTATTAATTATAACGAAATTGCTGATGCTCAGTTCGATGACTGCGAACTAAAGGAATTAGTGGACACTAGTCCCACACTACAATTCCGATCTTTTCCGTTAACTTTTGGACAATCTTCGTCTAAAACAATTTTATGCGATACTTCTTCTGGTAACGCTCGCCCATTTATACCAAAGCAATTTCGTCAGTCTGTTTTCAATAGCCTACATAATTTATCCCATCCAGGGGTTAACAGTTCCGTCAAACTCCTTACGGATAAGGTCATTTGGCCATCCATTAAAAAGGACGTTAAACAAATGGCACAGAACTGCCTGGCTTGCCAAAAGGCAAAAGTTTCTAGGCACACACTATCTCCTTTGGGTAACTATGCCCCAACTTCACAACGATTTTCCGAGATACATATGGACATAATTGGTCCACTTCCTACTTCTGAGGACAAACGATATTGTGTCACAATTATTGACCGCTATTCTCGCTGGCCTGAGGCCATCCCCATCTCGGATATCACTGCTGAAACGGTAGCCTCAGCACTCTACTCTAATTGGATCGCTCGTTTCGGAGTACCTTCAGTAATCGTAACTGATCAGGGCTCCCAATTCGAATCCAATCTCTTTAGTGAGTTGTCTAAACTCATAGGTTGCGAACGCAAACGCACTACTAGTTACAATCCTAAATGTAACGGTCTCATAGAACGTTGGCATCGGACATTCAAATCTGCTATCATGGCTTACGACAGGACAGACTGGACAAGGATATTACCTTCAATCCTACTTGGTTTACGAACCACTTTTCGTGAAGATTTCCAATCTTCATCTGCGGAACTTTTTTATGGTACGCAAATTCGTCTTCCTGGAGAACTTTTCAGCAATAATACAAAATTAATTCCTCAATCTGATTTCGTTTCACAATTGAAACAACACTTCGATCACCTTCGTCCCTTTAATGCATCAAGGCACTCTTCTGACAAAGTTTTCGTTTTCAAAGCCCTTGATTCTTGCTCACATGTATTCTTACGCACTGACTTAGTACGTAAGTCGCTTCAGCCTCCATACGAAGGTCCATACCTAGTCATTAGTCGCGATGAAAAGAACTTCGTCATTGATCGCAAAGGTCAACACATGCGAGTCTCAATCGACAGATTAAAACCTTGTTTTAGGTCAGAATCTGACGATATCTCGACTCAACCTCCATTGTCTTCTAGCAAAAATCTTAATCGCGCAGACGAAATACCGTCTTCTATAGACAACGTCCAATCTTCTTCTTCGGACATCTTCAAATCTTTACCTTCCACTTTCACTCCTACAAAAGATGGAAAACTCAACACAAACGCCACTAAAACGGCTAAAAAGGTAAAATTTAATCTAACACCGCAAACGTTCACCTTTAACCCTTCCGCTGCAACAACCCGAGCAGGTCGAACTACCAGAACTCCTGCTCGCTTTCTTAATGCTACGGCATATTAAATTCCCTTTCTTCTCTTTTCATATCGTCCCATCTGCGATGGCACTAGGGGGGGAGTGTTGTGGCGAACATCAAAATTAAAATTTTAAAAATTCAAATTTAGCATGCGATGTTTTATTGATAAAAAAATAAAAAACAAAATTTAATTAATTCTAATTTTTCCGCAATTATAAAAACTTCTTCATTTTTCAAAAAAGTTATGATTTTTTTTGTAATTAAAAGTTCCTGCTATAATTTAATTTATTAATTAATTGCTGCGAAATATAATTAAATATATAGTTTAATTGATGTTGATATTAAACTCAAATTAATTTGTTAAAAAATGGAGTTCCTTATTATGTTTTTAATATTATTTTATTGCTGAGAAATATAATCTAATTTATTTACTTTAATTGATGTGTATATTCATACATTAAAATTAATATGAATTAAACCAAACTCAACGTGTTATTAATTTGGTTTTTTAGAAGCATATTTTCGAAGAATTTATATCATTTAAATATTTGTTGCATCCAATTAAATAAATACGTTAAATTCAAGAAATCCAAAATATGATTCAAGAAAATTGATTTATCATCTTTAAAAAATTCTACATTATTGGGATTAGTTTGTCAGAAGATTTTTCTTGGAGGAATGAAAAGGATTAATTAGAGAGAATTACTAACTACAAACTGGATACATATAGAAGTGATCTTTTAAATATTTATTTGAAATTATATAGCGAGAATCTTTATACAAGCTATACCTTAAGCTTAATTTATTTTGATAATACATATAGGTATAATAATTTTTTTTAACTGCAGTACTAACTTGAGAAATCGTCATTATTTACTCAATTGCTCCAATGAGAAGTAATTTTTCTCACCCTAGGTCAATAATAATAATAAAAAATTACCTAGGTTAATAATGGCAAATTTTCTTTAATTTGTAATTGAGATGAAGAAAAAAACACAAAAAATTAATAATTGCATTCCTCTGTTTCGTTTTATTTGCATGAAACTAAACTTCCAGGCTACTTGATATTTTAAGATTTTTAAAAAATGAAATGGAAAATGACTAATATCAAAATTTAATCAAACCAAATATAATAATTAGTGTTAGTAGTTAAAAAAATTCTATATATACCTCGGTTGAGAAGGCTAATATAGACCTCGAACATTATATCTCTCGCCGCTACGCGCCTCAGGCTATAAAAGTTCTCGGTCAATAATAGCTTGCTTCTCAACCTTGTACTATTTCTATGATAGCATATGAAAAGTTTATTTTCATCACGTTTAATGCCTTGTGAAAATGTGTTCTTTTTCCACTAGTGTTAAAAGAATAACAAATTGTAGTTGTTATGGTTTTTCATATAATTTTACAATAGTTATTTATGATATGAATTTCGTAACGAATCATATTATTACAATACGAGATGGGAAAATTGTCAATCGAGGCCGTAGGCCAAGATTGATATCCCATCAGGAATCGTAATATGATGTTACGAAATAAATATTGTACAACGTTTGATCTACTATTATCTTTTATATTAGGGCTATTATTTTGAAAACGTGCATCGAAAAAAAATCGACTATTTTTTAAAAATCTGAAATTTTGATATATTGTTCGTATTGACGAAAGGAAAATAGTACATTATATAACAAGGTTAAGAAGTAAGCTATTATTGACCGAGAACTTTTAGATCCTGAGGCGCGTAGCGCCTAGGGATATAATGTTCGAGGTCTATATTAGTCTTCTCAACCGAGGTATATATAGAATCTTTTTAACTATTAACACTAATTACTTCGGTCTGAAAGACCTAAGTATTACATTAAGTATTACATTAAAAACCGCTGGAGGGATTTCAAAAATTTTTTTCTAAAAATAGGTATACTCAAGGGACAGGTCCGAAAGGACGCTGTGTTCGATAACTGTACCGGAAGTGTGTCAAAAAAAATCATTATGTGTGTCAAAAATAGCAAATTTTCATATTTTTGGCTTAAAAAACGTTCATTTTAAGTGATTACGAGTATAACAATAAAAATTTGGAGAAATCTTGATGGTAGAGATTAGTATGTGAGATCAAAAACTAGATTATTGCATTATAAGTTTGTCAAAAAAATGTTGTCAAGTGTGTCAAAAGAAAGATTTTTATTTATTTTTCTACCTAATTTTTTGGAAAAAAAATAAAATTAATTGTTTGTTTGAAATGAGATTTTATTATTATTATTAAGAATTATGGCATTATAAGTTTGTCAAAAAAATGTTGTCAAGTGTGTCAAAAAATAATTTAATTTATTTTTTAGCCAATTTTTTGGAAAAAAAATGTAGCTGTTTTTATGACGTAAATGTAATTGAAAATGAAATTGAACATGGAAATTTTTGAATTTGTTATAGTTTTTGAAATATTTTTGGAATATTAATATCGTCACCAGAAGTGCTCGAATGAAATCAGCTCCATTATTACACAAACATTTCTTTTTTTCCGTTTTACTTATACTCCATCCGTTAGTTCAAACAGTCAAACTGTTGCGATTACTCACTGTTATAGTGATAGAATGCAGTGGGATTTCTTTGTCCGTACATTGCATAAATGGAATGCTTTGCCCGAAACAATAGTCTCGGGGACGTTCAATCCACAAAAGTTTAAAAAAGCGTGCGGTAACACCTCAGAATGCATGTTATTGTGGAACCTAGGTCTTAAAAGGTATCTATGTGTGGTTGTGACATATATTGCAATTCCTCTAGCACAACACTTCTTATTAAAAAAAAAAAATTCTTTTGACCCCCCTAAAATTTTTCCTTGTGCGCCCCTGAACCATTGATGAATAGCTATAGCTATAGATTTACAAATCCATTGAGATTGATTTCTTCCAGCATATAGAAGAAATGTCGCAGATTTGACGTTTTTCCGCAATTACGTTGTGGATTACCAGGCTTCCACAGGACTGAAGTCGATGTTACCTGTGTCTGCGTCACACTAGAGCAATGTTAGAATCAAAATCAAATAATGATTTGTAGATCTGTTGCTTTTCGACATAATTTTTTTACCAGTCTCTCATCTATGAAATTCCTTTCATCTATGAAGCGTAGGGAAAATTTTAAATCGGTGTTTAAAATTTTCTCAAAATTTGTATGGTATCTTTGAATACTCGAATACTTCAAAGTAATGAAAAGTAAAACTAAGTGTAGAAATAATTTACTAATATTTTCATCGAATAAATTATATTTATTATTTACATAAAATATATTATAATTTATAAATTCAATAATAATAAATATTATTGAATTAAGTTTTCATAATTTACATGTTAGTATATTAAAAATATCACATTTTAAAATGAGTATTGAATTGAATTAATACCGACTAAAAATTACAACAATTCCATCTTTATAGATAAAATATGATCATCGATAAAATTGTTATAATTGAGAGATGATAAATTAGTTTGTGACCATTGCTTGAAGAAAACTCCGTAGATACTTTAATTCTTTTATCAGTTGATAAAATGGTATATGAATAATAATAACTTTCATGATACATTTTTTTCATACCATCCAGATTCATTGGTAAATTTTGACATTGCTTTTTAAACCATCCATTTAAGTTGCCATTGCTGCTTTTAGCCAATACACAAATTTGTAAGTAATTATCACCATTGACATTTGGAACATTTTCTTTTTTTATCTGAATATCTCTTTTATCATATCCAAGAACTTCTTCAAATAAAACGTTATTCTGCGCATCACGGATGTTGACATAAAAATCAGCAATGTCACGTGTTGACGTTACATACCATTGTGCTATTAGTTTACCTCTAGAACTGTTTAAAAAAATTAATATTTTTTATAAACTTTTGAATATAATACTTACTATGCAATATGTCTAAATCTCAAATCAGGTAAAGCTTCATAGTCTTCATTTTCCAACAATTTCGTTGTATTCACATTTAACGGACAGGTGAGAAAATCATCATCTGCTTCTATTAAAGACACCCCATTGACATATGTAGGCGTTTCACATTTCAACACATTGTAAAATTCAGGTGATGTGGTTAAAGTTTGTAGATAATGTTTTAACGGTCGCAAGGTACAATTGCAATTTAAAGAATTTCCATCAAAGTAAACATCCAAATTTTGTGTGATACGTTCAATAATCTTTCGGTCAATATTATCCAATTCATTATTTCGTATATCCAAAACTCTTAAGTTGGTAGCATTTACAATTTTATCAACCGGAATTCGGAATAGCTTGTTATTTTGTAAATATAAATTTGTAATATTTTCTGGTAGATCAAATGTAAAGTTTTCCACAGTTAAATCTCTTAATTCGTTAAATGATAAATCAAGCGTTTGAATTGATGTTAAATTTCCAAGTACATATCGTCTGAAGTCATTGATATTGTTATGCGATAAATTTAAATACGTGGTTTTTTTCGTTCCAAACGTTATATCATAGGTTAGGACAGGCATTATATTATAACTCAAATCGATTTCTTGAAGACGATATGGAATGTAAGGATTAGATGGAAAAGTTTTTCGACCAACAAAACTTATACGATTATGACTTAAATCAATCTAGAATAAATATTGTATTTTAAAAATGGGTAATAGAATTAAATAACCTTACTCACTTTTTGTAAACTTAAGCAATCATCTAGTAAGCCATGTGTTTTGTTATCAATTTTATCTAGCATATTTCTTGATAAGTCCAGCTCACGCAATGAAACTAATCCATAGAAGGCTTCATTTGGAATAGTTTTAAGTGCATTCGAAGATAAATTTAATTTAAGAAGCTGCAAGAGACCATCAAATGCTTTTACACTGACGTTGAATATTTGGTTGTTGTACATGTTTATCTCAAATACCACTGGTAGTTTACCAAAACTACCTTTACGCAGTTCAGTTAAATTGTTGTTCTGAAATCAGAAAATTATTTTGTTATTAACAATCGTGCTAATTGCTGAGAATATGTAAGAATTTGTTCGAACGAATAAATTAAATTTAAAGCATGGGTTTGTTGATTAATAGCTGGAAGAAGCATTGTATATTGAAAAGCAACGAATTGGGTTTCCTAGTGAATTATCCAGAACCAGTAAAAAACATAACGAAACGGCATCAATCAGTAATATTGAACAACCGAACAACCAAAAATGTGTACTCATCAGGAATAGCTGATAAAACACATTATGATGGACAAAGACTTAAACAGGAAAAACAGGTGATGCTAAAGATTTAGATTCAGCAGAATCACATATGCAAGATGAACAGGTTTAGGTGGCAAGTGAAGGTACGGTTCTTATAGAATTTTGTTATTTATCAACACTTTAAGTAACAAAATCACACTAAACTGCTACTATTCAAAACATACAAAACAAATTCTCATTCAACATCTGGAAACCCCCTATACACAGTTGCCATCATCAAAACAAAAACAATCTCATCAGAAAACATTTGTTTTAATTCTAATAAAAAAATTGAGATAAAATTACTAGAAAATTTGTAATTTTCATGTACATACCAGAATTTTTGAACGAAAGGTAGTCTTATACGAAAAGTGATCTATTGAAAAACAGTAGTATAGGTACGAGCACAACCCTATATCATAGTGTAAATCAAAAATAGTGCAAATAAAATAATAGTTAAACATTTTAATAAATGGGAAATAAAATAAAACTTTTGTAACCGAACATTTTCGAATTTCTTGAAACCAAAGTTCGAATCGTTATAATATACATATTGAAAAAATATTATTATTTGCTTTTTGTTTTATTTTTTTTTAGTTTTGACACAATGTCAGAGACTCAAAATTTGTTAAGAAATATAGAGGCATAACGAAAGTTTAAAGTTAAATTGTGCGCGATTTGAATAATTTTTGTTTGTTTGAATTTTCTTTATTTTAAACATGGTTAGTACATTTTAAACAAAAAAAAAATATACAAATCGGCTAATCCGTTCGAACACAATTTAACTTTAAACTTGACTCTAAAATTCTTAAAAAATTTCTAGACTTTCAGTGAAAATTTTTTGACACCGGTCAAAACTAGACAAGCAATGTATTAAAAAAATGTATTAATTGGGGGAATGTTTTAATTCTTTTACTATACTAACGATTACCGAAGATTCAAGAAATCGGAAATGAACCAATAGTAAATTTAAATAAAAATTTTAGACCTTAATAAATGGGAATATTGCGGTAATTAATTTTGGCGCCGTATTTTAAAGGGCGTTTTACAATCTTTCATTGGAAAATTATTGTGATCGTACTAATTGTTAGTTCTATAATAAAGTCGGCATATTATATTGCTATAATAAAGTCAGCTGCGATTATAACTCGATCGCAAACGGTTTCGTGTATCCAATATAGTTATTTGTAAATATACCCGAGCAGAAATTAGTTAGGGAAAGCCTGAATGCAGTCACGGCATGATCAGGGCCAGAAAGACAATTGCCCTATTTAGACAATCTGATGTAGGCCTGTTCGGGCCTGAATTAGAATACCCTTTTAGACCTAGCCTTATTTGAATATATCCGGCCCGGTTTTGGTCTTGCGTATTTGATCGCTAGTTGAGCAATCTGATCAAACCTGATTCAAAATGCTTTACTAGGGTTTGCCCTATTTAATTTTAAACTTGATCAGTGCCTGATTTGACTATCCCAATCAGGGTCTGATTGGGCAAAAGCGTTACACTCATGATCAGGGCGATATCACAGAACAAGCCTGTTCAGGGCCCTATTTGAACCCTAAGAAATTTCGGTTAGGGGTAAATTTACTTTAGTCTGAATCTTATCTATGGGGGTTTAAAATGGGTTTTATTGCTGTTCGAATTCCATAACTGATAATACATAGCTAAAAACAGTTTCAAGAATACCAGGTTGTAAATAATGTATATTGGGTAGTCGTTATCAGACAGGAAAGACAAATGTTCACAAAAATCCCTTTCATAAGAAATCCTACTAACCCTTTTTTAAATAACATTTTTACGATAAACCAGCCGCTATTGTTTTCTTTTAACCTTTACATTATTTTCTATAGCCATGCATTTAAAAAAAAATTAATCATACCTAGTGTTCGGTCGAGACAATGTGATAAGAAATTATGATTTTTCAGACAGTTATATAGTATTAAACGCACTCATTAATCATAGAAAAATCAAGTACTTTCTTGATTTTAAATGACAAAATTGTTTTATTCAAATAAAATAGATCTGTCCGCTTTGTTACATTTGAACTGTCAGTTTGTGTATGTAAAACAGAAATTTAAACACAATAATGCATGGAGCGGATAAAAGTGGAACGGACATTTAACATAAATTCAAACTTTTACGGAATACATAACCTCAAATATTGTTTAATTTTTGTCAAACAAAAAAATTTCATAAAATTCAAACACATATACATAATTTGTTAAATCGTTAAAAAAATAAACAAAAATATAAATATAAATTTTTGGATAGTTAAAAACGAAGCGATTGCATTGTGTTTTATAAAACTGACGGAACGAAGCGGATTCATTCTGTTTGGACATTTAGTTGTAAATAAATAATACATTTTGCTACAAGAGACGAATACGGTTTTTATGATTGAAAATAAAAGTTAAAGTCGACCCATACAAGGTTGTACAACTGGTCCAGTAATGGCCCATTACTAGCAGCCAGTAATGCAGCAATGGGTGAGTACTGGCAACCACAACTGGGCCATTAACATAATTTTACTGGATGATAACTTCGGACAATAAATGGTTGCCATTCATGAGCCGGAGAAAAAACAACAGCAATGGCCCATACAAGGTTGTACAGTTGGCAAGGTAACGGACCAAAAATGATGACCAGTATTGTAGTAATGGCCAAATACTAGCAACCATGACTGGGCCGTTAAAGAAAATATAAAATATTATCATATGTAAATTTAAATAAATTAAATACAAAACTAATTTAAAATAAAATAAAAATGCCGGAAAAAATTCAAAACTTCCCATACTCCCCTGGTTCAGCTGCAAGAATGGCTGAGTAATGGCAAACATGACTGCCAGTACTCGGCCATTAAAAAAAATGTAAATAATATTTTCATATGTAAATTTACGTAAATTATTTACAAAATAATTAAAATAAAATAAAAATGAAAAAAAATTAACACATATTCCAACCTTTTCAATATTATCATAGTCTTCAGCCGAGAAGCGATAACTAAACTATATGTGAAATTTTTCAAACTATCTATTTCTAAAACGGATAACTCTAGTGAAATTTTAAAAAAATGACATAGATCGGCAAATTCTTGGCTGCAGTACTGGCCCAATAATAATAGCCAACTAATGTTAACCATTAACGGGCCATTGCTTGACCATTCAAAGTAAACTGCACTGGCAATTTTCTATAAACGGTAGATTTGCCGATTCATGGTTACAGTAATGGCGCGATAACAATAGCCAAGTAATATTTACCATTCATAGGCCAGTGCTTGACCATTCAAAGGAAACAATATACTGGCTATTTACTGTAAACCATAGATCGGCCGATGAATGGTTCTAGTACTGGCCCAATAACAAGAGCCAAGTACTGTTAACCATTAATGGGCCAGTGCTTGGCCGTATGTCAGTGTCTGGCAAAACCTACTTGGACTGGGGCAGTTTCCCAATGAAAAATGTTTTTACCTCGCGTAGGAAATACAATTTTTTCTATGATAGTAAATATGTAATAGTTATTTATTGTACAAGATGATAAAATTGTACTTTATCTTTGAGAGCGATTTTAGCGTCGAGGCGTCAGCCGAGACGCTAATAAGCATCGAGAGTATAATGAAATTTTATCATAATGTGGAATACAACATTTTTTTCTATAGCAACTGTTAAAGAAGACCAAAAATGAAGAAAAATCAAAGATAAATTTAATTTAAAAGTGTCAGGAAAAAACAGTTTCATGAAAAAATGAGTATAGGTGGCTTTGATAACTTTTTGAATTTTATAAATTTTATAAACAAGCAAATCAAGCAAAATACTTATATTAAAATAATTTATTTGCCCTTGCTTTTAAATTACTACTTTATCTACCCTTGATGGTAAAGTGCAACTTTTCCATCTAATTTTAGTTGATAATAGCACGTTTTAACAGGTTGCTATAGAAAAAACGATATTTACTAGAAATTATCAAATTAGAAATCGACAAAATAACATTCAAAATTCATATTCTACTTGTTCATGATTGCTTTGTTTTAAAAACTTTGTAAAATTATATGAAAATACATTACATACATTTTCACAAGAGATTAAGCATGCTTGAAAATAGACTTTTCATCTGCTATTATAGAAAAAATATTTTTTGCACAAGTTGTAGGTATATATAAAGTTCGAGTCCGCTCCCTCATTTGCGGAAACGGATTACATTTTTTTTGTTAAAAAATAACAAACCATGACAACAATGATAGTTTTCATGGAAACAGACATATTGTCGATAAATTCAAACAAATTTGTATAAAAGCCGCCTACTAAGATGAACGTTAAAAAATTATAATTTTCGTTCTCTTTAAATAATTAGATTTAATTTTTAATATTAATTGATATTAATATTATTATTTTTAATATTGATTGATATTAATAATTAATATTAATTATATTGTGGTGGTGAAAAATAGTATATACACCTCGGGAGAGAGCATGTCATCTCCCTCAGTGATATGTAGCCCTCCGGTTTGTGCTCCAAACACAACTCGGGAGAAAAACATGCACTTCTCTAACCTGTTGTATCATGATTTTACTTAACCTTAAATTGTTGTTATTAATATTCTTAATAAAATTGTTTTGTGTCTTTCGGGATAAATTTATCTTTTGTACATAATATTCAACGAAGTAAATCTGATATTTTTTATCATTTTGCACGACCGATGGTAGTGATAACGAACGGATTTCGACGGGGAGAGGTGTGCACTTATTTAGAATGAATACGCAGAATACGCATGTCAGCTGATAAATGATCTAATTAAATAGTACACTGAACAAAAAAATATGGAATATCAGTATGTTTGCATTGCCAATTGGTCAGGTTTATGTAGTAATCGTGTTAATTCGACTATTTTTCTTTTTCTATCTTCCCTGAATATTTTTTCAAATTATTTTTAAACAAAAATATTAACAAAAGCTTGCAAACTAGAGAAGCGAGCCATGCTTTTTGAATTCCAGAAAAATGAATTGTCACGAACTTTTGCAAATGACAAGTTTATGGATTTATGTGTTTATGAAGGAGGAAATCAAAATATTCGTCGTGCGTTCTAATTGGAAGGTCAACATGTTTAGTGTAATTTTTGTTTTTAATAAATGGCGATTACTTTAGTTTTTACGAACTTGTAGAACTTAAACCCAAGTGGGTACATGAGTGGAATAATATACCAACCTTTTATAAGTATAAAATACCTGTATTGTATCTTACAGGTAGTTGTCATATAGCATGTTATGTGAGCAACAGTTTAGCTAGTTCAGGTGTTACAACGCCTTTTTTCGTCGCTAGGAACATTGCATGAAGCTTTCTTCTTTTTCCTTACTTATAAATTATATACAAAAAAATCTAAATTCAGACAACGAATAATTATTAAATTCTTACCTCTAAATAAATATATTGTAACGTTGATAATGGGGCAAAACTTTCCCATGGTACTTTTGTAATGCCATTGGAATTCAAATTTACTTTTTGTAATGTTAACAATCCTGTAAAACTTCCACTTTTCAAATTATCACTTAAGCGATTTCCAGATAAATCAAGCGTTAACAAAGCGTTCATTGAAGGCCATGTTTTTTCTGGTATCTCTGTCAACCAATTATTTTTCAAATTTAAATGATTAAGAGAGATAGATATTGTGAAAATATCCTCTAACATATTATTTTCGAGAGTTAACATTCTTAAGCTTGCTAATTTTGTAAACGCACCCTTGGCAATGCTTTTCAGTTTATTGTTACTTAAATCCATTTCTAATAAAGTTGGTAAAGTGCCGAACATGGGTGGTTTTATAATCTCTAATGAATTATAACTTAAATTTAAGCTTCTCAACGAAAATAATGGTTGAAAAACTGCATTTGATATTTCACTTATATTATTGTAAGATGCATCAATTGTGTGTAACTCGTATAATTTTGGGAATGTATTTTTTGGAATTTCAGTAATTAAATTATGTGATGCATTCAAAATTTTTAAGCCTGTCATGTTTTGTAAAGGAATCATGCTAAAATTGGTTAGTAGATTATATGAAATTTGTATTTCTAAGGCATATGTATGGTGGTCGAATGCTTTTTTTGGAATAACTTGTATTTGATTATGTGATAAATCCAGTAACGTTATGTTGGCACAATTTTCAAATGAGTTTGGTTCTATTTTTGAAATCGAATTATTTGATAGATAAATTTTTGTGAGATACAAATCCTTAAAAGCTTGCTTTTGAATTTCCGTTACATTATTGCTTGATACATCAATTATCTAAAGAAAAACAAAAACAAATTAATAAAATGTTTAAAGTGACAAAGGATTAGGTTTTACCTCTACATAATTTAACTGGGCAAACATTTGAAAATCAACTTTCGTCAGAAAATTTCTTGCTAAATCAATGGTTCCAATACGTGTAATTGATGTAAAGGTCCCACGAGCAACATCAGAGATTTCATTATCACTTAAAAACAAGCGTCGTAAAAATCGCATTCCACGGAAACTGTTACTGTCTAAACGTTTGATTTTGTTGTTTGACATATTTAAGAGTTTTAATACCGCATTCCTCGCAAAAGTTCCTCTAAAATGATTAAATAAAAAAATTAAAAATGTTGTTATTCATATCTTCTTTTGTTGACTTACCTTGTTAATTCTGCTAGTGCATTATTAGACACATTACACCAGCCTAATTTTGTTAAATCTGATATATGAGATGAGTCCAATTTTGTGATTTTATTGTAACTGATATCTAATACTTCAACATCTCGTAGATCTTTAAATTGATTTCGTTTTAGCACTGTAAGATTGTTTCCATGTAAGTCCAGAGATTTTAGTTTTCGAAGGGGCTGTAATTAGAAAAATATCTTTAATTATCACTTTTATTAACAGTTATTTAAAGAAGAATCAGCATACAATCTAACTATAGAAGTTGTAATAAAATAAAGATAAAATATGATCTTATATTGTTTTTGTGTTTTTGAGTTCAAAACTGGACTGGAATTAGACGCCAAGATTGTCGAAAGTGAAAAACATAGTAATGATAGTGAAAAGTAACATTAAGTGCTTGCGGCAATGTAAAGTTTACTTAAGACTGTTCCACAAAAATGTAGAGCATTGAAAATAGGTTATGACTTATGAGTGCTGTTGATATTTAAAAGTATACTCGTTTCGCTAAATAACACAATAAATATAAGCATAAGCAAGGCAAACTGCGTCGACTAATTATGTATTTTAACTCTGGGCTAGAAATCAGTATTTTGTATATGTGTTATTATGGTTTTCCATATTATTCACTGTTTGTGTGCTTTTGTCACTTTTAAATTAAAATGCAATATTTAAAAATATACTTTTTACTGTTTATTTTTAAATTTATTTATAATAATAAAACTTCCTTATAGTAACAATTTGATTTTTTATTTTAAAGAATATCGATTTCGACTTACGTCATCCTCAGTTCTTAAATTATTATGATTGCAATAATGCAATAATAATTTAAGAACTGAGGATGACGTAAGTCGAAATCGATATTCTTTAAAATAAAAAATAAAAAATCAAATTGTTACTATAAGGAAGTTTTATTATTATAAATAAATTTAAAAATAAACAGTAAAAAGTATATTTTTAAATATTGCATTTTAAGTATTTTGTAAACTTTAAAATTAAATTAATTAACTATAAATGTTCTAGCTTTGTGGTTTCGAGATAAATTTTACTAGAACTTTACAAATAAAGTTCTATTAAAATAGGATCGCAGGATGTTTTGCATAAAAAGCTGTTTGAAAGCCATCACTACTTTGTTTACTACCTTTGAAAAACTAATCAGTTCTTTTTCGTATAATCCTAGACCAAAGACACCTAGGTTGGTAAAGTAACAAAGTTACATCCACATCGCTCTGTAAGTGTAGGTTGTAGTAAGTATATAGATATACATACCAACATACTATATCAGATACAGATACTTCTATTGACAGATTTTAATTCACGAATGTCCAACACGTAAAACTAATTTTCATACTGATTAGTGATTACATGAAATACATTTTTTATTTAAACAAACTTACCTGAAATGATTCAAATTGCAACTCCGATAAATTTCCATTAACCAAAATCAACTTATCTAGTTTTCCTGCAGCTAAACTTCCACCAAAAATATCTTTATCCAAAGTAACAATACGATGTCCATCGATAATCAGTACTGTTAAATTACCCATAACTTTAAATGCCAATTTGGGAAACTCATTTAAATTTGAATTTAACAAATGAAATTCATTCAATGTATTGTTAATTCCATAAAAAGTATGCTCATCAATTTTTTCAATTGGTGTATCAATAATTTTTAAGATTCTAGCTTCAGTTTTATAAAATAAATTGCCATATAATTTTTCTACAAAAAAATAAAATATATAAATGATGTAAGTTTTATTTTTACTTTAGTTATTGTAATAATAGTTGAACAACCTATATGACATTTATAAAATGTTAATTCTTCAATTGGTGCATTATGGGCAGCAAGGTTGTTCAATGCGATTGATATACTGGCGAGATTAGTATTTTCGCATATTATGTTTATTCCCACATCTGATTCTTTAACACATTTGCAGGGGTGAATGTTTTGAACTCTAGTTTAAAAATAAAAAAGAAGTTAAAGTGTAAGCTAACAAAGATTAACTCTGATAATTGAAATTCACTTACTTTTCTGGACATCTATAACGTGGACCTGGCGGTATATAAACACCATCGGAAAAATACGTGACTGTTACAAATACAGCTATTGTACTTAAAAGATTCATCTGAAAATAATTACACTATTATCATTCTATTTTAAAAATCTTGTTTTTATAATTTACTAAAAATAAAAAGACCAAATTCGTCGTACATAATTAACAATTTGTCTGAATCATCATCTTCAAGTAAACGAACGAATTACTGTGAATCATTCAACTTTAAACACTATAGAAGTTTTTTGAATAAAATATCATTTTATTTCAACTTGATATGGTCAATATAGCTTAATATAGAATACATATAGTAATATTTTTGGAAGATGAAGATGAAGCAAAGGAGCTGCTCGGTTTAATTAGCATCTTCTAATGAGGATGGTTTCTAGAGTCTATAAACAATTTTTTTTAATTAATTCGAGTTAGGTTGTTTCCACACATCAGCATCCAACGTTATAACTTGCGTCGTTCTTTCATTGTGGATAACCCATATCGGCGCTTCAATGGCACTGACAACAATACTTCATTTGAAAGAATTAGTTGTTCGAATAAGGCATTTGAATCGTGACCCCTAACAAACATATACTTCATCTACTAGAGGCATAACTCTGCTTTGGGGTACACTAGAGTAATTTATTTTAGTAACTTTGTAAGTAAATGTTTCTTTTCTGAATATGTTTGAATCAATTTCACGGTACAAGCCATACTTGATCAAATTCTCTAGATGTTTAAAGTTATGCGTATATGTTTCACTAACTGTATCAAGTATGCTGTTCCAATAATTCTGGACATAGTTTGATGTGAAAACCTTATCAACTATTAGATATTAAACAATAGAACGATTTCAACAAATATTGGAACATGTAAAAGCTCGAAAAATTATATTGGAGATTTTTAGAACTTTTACGATTTCGTTCGTGTTTTAGATGAACATAGACAAGCATGATGGGGAAAACAGACTAATAAGATTGAGAAAAAATAGTAAACGTTAGTACCCGTTCTTTCAAAAACATTCTTACAATTATACACTGAAAGAAAAATTTGTTAGCAATGTGGGTAAGGATCAACAGAAGGTTAAAGTAACAAATTTGCAGTTACTACAATCAAGTACATATAGTAAGGTTTTTAGTATAAACGTGTTTTAAGCAAAACTGCTATGTGAGTGCTATCACAAAATTCATCAGAATCAATCGTTTCGTTTAATCGATTGCGAAGGCAATATTTTTCGACAGTTTTTTCATCTGGGTCGAACGAAATGTGCAGCGATCGTTTCCTATGTTTGTGCTCTCAGAATTGTTGAAGAAATTACAGTTGAATTGGCATCTGTTAAATTCGTATCAATAAAAAGTAACGCATCAAATCGCAAGGCTATTAAAATGTTTCCCGTACTTCTGTAATGGTTCTCTCCGGTAAAAGACATCAAAAACTAAGCAAAACAAATTTTTCGACCACCCTTAATTATTTAAGTGCATGGTGGCAATTTTTACTCGATATTAAAGTTTTCATGTGTGTTCGACTCGAAGGATATGGATGATTGAACGCAAATATTTTGATGTGACAGACTACTCAAACAAAATGGATATTTTTCTTTCGCAATTTTGCCAATCGATCGTTACATTACAAAGAACTGGCGACAATAATAAAATTAGCTTTGACAATTCCAACAAATAATGCACTCACTGAGAGTATTTTCCTATATAATGGAAATTTAGACGCCACAAAAATGAACTCGGGGTCGAGTTATAGTCAAGTTCGCAACTCACAAAAAATGTTCTGAGTTTTAAGAAAAAATCAAGAATGACAGAAACTTTTTAAGCAAAATACGTCAGGATGATAAATACCATGTAAAGTAAGAAGGTTAAAAGGGAAAATTCACTAGAGTATTATCCATTTTAGAAATATATAACTAAAATCGTTTCATGTATGTTTCAGTAATCGCTTCTCGGCTGAAAGACTAAAATAATAGTGGTTAAGGCGGTATATGTTTTAATTTTTTCCATTGCAATTTATTTTATTTTAATTAATTTATGTATATAATATATCAGGGTCTGGTCCGGATATCCCAATCAGGGCCTGATCCAATTATCCCAATCAGGGTATGGTAATCCCAATCAGAACTTCATACAGAGAAAAAGCATTAAAGTCTTGTTCAGGTCTCAATCAGGCTGCCCTCCTAATGCCTGATCCGGACTAGGGCAAACCCGATCAGAACCTTATTTGAACCCTAACAAATTTCTGCTCAGGTCATTTCCAAAAAATATCTATTTCAAACAATTATATTCCGTGATTAACTCAATACAACTTTATGATAATTACACTTTTAAATTATTCAGTGATGCATCAAATTCATAAGGTGTTTTGTTTAATATGTTTAAATAAAATAGAAAAACTTACTCGCAAAATCAATGAATTGTTAAATGTCTAAAATTTCAATTATTTAATATATATAAATACCTAATAAAGACCTAAAAAAGTCACCGATTGGGGTGACCAAAACCTGGTCAAAAACACAGCTGTTGATTGTTTCCAGATCAAAGACCGAGTTCCCCAAATATATTTTATTCAGTATGTGTGATGAACCAATAGGTGAACGTAAAAACATTCGTTTAGTGGGTGTCCCAGTTTTAAATGACCTACTCTGGAACGATCATGTAATGGCGATGGCAAAAAGCGCGTCTAAAAAACTCGGCCCCCTAAATAGATGCAAAAAAATTTTCACTCCATACCAGTTGCTCCATGTTTATAAGTCCTATATTCGTCCCTGTATGGAGTACTACTGTCACGTTTGGGGTGCTGCTTCTGTTTCCATCTTGGCCCTCTTGGACTCTGTTCAAAAGCTGGCTATACGAATTGTAGGTGATCGAGATTTGACATCAAAGCTTGATTCCCTACAACATCGTCGCACTGTTGCTGACCTCGTTGTATTTTACAAATATCGTCATCCACAGTGCTCAGATGAAATCAGCGGCATCATGTCTCAAACTTATCCTTACCCCTGTTCCACTCGGCAATCGGCTACCGCAACCAGTGAAACGGTCGCGATCACACGCTGTCATACTGGCAGATCGCAGAAAGACTTCTTTGTCCGAACTGCATACAAATGGAATAATTTGCCGGAACCCTTAGTCTCAGATGGCTTCAACACGCAGAGGTTTAAAAAAAGCGTGCATCAATACCTTAGAAGTTAGAACGCCAGTTGTTGTGGGACCTAGGTCTAGACCTAGGTCTTAAAAGGTATTTATGTGTTGTTGTGATAAATATTCTAAACCCTATTACACAGCATTTTTTGTTTAAAAAAAAAAATATTGCAGAAAAGAGATACTTGGCGGTGAGTAGATTATTTTACAAATACCTTCAATTCGCGATTAGATTTTATTTTTGCCAGGCTTTCTGCTGATTAATTATGTTAAAACGCCTGCGAACCAATTCAAAACATGATAAAAAAAAGTCTATAATGTGTTCACAGCGACGAGGTGTCCAAAGGTTTCCTTTAATTTGCTTTTTGATGTTTTTTATATTTAAAACTAATCCATTTAGTGTTTCTGTTTATAATTAATATAATGGTAACTTGTTTTTTGTATTATAAACTTATAGTTTTGTACTAAAATGTATAAATTATTTTTAAGAACATTTTAATGTTTGGTTGCTTTGAGTGATTCTGGTTTATCTAGTCATTAAAAATTTCAAACAACATTGCATCGAAAACTGGTTCCTGGTTGTCGGATAGGTATATTTTCAAGCATAGAAGTTATAAACACAAACAAAGTTACACAAGTAATTCACTATTGTTTATATGGTATCTGGCGGAAATTAACTTCAAAATATTTTGTAAAATAGGTTGTAGTTAAAGCAACGATTAACAGGTATTTCTTTGTATATGTAACATTTTCGTGACTAAGGTATACTATGTAGCAAAAATGTTGTCTTAATGTTAAGGTCATAAAAACACTTCAGTCCAAGGATAACAAGTATTTTGTCATACTATATATGTATACAGTTTTAATAAATACAAAAATCTACGTTGTTTTTTAAATCAATCTAACGTTGTTTTTTAAATCAACTGTTAATTACTGAACTATAAATTTTAACTCCAAAAACGTTTGTTTTGACATTTAATTCAGCGACCCACAATATTTTCAACTGCAGTTTTAAGATTTGGTTTTGTAGTACCAAAAACACTCGGATACAGGTCTTCGGCCAACATCATTAAACTTATTATAATTCCACGGTTTAATTCTACTAGCTTTAAAATCACAAAATTATTGAAGTGAAAAACATGTTTCACTCTCACTTTCAATTATTCTAATAAATTTAATATAAAAATAGTTTTTGGTTTAATCGATTCAAAATTTAAAAAAAAATTATAAATAAAATCACATATTATTTTTAACTTAACTGTAAAGATAGTAGTAAAATAAATAACGTTAATTGGAATTGAAAACTATGAGAAACTTATAAGAAATTATATTTGTGTAACGTCACTCATTATGTTTAAATGTATTAAATATTTTACAATAACTTTTAAGGTTTCTCGCTTGATTAAAAACGAAGTCTTTTGAATATTGTATAGATTTTCTATAACATATATTGTAATTAATTGATTTAGAAAATTATCACATATATTTTTAATGTTAAATGCACTGGATATAAGAAATAACTTCTTCACTGTATAAGATCTCTAAATAAACTAAAATAAAATACAAGAATTTTTTCTTTCGTTGAAAATATTTTTGTTAAAAAAGAAAGTTAAATATTAGCAAGCTCGCATATTGCCTGCATTTTGGGGTTAAACAAATTATGTTTATTCAATTTGTAATTTGCCGGATTTGAATAAAAAACCATCTGAATTTCATTTTAATATAGTTAAATTTAAAAGGATTGGATTAAGCTGGGTTGCAGTGATGTCACCATAATGAAATGTAACAGTGTCACATTTATGTATTTTTTGTGATAGGAAGAATCTTCTTCTGTACTAATCACATCGTACAGCATCGGTCTGGTCAAGGAAACGTAAGACCAGTGGGTTAAATGATGTTTACCTTTACCCATTTATATCTAACATAAGTATTTCTTAACCGCTCACATATATTTGACTTCGAATGGCATTCTCGAGCCAGAATTGTGTCAATATAAACTAGCTTGTTTTGGTACCAAACTGTCTCGATTTCATTTAAAAAGGATAAAAACCGCGTTGATTTATACCCGTCATGCAACTACAAGTCAAACCTTTACCTCTGCAGACAAGATCTAGTTGGCCCGTTAGGAAAGTGTGTATCCATTAGCAGCTAGATAATTTCCAGACTGTATGTAGTCCAGATTCCATATATAGATGATTAGATAACTGAGTTTTATATAGGGTCGGCTGTACGAATTTTACTCACACTGAATGTAGGGCCGGCTGTAAGATTTTACTGTTGAAGAAGGGACCTCTAGACGCTGTTCTTTAGCTTCGGCAAATATTTTTCGTGTTGTTCTTTAAACTTTATTTACTGACAAGCTAGATATCTAGAAAAATTGGTCTATTTGTGTAAAAATGAGTGTTCGCCAAACTCTTTGCACTCCTTTATTTCATATTTTCTATTTCTCTAACTATAGAGAACTATAGAGCAAGTAGTTTTAAAGGAACTGGTCCACTTATACATCTTCTGACTCGGTTTTCTATTTATATTTTGAACCAATCATTGGGTTAAAATAAAACTTCTGTTATTAATTTGCCTATATACCAGATATTCAGATTTCCTGTGTTGCTCACATATAGATTAGCTTATTGTTAGAAGTACTAGACCTGTTCATTTTTGTTTGACACTTATCGTTTATGAATCAGAATGATGTCTTACCACATTTTGTTATACGTAGGATGGAGTTTTGAATAATTATTCAACATTTTTCGTGTCATTCAAATACACTACAAACTCTACGTATTAAAATTTTAGATAGCTCACCCAGTCCCTGGAGTAAGTAATTGACAGTAATAGAGATGAATTATTTAGTTATTTGCTCGCTTTCCAAACTTGTGAAAAACTTCCCCAGAAATTTGAATTCCGTCAAAAAACAAGTTTCCTGTCGACGGAGAAGCTCAGCTGTTGAAGAGTCAACTACCTACGTTTATGGATAGAGTTTTCTAAGTCGTTCCTATAAACATATAGAATAATGATGATTAAGATGCAGTAAGTGGGTTAATGATTTTTTCTAATTAACAACGTTACATGAAGCGATCTAAGGACCATTTCCTCCAATTAGCCAATTTTTCAAAGTTAATGACCAGATTGGTTCGACCATGTAGCTACCTTGTAGAACTTTTGGCACCACATTGAATCCCTGTGGTGGTAGACTCACATTCGTAAGATAAATAGCAAACATCAATCTACTCTGTAAAAGACCATCAAAAATTGTTGGCATTTTCCAACACAAGACACTGCGTCCTATTTGGAATCCTAAGAACAGAATTGGGATGTATTTGAGAGTAATTTTAAAGATCAGGTTCAATGAGGCATTGAGGAGAGAATGAGGCATTTCCTTTCCTAAATAAACACACTTTTTCGATAGTATAGTAACTAGTAAGACTCTAGTGGGAAAGTAAGCATTAGAAAGAATATAAGACTAAGTCCAGAAGCTGAAGGATAGTTAACACCCTTTTTACAGAAGAAGGAGTAAAATTAAAGAGGATATTAGTGATTAGATAATCCCACCAATGATTGAGTTGTTTTAACCTTTAATGTGAACTGATGGTTGACAAAGTCCTAACAATGTAGAGCATAATACCCGGTTAAGTTATTTTAATAGGTACACGCTGATTTTTCACACCTAAAATAACTTCAATCTTTCAATACGAGACTTTATCATTATGAAGCTTTACACACATTACTGTAGTCTAAACGTTTCTGTTTGTTTGGAAATTTTTTGGTTGCGGACTTGCATTGAACGTCTTGAATGGGCAAACCGGTATAAATGCGCAGTAAGTTGGCAGTAATTAATGCTATTTCTTCATTGTCTACCGGCAAAAATTCAGAATAATTAGACCAGATACGTCTGGTCCAGAACGAAAAGCCGTGTTAAAAAGATCGTAGTTTTTATTCCTAGAAGAAACATAGGAAAAAATAAAACTTATAAAACAAAATTTTTTTTTAAGACCATACCTTAATAATTGCAAAGAGCGCTGTCGAAGTTGCTACTATAGGAGTTTTTGCTCCTTTGTTTAGTTCGATACTACTTTACTCCCCGAATCAAGTTTATATTTCGCTGTTATTATAAATAAATTATATTATAAACTAATTTTATCTTCTATAAACAGTCTTCCCTTTTAGATTCGTTTGTTTTTCAATCAATCTTTTTCTGCAATTTTTTCTTATAAAGAAGGATTTTCTTATAAACAAACTAACAACAAAATGTTTAATATTTTATCTTCAGGCAATTTGCCGACATGAAATTGCTTGAAATATTAATCTATAACAAAGTTCAGTCACGGAAAAACGGTATTATTCATCTCTTGTAGCAAAATATACCATTTTGCGTGTTTTTTATGAATACTCCTTTTTTCCTCAAAATGCTCCGCTGACGACGTCAAGTATACTACTTTATTTAAAAACGACAGCACTGATTGCAAATCGATTTGTGCAAAATACTGTATATTAATAATTGCAAACCGACCTTAATAATTGTATGCCATTTTTATTTTGAAATCATCAGCTGTTTTGCACACATTCTTACTTCGTTTGTAAACAAAAGATTCGGTATGATACTTCGTATGAAAACTGGGGTGCGTTTCGAAATTAACCACGGCTAACCATAAGGTAATAATGTCACTAATGTCATAGTCAAAATAGTGACGTCAATATTAAATTAAAATTACCATAGTAAAGCTGTCAAAGTTAAATTGTAAAAGACCGCTAAAAATTCAAAATTAATAAAAACTAACATTCTAATTACGATAAATAAAACTAAAAATGTAGTTTATGCTTTTTATTTCTATAATTTATTTTTCAGTCTTCAAAATCAAATAAAAATAATAAAAATAACACATTTCACTAAAAATTATTAAATACTTAGTGTATAATAATTAAATGTACGATATATTCACAAAACAAAATAATATCTAACTTTTTTTTCCACGACAATTAAAATTTTCTTTTATTTTAAAAAATTATATTGTGTTTTATAAATCGGTTGGCATATCGTTTTGAATATTTATACGTTTTGACATTAGAACCTCAACAAACTCTACTCTAGACTTGAGTAACAAAGTTAAAGTAGTGACGTCACAATTTACTATGACAGATAATTTTTATAGTTTTGGAACGATAGTACATCTGTCATCCAGTAAATTTTTTATTATGTGGTTAATTATGGAACGACATTTAGTAGAGTAGAGTTAACCGCGGTTAACCATAGTTAATTTTGAAACGCACCCCAGGTAAATATAATTATGGTTAAAATTGACATAAAATAAAAGTCGCATGTAGATAGATGCAGTTAATAACAAATGAATTTCAATTAAATAATATTATTTGCTATAACGTATTCGTCTTCCTAGTATGCCGGATTTTGATAGTTTATGGGGTGATGATCCCAAACTACTAAGAAAACCTATTAAACCATTAGAAGTAAGTAGAAAGTTTTATAGGTTATGTTGTGTAAAATAATTTGTCATATTTTATTTCTTATAGGAAAAATGGAAATTAGTTCCTGCTTTTCTTCAAATCAAAGGGTTAGTGAAACAACATATTGATTCATTCAATTATTTTATAAATGTTGATATTAAAAAAATTGTTCAAGCAAATGATAAGGTTTTAAGTGATGCCGATCCTCTATTTTATTTAAAGTATTTAAATGTGTATATTGGAAAACCTGACGTAGAAGATGGTTTTAAAACAACAAATAATACAACACCACACGAGTGTAGACTACGTGATATGACATATTCCGCTCCGATAACAGTAGATATTGAATACACAAGAGGGACGCAAAGGGTTGTTAGAAATGGTTTATTAATTGGTCGTATGCCAATAATGCTACGTTCATCAAATTGTGTACTTACTGGAAAATCCGAATTCGAATTGTCAAAAATGAACGAATGTCCACATGATCCCGGTGGTTATTTTGTAGTAAGAGGTCAAGAAAAGGTAATTTTAATTCAAGAACAGTTATCATGGAATAAAATGATTGTGGAAGAGTATAATGGAGTGGTGCAATGTCAAGTAACTAGTTCTACACATGAAAAGAAATCTCGAACTAATTTACTTAGCAGACAAGGAAAATACTATTTAAAACATAATTCGATGACTGAAGATATTCCAATTGTTATAATATTCAAGGCGATGGGTGTTGTTTCAGATCAAGAAATAATGGAACTAATTGGTTGTGACATGGAAACTCAAAATAGATTTGCTCCTTCTATATTTGATGTGATACAACATAAAATTTACACCCAACAAAGAGCTTTAGACTATATGGGATCGAAATTGGTAGTAAAGCGGTTTCAAACTGCTGCATCAAAATATAAAACCCCTGCGGATGAAGCTCGAGAATTATTAGCAACAACAATTTTAGCTCATGTTCCTGTTGATGATTTCAATTTTCAAATAAAGGCTGTATATGTTGCTCTTATGGTTCGGCGGGTTATGGCTGCAGAGTTAGATAGTGCAGCAGTAGATGATCGTGATTACTATGGAAATAAGCGTCTTGAATTGGCCGGTTCACTTCTGGGATTGATGTTTGAAGATTTATTTAAACGATTTAATTGGGAATTAAAAATGATCGCTGATAAAAATATACCAAAAATTTTAGCAGCTCAATTTGATGTTGTCAAACATATGCGTGCAGCACAAATTACAATTGGATTAGAAACAGCAATTTCGAGTGGAAATTGGACTATTAAACGGTTTAAAATGGAAAGGGCTGGTGTAAGTCAAGTTCTATCTAGATTAAGTTATATTTCAGCTTTAGGAATGATGACTCGAGTTAATTCTCAATTTGAGAAAACTAGAAAAGTTTCAGGACCAAGGTCGTTACAACCAAGTCAATGGGGAATATTATGTCCGTCTGATACTCCAGAAGGTGAAGCTTGTGGATTAGTTAAAAATTTAGCACTCATGACACATATAACAACTGAAGTCGATGAGGATCCTGTTAAACGTTTGGCATTTAATTCAGGCGTCGAAGATATTAAACTGTTAAGTGGCAATGCCATTAATAATCCAAATGTTTTTATGGTTTTCATAAACGGTAATATTTTGGGTGTAACAATTGGATATCGACGATTAGTTAAAGTGTTTCGTATGATGAGACGAAGAGGACGTATTGGTGCTTTTGTGTCTATACATACATCACATATTCAAAGAACAGTTTATATAAATACCGATGGTGGACGTCTATGTCGGCCATATATAATAGTACAGCAAGGACGTCCTTTAGTAGAACAACTTCACATTGAAGAACTAAATAAAGGAATTAGAAAATTCGAGGATTTCTTGAATGATGGACTTATTGAGTATTTAGACGTGAACGAGGAAAATGACTCGTTTATCGCATATGCTGAATCGGAAATTGATGGAGAAAATACAACACATTTAGAAATTGAGCCATTCACTTTACTGGGAGTTTGTGCTGGTCTTGTTCCATATCCACATCATAATCAAAGTCCAAGAAACACGTATCAGTGTGCTATGGGCAAGCAAGCCATGGGTATTATTGGTTATAACCAAAAAAATCGAATTGATACTCTGATGTATAATATTGTCTACCCACAAACACCAATGGTTCGAACTAAAACAATTGAATTAACAAATTTCGATAAATTACCAGCAGGTCAAAATGCAACCGTTGCTGTTATGAGCTATTCCGGTTATGATATTGAAGATGCATTGATTTTAAATAAAGCTTCAATTGATCGTGGCTATGGCCGGTGTTTGGTTTATAAAAACTCCAAGTGCACGGTCAAACGCTATGCTAATCAAACTTTTGATAGAATCATGGGACCGATGAAAGATGCAACAACAAATAAAATTATTTTCAAGCATGAAGTTTTGGATACTGATGGAATTGTTTCACCTGGAGAAATGGTTGTAAATAAACAGGTAAGATATTAATTAGATAATTGCGTTGTATAATTTGGTATAGAGTTTTACTTTTTCAATAATATTAAAAATGGATATAGCTAGCGTTATGCTTCCTCCTCAAAAATTATTACCTTCAATATTTTAGTGTGAGACGAGATGTTGTTTTTTATCTATTGCTAAGGAGAGCATTATACTGATGATTGGACCAGCAAGGGATATTTGCTCATTGTTGCGAGTGTGAATTTTTTAGCAGATTTATTTTTCAGAGTTGGATCTGTTCCTCCAATGAACAGAATAAACATATCTCTGTCTCGGCGACCCCAATATTTTTGGGTGTTTTCTTAAACTGCAGGGTGATTTAAGAATATCTCATTATCTTTACTTTGTTGCCATTCAGCCTACAGCACACTTTTGTTCGCTTTTAGTTGAACAGCCTAATTAATTCCTACTAACTTAAACATGTAGCATTACTCCATACATTGGACCATTTTTTCATAATTCCGTCATCCTTGCCTGGATGGAGATTGTACTCACAAGACAAGAAGGTAACGGGTCGATGAAAGGTGTTACTTTCCTCATTTAGAGGATGATGCATCCGATTTTCTTTGAGCACTGCTAGTGACGGTATTTTTCAATTATTGTTTTGTTTATACTTTTAGACTATGATAAATAAAGAGATGCCAACTGTTACATCAATTAATCCTGTTGAACAAAAGGACAGTGGACAACAACCGGCTGCCTACTCTAGCGTATGTATTCCTTTTTTTATTGATTAATAAATATAAACTCCAAAATTCGGAAACTTTAGGTTCCTATCACTTACAAAGGCACTGAACCCAGTTATATAGAAAAAGTTATGGTATCGGCAAATGCCGAAGAAGATTTCTTAATAAAAATATTGTTGCGTCAAACACGACGTCCCGAAATTGGTGATAAATTCAGTTCTAGACATGGACAAAAAGGTGTTACAGGATTAATTGTTGAGCAAGAAGATATGCCGTTTAATGATTCTGGAATATGTCCAGATATGATTATGAACCCACATGGATTTCCGTCTCGAATGACAGTAGGTAAAACCTTAGAGTTACTTGGAGGTAAAGCAGGATTGTTGGAAGGGAAGTTTCATTATGGTACAGCATTTGGTGGTTCAAAGTTACAAGATATTCAAGACGAACTGTTCAAACATGGATTTAACTATATGGGAAAGGACATTTTTTATTCTGGACTAACTGGTGAACCGTTAGAAGCATACATTTACTCTGGTCCAGTTTATTATCAAAAATTAAAACACATGGTGCAAGATAAAATGCATGCTCGTGCAAGAGGTCCTAGGGCAGTATTGACTCGACAACCGACACAAGGTCGTAGCCGTGAAGGTGGTTTACGTTTGGGAGAGATGGAGCGTGATTGTTTAATTTCGTATGGAACCAGGTAGACACAATTTAAGGGTAATTTTAACTACGTTACTTAATTTATCATTATTCTTTCAGTATGTTAATTATGGAACGACTTATGATATCTTCTGACTCTTTTGAGGTGGATGTTTGCAACGCATGTGGAAGGTTAGCTTATTCTTCCTGGTGTAATTATTGCAAATCTTCAGCGAATGTTTCAAAAATTTCCATGCCTTATGCTTGTAAATTATTATTCCAAGAACTTACAAGTATGAATGTTATTCCGCGTTTAAAATTACAAAATTACTAAAAAAAAATGTTGGGTTTATTAAAGATTAACAAAGAATGTTAAAATATTACAATTATACTAATTTTTTGTTATACTTAGATTATTTTCTTTTAATATTATATCGTAAAAACAGTCACCCAAAATAGATATATCGTCATGCTTATAATTTTTTGATAATTTAGATTGTTTTATCACTTGATATTGTACATCTCGTCGTTTTTGTATCTTTATCCGATCTTGTAATAAACTTTTATTTCTTGTTAAAAACTGATTAAAAAATATTTTTGTTGGTATATTTTTATAAAACGATTTAATTTCTTTTCCTATTCTATCAAGATACAATTTTATAATCGACCGGACCATAAAAGATGTAACTGTTATTCCCATTTCACATGAAATCAAAATACGATATGCAATTTCTTTTTCCATGTTTTTGCTAAATACGCCCTGCTTCTTTTTATTGGACGGTAAAATTGTTTTTAAATTTATTTTTTGATTGAACTTTTTCTGTAATGTTTTATTGTTATTCAATGTTTTTGAGCGCTTTGGTTTAAGGCTGATGTTTTTCTTATTTATATACGGCAATTTTTTTTTAATCGGATGGAAATTAAACCTTCTTTTATGTGATACATGTCTTGTGTTTTTCATTTTTTCTATTTATAACAATTTATATTAATTTTAAAAAATTTAAATATTTTCCTAATTAAAATCTAAATATGAAATGTCAGTCAAAACTGCAATACCGACAATTGTTTGTGAAATTTAATCACCTTTTCGTGTTGTCAGATGGAATATTTTAAATACGGAGTGCGTTTCGCAATTAACCACGCGTTAAAATAGTGATATCAAATATTGAATCAAAGTTATTTATTTTATTTTGTACATGACAAAAAACAGGCCGAGGTCCAACCCAATGCATTGCCCAGAGAGAAAAACAAATTGACGCCAGGAGCCATAATGAAAAAAAAATATTATACTTAACCAATGGCCGTGGCCCATTTCTCAAAAATGCCGATGAAATTGAAATTTTGACGTTTACTGAAATATAATATTTTGTTTTGCTTTATTTGCTTCCACAAAAATTAAATTTTGAAAATATAATTATTGGAAAACAAATATTATTTGAATTTCAACACAAGCTGTCAAAATTTACTCAAGTAGGATAGCAGAGTAAATTGAAATTGTTTAGTCGATTTACAGATTCAATTTCAATTTCATCGAGAAATGGGTCACAGCCATACTGAAAAAAAATACTTAACTACAGTCAGCGTCAAAAAAAAGTGTACAGCGAATAGTTCAACATTTACGGACTAATATATCTTAAAAGAAGAATGGAAAAATAAAATACATTTCATTTTTAAAAAGTGTATCAAGTATTAGTTTATTTTAGCAAAAACAAAAATTCAATTATTTGTTGTTATCCTTGTAATTTTAAAAAAATTGCCAAATGCTCTGATTTTACGCGTCAAAAAAAAGTGTACACTCTCACATTGTTTGATTGTTTTTTGTTATAACGGGATTTCCGAATTTTTCAACTAATTTTATTTTGTTTTGTTGCATTGTCGATACCTTCGTGTCAAAGATCCGTGCAGTTATTATTATCCTAATAATAATAATTTAATATTATTCAACAAGGCCAAACAAACTACTATAGAAACACGTAATTTAGTGGTAAAATCAGCATCTCAAGGCAAATCTCTGAGGGAAATTGCTAGTATTATCGACAGAAGTCATAATATTGTGAAAAAAATACTATTCAAATTCAAACATTTGAGAAGTGTAAAAGATCTTCCCCGTTCTGGCAGGCCGCCAATTTTGTCAGTTGTGAACAAAAGAGTGATAGCGCGAAGGGCTAGGGCTAATCCTTCTGAAAGTGCAGTCAGAATAGCTGAGAAACTCACAGAAACATTAGGAGCAGAAATAAGTGCCAGTACCGTTTGCCGTGCTCTGCATGAAAATGGGTTACATGGTAGAACTCCGAGAAAAAAATCAGTTAATTCTAAGAAAAACCGAAAAAAGCGTCTCGAATATGCAAAAAAGCATATTTTTATTTTACAAAATATCTATTTTACACTCGTCACTGAATAAGCACTTATTCCAAATAGTAATGTCTTCAAATATATGCTTTTTTGCATATTCGAGACGCTTTTTTTGGTTTTTCTTAGAATTAACTGATATTTTGCTCGGAGTTCTACCATGTAACCCATTTTCATGCAGAGCACGGCAAACGGTACTGGCACTTATTCCTGCTCCTAATGTTTCTGTGAGTTTCTCAGCTATTCTGACTGCACTTTCAGAGGGATTAGCCCTAGCCCTTCGCGCTATCGCTTTTTTGTCCACAACTGACAAAATTGGCGGCCTGCCAGAACGGGGAAGATCTTCTACACTTCTCAAATGTTTGTATTTGAATTGTATTTTTTTCACAATATTATGACTTCTGTCGATAATACTAGCAATTTCCCTCAGAGGTTTGCCTTGAGATGTTAATTTTACCACTAAATCAGTGGCGAAGCGTGCTTCTGAAACTAGGGTAGACATATTCAAAAGTTTTATTAATTTGCCAGTAGAAACTAATTATAGTACATTAAGATGAGAGGACAGAAAGCTAAGGTTTTTGGAGGTATGTGGAGTTTGTGAGTCGAAGCACCAACCGAGATTTGCACCCACATTTAAAATGACTTACGTCCGTGCATCATATACTATGTTTAGTAATCGCCACAAGCAAAATATTTCAAAAAAGATTGTTCAATCTAAATCAAAATTAAAAATTTTTAAAATTTTGAAATAAAAATATTTTGTACAAAAGATAAAGGATATTGTAGACTAACAAAAACGTTGTTTTAAGTTTTAGGGAGCGATGAATATTAAACATAAAATTCTTTGTAAAAGTATAAATAAACTTTTTCAAAATTCTAAATATATTCCAACAATTATAATAAAATCCAAAATTTAAACTTTTTCAACATTCCAAAAATTTTCTAAAAATTATTAAAAAATCAAAAATTGAAACTATTTTCAAAATTCCAAAATTAATGCAAGAACTATAACAAAATCAAAAATTCAAACTTTTCCTAGAACTCTTAAAATATTGCAATAATTACAACAAAATTAAAAATTCAAACTTTTCCCAAAATGCCAAAAATATTGCAAAAATTATAACATAATCAAAGATGAAACTTTTTTCAAAATTCTAAAAATATCCCAAAAAGTAATCCAAAATCAAAGATTCAAATTTATTTTCCAACTGTTCCTGTTATTCAGAAGTCGTAGAATCGAATTCAAAATCACACAATCACACAAAAAATTGCTCAAGAAACATCTAACTAATAATTACAATTTTTGTCAAATATGTTTCCCATAATATGTTTCTCAAAAAATTTGGAAGCAAAATATATAAACAGAAATAGACATAAACAAAACTGTCTATCCAAGAAGGAACAAAAGTTGAAAATTTGTTGTTGTTGCTATTGCTTATTTTGGTAGTCATAATTTGAAACGTCTACTGATGTTTCTCAACAAATTTGGAAACATAGACAGAAACAAAACTGTCTATCCAAGAAGGAACAAAAGTTGAAAATTTGTTGTTGTTGCTATTGCTTATTTTGGTAGTCATAATTTGAAACGTCTACTGATGTTTCTCAACAAATTTGGAAACAAATATAGACAGAAACAAAACTGTCTATCCAAGAAGGAACAAAAGTTGAAAATTTGTTGTTGTTGCTATTGCTTATTTTGGTAGTCATAATTTGAAACGTCTACTGCAGTGAGAAAAACATTTTTGTTTGTTTGTACATGAAACTGGGAAACGTTTATATTAAAGTTTCGGGAACATAGTTGAATTGTTTTTGTTCTAATTATTGTATTAAAACTTAATGATTTTCTTAGAACGTTTGACAAAATAGTATTAGGTCGACATTATGCGAGCAATATGAAAATAAAGTTTCATATTTATATTATGTTTGGGTAGACACTGTCTAGTGTGTCTATACCGACGCTTCGCCACTGCACTAAATAACGTGTTTCTATAGTAGTTTGTTTGGCCATGTTGAATAATATTAAATTATTATTATTAGGATAATAATAACTGCACGGATCTTTGACACGAAGGTATCGACAATGCAACAAAACAAAATAAAATTAGTTGAAAAAATCGGAAATCCCGTTATAACAAAAAACAATCAAACAATGTGAGAGTGTACACTTTTTTTTGACGCGTAAAATCAGAGCATTTTGCAATTTTTTTTAAAATTACAAGGATAACAACAAATAATTGAATTTTTGTTTTTGCTAAAATAAACTAATACTTAATACACTTTTTAAAAATGAAATGTATTTTATTTTTCCATTCTTCTTTTAAGATGTATTAGTCCATAAATGTTGAACTATTTGCTGCACACTTTTTTTTGACGCTGACTGTATATACAACATGACTGACTGACAACATGAACCACGTAATAAACTATATGTGTGTATAATGTATATAATACATAATTAGAGACTAGAATAGAGTTTTTTCTTTAGACTCCAAATCGTTATATTGCTGCATGTAATCTGCATGTAATAACATATACAAATCAGTAATTATGTATTAAAATTTACTGCAAAAATAATTTTAATGCAAATATAGCAAAAACAACTTAAAGACAACACAAAACAATCTTGATTTGCAAGAAATAACAATTATTTAAAGTTTTCGAAATACAAATCAGCTGATAACAAATGTCAAGTTTTTTTTTCGTGAAAAAGCTTATTTTAATACCCGTGTTCCTTTTAGGTAAACTTGCTACCCGAATCGAATTTTAAATGGAACGACTTAAATGTGAGGTGTATTAGACTTTTGATCTACTACAACTCAAATTCTTTCTAACCACACGTTTCCGACATTTTTTTTTTGACAATAAATTGTTTTGACACTTTTGAAAAACAATATTGCTAAACAACGTAAAAGAAAATTATTAGTTTGACAAAATTTTAAGCTTAAATTTTATTTTGAGTTTGTTAAATTTAAGAAAATTAATTAAATATTAAAAAATTTCTAAAAATTAAAATTATGATTCATGCAAAATATAAACAATTAAAGAAAGCTGGACAGAAATATGACATTTAGACCAGAAATTCTAAATTTGTATAAGCATTTAGGCAAACATATTTGAAATTATTCTCTAAACTGACAAAAACTCTGGCGGTGAATGGAAGCGTAAGTTTGTCACGTAGCTTTACCATCATTTTATGGTTAACTATAGAAAACGAAATTTAGTACAAAAGTAAAGGAAAATGTGGTAAATGGAACACACTTACCCGTGTTCCTTTTAGGTAAACTTGCTACCCGAACCGAATTTTAAATGGAACGACTTAAATGTGAGGTGTATTAGATTTTTGATCTACTACAACTCAAATTCTTTCTAACCACACGTTTCCGACATTTTTTTTTTGACAATAAATTGTTTTGACACTTTTGAAAAACAATATTGCTAAACAACGTAAAAGAAAATTATTAGTTTGACAAAATTTTAAGTTTAAATTTTATTTTGAGTTTGTTAAAATTAAGAAAATTAATTAAATATTAAAAAGTTTCTAAAAATTAAAATTATGATTCATGCAAAATATAAACAATTAAAGAAAGCTGGACAGAAATATGACATTTAGACTAGAAATTCTAAATTTGTATAAGCATACAGGCAAACATATTTGAAACTATTCTCTAAACTGACAAAAACTCTGGCGGTGAATAGAAGCGTAAGTTTGTCACGTAGCTTTACCATCATTTGATATGGTTAACTATAGAAAACGAAATTTAGTACAAAAGTAAAGGAAAATGTGGTAAATGGAACACACTTAATATATCAATATGATTATATATATAGACTGTGTTCCAATCCATGCTATTGAGTACTAAAAATTCTAAATTGCACTAAAACTGTCAAATTTGCAATTTCATCGTTCCAATTCAAATATATTCTAAATTGAAAGTGAAACATTGTTTTGTTTGTTTTTTTATTTAATCTTAAAAACTAGAATTATATACGGTCTGTTTGGCGAGGAGAGTTCATTATAAAATATTGAGTTGTATCATAATAAATATGATATTATTATTATAATAAACATTAAATTGAAACTATGTGCCAAGTTAGTAGAAAATAACAAAACAACTAATAGAAACAATGACAATTCAAACAGTTCTGCCATATATTTAAAATGCCAAAAAACTTCAAAAATTTAGAATTAAATGGCGGAAATAGTCAACTAAATTTTTGACTATTTCAATTTAGAATTTTTAGTACTAATTAGCATGGATTGGAACACGGTCATAATATCAATTACCATAGTAAAGATGTCAAAGAAAAAGAGCGCCAAAAAGGAATCATTTTAATGTTATTTTAAAAAAAATAATAAAAAATAAATAGTGTCCAGTCGGGGTTGGGGTTGGGGTTGGTGGGTCGGTTACACAAAGTATCGAAATTATTGTCATTATTATAGATTTTTACATAATCGAGGATGCTGAGTTCAATGGTGATAGTAAAAATGTTGACCGGACTCAGGGTAGTTCAATAAGGGGTGGGGTTGGGGGTCTGGTCATGAATCGTATCAAAATTATCGTCATTATTTCGATTGTAACATAATCAAAGATGCTGAGTTCAATGGTGATGATAAAAATAGTGACCGGATTCAGGGTAGTTCAATAAGGGGGGGGGGCTGGGGGTCTGGTCACGAATAGTATCAAAATTGTTGTCATTAGTGTTTATTTCAACATACTTGAGGACGCTGATTCCAACAGTGATGTTTAAATTGGGATCAAAAATATAAGGGTGTCACTAAAGGGTGGGAGTTGGGGGCTGAAAGCCGAAAATATTCACATATATTATGAGTATTGATTTTGGATAAATCAAGGCCACTGAATTCAATGGTGATGCTGAAATTAGTATTTGGGCTCTAGGGAAGAAACTAGAGGATAAGGGCTTGGGTCTTAAACTGGGGTAATGTTCAAATATACATAATAAATATTGGTTTTTCTATGAATCGAGAATGCTGCATCCAATGGCGATGTTGAAATGCAGAACCACGTAATAAAAAATTTGTACTATTAAAAACACTATGTATTACAAATTGAACGAACACGTTTTGCTATTTATTTCGGTAATTGCTTGTCGATTAATTTCAAATTTAAAAACTAATCAAGGAGTATTTCTTTTTTGATTCAAGATCGAGTTCTACGTTTACTTTCGTTGTTTGTTATCCATTCTTTCAGTTCAATGAGTTTATTTTGTTAAGTTCTTTTATTTCTACTGCATCTCTTTGTCGTTTCTGGAGGCTTGATTTATTCTCATTTAGAATCACATTTTGCATCTCCTGATCTTCTACGATATTTAGTCTTTTCATTTTTTAACACGCTTGTATAAGTTTGTAGAATCCATTTCATATTTTACTTGTTTTTCTTCCCTGAATTTAGAGAGTTTCGTTATTATTAGTTTTTTTCAAGTTCAATTGAACATTTCAAAGATTTCATTGAAGAATAGTTTTCTGCTACATTTTCCTCGACTTCCATTCCTGACTTATTCGATAAAATTTCGGGTTGAAATGATGTATTTTCTTGCTTCTGAAAATTTAGAGAATCGATAGAGAGTAAATCTAGTTCTTCCAGTATTTCTTTTCGATTATTTTGTGTTGCGTTTCGTATTCTCAATTCTTTCAAGAGATTTATTGATACATTTTCAAGTTCAATTGAACACTTCAAAGAGTTAATAGGACTTTTTTTTGTAAACAAACATTTTTTTGAATTTTGTGATATTATGTTACTAGTTTTGAGCTGGAATTTCATCTTCCAAAATTATTGGTAATTTAGATGAATCATTATTTACTAGTACTTTCTGAATTTCTTGTAGTGTGTTTTCGATCGCTGTACAATCGTCTACTTCATCAAATAATTCATCCTCTATTTTCAAGTTTGCGTGGATATTGATTCTCTCGATTTTACCAACCGCTGCAATATTCCTTTTATTTGGTTGAATTTAAGATATTCGTTTATGTACTATGTATAATTTATGTACTATACTGTATGATTACGTTCTGACCGAGTTCGTAGCACTGATTGTGAAAATTTGTTTTGAATATTTTGTGTGTTTGTGTCAAATGTGAAGTTTATAAAATAAAGAATAAATGACATTAAATATTTTATAAACAGATTTTTTTCCGTCCAGCTTACTCAATATGTTTTAAAGACGAAGTTTCATTAGTTATACAAGAAAATGATGAGCACTCAAATTGATACAGTCTAATTTTTGTGGCATTTGTTTTTAATTTGTATATTTCAATAATAAAAATATAAGAAATATAAAGAATTTGCTATTTTAGTTTAATATTTTTTTTATTTAACAATTTTAAAATATTTTTCTGCCATATTTCGACGATACATCAATTTGACGATATAATTCAACTAATATTTAAGAATAACCCACTTTTAAGGAGCTCCTTTGCTATGTAACTCTAGCCTTGGTGTATAATGTATATTTGAACATTTTTTTATTCTCCACCCCATCCTCTAGCTTCTGATTTTACTCCTATGGTTGCTTGATTGCATATTCCAAGACCACCATTGGATTCAGTATCCTCGATTCATAGAAAAACCAATATTTATTATGTATATTTGAACATTTCCCTAATTTCAGACCCAAACCCTTATCCTCTAGTTTCTTTCCTGGACCCCAAATACTAATTTTAGCATCACCATTGCATTCAGTACCCTCAATTTATCCAAAATCGGTACCCATAATATATTTTCGGCTTTCAGCCCCCAACTCCCACCCTTTTGTGACACCCTTATATTTTTGATCCCAATTTAAACATCACTGTTGGATTCAGCGTCCAGAGGTATGTTGAAATCAATAATAATGACGATAATTTTGATTCTATTCATGACCAGACCCCCAACCCCACCCCTTATTGAACTACCCTGAGTCCGGTCAACATTTTTACCATCACCATTGAACTCAGCATCCTCAATTATGTAAAAATCTATAATAATGACAACAATTTCGATACTTTGTATAAACGACGGGAGACGGCCAAGCCCGATCGATTGATTCCAAAATCACAAAATCGAGTCAAAAAAATTTCCAAAAACCACGTTTTCTGCCCGATTCTTAAAAAAAAACGATAGTTAAGCGATTACAAATAGAAATATTGAATTTGAAGAAATCTTGATTGTCGGGTTTGGTATGTGAGACCAAAAACTAGATTATTGCATTATAAATTTGTCAAAAAAATATTGTCAAGTGTGTCAAAAGAAAGATTTTTATTTATTCTTTTACCCAATTTTTTGGAAAAAAATAAAATTAATTATTTGTATGACACGAAATTTTATTATTATTATAGAGCATTATGGTATTTTAAATTTGTCAAAAAAATAATTTTAAAAAAATGATTTCATTTATTTTTTTAGCCAATTTTTTGGAAAAAAACAATTTAGTTGTTTTTATGACGTAAATGTAATTGAGCATGAAATTGGAAATGGAAATTTTTGAATGTGTTAGTTTTTGAAAAAGTTTTGGAATTTTGAAAAAAGTTTGTATTTTTGATTTTGCAATAAGTTTTGCAATATTTTTAGAATTTTGAAAAAGTTTTAATTTTTGATTTGCTTTTTAAGTTTCAATATTTGATTTTGTTTTAATTTTTGCAATATTTTTGGAATTTTGAAAAAAATAAAATTTTTGAATTTTATATATATTTTTAGAATTGTTTGAGAAAAGTTTGAATTTTTGAATTTGTAATAATTTTTGCAATATTTTTAGTATTCTGAAAAAAGTTTGAATTTTTAAGAATTTTTGGAATATTAATGGAATTTAGAAAAAGTTCAAATATATGATTTTATTCTAATTTTGGAATATTTTTGGAATTTTGAAAAAAAATTCAATTTTTGATTTTGTTAAATTTTTTGCAATATTTTTAGAATTTTTGAAAAAAAATTTAATCTTTGATTTTGTAATAATTTTTGGAATAGTTTTAGAATTTTGAAAAAAGTTGATTTTATTTAATTTTTACAATATTTTTGAAATTTTAAAAGAAATATATGAATTTGTGATTTGGTAATATTTTCTCGAACCGCTAAATGGAGAGGTTTTTGAGTAGTTTGCTGAGTGTATCATCTTTTCACTAAATTATGTTAGTTTATGATCTGATATAACTTTCCGGCAACGTATTGATGTTTCGTGTTAGTTTTGTAATAAATTTCTAAACTGAGATAAAAAAATACTTGTACTTTAACAAAGAGTTTTATGTTTGATATACATCGCTGCCCAAAACTAAAAAGTAAAATGCACGTACGAATTAATCCTGCCCGGAGAGACGCTGCCATAAACGTGAACAAAGACCTGAATAAAGTCGCCGACTGGGGTGACCAAAACCTTGTCAATTTCAACTCCACCAAAACACAGCTGTTGATTGTTTCCAGATTAAAGACCGAGTTCCCCAAAGATATTTTATTTAGTATGTGTGATGAAGCAATAGGTGAATGTAAAAACATTCGTTTATTGGGTGTCACAGTTTCAAATGACCTACTCTGGAACGATCATGTAATGGCGATGGCAAAAAGCGCGTCTAAAAAACTCGGCCTCCCAAATAAATGCAAAAAAATTTTCACTCCATACCAATTGCTCCATGTTTATAAGTCCTATATTCGTCCCTGTATGGAGTACTGCTGTCAAGTTTGGGGTGCTGCCTCTGTTTCCATCTTGGCCCTCTTGGACTCTGTTCAAAAGCGAGCTATACGAATTGTAGGTGATCGAACTTTGACATCAAAACTTGATTCCCTACAACATCGTCGCACTGTTGCTGACCTCGTTGTTTTTTACAAATATCGTCATCAGCAGTGCTCAGATGAAATCAGCGGCATCATGCCTCAAACTTATTCTTACCCCCGTTCCACTCGGCAATCGGCTGCCGCAACCAGTGAAACGGTAAAGATCCCGCGCTGTCATACTGGCAGATCGCAGAGAGACTTCTTTGTCCGAACTGCGTACAAATGGAATAGTTTGCCGGAACACTTAGTCTCAGGTGGCTTCAACCCACAGATGTTTAAAAAAAGCGTTAATCTACACCTGAGAACGCCAGTTGTTGTGGGACCCAGGTCTAGACCTAGGTCTTAAAAGGTATATATGTGTTGTTGTGATACATATTCTAAACCCTATTACACAACACATTTTATTAAAAAAAAAAAAAAAAACTAAAAAGTAAAAACCATGTCCTCATAAAAGTATTTTGCCGGAAACTATATCAAAATCCTTAACCCAGACGGAAGTCTTGATATCTCAGAGCTGAGAGATTTCAGCCCCTTTATATTTTCCAATTTGTTTTTTAATATAATTTATTTTGAATATAAACCGGGGTCTTAAGTGAAAATAAATAATTTAATCGATATCGCTCTACGAAATGATTTATTTGTGTTTTTGACATTATAAAAGTTAATTACTGTATTTAAATCAAAAGTGTGCTGTATTTAAATCAAAAAAAAAATCAAGAATAATTTCGGAATATTTGTTTTGGTAAAATTAATAAATTATGATAACAATTTATCGTTATTCACAGAAATTAATTGAGGTTTTGTATTCTTATTGCAATTATCAAATCCGTTTTGCGGTTTAGTTTTTTTTGTATTCAATGTTTTTGTTCTCCCTGAAAAGTAATCTTCTATTTCTTGTAATGTTTTTCCTTTGGTCTCTGGTAAGCAAAGATAGAAGAATATCGTACCTTCAAGTAAAAAAATATGTTAAAATGAAAACAAGAAACGCATTTTAGGTAGCAACTTACCAACGGCTGAAATACAACCATATAACATAAACGCTCCATGACGATATATCGCATGACTTAAAACTGGATACGTTTTTACTACAATAAACACAAATGTGTGTGCCATACAAGTTGTCATACCGCCAATTATACCTCTGATCTAAAATCAAGAAAATGTTGGATTACCTTAAACGATTATTTACCTTTATGGGATATTAACAAAACTATTTATTACCTTTTGTGGATATAATTCACCAATCATAACCCAAGGAACTACCAAAAATCCTAACGTCATTGTTATAGTAAATAGCAATATGCATGCGACGGGAAACCATGTAATTAAAGGCGCCACTTTTGGAATAGCAGTTTCACAAGTATGTTTGTAATACAAATATGCTCCAAGTGCAATCATTGAAACACCACATCCGATTCCAGAAACAAATGTAAGCGGTCGTCTACCGCATCTTCTTAACGCAATTACAGCAAAACCTGTGGCTACTAATCGAACAACTCCCAGTAATACCGTGCATGTATATTTGTTCATTGTTGTGCCTGAGTCTCGGAATATTTCAACTGCGTAAAATGTTATGGCATTCACTCCACTAAATTGGTAGATCATAAAGTATATTACAAGAATTCCGAACGGTTTTAATGTTTCAGGTGCTATTATTGCTGCGAAAATTTCATTAGGTGATGTTAATCTTAAAATAAAAACAATTTTTTAATTTTTTTCATTTTTAATTGTGCTGAATATAACTGATATATACTGAATATAACTGATTATCTTCTAATCTAATCTTGCATGATGTAGTGTACTTAACCCTTTTCCAAAATTGATATTACTTTCGTACAGACTGTAAGACGTTTTTATACATTTGAACAAATGTGAAAACTTTAACGTTTCTTGATATGTTGGAATCTAGAGAAATTAAAGTTTTCAAGAAATGTTTCTCCAAACTAAGAAACAGAACAGAACTTTGATTTTTCCCAAGAACAAATGCAAAGGGGATAATTCAGATCCTAAAATTAGCTTTTAATTAGCTTCTTGATTGACGCCTTATGCAAAAAAACAATGAATTTGTGTTTGTGGTTTTGATTAAATTTTTTTCAATGGAGTTTTATATTTCAAGATGGCGTTAAATATTTTTTCATATTGAGTTTTAGTTTCAAAATGGCGCTATACTTTCATGTTTTTTTCTGTGCTAAAAAAACAAACATACTTACAATATTGACACAGTTATTAGCACAGTTAATTATACGGAATAGTAAATAGTATTTTATTTAAAGAGTTCCTATAAGCTGGGCTCAAAAATGCATATTGAATGCGCAATGAAAACTTTTTGTAAGCATTACAAATCGAATTTTGTTGGGTTACTCAAAAATTTACACACCTTTTTGAATTACTCTTTTTTGCAAACTCCTCTAATTGAGATATTTCTTTCCGAAAGTCATAACTAGAACCACGAAGTTTTGCAAGACTTTTAACAGCCCCTTCTGTGTTTGACTTTGATATTAAATAGTGTGGAGATTCTGGCATAAAAATCATCAAAACAAATCCTATAACTGGAATGATTGCAGATATTCCTGCTAATACAAACCAAGGTAAGAACGAACCAAGTATGTATTGTATTAAAATTCCAAGTGAAATTCCGAATGAAGATAAAGCAGTTAACATTCCACGTAAATGTGGTTGCGTAACTTCGGATGTATATACTCGAGCCGGTGCTCCCAGCATACCACATGCAATTCCACCTAATACTCTTCCGGCATAAATCATTTCAACATTATTGGCAAAGGCAATGATTAACCAGCTGATAGCTAAAGGAATTTCGGTGTACATTAAAGTTTTTTTTCTTCCAAAAGTATCCATTAAATATCCTCCTAAAAGACATCCGATCGGTGTTCCCAGTGATGCTAGTGAGGCTGAAATTAAAGCAAACAAAAAAAATTCTAAGGCTTTTCTCCTAGATGTTGATAATTATTTTAATTTGTTTCTATTTCAAATATCTTTTTATCCAATCAGTTTGCTTTGATCGAACATTTTTTTGGTGAACAAAGTTTTCATAAAATTGAAAAATTAAGCTATAATATAATGTGACAAACGTTTCCATTTGTATATCAAAACTATGTAGATTGGAGTGCAATACATCATAGTGCAATACATCATAGTGCAGAGTTTCTCACTTATACTAAATATGTTCTTAGGTTGAAATTATATGCAAAAGTCGTTTCTAGAAATTAGTGAATGAAAATGAAATAAGCATTTTTATGTATGATTGAACATAAATCTTGAATCACTTGCTTTGTCAGAGCTGCTACAACAGGTTCCAAAAATATTTAATTGGCATTTCTTTACCTTTAAAAAAACATTGTTCTTCATATCTTTGAAATTGAACCTTTATAGTGCCGAAGAAAAAGATTATGAACAATAAAAGCAAAACAACAGTTTTAAAGTGTCATCCTTAATAGAGAAGCTTATACAGGCCATTAGCTGAAGCATATGCCAGGCAAACAAATAATTACCACTGATAAAGTTTCTATATTTGGGCGTTTAGAATTTTTAATAGATGTTGATTTTGCAATGACGATGCGAAAGACAAACCTAATAGAGATTTACATGTAGAAACTATTATCAGTATATAATGAAGGTCAACTGAAGACAAGATTAAATTCATAATTTTAAAACAAAGAAACATTGAAGTTCTGTTTTGGTTTTCTCTTATAGTTTATGTACACAACAATTACACCACGTCCGTCATGGAATTGCCATGACGTGCCAACACTTTATGCCGTCACTATATGCTCGTTGTGCGTACATTTTTTTACCATTCCGTGTCATTACTAAATGATGGCACTATGATAACCACATGCGGATGCAGTTGGACGTCCAAGTGAGAACATTCCATGACGCACGTGACCACATTGGGCTAACATTGTGCCGCCACAGTGTTTGCGGAAATTTTTGGTAACGTCATTGCGACAAATGAAGATTGCGGACGTAAGTTGTAAAATGAATATGTATGTGTGTGATTGCATTTGTTAATGAGGCGCCCATTTTTTCGCCATTTTTTAATGATATAATTTAAATGAAAAAAA